>CM038042.1:140968830-141632262 GCA_021397845.1 Areca catechu | reverse complement strand
GTAGAATCAAGCTAGAAGAGGCTTTTGATTTGAAGTTTGGAGAGAATAAAGGCTTTTTGGCTTTAGAGTGGACTTGAATGCTCTTGAATAGACTTCTCTCTTTTTCTTCTTGACTTCTTCTCACTTTTTTGCTTTAAAATGAGGTTGGTGGAGATTAAATACACCAAAAACCTTCTAAAAATGGTTTGTGACCGTTGGAGCATTGGAAATAGCCGTTTGGAGCTTGAAATCCCATTTCTACAAGCCAGAAAAATAGATCCGTTAGAGCTGTCAGGCTGCAAGTGTCGACACTTGGCTGTCAGGTGTCGACACTTGAATTCTGGAAGTCGACACTTGATCATTCAAGTGTCGACACTTTATGCACAGGTGTCGACACTTGACACAAAAAATTCTCGAACCAACAAGTTCTGTATTTTTAAAATTCTCAGGCCTTGAGTCGACACTTGAAACCTAAGTGTCGATACTTGGTGTCGACACTTGGCGTGCCAAGGATTTTTCTTCGTGCCAAATGCTGAAGTGTCGACACTTGTCTGTCCAGGTGTCGACACTTGTCTGTCCAGGTGTCGACACTTGAGACTGAAAACATCCAGAATCAAGAGTAAAAGCCTCGAAATCAAAAATAAAGTTCATAAATGCATAAACACATAATAGTTAAGCAAATATTGCCCTTTTTCAATGAAGAGAATGTCCGGATATGTGAGAATTGCTCCGTGCCATTGCGTGCCATACAACATAAGTTTTTGGAATTTTGAGGTGCTTTCTTCCTGAAAACTCACAACTTGAAATTCACATTAGAATACAATATGTGCTCAATGTTTTGTTATTCATCAAAATCACTGGGTGGAGCCAACAATCTTTCCCTTTTTGATGATGACAAAACCTTGAGAAAAAGAGACAACATAGTTCAAACCATGAGTTTTCTAATTAATAGGAGACAATCTCCCCCTTAATTAGATACTTCTTATTAAGATAAACTTCAAATCAATATAATGCATCTTTTTCTTTTAAACAAGATACATGTTCTCAAATTCTCAAAAACAATTAAACATCCATTATCACTCTTTTTCTTCATAACAATTACTTTTTAACATTACTTTTTCTCATTACTTTTTCTCTCCCCCTTTTTGTCAATCATAAAAAATAACCTCCCCCTTTCAATTTGCATGTATACAAAAAGAGAGTATAGAAAATATTATAGCTGAAATTGTGCTTGTGTCAGAGTTAAAATATCTCATTATATCAGAGCTAAAATATGACAAACTGAAGTATAACAACCATATATATATGAGACATGTTTTTAGTACAAACAAAACTGAAACATACATATATCAAACATAAAAAGAGATCTGAAACAGTCATCTGTGAGGCTAGTCCTCATCAGAAGGAACATCAAGACTAAAAGGAGCACTAATCCTAGATCTGGTGGCTAAAGCCCTAGGAGGTGCTAAAGCTCTAAGACTCCTGGTACGGCCGGCAGGACCGAAAGTGGGTACAACCCTAGAAGATTGGTAGAAGGAGGCGAAAGATGATCAGCTGGCTCAATAGGATCCGGAACAAAGTCAACTAGTGCAGTAGAAGGAGCAGGTGTAGTAGGAGGATCTCGACTGACCACCTCATAAGCATCAGCTCCGCCTACACTGTCACTGTCAGTGCCTACCACCTCAGTGGCTCGGTCAACATCCTGATCACCTCCGTCAGCAATATCAGCATGGTCGCTCTGGTGATCGCCGCCGTCATCATCATCATCATCATCATCATCATCATATGGAGCAGGAGCAGGTGCAGCAGGAGGTATAAGTGATCTCAGAAGATCCTCAAGACGTGTGAAACCCTCCTCCATAGATCTGCGGATCTCAGCGTGCTCTGAGGTAGTCTGTGCTCGTAGAAGCTCGACCTCGCTACGCAGCTGAGTCACCTCTCCTCTGATCTGTGTGAACTGGGCTCTGGCATGCTCCTCAAAGGATAATCCGGTAGAAGGTGGTGGAGGAACCGAAGCATCAGGTGATAGGTGCTCTGCCTGTGTCGATGGTACATCCACTAGAGGAAGGACTGCTGGCTCAGATGGTCCAGCCTCAGCCTCTCGAATCTCATCCTCCTTATCTGGCTCCTGGCCAGACTCTCTCCAAACCCATCGACCTCCAACCATCCTGAAACCCATGCAGTGCAATGACCTCTCATCATATACATCTGTGTGCAGTATCTCCTTGGGGATCTCCCCCTCCAACGATACTCCACAAGCTCTGAAAAGACAGGTCAGTGCCATCCCGTATGGCAAATAGTGTCGGCGCTGAGTGGCAGCATCATGCATCTGTGATAGCATCAAGGCCGGTATGTCAACTGGTCTCCTCTCGATCAGACTGGTCATCAACACCAGCTCTCTCTCTGTGATGAAATCAAATCTGCCAGTCTTCGGTAGAAGGATCCGTGCGGTAATGTGGTGCAGCAGACGCATCTCTAAAGATAACTGGTTCGCGGTAACTACTGAGATACCGCGAACATCCTCTCGCTCAAGGATGCATCTGAAAGCTGCCTCTCTATCATCAACTGAGAATGCACTGACTCCTCTCCGGGGTATCTCCCATACTCGGCTCAGCAACTCATCAGTCAATGAAATCTGCATACCTCTGACGGATGTCGTCCATAAGAGTCATCGACAGTCAAGGGCACCGTAAAACTCCCTCACCAGGTGAGGATAGTATCTCTCCTGCATGGTGCAGAAGGGTACTAACCCTGCATCTGAGAGTATCTCTCTAATGCCAAAATGGTGCCTGTCGAAACAGTGTAGATCTACTCTCCTCCCTGAAGCTACTGACTTCCCTGCCATCCTCTCTGCAGGGGGGAGCTCGGAGTGGTTGAACTGCTCTGCGGAGCGGGATCGAATATGGCCTTCGACCTCCTCTCACTATCCTGACTAGGCCTTGCTCTAACTGCAAGTCTCTTCCTAGGACCCATATCAGCCAACTGACCAGGAAGAAAGAAAAATGTTCAGAACAAACGACTGGCCATAGGTGAGATTAGAGTTTAAATTGGTCTCAAAAACCAGAATTAATAAGTTTTGATCAAGATGAGAGATTTTGAGTAAAATTTGTAGGTAAAATTTGTGTTGGGTGGAGCACATTTGAATCCCAAAAATTAAGAAAAGAAAAGAAATTATGGGATTTAGGTTTTAAGCATTTAGGGTTTTTGCAAATAGGCGAAAATATTCAAAATGCAATACTAGAAATCCTTCCTAATCATTAATAAAAGGATTTATTACATTTAAATTAGATGAAAACCCATTTTATTTTGTCCAAAATTGATGAAATAGTGATTTTTGTGAAAAATGGTTGAAAACACCAAAAAGATGAGGGAAATTCGAGGAAAACAAATCTAAAACAAGATTCCCTCAAATGGAGTTTTAGAAATTTACTAAAACACACAGAAATCCAGTTAGATTGAAGAAAAAAGTTCGGAAAACCTAAAACACGATTGTTTGGTTTAAAAACAATAAAGTTAAAAACATAGAAAAATAAAAACTAAATTAGAGAGGGAAAATACCTGATTTGAGACGGATTGAAGGGTAAAAAGACGGGTTTGGACAGGGGGGACCACTGTTCCAAGACATTTGGGGAAGGAAATTTTTCAAAAAACCTTTCGTTCGGCCCGTTTTAAAACAGTTCAGATTCGCAAGTGTCGACACTTCGGATTTGTCAAGTGTCGACACTTGGTCAGGCGTCGACACTTGACACTTTCCAAGTGTCGACACTTGGCCAAGAAAATTCGAGAAAATCCAGGAAAAAATAATAATAAAAAAATTCTTGGGGTTTAAAACAATAAGTGTTGATCTTTTAGGACAAGGTAAAAAGGATACTAAGAGAATCCTAGGAGAATGGATCAATTACACCTAACTCCCTTCTAATCAGACAGAACCTATCCTAACTCAAGGGCTTTGTAAACACATCAGCTAATTGATCATTGGTACAGACAAAATCAAGAATTATGTTTGAGTTTTGTACATGATCTCTTATGAAATGATGTTTATTTCAATGTGTTTACTTCTTGAATGTTGCACTGGATTTTTAGATAAGTTGATTGCACTAGTATTATCACATCTTATGGGTGTCTTAGTTAGTTTTATGCCAAAGTCTTCGAGTTGTTGTTTGATCCAGAGGATTTGAGCACAGCAGCTCCCAGCTGCTATATATTCGGCTTCTGCCGTAGATAGAGCAACAGAGTTCTGTTTCTTGCTACTCCAGGAGATCAAATTTATTCCAAGAAACTGACAGGTTCCACTAGTACTTTTACGATCAAGTTTACATCCAGCAAAATCAGCATCAGAATAAGCAATTAAATCACATGAAGAATCTCTAGAGTACCATAAACCAATTTTAATTGAGCCAGATAGATATCTAAATATGCGTTTAACAGCCAAAAGATGAGACTCTTTAGGATTGGACTGATATCTAGCACACATACAGACACTAAACATGATATCTGGCCTACTGGCAGTAAGATATAATAACGAACCAATCATGCCACGATATAATTTTTGATCAATTGATTTACCTGATTCATCCTTGTCAAGTCTACATGTAGAGCTCATAGGGGTACCTAATGGCTTAGTGTTCTCCATCCCAAACTTCTTGAGTATTTTCTTGTGTATTTTGTTTGGTTGATGAAGATCCCCTCTTTGGTTTGCCTTATCTGGAGTCCGAGGAAGAAATTTAGTTCTCCCATCAAGCTCATCTCGAACTCACCCTGCATTAGACTTGCAAAATCTTGACAAAGAGATTCATTAGTAGCACCAAATATTATATCATCAACATAGATTTGTACTACTAAGAGATCATCATTCTTTTTCTTTAAAAATAATGTTTTATCCACATTTCCTCTAGCAAAATTATTTTTTAGTAGAAAAGAGCTTAAACGATCATACCAAGCTCTTGGAGCTTGTTTTAATCCATATAAAGCTTTATGAAGTTTATAAACATGATTTGGAAATTCAGAATTTTCAAAACCAGGAGGTTGTTCAACATAAACTTCTTCTTCAATTAATCCATTCAAGAAAGCACTTTTAACATCCATCTGATACAGTTTAAAGTTCATAAAACAGAAAAAAGCCAATAGTAGCCTAACTGCCTCAAGTCTAGCCACAGGAGCAAAGGTTTCATCAAAATCTATCCCTTCCTCCTGATTGTATCCTTTGGCAACCAGTCTAGCTTTATTTCTAATTACTATTCCATTTTCATCAAGTTTGTTTCGAAAAACCTATTTTGTGCCAATAATTGATGTGTTTGAGGGCCTATCTACCAGTGTCCAAACATTGTTCCTTTTAAATTGATTAAGTTCATCTTGCATAGCATTTATCCAATTACTATCACATTCAGCTTCCTCAATAGTTTTAGGTTCAATTTGAGACACAAAAGCTAAGTAGTCACAAATATTTCTAAGAGATGATCGAGTACTTACACCTTTAGATGGATCACCTATAATTAGTTCTTTTGGATGTCCATGAGCATACCTCCATTCTTTTGGTAAAGGATCAACAGTTGAGGTATCTTCATCACCTTGTGCTTGATCCTTGTCTATGTTCTGATCATCATTCTGTTCCTTGGTAAGTTCATCATTGTTGTTTCTTTCTTCAGTCTTCTTGTTACCTGATTCATCAAAAAGTACATCTTCTTTTCTTGAAGATTTTTGGTTAGTTTCGTCAAATACTACATGAATGGATTCTTCAACAACAAGTGTCCTTCTGTTGAAGACCCTGTATGCCTTACTAGATGTGGAGTAGCCTAGAAAGACTCCCTCATCTGATTTGGCATCAAATTTACTTAGATTGTCTTTACCATTGTTTAAGATGAAACAACGGCAACCAAAAACATGAAAATAACGGATTGAAGGTTTTCTACCCTTCCAAAGCTCATAAGGAGTTTTCTTTAAAATCGGTCAAATTAAAACACGATTTAAGATATAGCATGCAGTATTTATGGCTTCCGCCCAAAAGTATCTAGGTAAATCATTTTCACAAAGCATGGTGCGTGCCATTTCTTCAAGAGTTCTATTTTTTCTTTCTACTACCCCATTTTGTTGAGGTGTCCTAGGTGCAAAAAAATTATGATTAATTCCATTTTCAATACAGAATTTATTGAAATCGACATTTTCAAATTCAGTTCCATGATCACTTCTTAAGAAAATTACTGAAACACCTTTTTCATTTAAAACTCTTTTGTGAAATCTTATGAATTCAGAAAACGTTTCATCTTTGTGTGCTAAAAACATGACCCATGTAAAACGTGAGAAATCATCTACAATGACTAGACCAAACTTCTTACCTCCCAAACTAGATGTTCTAGTAGGCCCAAAGAGGTCCATATGAAGCAATTCTAAAGGTCTAGATGTAGAGATTACTCCTTTAGGTTTGAAAGAAGATTTTGTTTGTTTTCCAAGTTGACATGCACTGCAAATCTTATCTTTTTCAAAATTCAGTTTAGGCAAATCTTTTACTAAATTCTTTTTGCTAAGTTTTGAAATTAAATGCATGCTAGCATGTCCTAGTCTACGATGCCAAAGCCAACTAGCTTCATCGATCTTGGCTTCCATTGCCACTAGACATTGACCTTTCTGAATAGGGAGATCATCAAGATCAACCATATAAATATTGCCATGCCTATGACCGATGAATTTAATGCCATTGTCATCTAGACTAGAAACAATGCACAAAGAAGATTCAAAAACAACTTTAAAATTTTTGTCACAAAATTGACTAATACTAAGCAAGTTATGTTTTAAACCATCAACATATAAAACATTATCAATATAAGAGGTAGGGGTGATATGGATTTTACCAATACCAATGATTTTTCCCTTTCCATTATCACCAAAAGTTACATTGCCACCATTTTGATATGTGAGTGATGAAAACTGCTCCACATCTCCTGTCATATGCCTTGAGCAACCACTATCAAGATACCACATTCTCTTCTTGTTGGTTGCAAGGCATACCTGCAATAAAGATCAAGTGGAGACTTTAGGTATCCAAGCCATCTTGGGTCCTTTTTGGTTAGTGGCATTGGTTCCTTTTGGAACCCAAACTTTCTTAGTTTTTCTTAATTTTCTTTTGTTGCACATGTAAGATTTATGTCCTATAACACCACAAGTATAGCATGTAATTGAAGAAGATGCAGGTACAAAGAAATTTTTAAGGAGTTTTTGTTTCTTATGAGTTCTGAATCCTAAACCAGCTTTGTCAAATACTGCTCTTTGGTTATTTAACAGTAAATTCAATTTTTTAGAACTGTAAGTAAATTTTTCGACAAAAGGCTTTAGTTTATCGATTTCCTCTTTATATTTCTTGTTTTCCATTAAAATTTCTTTGTGTTGTCTTGACAATTTTTCATTTGAAACTAAGTTACTTTTCTTTTCAAGTATATTCTTTTCATTTTCAAGACCCATAATCTTATCATTTAGATTTTTATTTTTTATTAGAAGGTATTCATTCTCATTTGAAAGGTTGTTATTCATTTTAGCTAGTTCCAGATTTTGCTTCTTTAAGTCTTTATGTTTTGACTTTAATTTTTGAAATTCTATTACTAGTTCATCAAAATTTCATGAAGCTCATCAAAAGATAATTCATTTTGGTTTCAGAACATACCTCTTCTTGATCGGCCATTAGACAGAAATTTGCTACTTCCTGTTGTTCTTCCTCAGAGCTGGAGTCTTCACTTTCGCTCCAGGTTGCCATCATGGCCTTTTTCCTTAACTTTCTTCTGCTTTTCTTTAGTAAGGGGCAGTCTACCTTGAAATGCCCTGGCTTTTTGCACTCAAAACATGTGGGCTGCTCCTCCTTCTTCTCCTTATCTTTTTCTTTACTGGGCTCACCCTTCAGAGGTTTCTTTTTGTAGTTGAATTTCTTTTTCCTCATAAACCTTCTGAACTTCCTTGCCAACATAGCAGTTTTATCTTCTTCGTCATCCTCTTCAGAGTCTTCGCTTGAGTCTTCTCTGGTAGTAGATTTGAATGCTATTATCTTTTTCTTTTTGTCCACCTCTCCGTTCTTCTGTTTGATAGATAGTTCATATGTCATTAAGGAGCCCAACAGTTGTTCCAGTGGGAGAGTGTTGACATCTTTTGCTTCTTCAATTGCAGTGACCTTTGCATCCCATGAAGCTGGTAGAGACCTGAGAAGTTTATTTACAAGTTTACCATTAGAAATTATTTTTCCTAAACTTCTCATGCCATTCACAATGTTTGTGAACCTAGTATACATTTCACTGATAGATTCAGTAAGTTCCATTTTAAACATTTCATAAGTGTGAATTAGCATGTTGACTTTGGTGGTCTTTACTTGGTGTGTACCCTCATGGATAACCTCAAGTGTATCCCAAATCTCTTTTGCGGAGAGACAGTTGGATATTCTGTTAAACTTACTAGGATCAAGAGAACAGAATAAAAGGTTCATTGCCTTTGCATTAAGCTCAATTTGCTTAATGTCACTCTCATTCCAATCATCTTCCATTTTAGGGGTGAGAATGCCATTAATCATCATTGTAGGCTGATGAGGACCTTTTACTATTGTTCTCCATAAATTATAATCAAGAGCTTGTATAAATATGCGCATGCATGTCTTCCAGTATGTGTAATTTGTGCCATTAAACAGAGAGGGTCGGTTTGAGGCTTGACCTTCAACAATACCCATGCCTATTGGGGCTGCCATGATCTTTTACTCAAGATCCTTGGACCTACAAGAGAGTACCGGCGCTCTGATACCACTTGTTGCCCAGAAATGGAGCCCAAGAGGGGGGGTGAATTGGATCTTTTAAAAATTTAACACAATAAAACAAATGGTCTAGTAGTGCTTGTGAGTAACAAATAATTAGATGCAAGATAATAGCACTTAATTAAAGAATGCAAAAAGAAAAGAGCAATCACACACAAACACAAGATATATAGTGGTTCGGTGCAAACCTAGCACCTACATCCACTCCCCAAGCCACCCTTGGGAATTCCACTATAATCCACAACAGATTACAGTTGACTTGTTTTTACAAGGCTCACAAGTCAAAAACCTAAGTTGGTTTTATCACTTAGGCTCACCAACAAATCTAACTACTTGTTTTGTCTTCGGGCTCACAAGTTAACCCTAGTTGGTTTTAACACTTTGGCTCACTAACAAACCACAATAACTTTCTTTCAAGATACCCTTGAAAGCAAGGTTAAAGCACAACAAATCAAATATAAAATTTAAATGCTACAACAAACTCTCTTCAAGAGTGGATTGGAACTTTGAAGTCCAAGGATTGCTTTGACTTCACTCTTCTTCAAGTTGCCTCCTTTTGGAATGTAGTAGATTTGAGCAAGTAGGCTTTTTCAGTAGAATCAAGCTAGAAGAGGCTTTTGATTTGAAGTTTGGAGAGAATAAAGGCTTTTTGGCTTTAGAGTGGACTTGAATGCTCTTGAATAGACTTCTCTCTTTTTCTTCTTGACTTCTTCTCACTTTTCTTGCTTTAAAATGAGGTTGGTGGAGATTAAATACACCAAAAACCTTCTAAAACGGTTTGTGACCATTGGAGCATTGGAGATAGCCGTTTGGAGCTTGAAATCCCATTTCTGTAAGCCAGAAAAATAGATCCGTTAGAGCTGTCAGGCTGCAAGTGTCGACACTTGGCTGTCAGGTGTCGACACTTGGCTGTCAGGTGTCGACACTTGAATTCTGGGAGTCGACACTTGATCATTCAAGTGTCGACACTTTATGCACAGGCGTCGACACTTGACACAAAAAATTCTCGAACCAACAAGTTCTGTATTTTCAAAATTCTCAGGCCTTGAGTCGACACTTGAAACCTAAGTGTCGACACTTGGTATCGACACTTGAATTCTAGGTGTCGACACTTGGTGTGCCAAGGATTTTTCTTCGTGCCAAATGCTGAAGTGTCGATACTTGTCTGTCCAGGTATCGACACTTGAGACTGAAAACATCCAGAATCAAGAGTAAAAGCCTCGAAATCAAAAATAAAGTTCATAAATGCATAAACACATAATAGTTAAGCAAATATTAGCCCTTTTTCAATGAAGAGAATGTCCGGATATGTGAGAATTGCTCCGTGCCATTGCGTGCCATACACCATAAGTTTTTGGAATTTTGAGGTGCTTTCTTCCTGAAAACTCACAACTTGAAATTCACATTAGAATACAATATGTGCTCAATGTTTTGTTATTCATCAAAATCACTGGGTGGAGCCAACAATATGAGAGCCACATTGATCCATACTCGACGGGGTCGAGTTCCTCCCATCCTGGGAGAATTGGTGGGGGCACCAGGATCCGACACAAATTACTGAACCCTATATGGTTTACTGATTAGGATTTTGAGCCCTTGCCTATGTGTCAAATTTTGTAATCAAGTAAGATTGAGTCATATAATAAGTTGAGGCAAGATGCCCAAGTTGAGTCCCATTGAGTATTGTACATTTGTATTAGGCCAGTACCGGTCCAATTTTTATACAAAAGAAGAGGATACTCAGTTTTGGAGTTCTACCAGGCTTCATCCCGAAGTTAGAGGCCCTCACATCAGCCATAATGGGCCTTTGCTTGCCGCCCCAGATGTTTTGATGCCCTAGATGCCAAGATTCCTTCCAGATGCCCAGAGAATATTCCAAGGACCAAGTCGTCCCATGATTCCACGAATATACCAGGCGCCCCAGCCCAAGAGTCTCTCAAGCCCAGAAGTCCAGTAAGAGGAGGCGTCCCGGGCTTTTCCCCAAGTCCATATGAAGATTTCAAGAACCAAGATATCCAAGGAATATTCTAGGCACCCCAGCCCAGGGTTTCAAGCCCACCTGGAGACCCATGCACCCAAGCCCAATGGAGGATGCCTCTTGCTGCCCTAAAGTCCAAGCCCAAGCCATCTTGGCATCCAAGCCCAAAGAAAGCTCTTTGACCAAGTCAAATGAGGAAAGAAATCCAATTAGAACAAGGAGAACAAGTTTTAATTTAATTCAAAGTATATATTCCTAATTCTAAACCTCTTTGTAATCCCTCTCCCACTATACTTTGTAATTCTATCATAACAAGGAGACATGGGAAAACTCTATAAATACCATACCCCTCCATCTCTTGTAAGTAACTCTTTTCATGAATGAAATCATGCTGAAATTTAGTTCAATTGTGTTCTTGTGATTGAGGTGTGTGAGTGCTACTAAGTATGCCCTAGTTCTTCCAAGCCTTGATCGACCAAAGCATCGGCATTCAAACCCTAATCGGTCCTAAGGAAGAGAGCCCTAACCGTTCTTTAGCCTGACTCTTCTTCCACCTCCAGCCGCCAGCAACAGAAACCCTGATTCCTCTTTTTTCAAATCCTAGTTTTTCTTTTTTGATTTCTTATTTGTTCTCTTGGTAACCTCTGACGCTTGCAAGATCCCCGAGGTATTCACCTCCAAGGAGGAGGCCCTCTTTGCCTCTAGGACCAATCCCGGATAGCTGCCTGAACCGAGGAACTGAAGGCTTGTCTTCCATGCGATAATCCCGAGTACTGTGTGATCCTGACTTCGAGCATATTTTCGAATCGGTGCTTGGTAAAATCCTTCCCCCTCCTAACTTCTAATTTGTTGAAGGTATGCTATCATAACCGAAAATTTCTAAATCTTCGAGATCCTTTCTTTTATTATTTTGCATGAGTTCGTTTGCAGGTATGATGTTTCTTTTCATCACTAGTTTTTCTGCTCATCTTTACTTGATTTCGGATCATTAGCCTACAAATTAAAATTCTAAAAAAAATTATAAAAAAATTAGTTTTTGTTTTCCTGTAATCATGGTAGTCTTAGGATCATCCCGCATCACATAGTGACCTTTATAGATAATTTTTCTAAATGTTACTACTGTTACCTAATTAAATCTAGAGATGAAACCTTTAATAAATTTAAAATTTATGAGAGTGAAGTAGAAAATTAACAAGAAAAGAAAATTAAAATTCTTAGATCTAATAAAGGAGAGGAGTATAACTCGAATGAATTCTTCCAGTTCTGTTAAGAACATGGTATAATTCATCAAGTGACTACTCCTTACTCTCTACAATCCAACAGTATAGCTGAACATAAAAATCATACCCTCACGGATATGGTAAATGCTATACTTATCAATTCTGGCTTATCCAAGAACTTGTGAGGGAAAGCTCTTCTATCTTCTTGCTTCATCCTAAATAGGATACCTATTAAGGATAGTGGCAAAACTTCTTATGAATTTTGGAAAGAGAGGATTTCTAACCCATATTTTTTTAAAGTGTAGGGGTGCCTAGCTAAGGTTAATATCCCTGAATCCAAAAAGAGAAAATTAGGACCTAAGATCATAGATGCTATATTTATAAGCTATGTCCAAAATAGCAATTGCCTGTAGATTCTTGTAATAAAATCAGAGATTAGTGATATAACATACAACTCAATTTTAGAAACTAGAAATGCCTCTTTCTTCGAGCACATATTTTCTTTTAAGAATAGAATTTCTAGACCCTTAGAATATGAACAATCTTCCTTTAGAGTTATAGAACCAGAACTAAAAACTGAACCTGAATTGAGAAGAGCAAAATGAAAAGAGTTGAAAATTTTTTTGAAGATACTTCTTCACATTCTTAGCAAAGGGTGAATCTTCTATGTATGATAAGGCGATGTCATCATCATAATCATCACATTGGAAGGAAGCCATGTATAGTGAAATTCAATCAATCTTAGAAAATAAAACTTGGATTTTAATTGATTTACCTCCAAGAAACAAACCTATATAAACAAAATATATATTTTTTAAAAAAATTAAGGCTATATGGAATAATAGAAATATACAAAGCTAGGTTAGTAGTAAAGGGATTTTATAATATTTTGCTTATGTATAGATAATATATTATTATTTGGAACATCAATGAAAATAATTTAAGAAACTAAAAGTTATTTATCAAATAATTTTGATATGAAAGACTTAGGAGAAGTTGATGTAATTTTAGGAATAAAGCTTAAAAGAGTAGATAGTGGATAGCAATAAGCCTAGCACACTCAATAGAGAAAATGCTTAAAAAGTTTGAAATTTAGATTCAAATCCTATCTCTATCCGTTATGATCATAGCCCTCACTTAATTAAAAATTTGGAAGAAACTGTTAATCAATTAGAATATTCTTAAAGGATATGATCCTTATTATATATTTCAAATAGAACCCGTCCAGATATAGCTTATGCAGTAGGCAAATTAAGTAGGGATAGTAGTAATCTTAGTAAATAACACTGAAAAGCTTTAGAAAGAATCTTTAGATATCTTAAGGAAACCTTAGATTACTTTCTAGTATACTTTGGTTATCCAGAAGTACTTAAGATATATAGTGATGCTAATTGGGTAATAGATAATTTAGATGTTAAGTCCACCACATGATATTTCTTCTTGTTAGGAGGAGCTGCAGTATCTTGGGACTCTTGTAAACAATACTAATCACTAAAAATATATTGGAATCTGAATTAATATCTCTTGACATTACATGTACTGAAGCACAATAGTTAAAAGATTTAATAAATAATATAACAATTCTTTCACCAAAAATTTCAAAAAGTTTTTTAAATTATGATTGTAGAGCTCTAATTATTCTGTTAAATCAACAGATAACTAATAAAAAGATGCATAATCATATCCTGATCAGATATAAAGCTGTAAAAAATAAAATATAAAAAGTGATATCATTATAATTTATAAGATCAAAAAATAATATGGTAGATCTTTTGATTAAAGGCTTTTCGAAGGCTATGATATCTAAAACATCGAGGGGGATGTGGCTTAAGTCCATATATTAGTTACCAGAGTGGACCCTTACCATCATGGCAACTCCATTGTTAAGGTTCATAAAAAAATAACTTATGAGATGACATCTGGGAGCACCGATTTGGGATCTGTTTCTATCCCATCCTTATGGTGTGGTGCTTTATTATGACGGTTAGGTTGAGCATGGCTCTTAATAGATCTAAGATTGTAAGTTCAGCGAGGTACGATTCCATTACATGTACCCTTGGAGGATTTACCTTGGTGAGAGTAGTCGTGAGCCATGACTATGGGATCAGGACGAATCTCTAGTAACTCATGAAAATCAAAGTAAGCGCATGGCCTACATAGTGCACCCGTATTATGATCAGTTCGTCTTCATATTTTGTGTATTTTATACTAAATATAAGTTCAAACATAGAAGATACTTGTACCAAGCACAGTAAAAGTCTAAAAATTTTAAATTATTTACTTAGTTAAATAATATTAAATTTTGTAATTTTTATTTTTATGGAAGATTGTTGACGTTATGAACGTCAAAAAACAAAATAACCCCCCGCACATGCAATGGGTGCGCGCGGAAACAAAACCTATGTGTTTTTCAATTTTTCTTCTTTTTTATCATTTTTTTTATTATTTTAATTAATTTTGAAATTAATTCTTTAACGGTCATTTCTTTATTTAATGCCATGACGGCTAGTTTGAAAACTTTTTTGAAATTTCTACGGGGGTTTTGAGCTTATAAATAGACTTCTAATTTTATCCCAGCCCTATAAAGCATCCAAGAATCCTAAGCTTTCCCTCCCCTACTTTTTTCCTAAAAATGTTTAAAATTCTTTCTCTCTCATACTTTTTTTTACTTTAAAAATTTGGACCGGAGACGAGCTGATCAGCGTCCGTTTAAGATCATGCCATCGACGGGCATTGGAGTATTATCTTCTGGATTGTACCTTAGAGAAGAGTACAGTGTGACCCAATTATTTTTTGCAATAGAAGGGGGCCCAATTTTTTTTAGGATAGTGATTTTATCCATCTCCCATGCCAGACTTTTTAACCTTATTCTGTTACATTTAAATTATTTTATTACATAAAAATTATTCTGTCACACACACCACTAAAAAAATAATTTTTAGATATATTTTTTAAAAATATATAAACATATATGTATTTTTCATGCGTGACATCTAACAAATCTTTCTATGCATAGAATTTGAATGACTCGCGAAATTGATGGTAGATATCTTCCTATCATCCGGAAAGTGGCTTGAGTCTTGCACACAAAAAAAAGGAGTTTGACTACTTGACTTACTCCTTGAATGCGGGGTTTGTATGATATAATTGGTTATAATTAGAGCAGCAAATTCTTATTTCTCTCTCCCTTATTGTGATTAATTTTTACTCTCTCATGGCTTATACTCAACTATCCCGGTGAAATCAATCTCATCGAGTTAAATGTTCTTCTCATCTGCAAGTTATTACTTTCTTTTTATTTTAATGTTTCTACTTACCCGGGGAGAGGCCCCTTTAATAATTTTTAATAAAATTTTAAATATATATAAGGACAAACTGCCAGGAGAACAAGAAGGCCCCTTGGCCTCTCTTAATTATTTTTTTTATTTTTTTATAAATTAAAATTTTATATAAACTTTTAAATAAATAAATATATATTTATATATTTAATTTTTTTAAATTTAGAGATATTAAATATAACTCGAAGAATCTTAAAAAAAAATTAAAATGAAACAAATACTATAAATCAGCTTTCTTTATTTGAAAGTTGGATAATTATTAATTTTGTTTTTTATTTTTAATAATTTTTTTATAATTATTTAGAAGAAGATATTTTTTTTTTGTTACTCGACCGGCATCCATTTTCAGAATTTGCCGTACGCAGTCAGCACCATCCCATTCACCACACCTATGAATAAAATAGCAGCCGAACTTGTCATATGATGCGATCGATGAGAACGCTCCCACGACGAGACCAGGTAGTTGCGCATACATAAGGCCGGATATCATCGATGTACTGGCCTATAACTACTATCTTGGTAGCTTTCGTTAGTCTCGTCGCGCTGACGAACACTACGTGCGGTGAAGCCGCGGACTGTCTTAGCGACCGGATCCATCGCGTAACATAATCGGTCTTGGAGGGCACGGACGGGTGGGCGCTCGTCATGCCTCGGGCTCCCACAAATACTACTGCACTCACATCCCATCATCTTTGGCACCGTCGCTCGATGGATGTCACATCCCGTTGTGCAGTGCAAACGGTACTCGGCACGACGCTATCACTACTGTGACCGGTGTACGCACTACGAGTCCTCAACACTTATTACTTTTTCGGTTTCAACTACACGATAGAGAAAGTATTTTAAAAAATGAAGATTGTCGGGACCAGATTATGCAAAAAGATGGAAGGCAATTTTTTTATCGATTATTTAATCACTTATATCGAAAATTTTACGGTAGATTTCATTATTAATGAATTTAATCTTATAAGATAAGATAGATATAATTTAAATAATATTTATAAAAAATATTTAAATTAATTATAATTATTTATTAATATTATTTATTTTTATATATTTTTTAATTTTTTTTAGAAAAATTGATGTGTCCAGCTTGATGAGGTTATAGGTATCGATTCTCAAAAAGGAATTTTTTTTAAAATAATATATTTTTTTAAAATAAAATTACGGAAGTAGGTGGTTTCATATATATTTATCGAAATAGGTGATTTATCCGACGTGGCAACATGAATTCGTTTTTTCAAAAGACGAACTCAACTTCATCTTTTGAAAAGACGAATCTCGCACGATCATCATTTTTTTTTTTTAATTTAATTATTTTTTAAAAAAATTTAATTATAATCCTGATGTGATGTTTTTAATATGATGTGATATTTTGTATTCATCTTTTGGAAAGACGAATTTATCTTTCCAAAAGACGAATCCAAATGGATTTTTTTTTTAAATTTTATAAATATTATATTATTTTTAAATCTGATTAATAAATTTTAATTTTAAATAAATAAATAACAAAATTAAAAATTAGTATTAATCAAAATTTTATATATTATTTTTTGGTAATATTAATTATTATATTATTTTGAAATAATATTAATTAAAAATAGCATTAATTAACTATATAAAAATAATATTAATTTAAAATTAATAATAAATTAACTAAAAATAACATTAATTAAAAGATATTATAATAATATATTATATATTATAATAATTATTTTATATTCTAAAATATAATAAATATATTTTAATTTATTATATTATATATATATTATAATATAGTATAAAATTTAAAAAAAAATCAAAAATAATCACCAGGTCGATACTATTCGGTCGCCAGCTCGGTACTAGTTCGGTCAACAGCCCGGTGTCAGTCCGATCCCTTGCTCAAGACCGGTGGCAGAACCCCGATGACCGGATCGGCGATCGAATCTGTGGCATGACTGGGACTAGACCAGTGGTAGGATCCTGGCAGTCGGACCGGTGGTCATATCTTGATGGCTGGACCAACACCCGGACCGACGACCGGACAGGTGTTTGGACCGGGGGCCGGACCGATGGCCGAACTGGGGTCTGGCCACCGAACCGGCGGCCGGACCGGGGTCTGGCCATCGGTCCGGCAGTCGATCCTAAGCAAGGGATCGGACTGATATTTGATTGTCGACCGAACTGGTACCGGACTGGCAACCGGATAGTATCAACATGGTGATTATTTTTAATTATTTTTATTTTTTTTATACTATATTATAATATATAATATATAATATATAAATTTATTATATTTTAGAATATAAAGTATTTACTATAATATAAAAATATATTATGATATATTATTATAATATTTTTAAATTAATTTTATTTTTGAAGTAATTTTTTTAAAAAAAAACATTATTTTAAAAAAAATTCCTCCATCTTCCCTTACCTGTACCATCGGCTTATGATAGCAAAGAAAAATCTCGTCAACGTGTCGATATCTTATTGGAAGAGGCTTTAAAATTTATTTGCCAAATATTGTAGGTAGTTAGGTACGTGACCTATTCCGGCGGCTTTTTGAAACCAAAGCGGAAGACGTAACCGTCGTTTAATTAATTTTATTAGATTAAAATTTTGAAAAATATATAATAAAACTTAAAAAATATTATAACATTAATTAAAAATAAAATTAATTAAAATATATTATAATAATATATCATAATATTTTTATATTATAGTAAATATTTTATATTCTAAAATATAATAAATTTATTATAATTTATTATATTATATATTATAATATATTATAAAAAATTTTAAAAAAATAAAAAAATAAAAAATAATCATCATGTCGATACCATCCGGTTGCTAGTTCGGTACCAGTTCGATCGACAGCCCGGTGTCAGTCCGATCCCTTGCTTAGGATCGATTGCCGGATCGGTGGTCAGACCCCGGTTCGGTCGCCTGTCCGGCCCCTGGTCCGGCCGCCGGTCCGGCCGTCGGTCCGGGTATCAGTTCGGCCATCAGGATCTGACTACCGGTCCGACCGCCAGGATCCTGCCACCGGTCTAGTCCCAGTCATGCCACAGATCCGATCGTCGATTCGGTTGTCGAGGTTCTGCCATCGGTCATGAGCAAGGGATCGGACTGACACCGGGCTGTCAACCGAACTGGTACCGGGCTGGCGATCGAATAGTATCAACCTGGCGATTATTTTTAATTTTTTTAAAAAATTTATACTATATTATATAATATAATAAATTATAATATATTTATTATATTTTAGAATATAAAATAATTATTATAATATCTTTTAATTAATGTTAATTTTTAGTTAATTTATTATTAATTCTAAATTAATATTATTTTTATATAGTTAATTAATGCTATTTTTAATTAATATTATTTCAAAATAATATAATAATTAATATTACCAAAAAAATAATATATAAAATTTTAATTAATACTAATTTTTAATTTATTATTTATTTATTTAAAATTAAAATTTATTAATTAGATTTAAAAATAAAATAATATTTATTTAATTCAAAAAAAAAAATTATTTGGATTCGTCTTTTGGAAAGGCGGATTCAAATGAATTCATCTTTCCAAAAGACGAATACAAAATATCACATCAAATTAAAAACATTACGTCAAAATTATAATTAAATTTTTAAAAAAAATTAAATTAAAAAAAAAATTGATGATCGTACGAGATTCGTCTTTTTAAAAGATGAAGTTGAGTTCGTCTTTTGAAAAGATAAATTCAGGTTGCCACGTCAGATGAATCACCTGTTTCGATAAATATATTTGAAACCAACTATTTTCATATTTTTTTAAAAAATAAATATTATTTTAATTTTTTTTTCCCTAAAAAGCAACACGATGCCAAGTTGCGAGGTTATAGGTCTCAAAGTCACCGCGATGCCAGTTGCCTAAAGCTGATGCAGGAGCTGCTATCATCATTGGAAGCACCGATCTCCTAAGCTCCTCAACCTTAGGACGACGGTTCCCGTGAGTAGTTGGACACTTGGACGTTGGACAATAATGTCAAGAAGGGAAGATGACAGCACCTTCACAAAAAAAGAAAAACACGTGCATACCGAACCTACGGTTCCCAGCTGCTTCCGAGAAGGCCGGAGGGCCCGCCCACGGAAGAAAAAAAGAATTCAGGTTAAATCTGAACTCCCCATTTTTGGTCACCCGAAAAAAAAAAACACACCCTCCATTTTCGACAGATACACTCCCCTCTAGCACTCATTCGCGTATCCATGCAGGGACGGAGGCATCTGAGCGGAGTGTATTTATCGCGGGGATTCGGACAATAAATTGGAGATCCTCGCTGTCTTCGCTCCGATGAAATCGATTGGTCACGAGGCAGGAAGGCGTTACCTTCCACCGGCGGAATATTCTGGTTCATGGTTCCTCTCGTGTGACCGAAACACCGATCGACCAAAAGCGACGCCTCTTTTATTTTCTTCTCTTCGTTTTCTTCCCTCGATCGAAGGGGCGGCTTTTGGATTTATTAGAGGCGGAGAAGAAGAGGAGTGGAGGGATTTCGCATCCAAGAGGATTTCTTTCTCTCTCTCGGATTGGTTTCTCAGATTCATCGGATTCTTTGGTTAGTCAGAGGTAATTCTTAGTTTTCTCCAAGTTTCAACGATTTTCCCCCTTTTTTCTTGGGATTGTTTTGATGTAATTTCGTAGGTAGAGGGAGGTGTCAATGTTTCGTGGATTTGTAGCGAGAAAAAACGTGATGTTTTATTGAGCTTGAATATGATCCTGTTGATATGTAAAGCTTGGACCTGTTGATGTGTTTTTCTAAATTAATAACAACGTCAAGAGGAGCGGTTTAATATATAATTTGATGGTTCTTTCCCATTAGTTATGTAATGGATCGAGATATGTACAATTTTGATGCATTTGTTTCTCGAAAATATGGTTTCTTGTGGATTTTGTCTTTCTTGGGCTTCAATGTAACATTGATATGCGATCATGGGGAGCCCTAAGAACATTGATATGTCAACTATCATGCTTTTCTTATGCAGACTTCTCTCTAAAATTTGGAGTTTAAAAATTATACTTCTAATGATTTTTTGTAACATGCCATTCTCTGTTGCTGTTTGTGTTTATCCGACAGAGAAATTTAGCATTCTGTCAAATGAAGGGGAGGATAGAATTAAGAAGGAATTTCTTATAAAGTTTCCGCGCATGTTATATGTCTACGATGGTTCATGAATCCAAATTGGCAAAGTATTGCTAAGCACTAATAGTGATGTCACTGGAGAAGTTAAACATGCATGATGTGAGACTGATAGTCGAGAAGGATATTAAGTTGAATATCAGTGAAAAAAGGGGAAACATGGTGCTAGATTTGAGTTCATATGATTTAAGCTTAGAGAATACATCATTGTGTGTCTACATGATGATACTACAAAAAGAAACATGATGGAGAGCCATGGTTAAATAAGATAGCTGCCTGAACTCTTTATGTTTGGTCTTTTGTTTCACAAATTGGAGAGCCATGGACTGTTCATGGGATTTCCTCCACAAAGTCAAAAAGTTTCAGATAATTAGTCACATTCCATGGCAGTTCATATAACAGAGCCATTATGCTGACATCTTTTCAAGCTAGTTCTTTGCACTTGTATAAAACTTTGTGACGAGAAAAGCTTTTTCCCTTTCCCTCAAAAGAAGAAGAAGAAGAAGAAGAAGAACAGCTTTTTCCAAGCAAGAGAGTTTCTAATTTTTAGTGATCAGTGGACTGATGGTTTACATACATAGATATATAAACTATGGCATGTATATGAATCTCTTCTAGTTTGTTAGCTTTGTGTTAGGTTCTTTTGGAGGACAATTTGATGCTTCAAACTTGGGTCGTGTGGACTGAGAGAAAATGTGCTAGAAAGAATTGAGATGGGCCTTTTAGGTGTAATGTTTGAATTTAGTTTAAAGGGTTGATAAGAATGGGAAGTGAAAAACATATTTTAAGCATGGATGTAAATTTTGAGTTAGGATCTTGAAGAAGCTTTTTGTTATACAAAATATATTATTTTGAGATAGGATACAAAGAACTGACTGCCAATGGCTAGTAAATAACTATTTAAATGTTATAACTGGAAACATCAGAATTTTGTATTTCGTTTTCCCTTTGTTTTTTCTCCCCATTCCTAAGATATATATGTTATGAGTTATGCATATTGGCTAACTGGATCTTATATTTGTTATTTTTTGTCCAGCAGGTTACTTGGTTTTTGTGTTGCTTCATCAAATTATTTGATTGTTCTGACATTCTAAGAATGGCTTTTGCTTCATCAATTAATGGTGTTTGTTTAATCAGTTTGGGCCAATATGGCTTACAATGGAGAGGGGATCTCTCCTTGTTTGGTTCTAATCATTCAAAACTTAAAAGATTCCAGAGAAGGATTACAACCGGATTAAGGATTAAGGATGTTAGAGCTGTTATTTTTAAGCCGGAGGTAGATTTTAAGGATCCAGATTGGAAAATGCACTTTCAGGAGGATTTTGACAGAAGGTTTAATTTGCCGCATTTGAGGGATATTCTTGATGTGCAGCCAAGACCAACTACGTTCTCTCTCAAAAGCAGGTGATCCTACCCTACCTAATCTTGCATAACCTTTTTTTTCCTGAGCAAACATACAATACTATATTTCACATTTATATATTCATTTTATCATCAATTGGATTTATCAATCTTCCTCCAAGTGCTTATTACGCTTCTCATATCTGCTGCTATATGCTGTAGTTCTTTAGAAGTATGTTGTTTGAAATACCTTTTTTCTTGTCAAATAGAATGACATGATCTGTTGCTGCTGACTTTGACAGAGGTCCCCTGGAAGATGGCAATGGTGCACCAGAGGACGTGTGGAATGGCTATGTGAATGATGATGACAGAGCACTTCTTAAGGTCTATTCTCATTCATAAATATTTAGATTCCTTATACCATCTCCTGTCACAATTTTTGCTTGATCTACAGTGCTTCATTTTTTTGGATGGGACAGATTTATAAGATCATAGCTCGTGACTAGTTTCAATTATTTTTGCAAAAACTTTCATCATTATGAAATATAACTATGAAGCTCTATTTCAAAAGTTTTCTATAAATTTTCTGTTGCATGTGGAATTGACAAGAAATACTCTATTTCAGTAAGCTGCAATAGTTTTTGGATTCCTTGTTTTGCTTAGATCCAATCATTTTCTGAATTTAGCTTTAAAACAGCTTTCAGAGCATATAAATGGATCAGGGGAATATTGTCATTCCTGAGTAGTTTGGAGGCTTTGTCGAGTTAGAGAACTGTTGATGATCTAATTATTTTGGAGCGAAGCAGCACTAATAATGATACGACTGATTTTGCACCAAAAACAGATACGAAGAATGTCTTGTATTTTGTGTTACCTGGAAACTAGCACCTAGCTCAAAGAATCTGTGTTGGATATGCATCGGCAAGTTAGATAATCTGACTTTTAAATACTTATTAAATTCTTCAGTTGCAGCTTTTAGAGATTGGTGGCAAGTTGGACTTTTCCAACAACGCATTTTAATCTCCATAATGTTGTTGAAATTAGCCTTTTTTCTTTACTTATTAGTGAAGGATGTACATTATTAGAATAACCTTGTGAAATGTCATGTTTCTTGTATGTTCAAGGTAATTTGGGAATTTGGATGACAAACTCGTATATCAAAAGGCTTTAACAAATGATATCTTTGAGGCTTCACCTGGTTCAGGTTTAAGTTGAAAAAAAGCTCCTTAATCCATTTGTTCCACCTTATTCAGCTTAATGGCCACCGTGCAGCTAGGTTAAATTGCTTTTTCTCAAGGGTAATATAGGCATTTCTGAAAATTTGATATGCAATTAATGCTTTTCATTTTACTCTAATCCACTTACACCCACTTAATCCAAGAATAATTTACTCAGTTGGAAAGATAGAATAATTTAATCTTCATTTCTTCTTTGAACATAACCCAGATTACTTGATGCTTTTCGGCCCTCAAGCCAAGCGCAGCCCATATTTTATTTTATGCAATAATATATATATATATATATTTTGTGGGGTTGGAGGGGTGGGGTCGGGGAGGGCGATTTCAATGGTAAAGGGCTTGGACTTGATAAGGGCCATGCTCTGGGTTCAAGTCCTGGGTAGCCACTTTGTATAAAGAAATAGCAAAGGCTAGATCTATTCCCAGTCCGTCCCTCCTAGGACCCCAGATTGCTAGGACCATAACTGGTAAATAAGATAATATTGTTAAAGTTATTTTTCATATGTCCCTTCTTCTAGCTTTTTCCTCTTGTCAAGTCAAATGTTTGGATACATGTCTGAACCCAATACTTCTTTGTGTTCATGCAACATTGCTCATAAGTATGCAGAAGTTCATCCTATTTCTATTTCAATCCCAAATTATGTTGGACCAATAGGCCACTATCTTGATTTTTTGAAAACACAAACAAAACCTGTCAAACAAGATCCCAAAATTCTACTCAATAAACCATCCAGGGCAACTATATATGATCAGTCTTAGGGTGGCCATTGTTGGGGATGGGGGGAGGTTCTAAGTTCTAACCATTCAACTAATTCTTCTGCATATAGAAAGTAGAAATCTTACTTCTGCTAGTCTTGCTTATGATTGCTGCACAACGAGCCACTTCAAGACTTCATCATAAACTAATAAGATCATTCATGATAATGTATGACTTTTAAGATATAATCCCAGCTCTTTATCAACAACGACATGATTAGGATATACGCATCTTTATCAAATCACCATAATTCTTAGATGCTAATTGAATAAAAGGAAAGAAGCATGCTGAACATGCAGGGTAGATATGTTCTTGTTTTAGTTGTAGCAATTTGCCTCTTCGCAATTTTACCCAAGTATGAGTGGATATCGAAGAATATAAGGTATGCAGTGTTTCTAGAATAGAATGTTAGGCTTCTTCACTGAAGCTGAGACATAAGGAGAAGCAGAATGGCTGTGACATTAATGTCTCTCTTGGTTGGGAGAATATTTGATTACCCTATTCCTAGGAACTATGGAAGTAGCATATCTTGCGAGTCTTGATGTTTTGATGATAGTCAGCACCAAGGTACGCCATGCCGTGCTGAACTAAGTGGTATGAAGTATACCGTACAATACTAGTTCGGTACCAATATATGGTATGGGGGGCATATCGATACTCAATATGCCAAAACACCCCCCGTATTGACACAGTAACAGGATGGCACCAATATGGGGTCCGGTACCTAGATGACGTATCTTGGTTGGCACCATTTTGGTAAATAATATACATGCAATAATTCTTTGCCTATTTAAGGCAGAAAGAGCTTCTGATGCATGCAATAATATTCATGTACTAGTAATTGGTTGCCACATGAACATGAATGAGGAAAGTACCATTTTTATAATAGTTAAGAGAGACGAGAATTGATCGTCTCAGTTCTTGAACCTTTGTTACTGTAAATTTATATATAGTTATTGTCTTACTCATTTTTGGAATTGCGTAGTAACTTTCAGGTCATAAAGTTTTCTTCACCACATTCTGCTGGAGCCGAGTGCATCGATCCTGACTGCAGCTGGGTGGAGCAATGGTATTCTTCTTCTTCTTCTTACTAGTAGTAGTAGTAGTAGTCTATTACTATTTTTAGTTCTGAAATATTGACCAGCAGAATGATATTTTCTTTTCCTTAGTTTTAGCATGGAAATTTCTAGCTGTTACTCCTTTTTCCTATGTAATTGCCCTTCCCAGGGATTTGTTAATCCTTTTGCACTTAAATTTTGAGAACCTCCAGATTTTTCAGTTTCACTTTTAGATTATTGAAACAATCATTCTAAAAAAAAAATGTTGAATGATGAAAAAAATGCTAATGGTATATTATATTGGAGTTTCAGGATCATTTTCTGATTAGCTTCCTTTCTCTCTCTCTCTCTATCAATCTCTCTCCATTTCTTGATTGTAGTTCTTATCTTACTCTAGGGTTCACCGTGCTGGGCCACGTAAGCAAATATACTATGAACCCGAGGAAGTAAAAGCTGGAATTGTTACTTGTGGAGGGCTGTGTCCTGGTCTCAATGATGTCATTAGACAGGTTGGTTGCCTCTTTAGACATCAGTCCATGTTTAATTTTCTTCATCAGTGTAGTCATGAATACTTTCTACAAATTTTTTACTTTAAAAGACCTTTTATGCTCTGATGTCTGTTTTTATGATCCCTACTAATATATTTTAGAAAGTGAACATATGGCATTAATGTTCATGATTGTTACACATTTGGGTGGGTCATTGAATTTAAACTGTGAATGTGCTACTGCTTCAGATTTCTACGTTAAAAAAATTAGGCAAATGCAAAACTATAGATTCTTAATGAGCTTTTCAGCATATCAGCTTCCTTGTATATATTATTTTCTCCAAATCTTCCATTCAATTTCTTTATATTTTTTGTGAGCTTCTCACTTTGCAAACCCTCCTCTTGGGTGTCTCAAGGGATAAAATCTCATAGGAGGCAGGCAATTATAAACTTGTTGTTCAAGTTTTTCCTTTGTTTGTTTCCTTCTTTTTTTTTTTTCTTTTGGCCCCCGGGGGGGGGGGGGGGGGGGGGGTGGGTGGGGTGTGGCGTGGCGGGCGGTGTGTGAGTTGGTGCATGCAGTGCACTTTGGACTGCAACTTATCTTAGTAGTTTTTTAAATATTTGGCAGTAGTTTATAGAATGAATTTTTCCTTTTCTTTCTCCTTGCGAGCAGAATTACATTATTTTATTGTGCTTGCAGATAGTGTTCACCCTTGAAAAATATGGTGTTACAAAGATCATTGGAATCCCTTTTGGTTACCGTGGATTTTTTGAGGAGGGTTTACCAGAAATACCGGTGAGAACAATTTCCATTAAGTCCAAGATCCACATGTGAGCATTTGTATTATCATGTCCATATTTTTATTTGTATTCTAAGACTATTGTTTTTCTCCTAGCTTTCACGTCAAGTGGTTCAAAACATTAATCTTCATGGTGGAAGTTTGTTGGGAGTCTCTCGTGGAGGGCCTGACATCTGTGAGATTGTAGATAGCATTCAGGTATAATGAGTTCCACACCAGTTGATAGGTGATCGCTAGGTTCTTTGTTTTCATCAATTGATTTCCACATTTTATGCTTCCGTAATCATGGTGGAAGACTATGTTATGATGTTCGAGCATTTCAGGCCAGGGGAATCAATATGCTTTTTATACTGGGAGGAAATGGCACACATGCAGGGGCAAATGCGATACATAATGAGGTATCATTGCCTGCTTCTTTTGCTAAAGATCATATTGAATTGCATTCTATATTTCTAGCCATGTAAAGCTGTAAAATTGCAAATTACCATGCTGTTTCCTGTCGCAACCACCATACTGGTTCCAATATAATTTACTTTTGACATGCAAGCTTATCTGTACCCTTGCTGAATGCAGTGTCGCAAGAGAAAAATGAAAGTGTCAGTCATTGGTGTGCCAAAAACCATTGACAATGATATATTACTAATGGACAAGACATTTGGTTTTGATACTGCTGTCGAAGAAGCTCAACGAGCAATCAATTCTGCATATATTGAGGTAATCAATTTCTTTGTAGATCTCTGGTAGCTCTGTTGCAGCTGTCTAGATCACTCAACCAAGCAATTACAAGAATTTATTCTCCGCATGGTATTATCCTTTTAAATTTTAATCTTATCTTGCCAGCTGATCTATTTTCTTCTTAGGCACACAGTGCATACCATGGCATTGGACTGGTGAAATTGATGGGAAGAAGCAGTGGGTTCATAGCTATGCATGCATCACTTTCTAGTGGTCAGACAGATGTCTGTTTAATTCCTGAGGTATGTAGAATTCATGTTTATTTCCTCTTTAGTAATATTAACAGTTTCTGATGAAATAATATCCAAATGAAGGTTCCTTTCACTTTAGAGGGACCAACTGGAGTCTTGCAGCACCTTGAGCATTTGATAAAAACTAAAGGGAATGCTGTCGTTTGTGTTGCTGAAGGAGCAGGACAGGTAACTGCATGTTTAGAAAAAAGAAGGAACATTTTTTACAATTAGGTTTTACTATTATTTTCTCTGTATAAAAACTTAATGAATCCTGTAATGCTTGTTCTGCCTAGGGATTATAAGAATATGACCATGTTTCTAGGATTTTTGAAAAGTGTTATTACAAGTTCAAATTGGTAAGAGAAAATCTATGTATGCTCAGCTTTCAGAATTAAATTAAGCTTTAGAATCATAGGTTCTGCAGAATATTACAAGACAAGTTAGAATATAATCTTGTGTTACATCAAACACTGGTTATGTTACAAGCAAAATTTGACCCTAGTTATCACGGTGCCTGTGCCTGTGCCTCCGTGTGAGTGCACATGTGTGCACCATACATCTTGTGTCTCTGCTACTGGAGGGTATGAACCATGGGATCCAAGCTAGGTGATGGTGGGGAACCCTGAACAGGTTTTAGCTTCTAGCTTCCCTTTCACTGCTTGACAGAGCTCAAGACTGCTTCTTGAAGTTATGTGTGGGGCCAGCTTGAGCCTAGAACACGGTGTAAAAGGAACCTGAGGAATAGCAAACAAGCACATGAGCAGGAATAGAATCAACACAAATCCTCACCTTATTAATATTCTTGGCAAGGCTTAGATCTCGAGCTTGTAACAGTCCTCCATAGAAGACTAATTTGTTATCATGACATTCTGGTGGACAGATTAGTTAAAATGCTTCTATTCATTTCTCAGAGAACAAATATTTCTGCTTAATTCAATCTTGAAATGCCAGAGTCCAGAATTCATTGTAATGTCTACATGATGAAGTTTGTTTATTCAGAATCATGGTTGAGTATTATGATTTGATTTCTATCACAATTTATCATGGATTTTCCATGATCTACTGACAAAATGGCCAGAAAAGTTTCTGCATAATTTCCTCAAGTCAGCTGTATTAAGTTTTCCTCTTAATGTCTTTCAGGAATTTTTGGAAAAGTCAAATGCAAAAGATGCATCAGGAAATGTGGTGCTTAGCGATATTGGTGTCCACATTCAACAGCAGGTTCGTGTCTCTCTAGTATCTCTCTGTTTCTTAAACCTTTCTGGTAAATAAATAAAATTATACACAGATTTTGCTGCATCTCTGAGAGTAGAAGAACATAACTCGGAGAAGTAAACTAAATGTAATTGCTATTTAGAGAATCAAAATGTTTACTAAAGAGCAAGGAGACCAGATGGATGCAGAATGAAATATAAAATAAAAAAGCTGTTTCCTTAACATCTTATCCATTATGACTGCTAATCAACTGTGGTTGCACTACCTTATAATATAATTTAATTTTATCGTTATATGACAAATTAACATTCAAAAATTAGAGGTAAAAAACGTGGTTTAGACATTGGGCATCAAATTGGTAATTATCATGCTCGGTTCTAATTTACTAAGAACTAACCTTGGCTACTGCAGTTCACTGGCTCCAAGATTTAAGCCAGAATCAACTCATTACCTTGACAGATTGATAAGGATTCTAGCTTGGGTCTAGTTTTATGAGACTATGCCAGATTTGTTAATTAACTTTTGCCATTTGTAATTAGGTCCGTTCATGCGACATCAGGCAAGTTCATGCTTAACCCTACCAATATTTTGATCTCATTTTAGCTCCATACCCAGCACATGGGTCCGAATTTGGTCATGAACTGGGTCTAAATTGGGTTACACATAGATCGGATCTGGGTGCACTCTTGACATTCCAGCCAACATCAGTTAATGATTCCCCTTTCTTTATAGATGTTTGATTAGGAGCAAGAATATCTTGCAGCCAATTCATGAAATATTTGTAGATGAAGTAGATAAATAAACTGATAAATAACTAAATTTTTAGAGGATTGCATACTTGAAAGTCATAGACTATACTATTTGCAGACAGCAAGGGTTTCCTTGTTACTTGCAACTGGAGTGCTGGTGGAAGGTTCCCTACTCTCCAGATTTGTCAAACACGTCACATGGCTACTGAAATAACTTCTTACGAAGAGACCATTAGTTTAATGCTGCAGTTTATTCTTGCAAAAATTTTCTCATCAAAATTTCCTACTCTCCAGTTTTGTCAAACACGTCACATGGTACTGACTTAGCTTCTTATGAAAACTCCGCTAGTTTAATGCTGCAGCGAATTCTTGCAACATGTTTTTCACGAAAATCCATATTGGATGTTTGTTCTGGTAGATATGTTTTCATGTGCTCACATTAGTAATGCATTTCTTCTCAAGCTGTGGCACCGAAGTTTTCTTTCTATGCACATTTTTCCAGCTGTAATTACTTTATACAATATGATAGTTTTTTTAAAAGAATTGCCTGCATGCTAGTAGCCATATGTTGATTACACTTGACATTCACCTACAGATTAAAAGGCATTTCAAGGAAATAGGCATTCCAGCAGATGTGAAATACATTGATCCGACTTATATGATCAGAGCATGCCGTGCCAATGCATCTGATGCAATCCTCTGCACTGTACTTGGCCAGAATGCTGTAAGAATCTCACTTCTTGCACCTCTATGACATAGTACTGCTTCTGTCAAAAGTGAAGCATGATTTAGCTTCATCTAATTATCTTCGCTTAATTTTAGGCAACACTATCCATACAAGATTGGAACCTGCAATTTGGTAGTTTTTTATGTCTGATTTGTGATTTACTGAAGACAGATTTTTCTCTCTTTTATTTCTTATAATTTTTTGGGTCAGGTTTTTGGCCTGGAACTTATGCTTAATCTGTTATATCTGATCATGCATATAATAATTTATTGAGACCATTCATCATCTGTTGCCAGTCAATTTGCCTGCATCTCTGAAATTAAACTATCATAATTTCTTTTGCCAGTTGCTTCCTTTTTTGCATGAATTGTGTTCCACAGTCCACCCTAAAGTTGCAACTAGCTTTTTTGGGCCAAGCAATGGGCCCTAAGGTATAGCTTCTGCTATGTGTGTGTGTGTTTATACATATTAGCATTTGCTTTTTGGTTGACATTGTTAAGAAAAGCCTGAGTTCAATTTTACTGTTTGACTCTTGTTTTTGAAACAACTCTCATGCCAGACAGCTCTAGGGAAAGCAATGGACTGTGCCATAAGCAGTCAGAATATGCTCTCTCACTCGATGTATATCTCATACATTGTATTATTTAGCAGTCATAAATACATCCAGCCAGCCATATGCAAGCAAGCATGCATGCATGAATGCATGCTGTATGTTGTATTGCTTGTTTAAGATTTTTGATTTCAATCAAATTTTGGAACTATTTGAAGCATCAGGATGCGCAACCATTAAAAAGTTTCACATCATTCGAACTCCTAAACTAATTTCAGCCCTAAGAAAGTATGCTAGCTATATTATACACTTGTTTCCACAGTGCCAAATTCTATATCTCATATATGCTTGAATGCATGTATGTATGTTGTATCATTTGTTTCACGTTTTTGATTTTAAACAAATTTTGGAATTACTCGAAGCATCAGAATGCTAGTCATTAAAAGTTTCACATCATTTGAACACTGAAAAAATGTCCTAAGAAAGTATGCTAGCTATATTTAAGCATTTGTTTCTACAATGTCAAATTCTATATATGGTATCATTCATTACTCAAATAATATATTGTACAGAACCTAACTTGAGTTCTTTTATTGTTTATTTAATTCCTCTTCTTTCAACCAAGAACTCACATCTAGCATTTAGACAAACTAAGAGAATTCTGGGGCTATTCACCCTGGTCACAAGACCATTTATTATTATAGTAATCTTATCTTGATTTGTTATCAAAGCGACATCTTTTAAGCCTGAGCTTTCTAGTATAATATCGTGTATTTGCTTAAAAATTGTCTCATTTTTATGCACCACATAGTGATAAAGGCAATTACCCATGTGAGAAGGCCGATCTCTGTATGTCCGACATAACTTTGTATTAAATATACATAATATCCATGTGCATGTAATAAAAAAATATAATACTATCTCAAGCATCTTTAGACATTAACTAAATAAAGAACAAATATCATTCTTTGATAAACATTAAGGGGGAAATACATTACATTAAAGTATATATTAAAAAATCACATCATGATCTAGCAATCCAAGAGATTTTACTTGTCCTATAAATACATCTCTAGAAATGGATTTGGTAAAAGGATTTGCAACCATCTTATGCATAGATATATACTGTATGTCCACTTCTTTTCGTGCCACAGTGTCTATTATATAATTATACTTGGTATCTATGTGTTTTGTCTCGCAATGATATTTGAAGTCTTTTGTAAAAGCAATTGCTACTTGACTATCATAATTTACTAGTATTGAATCTTCAACATTTTTAATAATCCCCAAATGATTCATAAATCTTCTAAGCTGCATAGCTTCTTGCACTACTACTGAAGATGCTTTAAATTCAGCATCCATGGTTAACAAGGCTATACATGTTTGCTTCTTACTACTCCATGAAATAGCACCATTATTTAGCAAGAAGATGTCCCTAGCGATTGATTTTCTCTCATCCAAATCTCCTTCTTAATTAGCGTCAGTATAGCCAATAAGTTGTAGATTATTTCTTTGATAACATAACAAGTAGTCCATGGTGCCTTTCAGATATCTCAAGATTCTTTTGATTGCTTTTTAATGTGCAAAATCAGGATTTAATTGATATCTACTCACCATCCCAATAGCAAAGCTGATATCTGGTCTTGTGCACATTATAGCATACATCAAACTCCCTCTGGCACTAGAATAAGGAACTCTTTCCATCTGTCTTATCTCCTTTAGAGTTTTTGAACACATTCTTACAGTTAAATTTTTTTCTTCCATTATTGGAGTATCGATTAGTTTACAATTTTGCATATTAAATCATTCAAGAATTTTCTTAATGTAAGATTCCTGTGAAAAAGCCAATAATTCTTTTGAACGATCTCTTTAGATCTTAACTCTTAAAATATATGCAGCTTCATCCATGTCTTTTATTCAAAATTAGAAAACAACCAATCTTTAACAGCAACAATAAACTCTTTGTCATTCCCAGCCAATAGTATATCAGCAACATATAATGATAAGGTTAAAAATTTATCTTTGGATCATTTAACATATACACAGTGGTCTTCTTCAATCATGATAAAATTATATGATATTATTGCTTGATGAAACCTTAAGTACTGCTATTTGGATGACTGTTTAAGATCATATATTGATCTTAAGAGCCTACACACTTTGTATTCTTGCCCCTTTTCAATGAAACCTATAGGTTATTCTATATAGATTTTTTCATCCAATTCTTTTTGAGAAATGCAATTTTAACATCCATTTGATATAATTCTAAGTCTAAACACTATGGTTAAGAGAAGATGTATAGAGGTAAATCTCACTATAAGAGGAAAGGTTTCATCATAATTGATTCCCTTTTGTTAAGTATACCTCTTTGCGACAAGTTGAGCCTTATATCTTTCAACAAATCCATTTGCTTTGCATTTTATTTTGAGAAACCATTTGTTCCCAATAGCCTTACATCAAGAAGGAAGATATACCAATTTTTAAACATGGTTTGATCTCATTGATTCCATCTCTTCTTTCATTGCTTTCATTCATTGATCCTTTGTAGAACAGATCTTGGCTCATCCTCCTCTTGTGGAGTAATAATAAAAGCTCCCCTTTCAATGTTAAAAGGATGATGAGGAATGCTTTTGTGACTACTTCTTAATTATGGATTTAGTGAAACAAATTCATCATCCTTTTTATTGCTCCCACTTTGATCAAGTGGTCTAATTACTTCCTCAAATGTTAGCATCCTTTGGTTTTGGATACTATGATCATTCAGATCCTCTATTTCATACAGAGATAATTCTTGATTCATCTCACCTCTTCTAGGAAAATCATTTTCTAAGAATGTGATATTTTATGATTCAAGTTTAGTTATACAACCATCAGCTTGCTCACTAATAGATACATACCCTTTTAAGTATTCGGAGTATCTTATAAAGATACATTTCTTTCCTCTTGGACCTAACTTCCCATATTTATGAGAAGTGTCACAAATATATGTAGCTAATTTCCAAGATCTTAAATTGCATAGATCAGGTTTTCTACTTGTCCATAATTTATAGGGTGTAGATGTAACTGACTTGGAGGGCACTCGATTAAGTATGTAGATAGCAATTAACAATGCATCACCGCAATAAGTAATTGGTAGATCAACTTGTGCCATCATGGATCTAACCATTTTTAATGGTGTTCTATTTCTTCTTTCTATAATACCATTTTGTTGTGGAGTTTCAGGAATGGTAAGTTGTCTATCTATTCCTTTTTCATCAACAAGATTTTTGAATTGATCTGACAAATACTCACATCCCAGGTCTGTTCTTAAAGTTTTAATGTTCTTGTCTAATTGATTCTCAACTAAATTCATATATCATCTAAAGCAATTTAAAGCTTCTGACTTATGAGATATTATATAGATATAACCGAATCATGTGTAATCATCTATGAATGTGATGAAATATATTGCTTAATGTCTTGCCCTTACATTCATTGGACCACAGATGTCTGAATGAGTTAATTGCAATGGTATTTCAGCATGAGTTCCTTTACCAAATGGTTTCCTAGTAGTTTTTCCTGCTAAACAATGTTCAAATGTGGATAGATTAACTTTTCAAGTGGGCCTAATAGGCTTTCTTTGGCTAATCTATTCATTCTATCTTGTTCAATGTGATGTAGTCTAGCATGCCATATATTCACATCAATGTTTGCATCATTAAAATAAGTAAGAAAAAACTACTACAATTAATAGTGCTATAAGGTGCACCATAATTAATATCTAGTACCATAAAACCATCTAATATAAAACCACAACCTACATATTAACACCATTACTATGAAAGTTTAAACTATAGCCTAGTCTCAAAAGAACCAACACAGAGACTAAGTTCCGTCGGATTTTTGGAGCATATAACACATCATGTAGGATCAAAGATCGACCACCATGCATGTTCAACTTGCATTCGCCAGCTCCTTTGACTCTACTCTTGTATTGTTTCCCACATATATCCATCTACTGTCATGTGGGATCCGACAGTACTCGACAAGTGTCTCTATCTCTAGCTATGTGGTATGTGGTGGTTGAGTTTATAGTCCACAATTATAGCATTTTAGCTTAGACTTGTTCTTCTTAAAAGGATGCTTCCCCTTTCCATTTTGGTTGAACTTGGCTTTCTTAAGTGCCTTTCCAGTTTCCTTTTCCTTCTTGTAGAACTCACCATATTTCTTATGCTTGAAGCCCGAAGCTCCTTGTGCACTAGTGCCAGTCATGTACACATCAGTCATAGACCTAGCCACCTCAATATGGTCCTCTTATAGGTTTAAATGACGAGCAACATCATCAAAAGTCTTAATATTGTCATTGTGAGTTAAATTTACTTTCATATGCTCTTAATTATTGGGTAGAGAAAGCTTGCACCTATTGCTCATTAGTCAATATGCGACCAACAGTCTTTAGCTCTCTTATCATGTTCGACATTTGTCTCAAATGGTGCTTCATATTATGGTTTGGGTGTTTCTTGTAAGTATCGAACTTGATACTGAGCTGTCTCAGTCTAGTCACAAAAGTGCCTCCAAACTTTGCATTTAAGGCTGTCCATATCTCTTGAGCCATTTGGTACTTCCTAAATTCATACATTATATCATCTTTCATGCTACTAAGCAAGGTAATATGAGATATAGAATTCTTCTTCTTCCAAGCAACATATGCCTCTTTATCCTCTTATGTTTGGCTGAAGTATCATCCTCGGGCTCTTCCATGGTATGGTTGAGAGCTTCTAGCACTCTTTGCTCTCTTTTTTTTTTGATACATAAAAGGGATAGGGGGATAAATTCGGCATAGCTAGCCCCGCAGGCCCTTACCCCGCCAGGAAATATTCGATTCAAGGTGCTAGATTTATGCAGCCTTTCCCCACCCAAGAGTGAATACGTCAACCCGACACCATCAATGTGCTAGCTGGTCAGAACGGGGAAGAAGGATCCTGGTCTTTCACTCACCCAACCGTCACGGTCTCAGGGGATAATCCCTGAATTTAATCGAGTCTTTTGCAGTGTCACGCCTCAAACCCGTGACCTGTTGGTTGTGAGGCAAGCCCCAACCAGTTGGGCTACCGCCTTGGCGGTGCACTCCTTGCTCTTTAAGCACATACTTTGAAGTGCCATATCACATAATTCTCACCATCGAGTTTCTTATACTTGTTCAATTCAGCCACAATGTTTTTAGATACCGAAGCCATGGTCAAAATTAATAACTACAAGAAACATGATGCTTTTATTAATGTCTAATATTAACTGCATCTACTTTGCTATTAATTTAATTAAATTAATGATAATTTTATACTAGTTATAGAATCGAAAGTTCACTAAGTTTCCAATCATTATCCATTTTCTAGTATTCAATTATCATGAATTTAATTTATCATGCAAAGTTTTAGTTCTAAAGGCAAATAACATTTAATACGTTAGAACTCTCACTTAAAAAAATGCATACACAAAAATAATAATAAATGAAACATTTGTGTTCAAATTTAAGATTGTATGTCTTACCAAAAAAAAAAAAAAAAAAAGATTGTATGCCATGAAAAAAAAATGAAAAGGCTTTTAGAAATTTCCTAAGACACTCTAATTGATTTCCTTTTCTTGGAAATCCAATGCAAAGACTTATAAAAACTTGTTTTTAGAAACTAAAAATCCACCAACAACTAGAAAGAAAGATTAATTATTAAAGCCTTTTCCTAGCTCCAGTAGACATCCATACCATCTCCTTTTTCTCTCTCTTATATTATCTAATCATTTATTTATTGATAAAGAGAGGGTTCATAGGTTTTAAAGACCTTGATATGAGAGAAGATGAGGATGAGAGTTGGGTGTTCCGCCCAAACAAGCCCTTTTACGACAACTGGGCACTCTAATCCTCCCTTTTTATTTTTTTTTAATCTAATCTCATCTCTTTCCTTCTCTTAACTTCTCATTCTTATCTATTGGATAACTAGGGTTCTTATTCATTTGATAATTAGGGTTTTTTCCCAACTATCTTTTAAAAAATAATGATGTATTACGGTACTGAATGAAGATTGCTATATATGAAAGGTATGATTCCAGAAAATTTCAAATAACGATTTTTCTTTAAATAAGTTTTCAATAATCATGAAATTTTGCAAGAACATTACAATAATATATATATGTATGTATAATTTCATAGCCTAATTCTTATATATCATCACCAGATATTAAATCTTGAGAAATATTTTAATCATGCCAGAAAACAATCCTAACCTGTGCTGATACTAATGTAGGGAAATATGATATTTACAAACTTATGGATTTCTTCATGTCACCTATTTAATCCATGATCATATTGTTCTGTCAGCTAGTCCCAGTTGCAATCATAAATGGAAAATAATTTTATCTATAAACTAAATGCTTCTGTATAGATCTATCTTCTATTCAAAGAATTTCACTCAAAAATTAGTTATGAGAGAACGTGAAAGGGTGTAAACGAAGAGAGAGTAAGAATACTTAATTTTTTTTCTTAAAAAAAAAAAAAAACCAATGTTAGTTTTTTTTACTATTGATAACCGTAGGAGTGGGGAGTTACAAAATATAACTGCCTTTTGATGGTTTATAATAGAAATGGGCTAGACCATGTTGGCCCATCATGGGTGGCCAAATAAATCCAATTTTTTTTCTATCGTTTATGTTTAAATGCTTGTCGTTTGAGCTCGACTAATTTGCAATGATATCTTGTACTGTGTAGGTTCATGGTGCATTTGCAGGGTTCAGTGGCATTACAACGGGCATATGCAACACCCATTATGTCTACCTGCCTATTCCAGAAGTCATCACATCTCCTAGGTGTGTTGATCCTAACAGTAGAATGTGGCACCGCTGCCTGACATCAACCGGCCAACCTGACTTCCACTGATTGGATTAAGAGAGATGCTGACCTGTTATTGCAGAGGGATGCATCTTAACACGGAATTATTCAGGTTGAAGCTCTCGCTCAGTGGCACTCCGTTTCGATTCATTTAGTATCATGAAAATTGGTTGCCCCAAAATGGAGGAAATAGAAGTATCTAAATAGGAGTCTTATCTACATAGCTGTTTTGTATATTATCAGATTTCTTTTATTTGTTCAATAAAATTAGAAAAAAAATAAATCAAAGCCAAATGAAGTTTGGCGAGCTGAAGAAGGCAAAAGCTTCTACATTTTTGCAATTCAACAATTGGCTACATACATATGATCATTCCCGAGATTTGCATTAAGTGTAGTTCTAGTTTTTTAATGACTGATTATGTGAATCATATTAAATAAAGTGCACAAGAGGAATTTGATGTTCGTAACCATGATTTGCTCTTGCTTATATAACTATGAATGGAAATATCGATTATACCTCTCATGCTTTTTATGCCTATCATTCAACTATTGAGATTGCCCATATCAAGTTGGTGAGGATGGGTGGAGCTTAATTTCATCCCTACTTTGTTACCTAGGAAAAACAGCGGGTGAAACCGAATTTGTGGAGTTCGCCATCCACTTACTGTGAATCGAACTCCTGAAATGCTCTGAAATGTACCCTTAGCTGATTCAAAGTCCATGCTTGGTTGCTTTCAGGTGAATTTTGTGCACCTGGATTAGACCTAATCCAAAGAATCCTTTTTCCCCGATACCGTAGGCGTTCCCAAGTATTAGGTCGAATAGCCCCAGCCAAATTATGAAACTATAACTTGCTGATCAGTTCTTGAACCGTACCACATGATAAAGCAAGTCCCGAGGATCGGTACGCAGGCTGCTCTGTTGGATTACAGTAATATTGGATCTCTCTAACCTGCCATGGAAATGAATTTCCCTGTAGGAGAACAACTGAAACAGTTTCCGCCTGTAACAAGGAGTTCAAAGTACTTCCAACCGGAGGGAAGCTCCATCTTTTTGTCTTTTTACTGCAGTATATTACTATGTGCGCGCGCATTATATGCATAGAGGGGAACAGTTTGGAGTCAAGATGACGCAAATATTTGAAGTTGTGGACAAAGAAGATTGAATCGTAACTATTGTCACTGCTCGCCTATGCTGGAGGTTGTTAGAGAGAGAGTGGTAGCGGGTTGTGCCCGTCAAAAGAAGTCCTGGTTGAAGGTTACTCCGGCAATGACCCTTCGATGCTCAAATCAGGGTATAGGCAACATAAGGAAGAAAGAAGTGGAGACCAAAGAGAGAGATCATACCTTGGGGTCTCTCAAAGAACTCCTTTTTATAGGTGAGAGACAAGGACATATTCAGGATAAGAAACTTTCAGTGGGTTTGGTGAGAAGTGATAGAGCTGAAGATTCTATCATATCGGCTATCAGGGGATCATTTTGTTTGTACAGAATGTTTGTCTCTTATTAATTAGGACTTTGTCTTTTGTATGGAATTGGCCATGCCTCTTAATGGTAATGTGGACTGTTGTATGAGACTAGTCACGCTTTCCTTAATTACAAGAATTTGTTGAAAATTGTGGGATATGATCTCCAGATCATGCAACCGGGTGCATGGAAATGAGTGTTGGTTGATTCTTCATTCGATCCTCTTGAAGAGCACGACTTGAGAATTCCTTTCCACCTTAGCCACAAGGGCCCATGGTCGGCTCAAGCACCCTTAACGAGACCGAGGGTCAGTTAAGCTGAGGGGCTCAAGGCATGATTCTGCTTTGTTCGAAGGACAGTGAGTCCTAATTATCCGAGATAAAGTTTAGCTTGCGGAGTCTCGGGATGTTGAGGTTGGGGGGTGGCCCCTACATCATTTGCCCTCCACTCCTTATTTTGAGCATGGAGGGTCTCGATTTGATGAGTAAACTTGGTTGCGTACCCAAGGGATCCTGGTATTGGCCTATGATTAACACACTCCTCGATAGATGCACGATGGGTTGGCAAGTGAAAAGCTGCCACATGGCATATTTATGGCATTTCTCGAGGAAAGGGAGAATTTATGATGTCCCTTTCCTTTAAAAGGGGGTCCAGGGGGTCATTGTTCCAACTTTAGTGGGGAAATGTCTTGCATTGCTAAGAGGGGATCTCGATGAGCAAGGAGATTTCTAATAAGGGTTTTTAGCACTGGAGTTCAATGTCATCCATGACTCTTTGGTGTGGCATGAGGACTGATAGATTCCAACGATCTGAAGGAGCTTGGAGGGCTATCAAGAAGCTTCAGAAGTCTGGGGTCTCGGTTGAGTCATTGTTAAGCCAACTTGTGAAACTACCATCGAAGGAGAAAGCACCGGGGGAGTGTGCCTTGGAGTTGCCGACTCCAAGTTTGTTTGAGGGTCAGAGGACAATCGAGGATTTAGTCCAATCCCTTCTTTTGCCCGTTGATATGCTGAAAATGCACAAGACTAACCATCCTACAGGCATGGGGCTTTTCAGTCGGTCATCCAATGGTACATTTCTCTAAGTACTTTGCCTTTGCACTTTCCTGATAATGGTTTGTCATGTAATTGGGATAGTATCTCAATTTCTTTATGAAGTCAACCAAGCCGATGGAGATGAGGTTGGCGTAGCTGAGAAAAGGGCCACTTTTGTTGAGAGAGATGTATGTGAGGCTAAAGTGCGGGTGTCAGAGGTGGAACATAAATTTCAACGATAGAAGAAATGCACTGACCCACCATGGATGACACTGAGGGCTCGACAAAAAAGGCTAGAGAATGGCTTGCATTGGTGCATAAGCAGATGATCAATGCTTGCCAACTAGAGGTTTAGGTCATCGAAGAGGCGAAGATAGAGATCACAAACCTGAAAGAGAGTTTCTGTGCCGAGATTATGGACTTGAAGGAGGATTCTCATGCCAGGGTCCATTGGCAACGGGATGAACTCCAGTCTACGAGGATGAAAATAGATGGCTTTGGGGTGAAGTCCAACAAGCTCACAGTCGGATCTATGGCCAAGGATCTTCGAGTTAGCAGTAGGAGGAGAAGATCTACCAGGTGGATTAGGCTCGAAATGAGGCTCTGGCCAAGGCCCAGTTCCTTCGACAAGCACTCGAGGAAAAAAAAGAGGAGAAACATGGTAGTGATGGCATAGGCCCACAACATCCATGTCGAGGAGACGTGGGAGGTGGTGGTCTTGAAGGGCAAACTCAAGGTCATCGAGAAAATCATGAAGACATGAAAGAACACGTTGATAGGAGTGGCCAAGAGGTCAGAATACTATGAAGCAAACTATCATTAGCCAAGGCACACCTAGGTTCAGCTGACACATGGCTTTGGCATATAGAAAGGAAGGCCTATGAGATTGGGTTCGAAGAATGCAAGACCTTAGTGGTACAGATCCTCCCATCAGTCGAGGCAATCTTGCTTCGGATCCTCATCCTAGCAATTTCTCATGCCTTGGCCATCCTCCACATCGATCAAAGTTGAGGTCGATGATTTCCTTCTTTTTCTTATTTGTTGGGTTGTTTTTGCTATAATCCACATTTTTTCCTTTCCTGTGTTTATGTACTTAGTTGACCGAAGAATGAAAAAAATTGAATTTTTCTTGAACCATGTCTTGGAGTCATTTTTGGAAATTAAATGTTTGATGATGGTTTCATAGGCCTTGGTTTGTTCCATGTTTAGTGGATCGATCCCTAGTAGTTTGTTAGGCAGGCGCGAGTCTTCACCGTGGAGATCTTCCTTCGGCCTCTTTATTGAGATAACCGAGGAACATTCCAGTTGAGGTACATTAGGATGAGGGTGGTGTGAAACCGATCAAACCTAGTGCTCGAGAAAATGTCTCATCGCTGATTTCATGAAGAATGAGGGGTCAACCTTAAATGCATCGTGATGGCCGAGAGGGGTGCGAAGCTCGAGGCGGTACCAATCACCTGCACCCACGGAAGATGAAGCACGGCATTCACTACTTCTAGATGTCTACCATCCACGATTTGCAAGCGATAGATTCTGGCTTGTCTTGGTTTGCCACGTGTCAAGCATTTGATGATGATGATCTCTTCTCCATTGGATATGGACCGTTAAGGTGCTTTATAAATAGTTGAGACCTGATTTGAGCCTATCACTTTTCTTTCCCTGCTTTTATCTTCTTCCTCCTTTCTTCTCCTTAAGGCTTGTCTCCTCGCCAGTCATCTTCTTCGACGATCGTTCCTATCTTCGCTACCTTGGTTAGGTCCCCACCATTATCTTCTGGGTCTCCTTCTGTCACCTTCCTATCTTTACTCATTCTTCCATCTTCTTCATCTTCCCTGCATTTAGGTTCGCTAAATTTGCTTTGTTATTGATTTTTGAACCATTTTTTTTCTTGATTTTTATGATTTTTGTTTTATTTTCAAAGATTGGCGAAACTTCTACTTAGGCTAGTTCTTGGCCTTCAAAGCTAGGACCGGCCAAGGATCGAAAATTCTTGTCGAGGCTTGAGGGGTTTCCCTAGGGCACGAGGATTCTGACTTAGAGGAGTTTCCTCCTGGTAACTTCCAGTCCAAACTCAAGGAGGTAGATTTGAGCCAGCTTCGGTATCAATACCAAATCCCACCTGAGTTCAAGCTAGAAGTTCCACTCCCGATGGACCGGACATGTAATCCTCCCTTGGGCGAATCACTCTTTACGAAGAGTGCTTCCGAGTTGGGTTGAGGCTTCTTCTTTTTAGCTTTTTCATCAAACTCCTTTAGTTTTTTAGAATATTTTCATGCGCAGTTGTATCAAACTCATGATGGTATATCTATGGTTTCATGGTAATCTATCTTTTCGCCGGTGTCCAGCCAACCATCTCTCTTTTTAGAACATTCTTTAATTTTAAGAGATACCCTCACCTCTTTAGGTGGTGGTATATCTGTCCTTGGAGGAGACAGGGTTTTCCTTCTTATTCGAGGTGCTCCTTCTTCAATGCATCATTGGAAGGAGTGCTTCTTTTTTGTGAAACATCCATCCAAAGACTAGGGGTTGGAATCATGGGGTGTCCCTCGATATCAAGTGGTTTGAGCTCCTAGCCTAAGCGAGGAGGAGGAAGAGTGGTACAAGGCCCTTATCTGCTTCGAAGTCCTCGAGTAGATGGGTCCTTTTGTACGACAAGACATTCTTTCAGGTGGGCATCAGCCGGGCATGATCAAGAGGGGTGAGTTAGGTCTTATTGTTTATCCTTATTATTTTCATAGTGTTTTCGTTTTCATGCTTCTAACAGTTTTTTGGTTGTTGCAGACATGGATCCCTTGGTCATGAAAAAGGTGAAGCAGGTGGTGAAGTATGGCATCATCGAGGTTCCTTCAAGGAGGCCAAAGAAACTTTGGCTTATGACTTACCCACATCCATTGGCTGAAGTTGCATCTAGGGCTGAGGGAGTGGTCCTTGCCGTGGCCTTGGACCCTCCACCAATTGCTGCTCCCATGGTGTGACCATCGATGCCTAGCCCAAGAATCGGGGCATCTTCATTTGTAGCTGGGGCATTCTCGTCCACCCCTTAGCTCGAAGGCATAGAGGAGCTAAGCACCCCCACCGTCAACCTGGGGATCCCTCCATGGAGGATTTGGGGGTCTCCCGGGAATTATTTAAGAGCATTATTCTCCTCGTTGATGCTAAAAAGATTATTGGGGCAGGGGGCCCCATCGTTAAAGGGGGGCGTTTGAACTTTTCTCCAAGTATTTGTTACTCTTTAGATTTTAGTTTGAATTCCTTCGGTTGCCTCACCATTCCCTCTTTTTTCATAGTTGGCCCACTACATTAACGACTACTTCAAGTTACGAGGTTATGCTAGAGAGATTGAAAAGAAGGCGGAGGGGTTTCAGGCCTAACTCCTTGTTATTGAATTGGCCAACTCTTTTACTAATGCTGAAGTTGACCATCTGAAGCAGGCGGTCACAAAACTTGAAGAAAAATTCTCTTCAAAGAAAAAGAAGCGACTACAAGCAGAGAAGGAGCTGGGTGGCGTGATCAACCTAATATTTGGCATATTAATTAACTTAATAAATAATCTTAACTATGATTTATGTTATGCCAATTGTAGGTAATTGAGTTAGGTCACATTTAATTGGATTTAATCATATCTTAAAGGTCAAAGCAATTAAAAGTGATTGAGTCCAGTTGAACAGGAAAGCCATCTGGAGGCTTCAAGGCCTTCATCGAAATTTGAATCCATCTCAAAACAAAAGAGCCTAATCAAGTAGTCAATAGACCCCACATCTCCTCCTTGTTGGTGCCATCAGCCTAGAGATCAGGGATGCAAGAATTAAATCTGGTGGTTAATCTCTCTCATCTAGCCAGCCACCTTAATTTTGGACACCTTGGCATGGGGACCCCTGAAAGGTAGGCTACACAACTCTAAATCAAGCAAGACTAGATCCTAAAGAATTTTGAATGGATCATAAAAAGAATCTAATATACAGAATTTGAATTGATTTTCAGATAAAAAAGTTACAAGCAATCAAATCTGGTAATGTCGTTGGGCATGAAAGGAAATAAGCATCACACTAGGATCTTTCCAACATTTCTTGGTGCAGGAGCTTAATCTAGCAACCATCTTTGGATAGCATGGAGCTAATATAGAGAGAAATCAAGGACAACCAACAAGAGTTTAATTCAAATTCAAATGCATGGGCAAAAAAAGCAAGTAGTGGGCAGCATAAAAGGAAAATCTAAGATACCTACATTTTCTCATATGGGGTGGCTCCAGCTTACATTATTTGTGGGATTTTGTGGATCCAAGAGGGTTGAAGAAGGAAGGACATCTAAGACTTCAGATGGGGTGGCACCAAGATTCTTTTCATTACTATTTGGGTAGCATATGCAAAGAAGGAAAGAAAGAAACCTTAAGAAGCCTAAGAAGGTTATAAATAAGACCCAATCTCCACCCCAAAATCCAAGAATTAGCTAGCCATCACCCTTCTCCATGCCTCAAGACCTCTTTCCATGCCTAAACCCTGCTCCTAACTCTCTTCGTCATGCCACCACCCTCTTCCAAATAGCCTCCAATCAGTCCCTATGCTAAAGCCTCCCATCTCTTCCTTTCTTCCACCTAAAACCCTATAACCATAATCCTATCCCTATGGTGCCATCACCAAGCCTTCTACCACTTCCAACCACCTTCCAACAATTGCCCAGGAGTTCCCTCAACCCAGGATGTCAGCGAGCAAAAGTTTCATGGCCAACTAATTTTCTTTGTCTCGGGAAATTTCCTGAAATACTTGTAATATGTAGTATTTTTCTTGCCTTATATTTTGTACTCCTCTTTTCTATGAAATAAAGATTTGCTTTTAATGCTCCATCATGTTATATGAACTCTTATTTAGAATAGTCTATACTCTTGGGACGAGCCGTAATTTATGGATATGGTTCATCTTTTGAGATAAATTATTTTTAAGTAAGATTCTTAGTATCCTGTATGCCTCTATTTTTGACTAGCTTATACTTTAGAGGGATGAGCCTTGATCCAACAGGTATGGGTCATGCTCTCATTAGATAAGTTATATCTTGATAGGTGGCACATGATTTAATTACATAGCAGGAGGGTACCAACCGTCTGCTAAGTAACCAGGCAAAATCCTGAGATATCTCTCTTTTATTTAAATCAAGTATTAATTAGTACTTTTTTTTTACTTTTTATTGTTTATTTTTCTCTTACTCTATTACTCGAATACAACTCAGCCAATGGTTCTCGTGGATACGAACTGACTCACTACTATTTTCATAGTTTTGAGTTAGAGATTTATCTTTGATCGCTTGCGACAGCGATCACGATGCCCTTGCGGAGGCATGTCGCAAGTCATATAAGGTTGAGGCTTGGATAGCAATAGTGACATAGGAGGGTGTGGAGGCCTACAAGGCCACCAAGGAGTGCCACGATAAGCGGATCAAGTACTCTATCATGACTTACCTTATCGGAAAGAACGAGGTCGATTTAAGGTGGCCATCCACTTCCCAGTCTAGATCTGACTATCCTCGATGTAGACTTAAGAAGAAGGATGATGACGAATCCATCCTTGAGCCTTGGCCAACATAGACCCTCCAGCTACTACAGACCCTCCGCTGACCACTTAAAGTATCTTTGTGCTCTCATTTCTTTTACCTTTTTTTGTAAGTAGCTTCGATTTGCTTTTATATAGACCCTCATGTTGTAACAGCCTTCGGCCCTTTACTTTTGAAAATATTAATGGAACTATTTCTTTTTAACTTGCAATGCATTGCTCTTTATTTCCATAGTCATGTATTCTTTTCTTGCATTCTCCTATAGTTTGGGATTGTATGTCCATGAAGTCACTAATCGCATAGGCTACCACTCCCAAAGGTAGAAGCTAGGGTGGCTTAATGCCTTCACTGTTAGTTCGCCTTAATTGACTGAGGGCCACAATTTCAGATGAATAGCCTTTGAGGGTTTTCATCAACCCTTCCTGATCGGCCTTAGACTTTTTGATTTGGACAAGGGTCCTAGAGTTAGCGCTAGTCATCTTAGTCAGGTGAGGGTTCTAGTAGTTAGCCCTCGCTATTGAGCCGAGGATCCTAGTGGTTAGCCCTTGACATTATGGATAGGCGGGGGTCCTAGTGGCTAAACCTTGATATCACAGATGGGCAAGGGTCCTAATGGTTAGCCCTTGTCATTGAACTAAGGATCTTGGTGGTCATCCCTCTACATATTGGGCATCATTGAGCATCTCCTATAGGGACACGAGAATGGAATCCATAGAGAGTTAGTTAATAATATCATTTACTCAAGAAATTGTATTATTGATAATACACTTGAAGGTTTTCTAAGTTCCAAGGACGAGGCAACAGCACTCCATCCAGCTACGTTAGATGATATGTTCCGGGTCGGAAGACCTCTTCCACCCGGTATGGTCCTTTCCAGTTTGGAAGAGCTTCCCTTGGCTAGCTGGTTGAGATACTTCAGCATGTCATAGCACTAGGTCTTCGACCTTGAAGAATTTATCATGGACCTGTGCATTATGGTATCAAGTGATCTTTTGTCAGTAGGTCACCTTTCTTATAGCCACTCATTCTCAAGTCTCTTCTAGTAGGTCTAGATTTGTTTTAAGCCGCTCTGAGTTACAGCCTTCATCAAAGTTCTCCACCCGAGGAGATGGGAGTTCTATCTTCAACAAGATCACTGTCTCGGTCCTGAAGGCAAGGTTAAAAAGTGTCTTGCCTGTCAGGACCCTCTGGGTGGTCCGATAGGCCCACAGGACATGGTGTAATTCTTCAACCCATATCCCTTTCACGTGGTCTAGTTAGGTCTTGAGTCCCCGTAAAAGAGTTCTATGAGCAACTATGGCATTCCTGTTGGCTTGGAGGTAGCCAACAGAGATAAAATAATGGGTGATGCCTAGGTCCTTGAAAATTCAGTTAATCTGAAGCCAATAAATTGATGGCCATTATCGGTGATTAGGATCCTTGGGAGGCCAAAGTGGCAAATAATAGACTTCCAAAAGAAGTCCTTCACTCGAGCTTCCGTTATCTTGGCAAGATTCTCAGCTTTTATCCATTTTGTAAAATAATCAATGGCCACTAATAATAACTTTTACTATCCATGAGCTTAGAAAAAGGATCCAAGTATATCTATACCCCATTAGGCAAAGAACCATGGTATGCTTATTGGGATGAATGGCGCGGTTGGCTATCGCTGTATATTTCAGTAATGCTGGCACCGGTCATACCTCTTAACCATATTAATGGCATCTTGCTATATGGTGGGCTGATAATATCTTTGTTATAGAATTTTATAGGACAAGGATCTGCCCCCTAAGTGGTCATCACAGATTTTTTCATGAACCTCCCATAAAGTGTACTCTACCACCGAAGGTTGCAAGTGCTTCAACAATGGTAGGGTAAAGGATCTCTAATAGAGTTATATCTTCATGGAGGACATATCGGGAGGTTTGATGGTGTATCCTCCTAGCCTCCCCTCGGTCAGTAGGAAGGGTTTCGTCACGAAGGTACCATGCCAATGGATAATCTAATAAGGCTCGAAATCCAACTGGAACACAGGCACTGACTTGCTAATACTGGGTTTCTCCACTATTCAAAAAAGACTTGCATGCATAGATTATGTAGGGCGGATGCCGCTAGTTTGGACAGAGCATTAGTCCGAGTATTCTCCATCTTGGAAATTTGCTGAATGTCAAAACTGTGGAAGGCTGGGATTAAATCTTTTACCTTCTGCAAATATTTCTTCATGCTCTCTTTCCTTGCTTCATATTTATTCAGCACATGGCCGACAGCAAGCTATTAATTACTGAAGGCCTTTAGATGTTACAGTCCCAATTCTTTAGATATTTTAAGACTAGTGATTAGAGTCTCATACTCGGCTTTATTGTTTGTAGAAGGAAACCAAAGCGGAGAGTATATTGGATGTCATGTCCCTCAAGGTTGGTGAGAATAAGTCCTGCTCTTGAGTCATTAACATTCGAGAATCCATTTACATATATCACCCACTGGTTCATTAACATTTGAGGATCCATTTACATATATCACCCACTGGTTCTCCATGTTTTCTACCATTGAGTTGCCTCCTTCGGATTCTCCCTCGAGGATAGTGCATTCTATCACAAAATCAGTCAATACTTATGCCTTTGTGGAGGGTCTCAATCAGAACACAAGGTTGAACTCAAAGAGCTCAAGGGCCCATTTGGCCACTTTGCCCGATGTGTTCAATTGGTATAGAGCTATTTTGAGCAATTGATCTGTGAGAATGACCACAATATGAGCTTGAAAATAAGGATGATGCTTCCTAGCCAACGTTACAATGGCAAAGATTAGCTTGTCAAGCTGAGTATACATAGTTTCCACATTCTACAAGACTTGGTTGACATAATAAATTGGCCTCTGAACTTAGTCTTCCTCTCAGATAAGAATGAAACCAATGGCTAAAGGCGAGATTGCCAGGTACAGGTATAGCTCCTCACTTGCCTCAGGCTTGTTGAGAAGCAGGAGAGTGCTAAGATAGCCTTTGAGTTATTCAAATGCTTTCTAGCATACATTGGTTGACCAAAAGTCCAGTGACTTCTTTAATATTTTGAAAAATGGTAGGCACCACTCAATTGATCTAGAGAGGAACCGATTCAAGACAACGACCTGCCCCGTAAGCCTTTGCACCTCCTTCATTATTTTTGAAGCATCCATTTGTCTCATGGCCTATATTTTCTCCGGAATAGCTTTAATCCCTTGGTGCAACACTATGAACTTGAGGAACTTTCTTAATGTTACTCCGAATGCATATTTATTCAGGTTTAGCTTTATTTGATATTTGCATAAGGCAACAAAGGTCTCTTCTAGGTCATGTACATGGTTCTCTGAGGTGCGGCTCTTGACCAATATATCATTCACATAGACTTCCATATTGCGATCAATTTGATCCTTGAAAACCTTGTCACCTGCCATTGATAGGTTCCTCTTGCATTCTTTAAGCCGAATGGCATTACTCTGTAACAAAACAGACCATGGTTAGTAATACAAGATATCTTTTTTTTATCTTCGGGTACCATGCAGATCTAATTGTATCTAGAGAATGCATCCATGAATGTTAGGAGCTCATGGCCCGTAGTCGCATCCACTAGCTGGTCAATCTGGGAAAGTAGATAGCTGTCCTTCATGCATGCCTTATTTAAATATGTAAAGTCAATGCACATCCATAATTTCTTGCTAGCCTTCTTTACCAAGACAACATTGACTAGCCAATCAAGGTAATTTACTTTCCTGATGAATCCTGCATCAGTCAGCTTTTGTACTTCTTTAGCATTGGCCTTTTGATGCTCTAGGGTGAAGCTCTTTTTTTCTACTTCATTGGTCGATGAGTTGGATCCATGTTCAGGTGGTACATTATTACTTTTGGTTCAATACTAGGCATATCTGCATGGGACCAAGCAAAGATGTTAGCATTTTTCTATAGAAAATTCATGAGCAGTTGTTTTGTAGCCTCGTCTAGCTTGGAGCCAACTCGAACAATGTGTTAGGGGTTTCTATCATGTGGAGGGATGGTTATGAGATCCTTCACAAGTTTCCCCTTTCTTTGTCTAGCTCATCTCTAGTATCCGGCCCCTTAACTTGGAGGATATTTGAGGGTTTGACCTGGTGGGACACCAAGTAGCTTTGCCTCGCCAAGGTCTAATTCTCGTGAACCTCTCTGATCTCGTGAAAAGTTGGGAATCTCATGAGTAAGTAATAGGTTGAAACTATTGCATAAAGGGCATTCAACCCCAATTGGCTGAAGATGACATTATGCACCAAGGGGAACTTTATAATCGTGAAGGCCATATGCACCTGGGATTGTTGGGGGACACTTTTTGCTATCATTGGCAGCACAATGGTTCCTTCAATATGAACTATCTCCCTGAGAATTCTGTTATCGATGCATCCACCTTTTTCAGCTATTCAGGGAAAATGTTCATTTTAAGAGGGAATCATAAAATAAGGCATTGCTGAACTTCCATTATCAACAAGCACGTGGTGTACATTGTAGTCAATTATGTTCAAAGTCACAACCATGGTGTCGTTGTGTGGGTACTGCACTTCCTCGATGTCAGCTTGGGTGAAGGTGATGACTTCTTTGACTCTCTATCTTTTGTTCGAGTCGGCCTCCTCTACCAGCCCTGTAATTATAGTATTGACATTCCTAGTTGCAAGGCGGTCAGCCACCTCCTCTATGCTCAGCGATGGCTTTGGTAGATGTGGTGGGGCATCCTGGGCATCGCACCTCTCTCTCCGGTTATAGAGAAACCTATCCAACCGATCATGGCAAATGAACTCCTCAATATTGTCTTGGAGTTGAATGCACTTCATGTCATAGCCATGATCATGATTATAGAGGCAGTTCTTGTTCAGTTTGCGCCTATTTAGCTTCATCTGTGGCCTTCTTGTCTCAGGTAGTTGCTCTTTGACCTGCATCAAAATTTGAGCATGAGGGGCATTCAAAAGACTATATTGGTCAAACCTTCTTGGAGGCAGGATGTCCTGTTGGTTCAGAGGACTGGTGGCATAAAATTTGAGGGGGAGTTCTCTAGTATTGCAGAGGGGATCAGCTTCTCTACCTTCCATTTTCTTGGATGAAACTCCTGGGTTGAGAGTTGTTTCTTGATTATAGAATTAGATAGTGGGTTGTGCAACTTGTACGCCTCCTCGATGCATGCATACTTCTTTGCCGTGGCTAGCTTTTCTGAGAAGTCTGCCAGCACTCTCTTCTCCAGGGAGAAAAGGAAGGGACACCTTTGTAGTCCGCTCTTTATGGCAGTCATGGTGACCGCATGGTCCAAGTTATATACTTTTGGAGCCACTGCATTGAATCGACTCATATATGACCTGAGAGATTCCCGCTCCCCCTGCTTGATGTTGATCAGGGAGTCAAAATCCCACTGCAGCCTCTTGCTGCTAATAAAATGCAAAACAAAAGAGTGACTTAATTGGTCCAAAGAATGCACAGAGATTGGCTTCAAACTTGAATACCAATATCTAGCAGCCTTCTTAAGGGTAGAAGGAAAGACCTGACAAAATCCTATCAGTGGCTCCACCATTAGAGCCTTGAAACTTTCCAAGTCCACTGGGTTGGTCACCATCATAGATCTCTAATTGTGGCCATCTTGAAATATTTTGGCAGTGGTTTTTGCATAATATAGGCTTCGAAGGGTAGATCAGTACTGAAGCTAAGGCCTTCACCTTTATTCATGATTGAACCTCGCGGGGCTTTAATGTATTGGTTCAACTTTTGAAGCCTGCGATCCACCTCTTCATTTCTCGCAATATGGAGCTCGAAGGATTGAGGTGGTAATCGAGCTGGTGTCGATCTCTCATCTGATCGAGGTGAGGGAGACTGTCTCCTTACTTGTCTGGGGATCTTAGGTATGCTTTGACAAGTGTACCCCTCCTGTCTGAGACTTCATGGGAGGGGAGGTTGCTGTTGCTCTAGTTGCAACGTTCCTAGCACTACCTGGCCCTAGCATGGCATTGCTTGGACTGCTCTTGGCTATGACACCTCTGGCATGACCTAGTCTTGGCGTTGGATCATTTGAATCGCGGTCATCAAGATTTGGATTTGCTAAAAAAATTGCTCGATGTGATTGAGCCCCGCCTGACTTTCTTGATGGATGGCGCTGGGCTGACTGTCAGCAGGTTGGCTAGCTTGCCTGGATACGATAGCACCGGAGCGTTAGGTGGAGGTGTTGTAAGCGGCATGGAGGCTCCACTTGGTATTTCTTCCAAAAAATGGACTGGGCCTTTTCTCTAATACTAATATATTTTCGCTGCTTCTCACCTGAACACCGGAGATTGCTGGAAGGATGATGGTGGTGAGCTATACCTACAAAGAAATCCTGATCAGAATTTACTTCGGTAAGGACCCTCCAACGTTCAAGTTAGGTAATAAAAGAAAAGAAAGAAGGAATGAAAACCGAAAAAAAGAGATCATACTTATGGGACTCTCAGGAAACCCCTTTTATAGGTGAGAGACAATGATATTTTCAGGATAAGAAACTTTTAGTGGGTTTGATGAGAAGTGACATAATAGAAGATCCTATCATAGGGATTGTCAGGAGATCATTCTATTTATACAGATGTCTGCCTCCTAATATTGAGACTTTATCTCTGGTATAGAACCGATCATGCTTCTTAATGGTGATGTGAATTGTTGCATAGAATTAGTCATGCTCCCTTTAATTATAAGAATTTATTAAAAATTATGGAATATGATCTCCAGATCATGCAATCATATACATAAAGATGAGCATCGATTGATTCTTTCTTTGGTCCCTTTAAGAAGCACAGCTTAAAAATTTGTGTTCATCCTTAGATGAAAGAGCCCCGATCAACCTAAGTGCTCTTACCGAGACATAGGATTAATTGAGCCAAGATGCTCAAGGTATGATTTTGCTCCATTCGAAGGATATTGAATCCTAACTACCATAAATGAAACTTGGCTCGCAGAGTCTCGAGATGCCGAGGGTAGGGATTTGCTCCGTTAAGGATCCTCCGCAATTCAAGTGAGGTAATAAAAGAGAAGAAAGAACGAAAACCAAGGAAAGAGATCATACCTTAAGGACTCTCAAGAAACCTCTTTTATAAGTGAGAGAATGATATTTTTAGGGTAAGAAACTTTTAGTAGATTTGATGAGAAATAACATAATAGAAGATCCTAGCACATGAATTATCAGTAGATCATTCTATTTATACAAAATATCTACTTCCTCTTAATTAAACTTTATCTCTTGTACAAAATTGATCATGTCTCTTAACGATGATGTGGACTGTTGCATAGAATTGATCATGCTCACTTTAATTATAAAAATTATATAAAAATGAGCATCGATTAATTCTACCTTCAATTTTCTTAAGTCAATCAATTTACATGTTCTTACCGGGACCGAGAATTAATTAGGCCAAGAGGTTCAAAGCACGATTTTGCTCGAAGAATATTCCAACCATCGCCCCCCCCTCCCGCCAAAAAAAAAAAAAAAAAAAAATCAGTAAGCATTTAATGATATCAAAAATTCAAATACTATTCCACTAATTAGGGATCATCTCTATAATTTTTGAGCAAAAAACATCGTGGTGACAGAGCAACAATTATAAATATGAAGTGCTATGGCTACTTGGCAGCAAATCGTGGTTACAATAACTCCGACACCAGAATGCTCATCCGAACCCGTAATGTTTTTGGAGATGAGAAATAACATTGCCAATTTGATAGCTTTGCCGCAACTCAAGCTCGTTTCGTAATAGCAGGCGTGTGGAAAACACTGCCGAGTTCTAGAAGGGGGACCTCCTTTTTACTGCTCGCTTGTTTTGTTTTTGCTTCCACCAACCCAGTACTGCTTTACGGCAAACAATATCTTCTCAGCCACAAGAGGGCCATCTTCGTGATCCGCCATCTTCGTGTTCCATCTCATGCCACCGACCATCCTCTTCACCTTTATCAAGACATCAACATCATCACGGAATATAATAGCACCTTCTGGACGCAAAATACGGTCCATTTCTAGGAGGATGTCTTCCATTTTACACCTGTTTTGATTGCAAGAAACAATGAACGTAAGTAAGATCTGACAGTTGATCCAGCAACTGACAGGATTTTTTCAAAATGTCAGGTAGATGAAATCGTGAGTAAGTGTGTTTTATTTCTCTATCATTATAGAAAATACCATCTATATTAGATTATCTATAGAATTCGAATCCGAACTTGATTTATGATTCATTATCTCGATTTCACTGACCATTGCTCTTTATTTTTTTTTGCATATAGATTAGATTTCCACCTATTCTTTATACCCTTTCATGATCTATAAATGTTATCCAGATTACATTTCCATCCAAGCCCAATAGTATTCAAGTTTCTTTTCAACTAAATTATGTAAGCCCCCCCCCCCCCCCCACCACTTCAACTTACTTGTTTTGGTACAAGCTGAAAACACCATTGGCATGTATAAGATCATATGTCCTCGGGTAAGTCGAAAAGGCTTCGCACCTGAACCAAATAAGAAGCAAAAAAGCATGTGAAAATGGAACAGTACAAATGAAGAAAAATATGTATCAGCTGCAGTCTTGCAAAATGTATTCAGAGAACGAGAGAAAGAAAGACCAAGAATATATAATTTTTGATAGTTCAGATTTAGAGGAAACTGCTTGATCATGAAACAGATTTACCATGCACACTTTTCATCATAAAAAAAAAAAAAAAATCTCAAGCCAAGCCACAATCTAGATGCATGATAGTCACAACTTCTCCTCATTTGCAAGCCTCTTGAAATTGCCACACCCCTTAGATTTCATATAATTAATACAAAAGAAACTTTGAACCAGATGAAAAATATATATCAATGGGGAAGATGGAAATTAAACAGATTGCAAGTAAGGTTTATTTTCAACAGCAGAAGCTGAACATCAGAATGCAAACATATCCTTCCACTAGGAAGAATTAAAATTACTACAAAAAGAGATTAAAGGCAAAAGTCAGCAAAGAGGACATAGGAGGAAAGACCTCTGGAAAATATGTTTCTACTGTTTAACACTCAAAAAAGGTCCTAATCTCCAGAAAATGCAACTTCTCAACCAATATTTGGCTAGCAGTGTAAGCTAATGAGATCCTTTCTATTTTAGATTTCTATTTGTGAAAATGACATTGTGCCAAAATTTATTTTCTAGTAAATTGTGGAGATGCAAGGGCAATCAAGTTGCATATGGCAACATTGTACAACAAAACAGTATCAAGGAAGATGGAAGAAATAACAAGTCTTGCTTTAGTTCTGAAACCTGGAAATAATGGGAAAACTTCTTGAGCAAGTTCCCAAAAAAAAAAAAAAATTTGATGACAGACGAGTGCAGATACCTACTTTTAGTGCAAACAAGTTGAATGAGAAAAATAAACACCAAAACAATTTATCTCCTGGATAATTTAAAATTTTAAATAACAAAAAGAGTGCAGAAAGATCTCCACAAGAAGACAAGTGCATACCAGTCATGATAAATGCCTATCAACCCTCTTTCATATATGACACCCAAAGTGGATAGCTCCGCAATGGTAGGCACAACATTCATAACCCATAGTTTTGGAGACTCAATTGCTGCAGCAAAACTACCCAAACCTGCATTCATGTCCATAATATTGCGATACCTCCCAGTGTCAAGTAACTTATTGACTTTCTTATAAGCTTTAACATGCTTTTGCCACAATTTGTTGTCTTTTTGATATGACTCCACAGAGAAGCCAGGCACAGAACCACTAGATATTCTAGGGGGAATAGCATTTAGCCTCTCCGGGAATGGCCTCAGTTCACCTCCAGCAACCTCTTCAGGACTGTTAACCACAGGATAACGATTTATGCATGCCTCCATCTTCTTGTACCTAAATCACCAAAAAGAGTAAGAAATTTTGTACAGTGAAGAAAAGGGAATATAAAAAGAAAATACTCTAACACCGCAGCTGATCCACTATTAAAATCTCTGAGTAACTAGGGCAAGCATAATTATCCACAGAAATTGCCAGCTCAATTATTATACATGCAAAATGCCAGTGGGTTATTGAACATCATTCTTGGTCACAGATTAAGACAGAACATATCATACTAGCTTGCACTTAGGAAAACAAAGAATCAATAGGGCTGACTTACATCGCCAGAACATGAAACCTGTTAGCTAGGCATTTTCTGAGGCTTACTTTTAACACTAAATTTTACAGACAATGTTACATGTCTTTATGAACCAAGTGAATAAGAGGGTACATATGTTCTTGAAAAATTAACATCAAGCTGAAAGTGATACAAGGGAAAACGAAGAAAGCAAATGAATGAAAATGCGAATTGCCTGCCAATTTTAGTGCTCTTAACATATACAAACAGAGAGAGAGAGAGAGAGAGAGAGAGAGAGAGAGAGAGAGAGAGAGAGAGAGAGAGAGAGAGAGAGAGAGAGAGATATTGGTCATTTTGTATTTATTTGGGAACCAATAATAGGTAAAACAAGCATAGAACCATACCAGACATCATCTGCATTTGTTGATTCACACATAGTTACACGGGGCTCATCTTGCCTCCCAGGACAGGAATCAGCATTTATTCTCTTTCGCCATATGGCAATTTCACCCTTCTCAGAAATTTTTTCCCAGCAAAGAAGTTCAGCAATTTCTTCAATCTTTTTTTGTTCCTCCTCAAGATCCTCCTTTGTTTGTTGCCATGCTTTGTAGTTACTCCTCCAGTTAATTGGAGGGCCAGAAAGCACCCAGTAACCACCAGGACGAAGAACCCGATCCACCTCCATCATGTACATTCCATCTGAAAAAGAGAATATTAGCATTACATGAACTATAAATACCAGAATCTATGCACACTTGTTGAAAATATGAAACTCTTATACACTAACTAAAAAAAATGAGAAGTATCAACTTAGAAAGTCTTCCTTACCATTTGATCCCCATGGGATCAAGCACCTTGAACAGTGAGCCATATCAAAGGCTCTAGCTGGGTAGGGGAGCTTTATAGATCCAAGAACACCAATAACTGCAGGCACGCCTCTTTCCAGTGCAAATTGCACCTGTGCCTCGTGTGAGTCCCTTGGTGCAAACGACATGGCCAAGACATTCCTCTTCAATAGATAAGCACCCCAGCTTGCCACCTAAAAGTAATCAATGGAAACAAAATAATCACAAAAAAAAAAAGATATTTCTAAATCACCATAAACATTGTTTCATATAACATAAGCATAACAAAAAATAAAGGGCTGGAGATGAGTTCATAATCTAAATTGACATTTCACATACCCCACAACCAGTGTCCAAAGCAGTTCTGACCACCCCATTAGCAAATGGAATAACAGATGCAAGTTGATCAATATATTTATCTGCCCCTTGAGGAAACTGCGTTCCTCCACCGGGGAATCTAAACACATTGCCCTCATATTGCACCCAGTTCTGAACAGCCTTCTCAACCGTCAGACTCTTGTAAGGTACGTTGGCATAGGGAACGTAATCACGGCTCTTAGGCCATGGAAATGGAGCCACATATCCCTTGGGTGCTGGTATAAGACAGTAAAGCTTTTTCTGCTCAGGGGGGCAATGCCTCTCCCTATAAATCATGTTGTCTCTGGGAAAGGTCATTGCACGCCTTTGATCCTGGCAAGGAGTGTAGTCAGTATAACGGTCATTACATGGCTCAAAGGTTTTTACTTCTGAATTATCATCATTAGGAACGCCTCCTCCACCATGATGGGTCTCAAAATTAAGATTGGATGGGATGGCGCATTCGGTCTGCTGGGTTATCTGAGCTGCTATCCTATCCCCCTTCCCAAAACCGCTCCTCTGCCAAACACCCAAGACATAGAAGAAGCAACACAGACCGACCACTACAATTATAGACATGGAGCTCCGAGTCCTGCCATCAGCTGCATTGCCCTTCAAAGCCATTGTGTACCTGAAAGAGTTCTCATGCAGCTTTAGCATACAACACAAATCCCACTTAAAAATCAAAATATGAGGTTTTAATCACCAAAAATCACATAAACAGGTGGGGGGGGGGGGGGTAAAGTAGACCCAATCATGCACTAATTTCAACAAAAAAAGTTAAAAAAGTGGAAATTATTTTCTTCATGCAAGAAATAGCAATTGAACAATAAAAACAACTCAAGATCGTGATTGACAGAGAAACAGTTCGTGAGAGTGATCAAGAGCTGGAACTCAAACTAGTGTCATAAATCTTAGAGTTTTGATTTACATATAATAATTGATGCAACAATTTAGGATATCCTATCAAGCAAAGAAGCACTGCCCGTTATAGCTACATTAATCAAGTTAGCAATCCCATGCCAAAGAAAATTAGTCAAAAACATCAAAAATATCATCTTTTGAAATCCCACCTCATTCTCAACACGACTTCAACGAACTAGCCACTTCAAGATCCGAATAATAAGGCTCCCATCAAATTTAAGAACACCCCCCCCAACCCCCAAAAAATAAAATAATAATAATAAAAAAAAAATAAAAAAATAAAAAACACAAAAATCTACTAACTTTCGGCTCTCCAGTTTCCTGCCTCAAGAAAGAACCAACATCTATGAGCAAATAATATAATTTCCTCTGAAAAAGTCACAGATTCCAGGGAAATAACAAGACCCAGGATTGTCATTAAAGAAACTAGCAAATCCAAGATGAAATTATCGAAAAATTATAAAAATCGCGGGAAGAGAAATAAATAAGAAGTCAGAGGAGTAGCGAAAAACTCGCCCCGATCCCGAAGCAACTCAAGACCCGGATCTGAGGCAAACCGAGAACTCTACCAAAATCTCCCCTCCTCCATCTCGAAGAAGAAAAAACTCCAGATTTTGAGCGGGGAAAACTGGATTTGATCTCTTCCTCTTCTTCTTCGTTATCGTCGTCGCTTGGATTTAATATCGGCTCTCCCTCGACCGCGAGACTACTTTTCTCTTGAATTATTCGACGCGGCTCTTCCATCGGGGACGGCGTCAACTTTTCATTGTACGCATGTAATGTTCTATGCGAACACAAATTACACAGCGTTCAGATGTGTTGGATGAGATGGCTTCCTCTTTGACGTGGACGGCAGATCTTGTGTTCGCATATAAACGTTTATGCATGCCCGCCTTTAAAAGATAGCGTCTCCACCGACTTCAGTTCCCATGCCGCCTGGAATGTCTTTGCGTATAAAATAAACCGAGTGGACCGAGCCCCCGTCACCGGCTAAGCGCAAGAGTAAGTGACCAGAGGGCGCCGATCGTCTGTTGTATCCCGAACATCATTCGTCAATTTGTAATGACGTGGCGCAACAAGAACAATTCAAATTAGCGGGGCCACACGAGCAGGCAATACAGAACGTCGAGAAAGATTCTGATGCTGTTGTTGACGAGACAGCTGGATCGCCCCAGCGACTGGGCTCTCCTAAACCGGGGAACAGCGCCACTTGGATCTCTGATCTTTGTTCGTCGCTAATAAATGATCTAGGTCGCGGTCCACTGGGGGATCAAGTGGTCTCTTTTGAAACTGGAAAAAGATACAGCTGAGTCCAAGTGATAATATATTTTCTTGACATGGATCGTTCAACGTCATTGTGGGATTGGGGGATTAGCGGGTGCATCTGTCGGTAGGTCGATCAGCTGTGTCATCTAGCGTATCAGACAGCGTGGAGCCAAAAGAAATATGCGATCCGTGGGACCTGTGGCTTTCTGTAGCACGTGGCAGGCATGCTGCTTTTGAACGAGAGGTGGAGTGTACGGCGCTGTGCGACTACGGCTGAATTATTGGAGGGTGCACGAGCACTAAGGTCGTGGACGGCGCGGGTGGCGCACTAATGGTAGACGGCTGGGCGGCTGGGATCCACCTAGGAATTTAGGTAGCGAGTCACCTGTTAAGAATTTTTTTAAATAATATTTTTAATAAATATTCATTAAAATAATTTTTTTAAATATATTTTTAATAAAAATATAATTTTTTTAAAGAAACCGTTGCATTCAAATTTAAGATCTAACATGGATACAATCCAGAAAGTCCGAAAGTACAATATCCCGAAAAGTTCTGAAAAAATTTTCTAGATCAATCCACAAAATCTGTCCTGGATGATGGACAGCAGAGACTACTCAGTCTGCTGCCTAGTTAGCCTCCCTGAAGATGTGCGATATAAGATAGGAAGAGCATCCCTGGAGCAGAAGAGCAATGTCCCGTAGGAGAGATGTGACGACCTGACTCTTCTGGCTTTCTAGATCCAAGCAATTACTGTAGTAGAGTCACCTTGGATAACAAGATGATCCGCATGCAGAACCTATCGAGTTTAAGCAATGCCGTCTCAGGCTCCTCGCAACTCTACGCCCAAGACAGATGGGTCATAAAGATGATGCCCCCCGTGGCGAGAATCTCGAGACCTGGGCCTTGGATAACAAAACCAGCTCCCCTATGCATACCCATGACACTCCCATCAAAATTGACCGTGATATGTTTCGGAGGTGGGGGCTCCCGGAAATAAAAATCCCGTAGGGTGCTCGAGGAGCGGAGTAGCAACTCCAGATCTTCGAAGCGATCGCGATCGTGATGATAAAGTCATGAGCATGAGTCCAAGCCGTCTCTACTATTAGCCTTGCAGAAGGAGTAGAAGAATTGAAAATAATGTCGTTTATGGAAAGCCAAATATGATAAATAATATAAGCCATGAAGGTGGCATTAGGTTGAGATGTGGCCTATTGGAGTAACCCAGGAAGTGATCAATATAGTCTGCAACATTGCTGAAGGAAGGAAGGAGGCCAGCTAGGTCCCAGATGTGGGTGGCACGTTGACATGAGAAAAGGACATGGACCGTCGTCTCATCTTCCAAACCACACACTGGACAGTAGGAGGGGCATGCACTCCTCTAGAAGAAAGTAAAGCTCTAGTTGGGAGGCAACCCCAGGCTACTTTTCAAAGAAAGGAACTCACCCTAGGATGAATCGAGATCCGCTAGATCCAGTCAAGATCCAAACTCCACAAAGGGGTATGGCTAACCAGTGGAAGCAACTCAGAGGTTGATGCTCTGGGAATGGCGGAGGTCCTCCATATCCGAGTATCCGTATAAGCATGAATGGGTAAGGGTATCAATAATACCCGAGCATCCAAAATATCACCAAACACCCAGATAACTAGCGATGAATTCCATTGATGGGCATCAGCAAGCAAGAGATTAGGAATAGACGAAGAGTCATTGATGTCCGTGGCAATAAAGGTCGGCCAGCGAGCCAACGGGATATCCGCAATCCACGGATCAGATATAAAGCTGGTAGAAGTACCATTGCCCAAAATCCATCTAATATGGGGGTGATATCTGGGGCAGTAGTAAGCACAGCTTTCCATATGGGCGAACAACGATGGCCAGCTCGGTGATGCTCAGAAGGGTATAAGAGCCCATATCTGTGCGTCATCATATCCGTCCATAAGCTATATGGACTCAGTAGAAGCCTAGTAACATGTCTAGCTAACATGGCATCCCGAATGGAGAGCAGGGAATGGATGCTGAGGCCACCATCCCAACAGGGCTGGCAAACCACTCCCAACTCAAAAGGTGGATGGATCTACTATCAGAAGATGCTCCCCAGAGGAAGGCCCGAATAATTTGATCAAGTTTAAGAATCACAGATTTTGGGAGGATAGCATGAGATAATAGATGAACCGGTAAGGAAGTAAGAACGGACTTGATCAGAGTGATCCCACCCATAAAGGAGAGAGTTCTACACTGCCAGCCCTGCACCCAATCCTGGATCTCCTTGATGAGATGTTGACATCAGCCTTTGTCAGTCTAGCCCCCGTAACTGAACTCCAAGATAATATAGAACACCGTCGTGGTCAATAATGCCGAGGGTATCCTGGATGGAACGATGAACTGGGATGGGGGTCCTTGGAATAAAATGAATCTCTGATTTATGACAATTGACTCTTTGTCTTGAAGCAAGACAATAATCCTCCAGAATCTTGCGGAAGGCTAGAGCACATCGAATAGAAGCCTTACTCAGGAGGAGACAATCATCTGCAAACAGAAGATGCGAGATGGGATTATCCTTAGGGACCGGGATATAAGGCTGAAGACCCAACCCCTGAGGTGGCACCCGCAAAGCTCGCGATAAAGCATCAGCAGAAAGAATGAACATGTATGGTAATAGAGGGCAACCTTGTCGAAGGCCAACATTAGAGGCAAAGAATCCAGAGGGAGTGCCGTTGATTAAAATGGCATAAGAGGGGCCAATAATATAGGCAAGAATCCAAGAGATTCAACTGGAATGAAAGCCAAAGTCTATCAGTTCCTTGTGAATAAAGGACCAATGCATACGATCATATGCCCGCTCCATGTCGACCTTAATAGCCATAAGACTACACCGGGTGGAAGCCCTACGAAGATCGTACATAAATTCCTGTGCAATCAGAAGATTGTTAGAGATAGAGTGGCCTTATAGAAAAGCTCCCTGCTCACTACTGATTAACTTGGGAAGAATCGACTTCATTCAGTTGACCATGAGTTTAGCACAAATTTTGTATATAGTATTACAAAAACTGATGGGCCTAAAGTGGATAGGATCCAAAGCATCCCTGTGCTTAGGAATAAGAGTGACATAGGTTTGTTTCCAGGAGTCAGGCATATTAGCATAATAGAAAAACTCTTAGATAGCAGCAATCACCTCCAGCTGAATAATACTCCAATACCTACAGAAGAAAAAGGGGGGAAAACCGTCTGGCCCGGGGCTTTATCCTCAGCCATAGAGAAAAGAGCCTCCTGGATCTCATTCGTAGAAAAGTTGAAAATAAGAGCATAATTCTCCCGGTCTGACACCCTGGTCGGAGGGGGAGGAGAGCAGATGGTGGGGAGATCAGCTATAGGAGCCATCCATCTGGACCGGATGAAATGGATAATACGCTATCGAACCTCCTGGTCATCCTCCACCTAGTGGCCATCATCAGTTCGAAGGGACCTAATACGGTTCGTGTGCCTCCGAATGACAGTGGCATGGTAGAAGAACCTGGTATTCTTGTCACCTTCCTTGATCCACTAGGTCTTGGATTTCTGCCTCCAAAGAGTACCCTATTAAAGTAGCAGGGAGTGATGACTGGAAAGATGTCTACGCAGGGTACTAAGGTTGTGGTCCTGGAGACCACCTTCACTGGCTTCCCGCTCTTGGAGATGAAGAATGTCCCTCTCCATAGCCTCTAGCCCAGAGAAGATGTTCCCTACCTCCACTTTGTTCCAACATCTCAGCCTTCTTTTAAGAAGCTCAAGTCTACGGGTTATGCGGTATTTAGCATCTCCCCGAATAGGCATGCTCCAAACATCACGTACAATTTCCCAAGATCAGGGATAGACGAGCCAGAATTTCTCAAATATGAAAGGGGGATGATATGAGATCACCGAATCCATAGAAAGGAGTAAAGGATAGTGATTGGAGCCGATCCTGGAGAGGGGACGAACCACAAAAGCGGGATACCACTGGATCTAGCTAGCAGTGGCCAGGATCCTGTCAATTCACTCTCAGACCCTCACTCATTCCGAGCGATTGTTATACCAGGTAAAGCGAGGGTCGGTAAAGCCTAGATCAAGTAAAGCATTGTGCTGTATGAATTGATGACGGTCTCTGACACCAGCATCCTCAAAATATGGCCTACCACCTCTCTTGTCCTCTAGATAAAGAACACAATTGAAGTCACCTACAACAACAGTAGGGATCCCTGATCAATTAAGCCAGTGATTTCCCCCCAGAGGTTCCTCTGTGCCCTATATCTGGGCTTGCATAAATCCCAGACAAGAGCCAAGTACGTCCACTTATTTCAGTGGCGACAATAGCCACGTGCTGTGAAGACCAGTGGGAAACATCAATAGTGGCAACCCCCAATCCCAAGCAACAACAATCTCCCTGGACAACCCCTGCGAATCAATAGCATAGAAGCCCCAGGTGGAAGGAAACCGGCGCCGTACCCATTCCAAGGAGGAACAAGCCAACCTGGTTTCAAGAAAGATGCACAAGGAGGGGTGGTGTAGAAACCCCAACCTTTTAAAATTGGAAAAAAAGGAAGGCTTCGCAGCCCTCGAATATTCCAAACAAGTATCTTCATAGGAAATAGTAAAGTAATAGGTATACCAAAAAAGGTCACTGCCAGGAAGTAGTGAGCACTACATATCAGAAGCCCCATCAAACAGGGCTTTCTTTAGGTGTTCTGTTATAGTAGCATGCCCATAGTCAGTGAGATCTTCTAAGAATTTAACATTCCCTTGTTCACCCAGTACCTCCAGAGACTTGTGCCGAGGATTATTTTGACTTGTAGAATGACCCTAAACACCACCCTGAGACCATTGCCATGACCCCGATCATGTCCCCCAGAAGTAGTATGAGTAGACTGATCCGCAAGTGTATTAAAAAATTCAAAAGTAGTAGTGGTTGCAGATTATGGAGCACACGAGCAAGAAAACTAGACAATGATGGGATAGTTAAGTCAGACAAGAAGGATTGCCGAACATGACTGAGACTATCATCCAATTCTGAGAAAAACTTGGCTACAAAAAATTTTTCACGTTGTTATTTTAAGATAATCACATCATTAATAATGGAATGGTGAATAGTTTGTTTATCCTACTTTCTTTTAAGTATTGCAAAGTAATTGTTGACAGAGTATCCATCTTGTCGAAGTAAAAAAATTGCTTATAAAGGGAGTAAACTTAGCTGATATTCTTCTTATATCCGTATATCTCCTTAAAAGCATCTTATATATCTTTCGTCGTAGCGAGAAACATCATATTTGCACTGACAGAGGGTTCATAGCTATTCAAAAGCTAGGTGATAACCGTGTAATCAGTATCTTATCATTTGTCTATGGGGCTAGTCACCATCTCACTATCATAGTACTTAGAGAAAGAGGAGGTAATATGAGGGGCATCGGTAAGATGTTTCAATTTGTGTTAAGAATCAATGAAGAAATAGAAGACTTGAGCCTAGAAAACAAAATTAGCACCAATTAACTTGATCATGGTATCCAAAGGGATGGACTTCTGTACTTCCAAAGATGATGTCATGTAGAGTTGAAGATAGTGATAATAGTAATATAGGAAAGAGGTTTTTGGATCACAGCATAGATGAAAGGAAAACTAGGAAAGAGAACCCCTCACCTATAAGTGAAGGCAGAAATCTAGCAACAACAACCTTTATTACTAGATTTTTTTTTTGAGGGCCTATGGACTGGGTCTATAATAGGCCTCCGGATAGAATCAAAGGAGAGAAGGGATTTCGGTCTCCTTCTTTCCTAGCCTCTCTTCTCTCCCGATGAGGACCGTTGCATCCGACGAGGTGCTTCGACAAAACCGGTGATGGCAAAAGCAGCAACGATGAGAGGCTCCAATGAAGATGGCTTTGAGGTTGGTGATGGATGGTAGAGGAGGCGGTGGGTGGTTTACCCCATTTGTGCCCTTCTCTGTCCCCAAGCGAGCTACTTCGATAGATCTGGTGACGGCAAAGGTAGTAATGATGAGGGGCTCCAGCAAAGACAGCTCTGATGATAGTGATTCCTTGACCTTCCATCTTGTTGTATTTGCGAACGTCGATAGCTGACAGGGGCAGACAACAACCGAGAGAGGATACAGCAGTTACAGGTGGCAGTGGGCTGACAATAGTGGGTGGTGGTCGATGATAGTGGCTTTGAGTAGCCAAATATGGGATTCTTCATGGATAGAGGGGAAGGCTCATGGGGTTTTTTATTTTTTATTTATTTTTATTTTTTTAAGAAATTGAGGGTAGTTGGCAGGAAGGGAAGAGGGTGGTGGGGTGGGGGGTGAGGCATAGCGATGGCAATGTGGTGCTCTAATACCATATTAAGGGATAAGAAAGAATCATTTATTATTAGGACCATAGAAATCTTTAAATAGAGTACAGGATCATAGTAATTTATGACTCATAATAAGACTGTTGTAATACCTCTAATAGGGTTAAGATTGAGCATGAAGTTATAGGAAACAACATAAAATAAGTTACACTTTTTTTTTTAATTCTAACAACAACAAAGGCATGAGTCATCGAAAAATCAATAGAATTATAAGAAATCAAGTAAATTTTAAAATATAGATTAGGACACATAAATTTATACATTAATATATATAATATATACACATATATATAACTAAATTTTAAATAACCTTTTATTCATTATTTCTAATGGCTATCAGTTTGCAGGATTGACAGGTATGTTGGTCCCCTGATTCATGCCTTTTATCCTAGATAAAATCGATAAACATTATCACCACCAACATATTCCCCATGTTGATCTAGAAAAATGGCTGTCTATGTATGCAACCATAGAGATTGTATTGATAATGAGTTTGAAGACCCCTCTTCATGTCCTCGTGATTCTGAACTTGTTATTCTATCCCTCTATATGTTTCATCTACTAGCATCACTAACCATGGTACTCTCAATATGTTCATGCTATAATTACTATTATCGTTTATATATTTCGTATTATTACTAATTATAAAAATTTTTATATCTATAATTTATGTAATGCATGTTTTGGTATTAATTATTATATTTAGATTTATGATTAAATTAGTTATGGTACTTATTATATGCAATAATTTTTATCAAAGATATTTCATAATTGTATAATAAGTGTTATTAGCAGAATTATTTTTTGAAATCTACATCATGATGATAATTATAAGGATATTTTTTTTATTTACATCTATGACTCCTATTTCACTTTTGTTATATCTATCTAATATTCCTACACTGAATGGATTTAATTATTTTGATTGGCATGAGTAGCTTCTCATTATCTTAGGATGCTCAGACTTAGATTTTATCCTTCGTAAGCCTTAGCCTGATCTACTTACTCCCACTAATCAAAAGGAATTATATAAAAAGTGGGTGTATTCTAATATATTATCTCTCATGATTATTAAGAGCTCTATAGTAAGAGATATTACAGTATCTATTTTTGATAACGAATTGGTATCAGGGTACATTTCTTTTATAGAATAATAGTTTATCAAATCAAATAAAGTCTTAGCTAGTATCTTAATGAACATGTTAATCTCTATGAAACATGATGAGATTTTTGAAGTGCAAAAGCATATTATGAAAATACATGATATAGCTAAAAAATGAAATGACTTGGAAATGAGAGTTTTTGAAAACTTTCTTATCTAGTTTATTTTTAATTCTCTTCCATCATAGTTTATCCAATTTAAAATTTACTATAATACACATAAAGAATCTTGGTTAATGAATGAGCTCATTTCTCAATATATGCAAGAGGAAGAGAAAATTGAAATAGGAAGGTCCCAGTTGTTCACATGATTTTAGAGAAGCATCCTAAAAGAAAGAAGGCGAAGAAATGAAATAAAGGATTGAGCAATCTACCAAAGAATTATTCGTAAAATTTGAAATGCTTCTTCTATTATAAGGAGGGGCATATGATCAAGAAGGATCATGAAAAAAAAGAAAATTATTTGAAAAGAAGGGTATTCCTTATTAACTTATCTATTTCGAAACTAATTTTATTGATATTCTTTATAATACTTAGTGGATTGATCAGGTGATGCAATTAATATTTCCAATTTATTACAGGGATTTCTTTTAAGCCAGAAATCGAATGACAGAGTAGTGGATCTTTATGAAAAATCGAATGAAGTCCAATATCATTTTTGTTAGGACTTATAGACTTATTACAAACACCAGATTTTAAGTAGATCCACATGATGTTATTTATGTTCCTTTAGTATTTAGAAATTTAGTTTCTTTAGTAAAACTTGACTTAGAAGGCTTTTCATTTACTTTTATAAATTTAAGTTTTAAATTAATAAAAAATCTCATTTTGATTGGTACTAGAATATTATGCAATGGATTATATAAAATAAAATTGGATTATTCTTTTGCATAATTTTTACTTGTTTTGAATGTCAATGTTGGAATAAAATATGGTATTGTGAGTGAGATAATAATAGAAGTTATTATTTTATTGATATCTAGAAAGGTCCAAAGATTTTAAATTTTGTTATTCATAGCATACCATTAGATGTTGAAACTGAAACTATTAGATTCATTAAGGATGATGATAATAATGGAAGTGGTGAACCATATGATATGGTATTAGAAGAAATAAGAAATTTTTTTTCATTATAGTAATATCTAGAGATGTTTTATACGAAACTATTTTTCTTGTGATTGCAGAACATCAACATGTGGTTGACACATCACCTCTTGGACAACTTAGCAATGAATCTAACCTGATTAAAAATAATCATAATAATAATATTGAACCTAAAGTATTATGGAAATCTGCTAGAATTAAAAGATTGACTATTTCAGATGATTATATTATTTACTTATAAAAATATGATTATGATATTGGGATTAATGATGATCTAGTTTTATTTAAAGATGCTATAAATAGTAATAATTTTAAACTTTGGTTAGATACCATGAAACATGAGATGGAATCCATGAATAAAAATAAAATTTGGAAACTTGTCAATTTGCTTGAAAAATCTAAGCCTGTTGATTGTAAGTGAGTTTTTAACACCAATTAAAACTTAAAAAATAATATTAAAAGATATAAGGCTAGACTTGTAGCAAAGAAATTTATTCAAAAGGAATGCATTGATTATTTTGAAATAGTGTCTCCTATTTTTCGAAAGGATTTTAGTGGGGGCACCAGGATCAGACATAGATTACTAGGTCCCATATGGTTTACTAATTAGGATTTTTAGAACCTTAGTCATGTGTCATAATTTTGTAACAAGTAGATTGAGTCTTGTAGTAAGTTGAGACTAGTTGATTTATCTCAACCTAGTCTAGTTATTGAGTCCTGTACATGTGAATGAGTCCAGTAAGAGTGCAATTTTTGTACAAGAGAAGAGGATATCTTATTTTGGAGTTTCACCAGGCCACATCCACGAGCCAGAGGCATTCATATGAGCTTATTGGGCCTTGTTTGTCACCCAAGGGTCCAAGATTCTCTCCATATTCCCAGATGCCCTCCAGATGCCAAGATTCCCTCCAGATGCCAGAGTATATTCCTAGACCAAAGCACCTAATGATTTCCAGGATATTCCAGCACCCCAGGCTTTGAAATTCCAAGCCCAGGAGTCAAGCCCATGTGCTTGGAACCAAGATACTGGGAATATTCTATTACCAGGGTGCCCCAGCTTCCAAGGCCCAAGCCCATGCACCCAAACCCGGTATGGCCGACCCCTTGCTGCCCAACATGCCCAAGAGGAGGTGTCCTCATGTGTTGACCGGTCCAAGCTTGGTGAGAGATTCCCTGGGATATGCTTAAGCTCCTAGCCTTTTAAGGACTTCTCTTCCTAAGTCTTTAAGGAGATGTAATCCTAAACTACTTGTAATCCCTAATCTATCAAGGAAGAGGACTTGTAATCCTAACAAGGAGAGGGCATGGGAGCTCTATAAATACCCCAACCCTCTTTCTCTTGTAAGCATAACTTCTTATGAAATAATACTTTGCTTAATTTCTTCAAAGACTGGTGTTCTTGAGTTGTGCTTTTATTTTTGTTCTTGTGCTTGGCCGACCACCCTCTCTTGATCTCATCCATGCCCTAGCTTCCTTCATCCAAGTCTAAGAAGAAGACACCCTAGCTACCTTCAAGTCAAGAGCCATCTTCTTCTCCAAGCTGCCCACTCCAAATTTGCCATAATTCTTGCATCCTTCTAAAACCTAGTTTACTTTTTTTGATTACTTAGTTTCTTGCTAACCTCTGAAGCTTGCAGGATCCCCGAGGTGCTTCACCTCCAAAGAGGAGGCCCTTTTGCCTCCAGGATCGCCCAGATCAGCCTTCTACTTCATGGGAACTGAAGCTTCATCATCCAGGCTCCAATCTGAGTATTGAGTGATCTCTTCAACAGCAAGTTCTTCAATCTCTGACTGGTTCAAACTTTCCTACTCTTAATTTCTATTTTGATTGAAGGTTAGCTATCCTAAGCCAGAAATTTCTCAATTCTCGGGTCCTGACTTTTGTTATTTTGCATGAGTATGCCTGTGATTATGATGATTCTTTGCATTGCTACTCTTCCTGCTAGTCTTTACTTGATTTTAGAAATTTAGCCTATAAATTAAAATTATAAAAAATTTTAAAAAAATTAATTTAGTATTTTTCCTGCATATTTAGTAATCTTAGAGTCATCCCACATCAGTTTGGTATTAGAGAAGGTTTAGGATAGTTTTCACCTCATTAGATTCATAAAACCCTAATTCCTAAGTTTTTTGCATCCTGTCACCTGCATTAGAGGTCTAGGTTTTGATCAATTTTGGCATCTTAGATATTTTATTTTTTTTATGAAATTTGTACATAATGTACTTTGTTCTATTCTAGTAATTATCATAATTTTTAATTAATTTTATAGAAAATCTAATTCCCTAAAATTTGGTATTTTAGAAATCCTAACTGAAATCCTGAGATTTCTGTATTAGTCCAAAAACCCCAGGATTTGCATCATCATTTGATTTTTGTTTTACATCAAATTTGGTAGAGTTCATCATCACCATCCATCCTTTGTTCCGTAATTTTTTGATTTTTTTCTACATCAATAACTATGTCAAATTATGAATCTCTCAAAACCTAATTTTCTAAATTCTGTCAATTCTACACTTTGACTGAACCAAAGCTAATTAACTGTCAAACCCCTCAAATCCCAAGCCCAAACTTTATTTGAAAACCCCATTAACTTAAATTTAATTTGTCACATCATAAAATAATTAAAAAATATATTTTATTTTTTTGATTGTTTTAGATTGCATCAGGACCATCGATTGCCATCATCTCTTTAACCTAATTTTAAGGGCAATTGCTATCTAACATCAGGGCAGGATCTCATCACCTGTCCTAGGCCCAAAACAACCACCAACATTCTGACCCAAGCTTAATTAAAACTAATTAGACCTAATTTGCCCTAGAGGGCTAGGTGACACCAACAGGTTGGGTCCGAATTATGTGGACTAACTAGTGCATCTAATTCTCCAACTATTACTGGAATCTGGTGTCTAAGGCTGGGGGTCCAGAGTCAAACGATCTAAGTAAAGTTGTGGTTTTTAATTGGATCCCTGCAAAAGCAGGGGGGCCTCCCACACTCCTACCCCCTACCTGGTTAGAGGAAGGATTAGTTATTGAGTTGGGTGTAAGTTGAGCTGACCCACTCAGTTTTGGCTCTAGTTCTAGCAAACCCTAGATTGTACTAACCCTTTTGCATGCTTGGCTGCCCCATTCCACCTTGATTGATTATTTGTTTGCATGACCACTAGACTAGGAACCCAATACCAGAAGTCTCATCCCAACCCAACTCAGCCATGGATTTCAATTTTGAGACCCTTATGAAAGCCATGACTGATCAATTTGCTCAGATGAATACCCAAAATCAAGCCCAGTTTGCCCAAATGAATTTCAAGTTTGACCAATCCAACACCCAAATGATCCAGATAAATAATAGATTATACCTAATGATCCAATCCAATAACCAAGCAACTCATAGGATTGATCCATTAGATGACCAAGTAGGAACCCTAGGCAAGACCCATAGAGTTGAACCTTAGGAACCCATAGTCCATAGGAATCAGCCTAGTGCCAATCAGTTTTCTCCTAGTTAACCTGAACCCTATAGGATTAGTATCCCTAGAGATGAACCAAGTATTAGTCAGGAACCCTTTAGTCAACCCACCCATGTTACCCTAGATATTAGTCAATTTTTGCTTAGCCAACCCCCTCTTACCACCTCATTGGCTTACCAGAATGACATTGAAGAAGAGATATATGAGGCTGACCCAAGCTTAGTGGAGGAGTATGAGGAAGAAGAAGAGGAGTTTCCTATAGAAGACCTAAAATTAGTTGACCCAGTAGATACTTAGATAGAAACTCATCTAGAGTTAACTGACCCTGAACACACCCAAACTATAGTGGAAGAGCAGTTAAGGGATGAGGAACCCAACCCTACCATTAGAATCTTATCTAAGGAGCTACTAGACGAAAGCCCAAGTATAGAGTCCAATCCTAAATCTCTTGAACAAGAAGACTTTATTAAAGATTTGGCTTATCAGTATCCTCAGGAAGAATCCAATCCTATAGTTCCCATTAACAATCTCTTCCCTGAGATCAGTGATCCATTCTTCCATCATGAAAACCCATTAGATATACAACAACCCTATAGGGTCAATTTCATTAGTCTAGATTTAATTTCTGACACCCCTTCTTACATCTTATTCTATCCAATCAACCTTAAACCCTTTTCTTACTCTCTACCCCACCAGACTAATCCAGAATCCACCTCATATTTCCTGCCTTTTTTGAATTTTCTTATGTTTCTTTAACCATTCATCTGCATTTTATAGAAGTTTGCATGTTGCATACATTCATTACGCATGTTAGGTTTGCATCTTATTTCTTGCATACTCTATGGTATTTACTAGAAGCTCATTATAAATTTTCATGTGCATGTCAAACTAGAGTAAAACCTAGAGATTCTATAGTCTGATAGGTTTATGCTCGAGAGAGTCCAATAAAACTTCTTTCGATAGGGATGCTTAGTCGAGTCTATTAGGTGTTAGTCTTGAGTCCAATAAATCCATAGCCCTGAATCACCTATCCACACCTACACTGATCTCTGCATAGCATTTGCATCAGGATATTAGTCAAAAGTTAAATATAAATAATGAATTATATAAAAACTTGGCTAATTCTCGAATACAAGTTAAAGAGTTTTCCGCAGGGGATTATGTGATGATCAGGCTTAGACCTGAGCGGTTCCCTCCAGGGACTGTAAAGAAATTTCATGCTCACAAAGCTAGCCCATTCAAAAAAATGATGAGAGTTGGATCCAATCCCTATGTGCTTGAGATATCACTCGATTTAGGTATTAGTCCCACCTTCAACATTTCAGACCTTATGGAGTATAGGGAGCCAGCAGTGATACCTAGCGAGCACCTTGAGCCTATCCCTCCATTTGAGAGAGAACCCATCCCAGAGTGTCCACATACAATTTGGCCAATTAGTGAGAAAAAGATTGAGAGAATCCTGGACGATCAAGCTATCAGTACCGGGAATAGAGGCTCTCAAAGATATTTGGTCTGGTGGCAAGGTCGGCCAGAATCTGAGGACTCGTGGATCACCCGTGAGGATCTGCAGCACCTCAACCCAGACCTACTCGAGCAGTATGAGAGCCAAATTGATCCTTACTCGACGGGATCGAGTTTCTCCCATCCCGGGAGAATTGATGGGGGCACCAGGATCAGACATAGATTACTGGATCCCATATGGTTTACTAGTTAGGGTTTTTAGAACCTTAGTCATGTGTCACAATTTTGTAACAAGTAGATTGAGTCATGTAATAAGTTGAGACTAATTGATTTGTCTCAACATAGTCCAATCATTGAGTCCTATACATGTGAATGAGTCAAGTAAGAGTCTGATTTTTGTACAATAGAAGATGATACCCTATTTTGGAGTTCCACCAGGCCTTATCCACGAGCCAGAGGCATTCATATCAGCTTATTGGGCCTTGTTTGTCACCCTAGGGTCCAAGATTCCCTCAGATTTCCAGATGCCCTCCAGATACTAAGATTCCCTCCAGATGCCAAAGTATATTCTCAGACCAAATCACCCCATGATTTCCAGATATTCCAGCACCCCACGCCTTGAAATTCCAAGCCCAGGAGTTAAGCCCATGTGCTTGGAATCAAGATACTAGGAATATTCTGTTACCAGGGTGCCCCAGCTTCCAGGGCCCAAGCCCATGCACCCAAACCCAATGTGGCCGACCCCTTGCTGCCCAACACGCCCAAGAGGAGGCGTCCTCATGTGTTGACCGGTCCAAGCTTAGTGAGAGATTCCTGGGATATGTTTTCCTAGCCTTTTAAGGACTTCTCTTCCTAAGTCCTTAAGGAGATGTAATCCTAAACTACTTGTAATCCCTAATCTATCAAGGAAGAGGACTTGTAATCATAACAAGGAGAGGGTATGGGAGCTCTATAAATATCCCAACCCTCTTCCTCTTGTAAGCATAACTTCTTATGAAATAATATTCTACTGAATTTCTTTCAAGACTGGTGTTCTTGAGTTATGTTTTTGTTTATGTTCTTGTGCTTGAATGACCAGCCTCTCTTGCTCTCATCCATGCCCTAGCTTCCTTCATCCAAGTCTAAGAAGAAGATGCCCTAGCTGCCTTCAAGTCAAGAGCCATCTTCTTCTCCAAGCCGCCCACTCCAGATTTGCCCTAATTCTTGCATCCTTTTAAAACCTAGTTTGCTTCTTTTGATTACTTGTTTTCTTGCTAACCTTTGACGCTTGCAGGACCGCCGAGGTGCTTCACCTCCAAAGAGGAGGCCCCCTTGCCTCCAGGACCGCCCAGATCAGCCTTCTACTTCATAGGAACTGAAGCTTCATCATCCAGGCTCCAATCTGAGTATTGAGTGATCTCTTCAATAGCAAGTTCTTCAATTTCTGACTGGTACAAACTTTTCTACTCTTAATTTCTGTTTTAATTGAAGGTTAGCTATCCTAAGCCAGAAATTTCTTAATTCTCGGATCCTAACTTTTGTTATTTTGTATGAGTATGCCTGCGATTATGATGATTCTTTGTATTGCTACTCTTCCTGCTAGGCTTTACTTGATTTTAAAAATTTAGCCTGTAAATTAAAATTATAAAAAATTCTAAAAAAAATAGTTTACTATTTTTCCTGCATATTTAGCAATCTTAGAGTCATCCCGCATTAGATTCATTAGAATCCTTATGGCATTGTAGTTTATTTTAATTTAGAGTTATACCAAATAGATGTTAAAACTTAGTTCTTAAATCAAGATTTAGAAAAAGAGATATATATAGAAAAGCATGAAGGGTATAAGAAAATAATAAGTTGGCATGTAAATTAAAGAAATCTATATATGATCTTAAACAAGCTTTCAAGTAATGATACTTAAAATTTAATCATGTCATTGCTTCTTTCAGATTTAAGAAAAATATTGTTGATCAATGTATATACATGAATACGAGTATAAGTTTATATTTTTGGTTCTATATATAGATGATATCTTACTAGCCAACAATGATTTGAATCTCTTATATAAAACTAAAAAAACTCGAATATTTTGACATGAAAGATATGAAAGACACTTCTTATATTTTTGGTATAGGAATCCATCATAATAGGAGTAAGAGGTTACTTTGCTTATCTCCGAAGAATTATATTACTATAATTCTAGAAAGGTTTAGAATGTCAAGCTGCTCATTAAGTAAGGTGCCAATTGTTAAGAGTGATAAATTAGTAAATTTATTGTTCCAGGAATGAGATTGAGAGAAATCAAATAAATGCAGTGGATAGTTTGATGTATGCTGAAGTATGTACTCATCCTGATAGCTTTGCTTAGAAATACTTAGTAGATATCAAAGTGATCCAGGTATGGATATTGGAAGGTTGCCAAGAAAATAATGTACTACCTTCAGGGGACTAAGGACTATATGCTCACTTTTAAGATGACCAATCAGTTGGAGGTAATTAATTATTCAGATGTAAATTATGTTGATTTTCTCGATAATAAGAAAGTCATAATATGTTGTATTTTTTTATTAGCTAAGAAAATTTATTTCAGGGCTTGGGATTATGAGTTTTATTTCTAAGCTGCTGAAAATTTATTATGATAATTCTGTTACAATTTTGTTTTCTACTAGTGGCAAAATGACCAATGTAAATAAGCATATTAATATTAAGTATCTTACAGTAAATAAAATAATTAATAGTTAGTAGATATCTATTGATTTTATTAGTACTATTTATATGATAGCCGATCCTTTGACTAAAGGTTTAATGTCCAAAATTTTTAAAAAGCATACAAAAATTATGGATACTTATTATTGAAATATTTAGTTTATAATAGATACTTATTTTGAGATTTTGTAATAGTTTAATGACTACTTTTACTTATGTTTAATTATTATTTATATATATTATGGTTGACTTTTATCAAAATTAAAGTAAATAGATTAGTTATTTATATGACATAACAGTGGGATCATTATGATTTTGATAGTCTATAAATTTCGGTATATAAGATTGGGTTGGATAAAAATTATTGATATCATGATACATGAAAGAAAGTATATTAATTGAGATGTATAACTACCATAATATATATCGATGCTTTTTGTTTAATCAAAATATAAAAAAATTTCAAGGAATAGATAATTGGATATATTTTTTTTAATAAGTATACTTGTCGGGTCAAATTTAAAATCTTAATTCAGGACTATTATTTTTAAAAATTAAAATATTTTATTTTAAAGTAAAAAATATTTTGGTAGAACTAAATAGTTTTTTTAAGTAATAAATAGATCAAGTAGAAGAATATTAGATTTGATATCTAATATGGCATAATTATTACTTAGTCATGTTTAAGTTATTGGATTAACCATATGTACTGAATCAATTATAGAATGTTCAATTAATTAAAGAAGTCTATTCTTTATTAAATTGATCTTCTCTTAATCAAACAGAGCTGAAATCAAACTCTAATTATTGTTTTAGTCTTTTAATGGAAGAGATATGTGTAGGTATATATATAAAGGTATCTTGGTTCCTTTCTTTAACTCTCATAATAGCGGTGAACAATTTTCTATCGATCATCTATATTAAAAGAAGAGGATGAGGAGAGAGAATGTCAGATACCTTGGAGCGAAGATTAGATATCTCGAAGACTACATGATTTACGTGCTTAGGGCAATGATGCAAAATATATTTTCTAGAATTTTTGATTTGTCATGAACATAGAAGCATGATCCAAATATAATAGATTAAAGTTTTTCTAACAATTTTAGAAAAAAATTCTATCAAAACTTAAATAGAAAATAGTACATTCCAATAGCATCTCACAAACTTAAAAGAGAAACCCAAGTAGCGATAGGAATAAGGATTAAAGCCTACTTGGACTGAAACACCTGTGTAGCATTGAAAGGTGACTCTAGCCAAAGTTGCATTCTAGACTTTCACCAATGTGTTGTGAGCCTGCGACCAAAGGATGAGCTCAGTTGCTAATGGTAGATGGCAGAGACTCAATTCTTGTCCACAAGTTATGGTGTTCAGCTCTATTCTTGGTAGAACAAAGGTGGCACCAACTCTGAAAGAAATGAAGGATTGGTAGCAAAATAGGATAGACAATTTTTTTCTTGTTAAAAAATAGACATGCATTCCTTTCCCTCCATAACTTCCAGCACACTGTTATCAAGTAAAGTTATCTTTGTATGGATTGGACCATGATACCGGTTATTGAAAAACTGTAAAAGATATAATTTAACTACATGATGTGAAATGATAAAGTGTTAATCAAGTAAATATGGTGTTTGGACTAGTCATGCCACAGGCGGGACCGTGGTTATTCAGGTTGCCAGTTACAGGCAGGATTGTAATAAATTGTGCCAATCACAGGCGAGATTGTGACAAATTATGTGTTAGTCATAGACGGGATTGTGACAAATAGTATGCCAGTTACAGGCGAAAGTGTGACAATAGTGTGCCAGTCACAAACCGGAGTGCGACCATGGCGAGTCCAGAATCCTAAAGAAGAAGAATAACTAATAGAAATACTAAAAAAAATAAAATATTATTGAAGGTTTTGTTAGTCTTGACATATAAATTGCTTTGGTTGCATGATCTGATAAACTATTATTTTTCAGTGATGTTCAAATTACACTATTATTAGTGTGACTGTTTGGAGACCTTACTGGGCTGTAAAGCTCACAACCCCTACTTTCTTCCTTTTCAGAGTTATACAGGATATTCGAGCTTGGTAGTAGATTGGATTCATGGTAAAATGATGCATAGCAAGGATCTAGCTGGATATGAGACTGAATATCAACATTTAGATTGTTTAGTTAGTTTTGTTTAGCTAGATTTGTTACTGATATTTATGTAATGAATCAGTGAACCATTTAGTGGTTTTGACTCGAATAAATTGATTATTTAATTATTATTAAATTATTTAAATAATGTTAGTATAATTGCTATGATTTTCAATGAAGTGACTCTTGTGTATCTAGGCTTGGCAGATATCTAGGATAGAATCTAGGATTGTGTAGCCAGTCACGTAGTCGATTCCGATGCTAGATTTAAGACATGACAGAATAATATCAGAGCTTAGGTTATGATAATTTGGGACTGCGGTATAAGTGATTAGGATAGATATGAGTGATATCGAAATTCATGTCATGATTGTTCGAGACTGGGATATAAATGTTTTGGAAATTATATGGTGGTTATTAAGACATGATAGAATGATATCAAAACTTAGGCTATCATTACTTAGGATTGTGATATAAGTAGTTTAGACATGACAGGAGTAATATCAAAGCTTAAAGTATAATTACTTGGGATTGTGACATAAGTCATTCGGGTATGATTTGAATGATATAAAAATTTGGAAAATAATTATTATGGACGATGGCTTAAGAGGTATTTGAACTTAGTATTATAAAAGTTAGAAGAATGATTTGTACTCTTTGATCATGATAAGTAAGCACATGATGGATATTGAGAAGCTGGATGGGATGTGTCTTTGCCTTTAATAAGTGGGTTTGACCCAAGCATCAAGGGTACTGACTTGAAAATTATAGTATGTTATGTTAATAGGTTATGTTGAATAAGTAGGTTCAATTATCAATTGAATGATTTTGAAATCCTAAACTTGATAAGAATGCATATTATGATAACATGCTAGTTTTGTTGTTAATTATCGGATTATAAATTTTGAAACTGTTGTAAGAAGATGTTTAGTGTGTAGGTTATGTAAGAGTTTAATGATATTAGAAAGTATATTTTTTTTGAGGAATCTGTATGTGGATTATCATTGAAAATATATAAGAAAAAATATGTTTGGGATGATGTATAGCTTTGTAGCTCTTTATTGGTGGATTAGATTATATTATGTGGACATGGCATATATAATTTGATAGAATCTTGATAGCCTATGTTAGCAGTTTTGGATTGGATTACTGGATCTATCCTATAATTATTGGGATTTATTGTTGAAAATATGTAATGAAAAATATATTTGGGATGAAGCATAGATTGGTAAATTGTTATCAACAGATTAAATTATATTATGTGAACATGTAATACACATCTTGATAGAATCCTTAATGGCTTAGGTTAGTAGTTTGGGATTGAATTACATGATCCTCCTTATATTTGTTGGAGATTATTTGGTATGTCAAATTCTGAGTCAAATTTAAAATCTATTAGAAGGTTTAAGTTATCCTACTACTGATATTGTATTGAGCAAAGAAATTAGTATTGGAAGACTTATATGGGTTTGACCTATGAGGGACAATATTTTAGGTAGTTTGTTAATTGATGCTAAGAATATGGTAAGATAGTTCTATGAGTGATAATATGATTGATTTTGTTCATAAGAACATTGATTGAAAGTCATTTACTTTATTAGAGTTAAAGTTAATCTTTCAAAGAGAAAAGATGATCTAGATTGTCTAATTGAATTATCAAGAAAAGTATGATTAATCCAGACTTGAACTAGGATTATTGGTATCTTAAAAGGATGGTGAAATATATGCAAGGACTTTTTATATAGAAATTGGATCAGAATAAATCTTGATATAATATGCCTGAGATGTGAATGAGATAAAGAGACTCAATAGCTTTACTTTAATAACATGAGATCTTCCTGGCACCAAAATAAGATAAGTTTTTAGAAGGATTTATTTGGTGAACTATGATAGTTTGGTAATATGATATCAGAGTGCGCAGCGAAATTATGGTAGACTAAAGTTTTAAGATTAATTTAAAGTATATTATAATGGAAGAATGGAAACTCTAGTAAAAAAAATTTAGACATCTCTAAATCTGGAATAATGAAGTGATGATCCTTTACCCAGCTAGGATTGGAAATTTTTGTGACACCAAGTTTTTTTAGTAATGACATTATAATTTCTCTATTTAAGGAGTACTCGAGGTTTTCATAAGATAAAAGATTAATGGTAAAATCATGGAAAAGGTCAAGAGAAGAAAGAATGTAAAAGATCATGGCAAGTATCTAATGCTTAAGCCTTCTTTAAATTTTTGATTAAGAATATATTGGACCAATTATGATTTCCATATAGAGCTAATCAAGAGAAATAAATCTTAGGGGAAAAGAATTAGGTACTTAATTTGAGGTTGAGACGTTAATGTTCATTTGAAAGAGACTAAAAAAATTCATTATGTACCGTACATCATAAGGAGCAAGAATTAAGATGTGATATAATTTTGTTATATTAGGGACTTATGAAAAAAAAAAATTAAGAAAGGGATCATGTAGAAGCTTGAGGATGATCTTAAAGGTTGGTCCATCATGAATTTTCTATGGAATTAATCAAGGACAATTAATTGTATCGACATTGGAAGATTAGTATTTTTTTGAAGAGCTCAAGAAAATTCGATATGTATTGTAAATGGAAAAGATCGAGTTTTGAATATTATATAATTTTGTTACGTTAATACCAGAGAATTAAGTACCCTAAGAGGTAGAATAATTGAGAGTTTGAGAGTGAAATGAGGGTTGGATACTTTCGGGGTTCAAAATCTCAATCAAACTAATTCCAAGGATGAAATTATTTTAATGGGGGCAGAATGTGAGAACTGGATTTTTGGACCAAAGTTGGCAAGCCCAGCTAACTTTAGCCCGATGAAAAAATAGGGGAAGGAGGTAGTGGAAACAGAGAACTCATCATCCCCTCTTATCCGGTCGATAACTTCGCCAAAAAAGGCTGGGAGAGAGCCATGGGGAGGAGGGACTTCATCGGCGTTGTGTTTGGGGTGGATTGGAACTCCGATCAGTAAGCCTTTTCTTTCCCAAATGACAAGGAGATCATCAACCCTTTTTCTTTAAATTTTCTCTCACCGTCGTCCCATCGAGCCTCTGTCCCCACATCTTCCTCCTCTCCGCGAGCGTCTGGAAGTCCCTTCAAGGCCGGTGAGTCCTTTTCCCCTTATTTCTTTTTTTAGGGAGGTTTTAATCATGATTTTTTTGCTGGATTGCTAGTTTTGTTTGTGTGGACCGTGGATCACCGATGGCCATGCCGCCGCCTTCTCTCCGGTTCATCGAGCCCTCTTTCCAGTAACCTTTCCCATGACCATCACCGACAACCATGGGAAGGTGGTTCGGTCGAGCCGAGGAAGAACAGGAGGGAGGGTTCGGGAGGAAAGAAAAAAAAGAAAGAAGAGAAGAAAGAAGGAAGAGAAGAGAAGAAAAAAATAAGAGAAGAAGAGGGAGAAAAAAAAGAGAAAGAAAAAAAAGAGAAAAAAAAAAAGAAAGGAAAAAAATATATTAAGGGGCCTCTGTTCGGTGTAGGAAAAAAAAGAGGAGAAATAAGATGAAGAGAGAGAAAGAGAAGAGAGAAAGAAGAGGGAAGATGAGGAGAGAGAAAGAGGAGAGAGAGAAAGAAGAGAGAAGAGGAGAGAGAAGGAAAAAAAATTAAAGGGGTGATTGAAAGTTTTTTTCTCGAAATATGTGAAGTTAGGATTTTTTTCGGATAAATAGGAGAAGAAATTTGCATAAATTATTTATTATTGTAGAAAAATAGCCTTCTGAGCAGGAAGTGTTGGATGAGCTTTGGGTATAGATTTATACCAAGTATTTTGAGTTAGCTCTTAAAGGTAAGGATCTCTGGACTTGATTACCAGTTGTATATATGTATCTTACATGATATGGTTTGATTCGTGCATATGAGTATTGGCATGCATGGTTATTTTGCATCATATTTTTTACTTCTTGTGATGAATAGTAATTAAGTTTGACATTATTATTTATGTTTCTATATATCATGTTTATCAAGTAAAGTTATCTTTGTATGGGTTGGACCATGATACCGGTTATCGAAAAATTGTAAAAGATATGATTTGACTACATGATGTGAAATGATAAAGTGTTAATCAAGTGAATATGATGTTTGGACTAGCCATGCCACGGGCGGGATCGTGGTTACTCAGGTTGCCAGTTACAGGTGGGATTATGATAAATTGTGTACCAGTCATAAGCGGGATTATGACAAATTATGTACCGGTCACAGGAGGGATTGTGACAAAGTGTGCCAGTCACAGGCGGGAGTGTAACAATAATGTGCCGGTCACAGGCTGGAGTGTCACCGTGACTAGTCCAGAATCCTAAAGAAGAAGGATAACTAATAGAAACACTAAAAGAAAATTAAATGTTATCGAGGGTTTTGTTAGTCTTGACATTTGAGTTATTTTGGTTGCATGATTTGATAAACTATTATTTTTCAGTGATTTTCAAATTATACTATTATTGGTGTGACTATTTGGAAACCTTACTGGGCTGTAAAGCTCACAATTCCTACTTTCTTCCTTCTTGGAGTTGTACAGGATATTCGAGCTTGGTAGTGGATTAGATTCGTGGTGAAATGATGCATAGCAATAATCTGGCTGGGCATGAGACTGAATATCAATATTTAGATTGTTTAGTTAGTTTGTTCAACTAGATCTGTTGCTGATATTTATGTAATGAATTAGTGAACCATTTAATGATTTTGACTTGAATAAATGGATTATTTAATTATTATTAAATTGTTTAAACAATGTTGGTATAATTGTTGTGATTTTAAGTGAAGTGACTCTTGTGTATCTAGGCCTGGCATGATCTTTAGGATAAAATCTAAGATTGTGCGACCGATCACGTAGCTGATTTCGGTGCTAGATTTGGGGCATGACAAATACAGATGCTTTCTAGAATAAATATATATATTTTTAGAATTACAGAAACATTTTAGAATAAATATAAATCCAAAAAGATGGAAGTATTTTTTTTTATTTCATTTGGATTTATTTTAAAGATATTTATATTTACTCTAGAGTATTTATGTTTATTCTGAAATATTTGTATTTATTTTAAAGTATTTTTATTTATTTTGATTTGTATTTATTCTATACCATTAATTTATTATTAGCTTTTAATTTTTTTGTGTAGGGATCTATATAAATCAAATGATGAGAGGACTTGATGAGATTTAGTTCCAAATCTATTTGAATAAAGTCAAACTCTATGTCATATATTACTAAGGCAGTAGCCCGGTTGGTAGAGGCTTAGCCAGTGGCGAAAGAGTGCACTACTCCGGCATCTTAGTATGGATTTATCCCCCCTCTCCTTTTTTTTCTTATATAAAAGAAAAACTATCTTATATATATATATAATGAATTTGTGGGCTTTGTTATGGTTTTTTTTTTTTTGGTAAAGCGAAAAGTGGGGGAGGAGTTAGACCCTAGGCGTGGCCACTCCCAGACGGTCCCCCAACTCCAGCCAGGGAATGTTCGATACATGGCGCAACTCCAGCCAAGGAATGTTCGATACACGGCGCATATTAATTTTTCCGTAGCCATTCCCCACCCGAAGATGAGTATGGCGCATATTAATTTTTCCGCGGCCGTTCCCCACCCGAAGATGAATACGTCAACCTGACTACCAGGGGCTCCAGGATTATTTTATTAATTTTCTTTTTTTGATTTTATTCTCGGACTATTTTTCTATTCTATTTTTTATTTTACCCCGGAATTATTTTATTAATTTTTTTTGATTTTATTCTTGAACTATTTTTCTATTTTTTATTTTACTTCCAGATTTTTTCGTCGAAATATGTCCAACTCGAATCCCTGTCAATTAATTATTAAAAATTTCACAATTAACTGCACCACTCATCGGTGGTTGATCCTTGTTATGGTTGGTGAGACATTTATAACTTATGTGCTTAGCGACCCATTGACTACCCTTTGTTTTTCCTCTCACGCTTTTTTTTTTTTTTTTTTTTTTTTTTTTTTTTTTTTTTTTTGTGGATGGGAGTTTGGAGGGTACGGGGTTGCAGGGTTAGTGTTCTTAATGCTCCATACGGTAGCTCTTATAGTTGCATAATAAACTATATTTTCGTGCTTAAATCTTTTCCTAAATAGTAATTAAAAAAAATATAAGGGCAGTTAGATTTTAAAATAAAAAAAAAAGAATGCATAATTTTGATTTTAATCGATTGATCGGAGAAATCTCGTTCTCATTTCAACATCAGGAAAAAGTGGGAAGATACCATAATCCTCAAATTTTAATTCTTATTTTTTTTAATATTCAAATCTCAATATGGTTTTTGATTGAATTAGATATTTTAGGAGATGCGGTCATTTTCATGTTTATTTCAATTAATTTTAATTTTGATTCGGACTCCGGTGAGAAACTAAATGCATCCCAAGTAACTTCCTCTAACTAATCCCGATCTATCGTACGACCAACTCTAAATGATCTCCACGAATCTATCGTATGCATGGAGGACGATCGTAAAGCAAACTATTTTGGTGAGGGAATTTTTTTTAAAAATAATACTTTTTTTAAAAAAAATTATGGAAATAAGTGGTTTCAGATATATTTATCGAAATAGGTAATTCGGTCGATATGGCAACCTGAATTCGTCTTTTCAAAAGACGAACTCAAGTTCGTCTTTTGAAAAGACGAATCTCGTACAACCATCAATTTTTTTTTTAAATTTAATTATTTTTTTAAAATTTAATTATAATCCTTGTTATTCTATCCGACCGGTTTGGGTTGGACCGGACGAAGCGTTCAGGTTCGTCTTTTGAAAAGACGAATCTCGTACAATCATCAATTTTTTTTTAATTTAATTATTTTTTAAAATTTAATTATAATCCTTGTTATATCTATCCAACCAGCTTGGGTTGGACCGGACGAAGCGTTCAGCCGCCTGGTACCGGTTAAAGTTCCCACTGATCGGCTCCTCTGGAGATCCTCCCCACTGAAGATTCAATGAGCCGATTGACTGGTGGGCTTGTTACTCTAGTGCCCACCTGAAGGCCGGCTGACCTACCGATAGCCGACCAACCAGAGGCCGACCAACTTGATCCACGTTCGGGGGAGCGCCTGAAGGTTCCGGAAGATTCCCTCCAGCTAGTACCAGAATTATGTTACAACGGATTCTTCGACGTGGCCATGACTTCGTGCCACCTGGCCATTACTCCGATCCTCTGAGGGGCAAATCGGGGACTTCGTCTCTGATCTCTAACGAATTTTGGCAGTATCTCATGCCCATAAAAAATATCCAGAGGGCCTCTGCGGGAAAAAGAAAAAAGAGGGGACTCTTTCCTCTCCTTTCTCTGCTCCTCCGCTTCTCTCCACTCTGTTGCTCCAAAACCTCTACTAACTTAAGCATCGGAGTGTCCCCAGCCGGAACACCTACGGCGCCCAGGGGACCTTTTGCAGGTTGGCCGGCTGAGGAGTTTTCCAGCATAGCAAGCAGAGCCCGGTCCAGGGGTGAGCGCGGCAACAGATTGGTGCTAGAAGAAGGGCTTTGAACCTTCATTATGCTCTTCACTCTAAAAGGAGAGATCAACCGAAGAGAGCTACGGATGGTGAGGGGAAGGATGTGAAGTGTCTCCACCAGGGGGAGGAATTCTCCCCATAGGCCTAAAGCACCTCGCGAAGAGGACGCCATGGCCGCCGCCGCTGCCGAACCCACCATCACTCTGGGGCTGCAGCAGTTCCAGATATTGGTGAACCGTATTGAAACGCTCACCTCAGCGGTCCAGCATTTCCAAGAAGCGGCTGACGACCGGCGGCAGCCGCCCGCAGCTTCCTGTATCAACCATCAACCGACGGTCGGGGGGAGTTGACAGCCGGAGGAGCCACCACCTTTCTCCCAGGCTGCTTCGGAGCCCCGGAGGTCTCTGGGGGCTCACGTTAGCGGAAAGAGGGCGAGGTCGGCTTCCCCATCTTTCGCAGACTCCGCTCCTCTCGGTGGCCGGCGCCCTGCTGAAGACCCACATGACTACGGCAATAAGATCATGCGCATGGAAGAGCGAATGGCGGAGATTATCGAGCGACAAAAGGTCGAAGGGGGGTAGGCCTATGACACCCGCCCGCCTTTTTCTGCCGAGATCTTGGGGGAGTCTATTCCCCGACACTTCAAAATTCTCTAGGTGGATCCCTATGATGGTACCACTGACCCACTAGATCATTTGGGCATCTACAAAGCTCATATGATGGTACAGGGCGCTTCCGACGCCCTTCACTGTATCGCCTTTCCAGCCACTCTGAAAAAGGCTGCCCGGATGTGGTTCGCAGCCATCCGACCAGGTACGATCCGGTCTTTTTTCCAACTTGAGACTCTTTTTCTGTCACATTTCAGGACATGCAGTCGAGCCCCAAAGAACACCAACTGCCTCTTCCTCATACTCCAGAAGGAGGGGGAGACTCTTCGGGACTACATGGCTCGCTTCAACTCAACGGCCATGGAAGTCTCAGATTTGAATGAGGCGGTAGCAATGTCCACCTTTAAGAGAGGCCTCCAGTCGTCCAGGCTTACATTCTCCCTGGACAAGAAGTTTCCAAGGGACTACACCGAGCTGTTGGCCAGGGCCCACAAGTATGCCCTGGCAGAGGAGCAATCTTCAAGCCACCGCCAGGCGGAGGGGAGATCAACCACTAAGAAGCGGAGCAACAAAACTCCGGCAGTCCGACCTCCCGGCGATGACAGCTGACCTACTCGGCGCCGAAGCTCAAAGCCGAGAGACCTCTTTAAGAAGTTTGAGACCTATGCGCCCCTCTCCCTTCCGAGGGAGAAAATCCTCATGGAAATTGAGAACGAGGCTTACTTCCAAAGGCCTCGACCAATGAGGGGCCCCCCTGCCGCCAGAAACAAGAACAAGTATTGTCGGTTCCACAGGGACCATGGACACGATACTGAGGAGTGCCTCCAACTGAAGGACGCTATCGAAGACCTCATCAGGAGAGGGTACCCGAGCAAATACGTCCGTCCCCGCCGGGATCGGGCTGAAGCCTCCACTGTCAGAAACCCGATTGAAGAGGCCGAACTCCCCAATCAGCGTCCGACAGGTGGAGGTGTAGGCATGTTGCACCGAAGGTCCAACCAAGGGTGTGAATGGGGCCAAGACATTGTGAAGAGGCCTAGGGGCTCTGATATAATCAGTTTTTCTGATGAAGATCTGTTGGAACCACATCTCCCAGGGGATGACCCTGTTGTTGTGTCAGCAATCATTGCCACTTATGATGTAAAACGTGTCCTTATTGACAATGGAAGATGTGCGGAAGTTTTGCTGTATGATGCCTTTATTCGGATGAATTTGTCCAGGTCAAGGCTGCGGGACTCCTTGATGCCACTCACTGGCTTTGGGGAAAACTCTGTTGGAGTAGAAGGAGAAATCATCTTATCCATAACCCTTGGGACAGAACCTCGCCAACAGACTTTTACCATCAACTTTGTGGTCGTCCGTACGACCTCGACATACAATGCCATCTTGGGCCAACCGGCTCTTAACAAGTTCCGCGCCATTGTATCCACTTACCACTTACTGGCAAAGTTCCCAGCTCGTAACGGGATTGGGGAACTGAGGGGAGACCGCAGGATGGCCAGACAATGTTTGGCCATTCATGATAGGCAGCTGGAGGGGCGCCCCACACTCGAACAATTGGATCCCAGGGACGAGGCTGATGACTGCGGTCAGCCAGATGAAAAGGTGGTGTTTGTTCCACTCAGAGAGGATGATCCCACTAAAGTGCTTCAAATTGGGAGTATGCTAAGCGAAGAAGCACAGCAGGAGCTATAGGGTTCTTAAGGAGCAACGCTGATGTCTTTGCCTGGTCGGCCTCAGACATGCCAGGCATCTCGTCGGACGTCATTACTCACCAACTCAAGGTCGATCCGACATATAGGCCCGTTCGGCAAAAGAAAAGAAGCTTTGCCGTCGAAAGGCAAAGGGCCATTGAAGAAGAGGTGAAAAAATTCCTTGACGCCGGGTTTGTTAAGGAATCCCGCTATCCAGAATGGGTTGCCAATGTTGTTATGGTAAAGAAGGCCAGTGGGAAGTGGAGGATCTGTGTGGACTATATGAACATCAACAAAGCTTGTCCGAAGGACAACTTCCCCTACTAAAGATCGACTAGCTGGTGGATGCCACAGCTGGTCACCAGCTATTGAGCTTTATGGACGCGTTCTCGGGGTACAACCGACCAGGATGCACCGCGAGGACGAGGAGAAGACGGCCTTCATCATGGATAGGGGGTTGTATTGTTACAGGATGATGCCTTTTGGCCTGAAGAATGCGGGCGCTACCTTCCAACGGCTGATCAACCAAGTCTTCGAAGGGCAACTTGGAAGAAATATTGAGGCTTACGTTGACGACATGATTGTTAAGAGCCTCCGAAGGACTGACCACATCAGAGACTTGCAGGAATCCTTCTATGCGCTTAGATGTCATTGGATGAAGTTAAACCCTGCTAAGTGCGACTTTGGGGTGGCCTCTGGGAAATTCCTCGGTTTCCTGGTCACCCAAGGGGTATTGAAGTCAACCCTAAGAAAATCAAGGCCATCATGGACATGTCACATTCGACCAGCAAGAAGCAAGTGTAGGAGCTCACAGGCCGTATTGCCTCTCTCAGCCGTTTCATTTCCCGGTCGGCTGAGAAGTCTTTGCCCTTCTTTAGAACTTTATGCCGGTCGGACCATTTTTAGTAGACCGACGAGTGCCGGTCAGCTTTCGAAGCCTTGAAGGATTACTTGAAGAACCCCCTGCTGTTGGCCAAACCAATAGAGGGGGAGGTGCTATATCTATACCTATTGGCCTCCGACGAAGCCGTCAGTGCTGTCCTTGTGCGAGTAAGGGAAGATGGCCAGCAGAAGCCTGTCTATTACATCAGCAAAGTCCTCCACGATGCTAAGACAAGGTACCCCAAGTCCAAAGATTGGTTTACTCGCTGGTCATGGCGGCAAAGCACCTCGGCCTTATTTCCAGGCGCACCCGATCGTCGTGCTGACTGACCAGCCCCTCAAGGAGATCCTCCGAAGTTCGGACACCTCTGGACAGCTCGTCAAGTGGGCTGTCAGGCTGGGCGAATTTGACATCTCCTTTCGATCCCGGTCGGTCCTGAAAGCCTAGGTAATTGCTGATTTTATTGCATAGTACACCTGGGGGCCGGAGGCCGCCCCTTTAATTGCCGAAGTACCTGGGACCGATCCAGCAGGAGGGTCCGAGCCCACCTGGACTCTCCACGTAGACGGAGCCTCCAATCTCGCCGGATGCGGGGCGGGCCTGATCTTAGCCGACCCCGATGGACAATGTTTAGAGTACGCCCTACACTTTGCATTTCAAGCCTCCAACAACCAGGCGAAGTACGAAGCTTTACTTGCAGGGTTAAAGATAGCTGGTGAGTTGGGCATCAGCCGAGTCCGGGCCTTCTCTGACTCCCAGTTGGTAGTCAATCAAGTGAACGTCGAGTTCGAAGCGAGGGACCCTACCCTGGCTAAGTACTTAAACAAGGTACGAGGCTTTACATCTTTGCTCAAGTTTTTCGAGATTCTCCACATCCCTTGACTGCAGAACTCCTGGGCGGACGCTCTGTCATGGCTAGCCACGACTGTGGTCGGCACCTCCGACCGGACCTTTGTGGAGCATTTACAGCATCTAAGCATTGCGGAAGAGACGACCGGCATCCATCAAGTTAGGCAAGAGGCATCGTGGATGGACCCGATCCGTACTTACTTGGCCCAGGGCGCCCTTCCGAATGACCCGGTTGAAGCCAAGTGTGTACGCTTGACGGCCTCCAAATACATCATTCTCGACAGAACTCTCTACAAGCAGTCGTTCTCACAGCCATTGTTGAAGTGCTTGGGACCGGCCGATGCAGACCATACACTCAGGGAGGTCCATGAAGGCTTTTGGGGCGACCACCTTGGAGAAAGATCCCTGGCCTACAAAATTATCCGGCAGGGATATTACTGGCCCACAATTTAGAAAGACGCGTCATACTTCGTGCAGAGGTGTGACGCGTGTCAAAGGTACACGAGGATCTAGAGGAGGCCCGCCAGTCAGCTGACCCCGCTTGTAGCACCGTAGCCATTTGCCTAGTGGGGCATGGACATCTTGGGACCTTTTCCCCCAGCGTTTGGCTAACGAAAATTCCTCCTCGTGGCCATTGATTACTTTACCAAGTGGGTGGAGGCAGAAGCAGTGGCACAGATAACGGAAGCCAAGGTGGAGAACTTCGTCCGAAATTGCATTATCTTCAGATTCGATATCCCACGGACGATCATCACTGATAATGGAAGACAATTTGACAACTCAAGGTTTCGAGATTTTTACCGACAGTGCCACATTTCTCATTGGCTCACCTCGGTCAGCCACCCGCAATCTAACGGGGAGGCTGAGGTCACCAACCGGACGATCTTGCATGGGTTGAAGACTCGGCTGAATGAAGCCAAAGGACTTTGGATGGAAGAACTTTATTCCGTATTGTGGGCATATCAGACCACCGCTCGGACAGCAATCGGAGAAACTCCGTTCAACTTGACTTATGGGAGTGAGGCGGTCATTCCCGTAGAAATCTTTTTGCAATCCCTGCAGGTCGACCACCTCACCGAGCCGACCAACTCGGAGCAACGAAGAGCCGACCTGGATTTGTTGGAGGAGACCAGGCTACGAGCGAGCATGAAGATGGTAGCTTACCGGTAGAAGATGGCTCGATATTACAACTTGAGAGTTAAGGCACGGACCTTCTAGGTTGGGGACTTGGTCTTGCGGAAGATGGAGATTTCAAGACCGACCGAGCAAGGAAAGCTTTCTCCTAATTGGGAGGGTCCCTATCGAGTCAGTGAAGTAATCCGGCCTGGGACCTATCAGCTTGAGCAGTTGGATGGGTAGCAAATATCATGCCCATGGAATGTAGACAATCTTCGCAAGTACTATCAATAAAGTCTACAGTTTTCTTCATGCCCACTTCGAAAGTCTGACTACGGTCGGTAGAGGCTCTAGGGCAGCCCACTCCGAAAGTCCGACTCCGGTCGGCAGAGGCTCTAGGGCATCCCACTCCGAAAGTCTGACTCTGGTCGGCAGAGGCTCTAGGGCAGCCCACTCCGAAAGTCCGACTCCGGTCGGCAGAGGCTCTAGGGCATCCCACTTCGAAAGTCTGACTCCGGTCGACAGAGGCTCTAGGGCAGCTCACTCCGAAAGTCTGACTCTGGTCGGCATAGGCTTTAGGGTAGCCCATTCTGAAAGTCTGACTCCGGTTGGCAGAGGCTCTACGGCAGCCCACTCTGAAAGTCCGACTCTGGTCGGTAGAGGCTCTATGGTAGCCCACTCCGAAAGTCCGACTCCGGTTGACAGAGGCTCTATAGCAGCCCATTTTGAAAGTTCGACTTTGGTCGGCAATCACCGCACATGGCCCATGTGGGATCACGTGGTGAATAGATGGCAAACCTGAGACACCTGACGAAGCAAACCGGGAGCAAGTCTCCTGGTTCATGAGCCCGAACTAAACAGGTAACAACATTCCTGTTTAGGACTTCAAAAAGCCGACCGAGAATACTTGGGAATTTCCCTAACTATCCGAACCGGGCTAAAGAAGCTGACCGGAATCACTTGGAAAAAATTTTGGAAGAAAAAGAAAGTAACTTATGGCACAGAGAAGCCAACTAACAAGACTTAAAAGAATTTGGAGAGAATATCCGGCCCAACACATACATAAGACAAAGGTAAGATTTTTCATTACATTCAAAAATGGATGCTTACAAAAAGTGGGTCGGACCTTTACAAGCCCCCTAGGTCGGACCCACGGAAGGCGCATCGGGGGCCCCGGCTTCGGCCCCGTCTGCTACATCAGAAAGGACGGCTGGGACTGCGGTGCTAGGGGATTCAACCGGAACACTCGCTACCTCTACCTCGACCCTAGCATCCTTTGTTTCCCCTTCACCTTTGGGCTCTCCCTCTTCCGCAGGCCCTTCAGCTCCGCGCCCAACAGGTCCAGCTCCAGAAAAAGGAGGGCCACCTTCTTCATGTAGTCATCGTAGCCCTCCCAGTAGAAGTTCGACGTCGCCTCTTCGACCTCCTCGTCGAAGTCGGAGGAGGCCCTATATGCCGTCACCGCCTCTTGGGCCTGCCTTGCGGCCTGCTCCCTGACTTCCTCAAGCTAGGCCGACAGCCGCACCACCATGGCCCTTTCGGCCTGTGCTTTCTTGTCGGCCTCCAAGAACCGGCCCTCTTCTTCCTGTAGCCGGTGCATGAGGGAGGCCACTTTTGCCTTCCTCTTCTTCAGCTTGGCCTCCCGGTCGGCCGGTCGGCTAGTCGGCCCTCTAGCTCCTTCAGGGCCTCCTTCGATGATTCGGCCTTTGCTAGAGCGGTCGACGATCTCTCCTCCGCCGATTTCAAGGATGCCTCCAGGGCGGTCTGAGTTGCCTCCATGGCAGCTTGCGTGGCCTCCAGCTCCTGCACCCTTTTGGCGAAGGTTTTGGCTGAGTGGATTACTCGGCCAATATCGTCGTCCATCAGAGAAATATCGTGGAGGAGCTGCGGGCACGAGACTAAGTTAGAGCCGAAAGAAGAAGGAAAGGAGGGCAAATAATCGAATAAGTTGTAAAGGGTTAAGTGAAGTGCCTTACCCTCATGAGATTGCGGTAGGACTCTACCGCTACATCACTCAGGTTCCTTTGGATTGACCGCTTCCAATCGAAGTCGGTCATCGCCCCTCTGAGCAGGCTTCGTGCTCTCCGGGGGTGGTCCAGAGCGTTTCGGTGTTGGAACTCCTCTTGGTGAACCTCGTCGTCCGATCCCTCTTCGGCCCCCTCCTCGTCGGCCTCTTCAGCCGCCACTCCTTTTCCCTTGCCCCTTGAGGGCCCTGCTGTGTCTGAGCCGACGGGCGCAGGGGTTGGCACGTCCGGTGCATCGGGTAGGTCCGACTGTTCTTGCACCTACGGAGTGGTCGACTCCCTAGCGGTATGTGGAGCCTCTGATGCCTTCCTGGCCAACACCTCGCTAAGAGGGGTGTCATCCTCGTCGGACCCCACTTCCACAACGGGTACCGACGGTCTCTCCTCCCGCCTCTTCTTCTTTCTTTCGGCCGCCGATGTTGGAGTCGACTCTGTGGCGTGCCTTTTTCGTACTGCCCGCTGAACGACCTTTTCCTTATCTATTCTCCTCATCCCTCCTCTTATTGAAAAGAAATTCAGGGTTAGTCAAATTAAAAAAATAGTGACGGAGACAGAGGGGTGAACTGTGAGAAAGGAGGTCAGCCCTTGCCTAAGAATCTCTGGGAGCTAATTCCTGCCCGGTGAAGGCGGTCTTCGCCCAGCAGCTCAAATGCCGCGGTCGGACCAGCTCCGTTGAGTTCATTGTAACTGGCTTGGTCGGCCATCAGGATCGACCTCCCCTCTCGGAGCCTCGCCCACGGCTCCCTCCACAAGGGCTCGAACCCCCAAGGCTGGAGACTACTCACGAGGAAGAAACGGGCTTTCCACCCGTGGACGGCCGATGGAAGACACTTTAGGATTCTCCGGCCGAGACGGGGACTGAACATCCACCATTCCTGGCTCCTAAAGTCCTGTTTCAGAAGGAAGAAATTACCAAAAAGGGGTAGTTTAAGTTCGAGGCCGGCCCTATGACACAGTATGACGAAGCAGCATATAATCCGAATGCTGTTTGGAGTTAACTGTGCCGGGGTTATTCTATAGTGCCGGAAGACTTCTACAAAGAAAGGGTGTAGCGAAAACCTCAAACCGGCTTTGAGGTGGGACTCGTACATCGGTAAGGTCCCCGGCCCTAACGGACTGTTTGCTCTCCCCTCTCGGCCCGGCAAAGTGAGGTGCAGGGTGGTAGGGATCCCGTACACTGCCCTAAGGTTTTGGACCCGCTCTCGGGTCATGGACGATGGAATCTCGCTCGGCCCTGGCTGCCTAGGTCTATGGACTGAGCCCCTACTAGTGGTCGCCATCAATGGGGAAGGAGGATGAAGGCTTAGGAGCTAACCTGGAGATGAACTTCTCAGAATCAGGACTTGCGGAGGAAGAAGGAGGAGCTCTCTCTCGCAGAGCACAGACAGCCAGGAAACCTTTCTAGAGCTCGCCACCCCTCCTTTTATAGATCCCTTGGGGGGGGCACCGCCTCTCTTTAGGGATGTTTCAACCGCCTTATCGGGAGCTGCATCCATCCATGTCCCCGAGACTGAAGCGACAGTCCGATCCTGAGGGTAGACGGCGATCTGCGCAAGTGCCGAATCAACGGCGAAGAGGTCACATGTGAGCTGGAGCTGACCATCCGGATGCCGTCGCGTGGGGCGGTGCGTCCCCTCGTTGTCGTCGATGTCTTTGCCAGCCAGACCCTCCATCATGACGCCTGTTCGTCATTTACTGCGACCCATACGCCCCCAATGCGGGGCCGACACCTGTCTAAGAGGCCGATTGTGGGAGATTCGAAGCGACCCGTCGTAATAACCCCTGATCAAGCCTGAACGGGCGCAGCCTGTACCAAATACTATGCTCCTGCACTTCGAGGTCACGTGCCTCCTTAGAGCCCAGCAGCAGGGGGCAACTGTTATATCTATCCGACTGGCTTGGATTGGACCGGACGAAGCGTTCAGCCTCCTGGTACTGATTAAAGTTCCCACCGATCGGCTCCTCCGGAGATCCTGGCATGTTCCCCACTGAAGGTTCAATGAGCCGATTGACTATTGGGCTGGTTACTCTAGCACCCACCTGAAGGCCGACTGACCTACCGATAGCCGACCAACCAGAGGCCGACCAACCAGAAGCCGACCAACTTGATCCATGTTCGGGGGAGCGCCTGAAGGTTCCGGAAGATTCCCTCCAGCTGGTACCATAATTCTGTTGCAACGGATTCTTCGACGTGGCCATGACTTCATGCCACTTGGCCATTACTCCAATCCTCTGAGGGAGAAATCAGGGACTTCGTCTCTGATCTCTAACGAATTTTGGCAGTATCTCATGCTCATAAAAAGGATCCAGGGGGCCTCCACGGGAAAAAGAAAAAAGAGGGGACTCTTTCCTCTCCTTTCTATGCTCCTCCGCTTCTCTCCACTCTGTTGCTTCAAAATCTCTACTAATTTAAGCATCGGAGTGTCCCCCGCCGGAACACCTCTGGCGCCCAGGGAACCTTTTACAGGTTGGCCGGCTGAGGAGTTTTCCAGCACAGCAAGCAGAGCCCGGTCCAAGGGTGAGCGTGGCAACAATCCTGATGTGATGTTTTAAATTGATGCGATATTTTATATTCGTCTTTTGGAAAGACGATTTCGTCCAAACAACGAAACCAAACTTTTTTTTTGAATTTCATAAATATTATTTTTTAAAAATCTGATTAATAAATTTTAATTTTAAATAAATAAATAATAAATTAAAAATTAGTTTTAATTAAAATTTTATATATTATTTTTGGTAATATTAATTATTATATTATTTTAAAATAATATTAATTTAAAAATAGCATTAATTAACTATATAAAATAGTATTAATTTAAAATTAATAATAAATTAACTAAAAAATAACATTAATTAAAAGATATTATAATATAATATAATTAACTAGACCGTCTGTCCGGATGTCAGTCTGGCCACCAGGATCCGATTACCGATCCGACTGCCAGGATCATGCCATCGGTCTAGTTCCAGTCATGCCATAGATCCGATCACCGGTCCGGTCGTCGGGTTCTGCCACCGATCCTGAGTAAGGGATCGGACTGATACCGGACTGTCGACCGAACTGGTACTGGGCTGGCGATCGAATAGTATCAACATGGTGATTATTTTTAATTTTTTTAAAAATTTTATATTATATTATAATATATATGTATAATATAATAAATTATAATATATTTATTATATTTTAGAATATAAAATAAATATTATAATATAAAATATATTATAATATATTATTATAATATCTTTTAATTAATATTATTTTTAGTTAATTTATTATTAATTTTAAATAATATTATTTTAAAATAATATAATAATTAATATTACCAAAAAATAATATATAAAATTTTAATTAATACTAATTTTTAATTTATTATTTATTTATTTAAAATTAAAATTTATTTATCAGATTTAAAAAAAAATAATATTTATGAAATTTAAAAAAAAAATGGTTTTGTTTCTTGGAAAGACGAATTCAAACGAGTTGTCTTTCCGAAAGACGAATATAAAATATCATATCAAATTTAAAACATCACATCAGAATTATAATTAAATTTTAAAAAAAATAATTAAATTAAAAAAAATTGATGATGATAGGAGATTCGTATTTTCAAAAATGAACTTGAATTTATCTTTGAAAAGATGAATTCAGTCGAACCATCTATTTTGATAAATACCTGAAATCACCTACTTTCATAATTTTTTTTAAAAAAATATTATTTAAAAAAAAAATTCTTTTGGTGAGATGTTAATGTTTCCGTCCGCTAATTCAGAGGACAAAATATTTGACGAGTGGCTACTTTTCACGCCAACGAAATGTGTTTTCGGTACGTCGAGTGCACGAATTTAGACGGTACGGTGAGTGCAGATGATTTCTAATTTGAAATCGTCGATTCCAAGAAGAAAAACGATTTTAAATTCAGATCAATATCATCTTTCAGATAGACAATTTCAGCTAATCAAATTTTTTTATATATTTATATTTAAAATTTAATATATATTATTTAATAATATATTATGATATATTTTATATTATAATAAATATTTTATATTTTAAAATATAATAATATATTATAATTTAAAAATAATAATAATTTTAAAAATTAATAATCTTTTTAAAAATTAGAAAAAAAATTAAAAAAATAATATAATAATATAATAATATATTATGATATGTTTTATATTATAATAAGCATTTTATATTCCAAACAATAATAAATATATTATAATTTACAAAAAAATTAATAAAATTAATAATTTTTTTATAATTAGAAAAAAAAATAAAAAAAATAATAATATGACATTATAATAATATATTATGACATGTTTTATATTATAATAAATATAATATTATTATCTTATTATATTTATATAATAATATATATATTATATATATATTAATATATATAATAATATTTATATTATATTATATATTAATTATATATAAATAATATTTATATTATATATATATATAATTATATATAAATAATATTTATATACTAATAATATATATAAATATTTATTATAATATTTATAATAGATCCTTGCCGGCTGGATCGATGACAGGATCCTGGTGGCCGGACCGGTGGTAGGACCCTAGTAGTTGGAATGGTGGCAGGACCCTGGTGGCCAGACCGATGATCGGATTGATGGCAGGATCTTGGTGGCCGAACGATAGCGGACCCTGGCGGTTGGACCGGTGACAAGACATGGAGGCCGAAAAGGTGGTAGGACCCTCGCGATCGAACCGGTAGTAGGACCCTGGTGGTCGGACCGGCGGTCAGACTGGTGGCAGGAACCTGACAGTCAGAATGATGGTAGGACCCTGATAGCCGGACCAGCAGTCCGACCGTCAAGGTCCTGCCACCGGCCCATTCACCATGGTCCTATCACCGGTCCGGCTGCTAGGGTCCTGCTACCGATCTGGCCACCAGGGTCCTGCCACTGATTCGATCACCGGTTCGGCCACCAGGGTCCTGCCACTATTCCGACTGGCCAAGGTTTGCTACCGGTCCAACTGCCAGGGTCTGCTACTGGTTCGGTTGCCAGGATCCTGCCATCGATCTGATCGCCGGTCCGGCTATCAGGGTCCTGCTACCATTCCGACTGCCAAGGTCCTATCACCGGTCCGGCCGCTAGGATCTTGTCATCGGTTCGGCCGCAAGGATCTTTTATAAATATTATAATAAACATTTATGTATATTATTAATATATATATTATAAATATATTTATATTATATTATATAAATATAATAAGATAATAATATTATATTTATTATAATATAAAACATGTTATAATATATATTATAATATCATATTATTATTATTTTTATTTTTTTATTTTTTTATTTTAAAAAAATTATTAATTTTTTAAAAATTTTATTAATTTTTTTGTAAATTATAATATATTTATTATTTTTTGGAATATAAAATATTTATTATAATATAAAACATGTCATAATATATTATTATATTATTATATTATTATTTTTCTTATTTTTAAATTTTAATTTTTTTAAAAAAAATATTAATTTTTTTTGTAAATTATAATATATTTATTATATTTTGAAATATAAAATATTTATTATAATATAAAAATATTATAATATATTATTAAATAATATATATTAAATTTTAAATAGAAATATAAAAAAGAAATTTTGATTAGCTGAAATTATCTTCGTGAAAGACGTTTTCGGTTTGAATTTGAAATCGTTTTTCGCAGACGATTTCAAATTTAAAATCGTCCTCGGAAAAACGAATCCAATCAAATCCATTACACCTATTTTCGTAAATATGTAACATAACGCCTTCGTAAATATTTTTTAAATTATATTATTTTTAAAAAAAAACCCTTTTCGTCACGTGGAATTAGGAAATGATAATTCTTCAAGACAGTTATTTCAGTTTTTCGCAGCCGGAGGGGCCTGTGGTGAACTCATTCTTCCTGTTGGCTAAGCTTCAAGGCAACAAAGAAAACCATACCTTCCTTCCATGAACTCAGCCATTCATACCAACCTGAGACACCCGTTCCTCCACCTTCTCCGCCAAAACTCCTCCCTCTCATCCACCCACCACCTCCTCCAACACCACTCCCATCTCATCACCACTGGCCTCATCGCCGACCAATCCATCGTCCTCAAACTCTTCCACCTCTGTGCCTCCAAATCATCTCTTCTTGATCATGCCACCCTCCTGTTCAACACCATCAGGCAACCCGATGCTGCCACTTGGCGTGCCATGATTCGCCGCCATGCGTCTGGAGGCAACCCACATCAATCCCTTCATCTCTTTAGAAATTTGCAATGGAGTGGGAATGGCAAAATGGCATCCTTTACTCTTGACCACTTCACCTTTGCGTCCGCCATAAAAGCTTGCGGTAGGCTGATGGCGATAAGAGAAGGAAAGTCTATTCATTGCCAAGTTCTTAGACGTGGATTGGAATCCAACCTTAATGTCCAGAACACCCTGATCCATTTCTACTCGAGTTCAGCCAACTCGATTGGCTGTGCTTGCCATCTATTTGATGGAATTCCCTGCCGAACCATAGTTACGATCAACTGCATGCTTTCTGGGCTCCTAAAAAGCAGATTTTTTCGGATGGGGTTGAGCTTATTCAATAAGATACTGGATGGTTGTCTTGGTGAAGAACTGAGTCCTAATGATGTTACTTTGGTGATTGTGATCAGTAGCTGTGCTGAGTATGGAAACCTGAGTATTGGGAGGTCTCTTCATGCTTTTTGCTGCAAATCTTTTGGGTGTTCAATGATTTCGATGGGCAATGCTCTTATGGATATGTATGCCTCATTTGGGTGCATTGAAGATGCTGAGGATCTATTCCATGAAATGCCTGAGAGAGATTTGGCTTCTTGGAATAGTTTGATTGCTGGTTATAGGAAGAATGATGATGCTGATAAAGCTATATCCTTGTTCAAAGAAATGAGTAGCCGAGGTGTTGATGGTGACAGAGTGACTCTGGTTAGCTTGATTTCTGCTTGTGCTCAGAGCAAAAATCTTGAAATGGGGAATTGGATCCATGCCAATCTGAGAAGAAGAGCAAACGATATTCCTGTTCCTATAGCAACAGCTTTGATCAACATGTACTCTAAATGTGGGAAGATAGAGATTGCTCGAAAAATTTTCGATGAGATGCCCACCAGAAATATTGTCTCTTGGAATTCAATTATTTTGGGTTATGTTGAAAATGGGCTTTCTAATGAAGCCGTGAGTCTGTTTGAGAGGATTCAAGTGGAAAAGCTGATCCCGGATGAAGTGACAATGCTGAGTGTAATTTCGGCTTGCCAAAACTTGAAGGCCTTTGACCATGGTGATCGGATTCTTTCTTACATTCAGCAAAGTGGTCTTGCTGGGAACACTGTGCTGTGCAATGCTCTTATAGACATGTATGCAAAATTTGGGTGCATGGATAGAGCCGAGAGAATATTTAGTATGATGCCCAAGAGAGATGTTATCTCATGGACTTCTATGATTGTTGGATATGCCATCAATGGTAGAGGAAGAGAAGCTCTGGAAGTCTTTCAGCAGATGCGTGATGCAAGGGCTGAACCAAATAGCATCACATTCATAGGAGTTTTATCAGCCTGTGACCATACTGGTTTGGTTGATGATGGTATAACTATGTATAGAATCATGTGCCAAGATTATAGTTTAAAGCCTGAGATTGAGCACTGTGGTTGCATGGTTGATATGTTTGCCCGTGCAGGGTTGCTGAAGGAGGCGGATGATTTTGTAAGGAGCATGCCAATTGAACCCAATGCAGTTATTTGGAGGATGCTTATAGGTGCTTGCAGAGTCAAAGGGGAAGTTGGTCTGGGAGCAAGTTTAGCTGATAGGCTGATAGGGCTGAAGAAGTTTTGTGATCCTGAAGATTATGTCATATCTTCCAATACTTTTGCTGAATCAGGAAGGTGGGATGATGTGTTGCTGGCAAGAAGGCTGATTGGAACTCACGCATTTCTTAGAATGCCAGGAATAAGTTCAGTAACTGGAGTAATAGAATGATTCTAAGAACTGTCTCCTGTTTGATTCTAGTTCTTTTGTTCTACACATTTTCACTACTAAAATCTTAGGCTCCAACGAAAGTTGAGAGGAAGAGTATAGTGAGTTAGGAACTTGTATTTGGATAATTGAGAGCAGACATTTCTTAATCCAATCATGCAAGGAGAGAAATGGTGAAATTTGTTCAAATCTGCGTATGGAGGCACTATTCTAGTTTTTGAAGCCAGCCGCAGCATTGGATTTGCAGCAAAAGTTAACATTGCTGCAATCTACTAGAGCTCTGAAAATATCCTGGTTGGGAGTCTGATGCTTTGTGGTTATCAAGTTGTGATGGCTCTTGTGAGCAAGATTGTAGCAGTGTAGATGAACAGTTTAAGAAAACAGATGCACAGATTGGATGAGAAATAGCTGTTTGTCCAATGTGGCTGTTCCTGGCAAAATGAAAGAAATATCGTGAGATTAGCAAGGTAGCAGCTTGATTGAGTGAAGTCAAATTCCATAACCTTGGTGACGGTTGTGGGGATATAGCTGTACCTTGGTAGCTCTATTTTTATCTTGAAAGAATCTCGGCCATTTTGTCTTCCAAAGCTTAGTTAAATTCCTTGAAGGAGGAACAATGTGGTATTCTGGACTACATCTCAGTACCTTCGATCAAAGCTGTCTTGCAGCAGTTTTTTCCATTGTGATATTTTGTTGCCAAATGTGCATCCACTATATTCCAAAAAACAGTATAAAAAGACCACATTCTATTGGCAGAGAAAATAAGCATAAAATCTAGGCTTCGAAGCCAAATGGATTTTCATGCCAAAAAGTGGAAGACTTTGCTGCCACGGTGTCAAAAAGCATCTCAATTTGTCTATTGTAAGTAATGGATAATGAAGAAAAAGCTTGGGTTTTCTGTCATTATTGTTTGACATCAGCTAACCTTCTATTATCCATTTGTAATCCTGGAGTTTTGAGCTTATTACGTGTTGAAGCTCATTCCATTGAAATGTCTTGTTATATGACATTATAAATAGCATCATTAATTTTATCACCTATTCACAATGGTGCATCATAACTATTGGGAAGCATTATTGACACATCATGTTCTAATTTATGAGATTATTTCAATTAATTATACACAGTATTATTTCTGTAGCTGCAAATGATGCACTGGAGTTTAGCAGGTCTATCACTTCGATATAAATTAATAGCAGTATATGATATGATCTTGTGCAAACATTCCTGTAGAGGAATGAGTGACAAATAGGCACTAGATATTAGGTTTAGTATTGGAATAAGGGCATGGTACTATCTCATACATGACCTGAAGGGGCTGGGAAGAATTAAACTTGCAACTGTGGGTACAGCTACAGCACCTGAAACTGATATTTCTACTGATTTTAATATTAACTTCACTTGAGAAGGTTTTATGAATTTTAGATGTTGAATTTATAATGCTATCAAATGTTGTGCCTTAAATTAATCTGTGTATTACTGGAAAGATTAAATTAAGGTTTCTGGGAGAGCATATGTGAACCCTAACATCGATTGGAGACAAACTCTGAAAGAGACAGAAAGAAGATAGTCATCAAGATCTGCCTACAAGTATGTATCTTAGTGTTAATTTCAATATTTAGTTTAATATTTTGAATAAATTTAAAGAGAACTTGTAAATACTAGTTCAAGAGGTAAGCAGGGAAGTACTGGATTTTCCTCATAATGTTTGAATGATTTATTTGAGTAACCTCTCAATGCTAGTTTAGCCAAATTAACCAAGCTTTTACTCATTGCTCCTAAAATTGTGTACCCACAATTTTGAACTAGCAGCCTAACACAAACACCCTGCAAGCCTTGCTTAAGGAGCAAGAGGCACTTGCTTAAGGAGGAAGAGGCACCCTCTATACCCCTGCTATAAAGAAATACTAGTAAAATGCCTCCACTTTAAGAATCTTGTCTTCAAGAAGAGGGCCACGTCATTAAGACTTCTTCATTTCCCTTTAATTTATCCCTTTCATTCTGTTACTTCTCTTTTTTTGTCTGAAAAAAACTATTTCGATACTTCCTCTTCTTTTACAAAAATCACAATCCTGTGGGCCTCTCTTACTTTAAAACCATAAAACCAAGAGAATCTATCTCGAGTCCCAGAAGTTAGAAAAGGGAACATAGATATCTGTATTTAATAATCACATGCATAATTGCTTCAAAACTGCATAAGACTGCTTGGATATTCTAAGAGAGAACCAAATACTTATAACATGTTATAGCTGCACAAATATGTACAGACGTACAAAGTGCTGAGGCGAAGTGTGGTTTACTGAGAGACTAGTCATGCTATGGGCTCTTATACCACAACATGAACATGAAGTAATACCTACTATTTCAGATATTAGATGCAAAAAAATAATTTAGTGCCTCAATTTATTTCTCGTTGATGTGCATCGATGCATGCGATAAAGAGGACTATATCCTCTTGTTTGTTTCTGCTGAGGACAAATTTACAAGAGGGGGATAATCTTGAGGTTGGATGAAGCCACTCAGATCCCAGCAAACAACCAACCCAACAAATTATTCCCTTCGAATAACGAACAATACATGAAATGCTAGACCGGCTAATAACAGAACTCTAAGCGGAAGGAAGCCATGATATGTTAAATGGCAACTCGCATATGCTATATGCATTGATGATCAAGGAAAGTGTGGTCTTTCTTTCAGTTTCAGGTGCTCTGTTTTCTAACCTGGATTATTACTCTCTCTTGGTTGTTGGCTGTTTTGCTCTGATATGTATGCATAGAGATCCATTCTCTTTTGTTCTGTGTAATTGTTTGGAGATGACATTAGTGTTCTGCAAGGCCTGCTTGGTGCATACTTTCTATTGATCTGTGTCAAGGGTGTAATATCTTAGACATGGGTGGTGTTGGCGTGGAGTCCCTGTTCCGGTCGGTCGAAGCTGTTGCTCTACGGGACCGCTCCATGGTTCACCTGCAAAACAGGTTCCTTGCCGGAGTCGTTCCGGCAGGGACACTCCGATGTCTAAGTCAGAGGCGGGTCCCAGCCACAGAATGGGGAAGATCCTCCAGAGGCAGAGGGAAATCTCTTTGAATTTAGAGTATGCATGTATGTATGTGTGTACCTCTCTCTAGTGTTTCTTCTTACCGCCATTTATAAGGGGGCGCTCAGCCTGCAGATCCATTCTTCTCCCAGCAATCACGGGGAGTTAATTTCTCCCCATGATTGGCAATCGTGGGTTGTTATTGAGCGGTTCCGGCCAGACCGAATGCGTGGCAGCTGGAGTTGCGTGTCATGATCGTGGAATGGAGATAGTCGATAGCAACCGTTGGTTACTGTTGCATATCTGGGACAGATCGTGGATCCATCCTGAGATTTTTCCTGTTTAGGGAGATTCTTGTAATTGAACCGGGAATTTCCCCGTCTTCGGATCTTCTCGGTCGGAGATCCTGTCTTCTGCATTAGTCGAGGACTTGGTGTTTACCAAGGGCCGGAGATCGTGTCTTCGGCAGGAACCGAAGAGTATGTCTTCGGAAGTCGGCATGGAGCCCGGTCTTCGGTTAAGGCCGAAGACGTAATCCGAAGGTCTTTTCCTTCGGATGTTGTAGGTCGATGGGGAGCCTTGGGTTGCTCGTGGTTGGCCCGATCTTTCTAGGTCCGAAGTCGCTGGCTCAGAGGAAAGGTCTTCAGTCAGCCTAACCGGTGTTCGGTTCGTACTTAGACCGGGATTCCTCAATAGTTGCCCCCCCTACTCTCAGTTTTCGAAGTGAAGGTTTGCCTCGAGAAGTGAGAGTACCAATGCTTTGTCGTTTTCCTCCTGAGAGATAGTGTAGTGGATGATCATGAGATCTCTGATTGGACTGCTCATCATGACTCCTGGTTGATTTGGAAATTAGGCGGTGGACAGCTGTCACTCCTTGGTTGGGGGAGAAGAAAAGAGCGAGCGGCCCTGGAGCCGTCTCTTCCTTTCCTGTTGCGTGGTGGTCCAGCCAATATTTCGGTTGAGATTTGGGTGGTTGTGGTGGCTTCTCCCTGCCCGTTGGATAATGGATGCGCTTCATCCTGGTCGCTGGTTCAAGATGGGTTACCTCCTTGGGTAACCCTTTGTCAAATCAACCTGGTGGGACTTCAGAGGCCCCTGGTTTCCTTTTGGGAAGAGAGAAGGTCCGGCTAAAGAAGCTTCTTCAACCTCGTCTCATTCTTCGCTCAGCCTTCCCTGCTCTTGTCTACCGGTCTATTCTGTAGGTAGAATTTTCCTTCTACCTTTTCATTTCATTCTTTTATCATGAAAGAAACTGTAGAAAGTTAGGGGGGACCAGTTGGGCCCTCAGGGGCCGGTGACGTAGTAGGTTCGAAGTCGGTCTCTAGCTCGGTTTCTCACGGGAAGATGGCCCTTCTATCGCATTCCCGAGGGGTTCCCATTCATCCTCCTCGTATTTGAGGAATGGGTGAACAAACCTCCCCCCGGGTGCTTAGCCGTGTACGAGGATTATTTGAAAGCTGGCCTTCGATTTCCCCTGCACCCTTTCTTCATCAAAATCTTTCATCTATACCAAGTGGTGCCGGCACAGTTGACCCCGAACAGCATCTGGAACATTTGCGGGTTTCTGGTCCTGTGCAGCATCGCAAACATAAAACCTAGGACCAACTTATTCATGGCCTTTTTTGTACTCAAGAGGGATTTCCATAGCAACGGATGGTGGGTGATCGGCCCTCGACTGGGCCGTAAGATCATCAAGGACATGCCCAGCTCCATCCACGGGTGGAAACCTATTTTTGCGTTTGTATTGTCCATTGATCCATGGGGCTTCGACACTGTCTGGAAGAAGCCTCGTTTAACCGCCAATGATGGGAAGAAGGTCTTGGCGGCTGACCAGTCGGATTACAATCTTCTGATTAATTCGGAAGTCGCCCCTTTCCGTGAGTTGTTGGAGGAGAGAAATCTCTATCTTGCGGGGATCAACAAGTTCTTCGTATTAGGTATAGTGGCGGAGATTTCTGCCTCCCTTCTCTCGGTTTTGTTGTAGCTTAGTCGACTTAAAGAAACTTTTCTGCTTGCAGGTGGCGGAATGAAGCCTGGTGTGAGCTGGCTCCATCAGACTTCTGAGAAGAGGGTAGCTCAAGCCCCTCTCACAAGGTCAGCAGTTCAGAAGAAGGCCCGAAGAGATGGTCCTGAGGGGATCGGAGCACCTCATCTTCCCGGGGGACCTCAGGGGAAGATGTGGTACCCATAGAAGGGGCCCCGTCAGGATCTCGTCCAGTCAAAATTTCATCGACGGTTATCTCTCCGGTTCGCACAATGGGGAGTCCGCCCCAGGCGGTGGATGTGCCACCGCCTTGCCCCCCTGCAGTTGATAGGGGCGAAGCATGGCAAATCGAGGGAGAGTTCGCCCATGGGGCTTCCCCAGCTGGAAGCCGTTCGACGAATTCTTCGGAGCTTTCACTTATGGGGGGACTGCTGGTCCCCGTCGTAGCCAGGCAGGCATTGAAGAGCACATTGCTGCCTCACGACTTGGCAGTTCTCCGAAGTCGGAACCTTTCCAGGGTGTCCGATTTTGCTTTTTTCGTCCTGCAACAGGTATGGTCCTTGCCGTCTCCTTTGCTTTGGGAATTGTTCGATCCATAACCCCATATTTTCGATGTAGTTGGTCTACGACCTTACCTTTATGGAGGAGGGCCTAGGAAATGTTGACAGCCTCATTCACGGCCTCAAGGAGGATCTCCATACTGCTAGGGCTGTAAAAGAAGTAGCTGAAGAGTTGAGGTAGTCTATGGAGAACCGTCTTGTCCGGGTGAACAACGAGGTTCATGAATTGAAGGGTGAACTAAAAAGCATCCATCGGACAATAGCGGAGCAAGGGGCAGGGTGGAGGAAGAGCAAAAAGCAAGTCGACTCCTTGGAGCAAGCTACCAAGGAGAATAAAGGGAAGATAGAAGTTTGACCAAGGCAGCAGAGAAAGCTGCCAGGAGGGTCGAAGAGGCAATTTTGGAGTCCGAAGCGGCCAAGAGGGAGTCCACGTCTCTGAGAAAGCGGGTGGAGAATGTTGTAGCAGACTTCAGGAAGTCTTCATAATTCCAAGAGGAGACGAATGAAGCATCTCTGTATGGCTATCAGCATGGCTTCAACGATGGACTTTCCAAGGTAAAGGAGGCATTTCCCCATCTTGATCTTTCTGGCATCCCTTCCTTCAATATAGCCGAAGAAGAAGAAGAAGCGGAGGAGGCCGAGGTCGCGGCGAAGGCTAAAGAGGCCGAAGAGGTGCCGTGTCCGGGTGAGGAGGCCTTTTCCTCAGTCAAAGATCTGGGGGTGGTTCCAACTCTGACCCCAGTTCAGGAGGAGATTCAGGCTGGTGGAGTCCAAGCTGAAGGTTCTCCGGTCCCAGCCCAAGTCGACGAGATCCTTTCTGCACAGGTCGACAAGTTGCTTCAATCCTGTGATGTTGGATCTCCTCCAGTTGATGTTGAATAACCTAAATAGCTTTAAGTGTGCTTTCTTTTTTGTACTGTCAATGGTTTTTGTATGACAACTTCTTTGGATTTTGAAGTAGCTTTTTCTTCTCCTGCATATGCTATGTTGTGTTTTTAGATATAGTTTGAACAAAGTTTACTGTTCCTTCTTCTGCTTGGTCGAACGGCCGTGGTTGAAGGCCGTTTGATTGGTAGTTGACGAAGACGAATTCCGGGATAGGTTAGAACCCCATTGCCGAAGACCGTCTATGGTTGATTAGGCTGGTGCCACCTTCCTCTTATGATTAAACCTGTCCATTGGGGTAGACAGGCGTCAACTCCCCATTGATCGGTGATTAGGAAAGTTTAATTACGATTCTCGTTGTTCACGCGGTGTATCGATATTCGTACAGTCGCATTTTCTTGTACCTTGTGTGTCGCCAGGTCTCCTTTTTCCAAAAAGGAGCCATTAATATCACTACCGCACGATGAGAATTTCTCAGGATTTGAAGCGCCGGTAGTTGTCCCAGGAATGACCCTCGAGTGGTCTTCCGGTTCTCGAAGCATCGCTTGGACATGTGGCGCTCTCTGATGCGGCTGGGAAAAGACGTGGAACACACTTCCCCGCAGTCGGTCATGGGTGCAGGCTCTCTATAAATAGGACCTTGCCTTCCGCTGCCAAGGGTCACCATCCTCTCAGACTTCTTCCTTTAGTTGAAAATGAGGTTCAGCACCTCCGAGCTTCGACGGGCAGCAAAGAGGAGGGCCGTCGATCCTAAAAGGAAGAGGAGTTCGAAGTTCTTCGTACCGGGCGATGATGATGAGCCTCTTGTGGACTGTCTGGAGAAGAAGGTTCGCATGTTGGAGGCTCAACTGAAGGAGGCTAGGGCCCAGGTCACAGCGGCAGTCGCGGAGGCGGAGGAGGCTAAGAAGGAGGCGGTGAATGCCGTCTCAGACTTCAAGGCATCCACTGCCTTTAGGGAGGAGGTCACTGAAGCGGCTCTGGACTCCTACCATCAGGGGTTCCGAGAATGCAGGGAAAAGGCCTTCAAGTTTTATGACTTGAAAGGCCTGGACAACATCAAGCCCTTTGTTCCCTTTTCCAGACATGAGTTTGATTCCGACTCCGATGAGGGGTTAGATTCTGGTTCGGATGGGAACTCCGGGGCCCCTTCATCGTCCCTTCAGAGCTCCTCCCGTCGGTACGGGAAAAAGCTGGTGGGAGGTTATTGAAATGTTTCCCGCAATCCTTCTACTCCTTTTTTTTTGTCCTCTCTTTATGAGAGTTTTCTTTTTTCTTCCCCTTTTCTTTTTTTTTTTGTAAAAATCAAAAAAGAAATGAAATATCTTTCTCTTACCTCTTCTCATGTGTCTCTTGAGATGTGTTGCAATTTGTCATGTTTAGAGCGTAGATTCCTTGGACCATTTGCGGTCTATAGGGAAGATGTGAGGTTGGCTGGACCGCTCTAGAGATGTTTGCTGCCAACAGGAAGGACAATATTGATCCTTTTAGGCACGTTTTTGGATTTACCATAGGGTGGGGTGTTTACACCGTCCTTGTGCGCTTCTGTCGTAATCAAGGTAGGCTGTTTAGGCCCGTCCCGGCGTGTCTTCGGATTTACCGTAGGATAGGTTACGAAAACCATCCCTGCACCTTTTTCTTTTTTTTTGTAAGGTAGGCTGATTAAGCCCGCCCCGGCACGTTTTTGGGTTTCCCGTAGGGTAGGTTATCTGAACCATCCTTATGCCTTCGATCTTTTTGGTGGCTTGACTAGGCCATCCGTTGCGCTCGTCGGGCATACCAATAAGGTGAGTGGATCAGACTCTCCTTTGCGCAGTTGACCGATTTCTTAGATCGGGCCACTTAGGCTGTTGTCATTCAATCGATGCAACAAGCCATTCTGAGTTGAGTAGAGTAGAGCAAATTTATACAGGAAATTTAGGAACCTGTTTATTGATAATATTTGCGAAGGTTTTGTACATTCCATGGCCGGGATAGAAACTTCTCATCCAGGGTCTTGAGTCGATATGCTCCTGGTCGGATGTCTTCTTTGACTTGATATGGACCTTTCCAGTTGGGGAAGAGTTTATCCTGTTATGTTGGCCTGGATACTTCTGTCCTTCGCAATACCATGTCCCCTGTACGGAAAATCTGCTCCTTTACTCTGGAGTTGTAGTATTTGATGACCTTTTGTTGGTACGCCGTCATTCTTATTTGGGCATGAAGTCTGGTGCTTGGCAGCAGATCCAGGTCGATCCTTCTACGATCAGAGTTCCCTAGCTCTTCGTAGTTGTCAATTCTCAGGGACTGTAGGGAGACTTCAATAGGTAGTACGGCTTCGGTACCGTATGCCAGGTTGAACGGAGATTCGTCGGTGGCCGTTCTTGGAATTGTTCGGTATGCCCAGAGAACAGAGGTCAGCTCTTCGGCCCAAAGTTCGTTGGCAGTGTTCAACCTTGTCTTCAGACCATGAAGAATGGTCCGATTAGTTGCTTTGGCTTCTCTGTTGGACTGTGGGTGGGCAACGGAAGTCAGCAGGTGCTGAACATGATATCGAGCGCAGAAGTCCTTGAACTTTGGATTGTCGAACTGTCTCCCGTTGTCCGTGATTATGACATGTGGGATGCTAAACCGAAATATGATGGAATTTTTTACAAAATTCTTCACCTTGCCTTCTGTGATCTGGGCCAGTGGTTCGGCTTCTACCCATATTGTGAAGTAGTCGATGGCCACAAGGAGGAACTTCCTTTGTCCAGAAGCTGGCGAGAATGGGCCAAGAATATCCATTCCCCATTGGGCAAAAGGCCAAGGAGCTGTCAGTTGAGTCAAATGGCTTGCAGGTTGCCTCTGAACATTGGCGTACCTTAGGCAATGGTCACACCTTCGCACAAAGTCAACCGAGTCCTTCTGGATGGAGGGCCAATAATACCCATGTCGAATGATCTTGTATGCCAAAGACCTACCCCTCAAGTGATCACCGCATATGCCCTCGTGGACCTCTCTCAGGGCATAATCTGCATCCGTCGGTCCCAAGCATTTTAGCAGCGGTCAAGAAAATGATCTCTTATAGAGGGTTTCGTTTAAGATGACATACTGGGATGCCATCCAGCGGATCTTCTTGGCCTCTGCTTTGTCTTCTGGTAGCACGCCCTCATTTAGGAATTTGATAATGGGATCCATCCAACTTGGCTCGGCGTCCATCTGGCGCACCTCCATAGCCTCTTCGGCTATACTTGGAGTTTCAAGATGTTTAACAAAGGTGCGCTGGAGAGATTCCGGTGTTGTTAGTAGCCAGTCGAGATAATGCATCTGCCCAGGAATTCTCTGATCGAGGGACATGGATAATCTCAAAATGCTCCAGTTGAAAGGATAAGGCCCGTACCTTCTCTAGGTACTGTATCATGGTTGGATCCCTGACTTCATATTCTCCTTTAACTTGATTCACAACCAGTTGGGAGTCGGAGAAGGCCCGGAGTTGTTGAACTCCCAATCTTTTGGTGATCCGAAGTCCGACGAGCAATGCTTCGCATTCGGCTTGGTTGTTAGAAGCATGGAAAGAGAACCGAAGTGCGTATTCTATGGTGTGGCCGTCAGGTTCGGTTAGCATAAGACCAGCTCCACATCCAGTAGCATTGGAAGCTCCGTCCACATGGAGCACCCAAACGGACTTCGTATGGGACTTCATCTTCTGTCGAAGGTACTTCATCTTCGGACCTCCTTGTGCATTCAGCCAAGAAATCAGAGAGCACCTCGGCCTTCATAGTCGATCGGGGCTGAAAGCTGATATCGAATTCGCTTAACTTCATGGCCCACTTGGCAATCCTTTCTGAAGTGTCTGGAGACCGGAGAACGGCCTTGAGGGGCTGATCGATCAGTACCACGATGGCGTGGATATGGAAGTACGGCCGTAGTCGCTTTGCTGCAATCACTAGAGAGTAGATCAATTTCTGCATCCTCGCATACCGCGTTTCAGCATCATATAGAACCTTGCTGATGTAGTAGATCGGCTTGTAGGATCCGTCTTCATCTCTCCGGACAAGGATCGAACTAATTGCTTCATTCGAAGCAGAGAGGTATAAGTAAAGTACCTCGCATTCTTGAGGTTTGGAGAGTAGAGGTGGAGTTTCTAGGTACTTCTTTAGTTCTTTAAAGGTAGTGCGATAGTCTTCGAACCATTCAAAGCCCTTTGACTGCCGAAGTACCTTGAAGAATGGAAGATATTTCTCAGCTGAACGAGAAATGAACCTGCTTAGGGAGGCAATTCTCCCTGTTAACTGCTGGACTTCTTTTTTGTAAGAGGGATGTCTCATATCCTTTAGGGCTTGGATTTTCTTAGGATTTGCCTCAATCCCCCGTTTGATGACAAGAAAGCCCAAGAACTTACCCGAAGTGACCCTGAAGGCACACTTCGCCGGGTTTATCTTCATGCGGTAGCGTCGTAGAGCACTGAATGATTCTTCCAAGTCTTGGATGTGATCCTTTCGGAGGAGGCTTTTGACGATCATGTCGTCCACGTAGGCCTCAATGTTTCTTCCCAGTTGCTTTTCGAACATCTTGTTGATTAGCCTTTGAAATGTTGTCCCGACGTTTTTGAGGCCGAATGGCATCATCTTGTAGTAGTAGAGACCTTTATCGGTGATGAAGGCCATCTTCTCCTCATCTTGGGGATCCATCCTGATCTAATTGTAGCCAGACAAAGCGTCCATGAAGCTCAATAGTTGATGGCCGGCAGCGGCTCGACCAGCTGATCAATCTTTGAGAGAGGGAAGCTATCTTTTGGGCAAGCCTTGTTGAGGTCTGTGTAATCGATGTAGATCCTCCACTTGCCGTAAGCTTTCTTCACCATTACCACATTGGCCAGCCATTCGGGGTAGTGGGCTTCTCGGATGAATCTTGTTTTAAGGAGCTTGCCTACTTCTTCGTCCACGGCTTTCTGTCTTTCGGGAGCAAAGCTTCTTTTCTTCTGTCGGACTGGTTTATACCCGGGCGTAACTTCTAGCCGATGAGTAATTACTTCGACAGGAATCCCCGACATGTTCGAAGCCGACCAGGTGAAGACATCGGCGTTGTCTCTAAGGAAACGGATCAGCTCCGTTATGGTTTCCTCATCGAGTGTACTCCCGATCTGCACAACTCTGGTGGGGTCTTCCTTTGTCAAAGGTACCAGGACAGTTCTTTCCATGGGTTCACCAGAGCCTGTAGTTGTATCCCACGGATCCAGCTGATCCAAAGTTGCAGAATCAGTGAAGTGCTTGTCTTGGATTATCAGACACTGCCGTGCCACTCTCTGATCTCCTCTAACTTCTTCGACACAGTTCCTAGTGGGGAAGCATACCGGGAGTAATGAGAGGAGATCATGGTTCGAAACTTGTTCAAGGCTGGCCACCCCAGAATGATGTTGTAAGCCGCGGAGGTCCGAACTACCGTGAAGTTGATCGACAGTGTTTTTTGTCGAGGTTCAGTGCAAAGGGTCACGGCAACACTATTTCTCCATCGGCATGAACTTGATTACCCCGAAGCTAGTGAGCGATATGGGGGACCTCCGTAGTTGATGTCCAGGCAAACACATTTTAGAGAATGCATCGTAAATCAAGATATCAGTCGAACTTTCATTATCAACAAGGATTCATTGTACATCATAGTTAGCCACAACGATCGAGATTACAAGGAGATCATCATGCGGGAGCCGGACTCCCGCAAGGTCGTCATCGAAGAAGAGAATAGCATTATTGTCCTTGAGTCGCTTTGGGACGTCATCCTCATCCCTCCTCCAGTCGATAGGCCGGTGTATCATCCCCACGCCTCCATTGGTGGGCCTTTGATTTGGCAGTTTGGCCTCTTCAGGAGGTGGCGGAGGAACAGTAGCTTTCGACCGAGGTCCTTGACGACTAATGTACCGCCCCAAATACCCTCTTTTGATGAGATCCTCAATCGCATCCTTTAGCTGGATACATTCTTCAGTGTTGTGGCCGTGGTCCTGGTGGAATCGGCAATATTTGTTCCCGTTCCTTACGGAAGAGGAGGCCTTCATGGGACGGGGTCGTTGGAGATAGTTTTCTTTCTCTATCTCCATGAGGATCTTTTCTTGAGGAAAGTTGAGGGGGGTGTAGGAGTCGAATCTTCCTCCCGATGCTCTGGGCCTGGGAGGACTTCTTCGGCAGTCAGTATATTTGTTGTTATTGTTATTGGAGATCGGGGGACCTTATCCTTTATTGTTCTTCTTTTTTGAAGGGGGCTTCCCTTCGATTAGTCATCGGGTGGCCGCCTGCTCTTCAGCATCGACGTATTTCTAAGCCCTCGATAAGAGCTCAGCGTAGCTTTTGGAAAACTTCTTATCCAGAAAAAAGTTGATCCTGGATGTACGAATTCCCTTCTTCAATGTAGACATGGCCACATGCTCGTTGAGATCGGGGATCTCAAGTGTGGCTGCATTGAACCTGGAGATATAGTCTCGCAGGCTTTCTCCCTCGTTCTGGTGAAGGAGGAACAGTGTGTCCGTATTTCGGGGGGTCTTGCGGCAGGTCCTGAAATGCAAGACAAACAATTTCTCTAACTCGGAAAAGGAATCGATGGTACCTGGGCGTAGGCTTGAGTACCACATTCGAGCGGCTTTCTTCAAGGTAGCCGAGAATGCGAGGCAGTACATCACGTCCGAAGCTTCTTGGATCATCATATGGGCCTTGAAGCTGCCCAAGTGGTCGAAGGGATCGGAGGTGCTGTCGTAGGGTTCCATCTGGGGAACCCTGAAATGTCGAGGAATGACTTCGGCCATGATACAATCGGTATAGGGTGGGCGCAGATCACCCACTATCAAGTCGTCGGGATCCTTTAGATCCCGCATTCTCTGCTCCCGCGCCCTTGCTATTTCTGATTCAATGGCTCTAAATCTTCCATCATAATCGGGAATCTGCTTCGACGCCCTCTCTGCGGGAGCAGAGTCTTCAGAGGAGAGGGAGGGAGTTTGGCTAGGCCTTTTCCCTTTCAGCAGGGAATCGACGGACCTAGGCAGTCTCGAACTTCGGCCTTCAGGAGAGGACCGAGAACGGGAGGAGAGATGTGTAGAACCATCTCGTGGAGCTCTCTTTCTTCGGGATCGAGAGCTATGTCTGGAGGCGGCCGTCGAGTTTTCCACCAGAAAAGCTCTGTTCTGAAAATCTTGAACCATGGCCGTAAGGTTGGTGACCTGGTTCACAAGGACTTCAAATTGCTGCAATCCCACGATAACTGTAGGAGGCGGGACATCGTTCTCTCCCGGGGGCGCACCCCCTTGGGATGGAACACGACTCCGACTTGTGAAGGCTATCTGAGTCTTTCCTCTCGCCATCAGGAACTTCTTACTTTTCCTTGTTTAGGAGGGAGCTTAAAGAGTGTTGTTTGTCATCCCCCTTCATGGGGCACCAATCTGTTGGCGTGGAGTCCCTGTTCCGATGGGTCGAAGCTGCTGCTTCACAAGACCGCTTCCTGGTTCACCTGCAAAATAGGTCCCTTGCCGGAGTCATTCCGGCGGGGGACACTCCGATGCCTAAGTCAGAGGCAGGTCCCAGCCACAGAATGGGGAAGATCCTCCAGAGACAGAGGGAAAGCTCTTTGAATTTAGAGTATGCATGTATGTATGTGTGTGTACCTCTCTCTAGCATTTCTTCTTACTGCCATTTATAAGGGGGCGCCCAACCTGCGGATCCGTTCTTCTCCCAGCAATCACGGGAAGATAATTTCTCCCCATGATTGGCAATCGTGGGTTGTCATTAAGCGGTTCCGGCCAGACCGGAGGCGTGGCAGCTAGAGTTGCGCGTCATGATCGTGGCATGGAGATAGTCGATAGCAACCGTTGGTTACTGTTGCCTATCTGGGATAGATCGTGGACCCATCATCAGATTTTCCCTGTTTAGGGAGATTCTTGTAATTGAACCGGGAATTTTTCTGTCTTCGGATCTTCTCGGTCGGAGATCCTGTATTCTGCATGAGTCGAGGACTTGGTGTTTACCAAGGACCAGAGATCGTATCTTCAACAGGAACCGAAGAGTATGTCTTCGGAAGTCGGCATGGAGCTTGATCTTCGGTTAAGACCGAATACGTAATCCGAAGGTCTTGCCTTCGGATGTCGTAGGCCGGTGGGGAACCCTGGGTTGCTCGTAGTTGGCGCGATCTTTCTAGGTCCGAAGTCGCTGGCTCGGAGGAAAGATCTTCGATCTGCCTAACCGGCGTTCGGTTCGTACTTAGACCGGAATTTTCCAATAGGTGGTTGCTATCTTGATCCTGCATTTAAGTGGTTTAGGATGGTCCCATGCCTTCTGTTTTCTCTCTCACATATTGGCAACATTGTATCATTCCTATCGAAAGAACTTAATGAAAACATCAAATATCCATTTGACTGGACTAATTTGATGAAATGTTTCTTCTTAATTGTACAGAATATTTTAAGAGCCGAAGCAAGGGATGCATTATAGGTTAGCACGTCTTTTGAGAACTACAAATTATAGTGGTTTGCCGGTGCATTTTTCAGTTCAGGTTCATCAATGCTTCACTCAAACAGAGTAGGATTAACTTTTGGACGAGGGACAATTTTATTTCTTGTTTGATTTGAAGGGGCCAGTATAACCTGGACGCATTGCTTGGGTGCAGCTAAAGCACTTTAACTAATGTTCTTACTGACTTTTATATCAGCTAACTTTAAGAAGGTATCATGAAAATTAGACAACAGATTAATGCCACCGGGTGTTGTACCTGAACAATTCAAAGTTGGCAACTAGGAAAACATATGTAAACGATAAACATCAGAAGGACATCGTATCTCCGTCACGGCAAAAAACATTCTATGTTTCTCTCATTTGTTTCACCATCCCAAGTGCTACATTATATAAACAAGTTCCTAGTTCAGGTAGATCCTTTAATGCTAGTTTAACTGCTAAGCAGGGAAATAGTGGATTTTATTGTCTCCCCCTTGCCGTCAAAGCAGTGGTTATGATTTACTGCAGTTGCTATCTTGAGCTTTCTAATTATCCCATAAAACAGAAGTCTAATAGGTTACTACACGTTCGTGATTTTATTCTTTTTCTGTTCAATTTTGAGCATAATTTGCTTTTCTCGCGATCTATCCATTCTTGCATACAATGTACCGCTTTATGCACAAGTTTTATCATGGTGGCAACACAGGTTTTCATTGCTTAGAGGGGAAGGAACTATCACACTTCGAGCTTCATAATTTCCCTTTAAATGTTTCAAGTTTCAACCACTCAATGACTAGTTTAGCTGGACGAACCATGCTTTGTTTAGCTGGATTAACCAAGCCTTAGTTGTTGCTTCTTTTCCTTAAATTCCGTTGCGACAATGCTAACTAGTGGCCTTAGACAATGCAACCCTTGCTCCAAGGAGGAGGAAGAGACACCCAGTCCAACCCTCTGCTTTGGAGAAATATTAGTAAAATGCCACCCACTTTAAGAATCTTGCCTCCAAAGAAGGCCGGATGGTTAAAATTCCCTCGTTACTCTTTAGTTTCTTCTTTCTTTATTTCCTTTTTTATGATAGTAACTTCTTTCTTTCTTTTACTTAACCTTACTTTACAGCAATCACAGTCTTGTGGGCACCTCTTATTTGAAAGCCATAATGTAGGAGAATCTATCTTGAGTACAAATCTTGTAAAAAGGAATCCAGAGCTCGATGTAATTATCACATGCATAACGGCATCAGAACTGAAAAAGACTACTTGACCATTCTAAGAGAGCCCCCTTACTTGGGCCAGCAGTTGTCGAAATTTTAGTAGATGCATACATCTAATTTGATAAGATCACTGCTTTGCTGGATATAACTTCAAACTCAAACTATCTAGTAGTGTAGAAGCCAACCCCTTCAAGAGAGGTCGTTTTGTGTCTTGTGGTACGAGAACCACTTTAGAGAGCAACGGCTACTGCTTGCTTCTCTTTTGCTTTAACACGAAGGCAAATGATAGCCCAACTATTTGTAGCAAAATCTGGAGATTGGTTGCTTGGCTTGGACCGTGGCCGGTGCACCATCTTGATCTCTAATGAAACCCCATCCCTTGGATCTTGATAAAGCGGCGAAGCTTATGCTTTTAGGAATCCTCCAAGTTGCAAGTGCTTGAATGTACCAATGGATATATAAAAGTAGCAAGTAAAAGAGAAGATGGTCTGCATAGGAAAACGCAAAAACTAAAGAGGAGGAGGATTAAAATTGGCGAAGATCAGGGAAGCTAATCGTGAGTTCTCTTTAAAACTTTGAATCAAACCTGGAGGCTCCTAAAATTATAGGGAAAAGGAGTTTGGTTGCAAGAATAGGTAACAAAAGCACAAAGAAGCCTATTCTAGCACGAAAAACCAAGTGCTGCTGCTATTAGTTGCATGGGTAGGTGTGCTTTCATAGGGGAGTTCAAAGTAGAGGAAGATCACAGGAGATCAAAAAGAAAGGTTATAGCTTCCCAATGACTGGCTTCCAATTTACTTTATTCATTCCTTTGAGAACCTTCTAAAACAGCCTTAGATATGCTTTGGTTGCTGGCATATGATTTAAGTGGATCTCTGTTTTGGGCCCCTTGTCAAGCTTTTTGCTTTTAGACCCAAAATCCAAACAGGGATATATCTACATAACAGGACATCGGAAGCGAACAGGATCAGAGCCTACTACCATCTCTGTCTTCAAGTGAAGGAGCAATGGCTTTTCTCACTCATAGGCTCTTTGCTCTCCTAATTTGTGTTGGTCTCTTGGCCATGGAACCAAGGATGGTCCATGGCCTTGGAAGAACGCACCTTGTCCACAGGCTGAGTCCAGGGCATGGGATAGCAGCCAAGAAGCCACACATGCTCAGGAATATCGGTGTTGCAAACTTGAACACTAGGAAGAGATCAACTTCAGGATCTTCGTCATTCCGCTCTACCCAAATGAGCAAGAGAAGAGTTCGAAGAGGGTCAGATCCAATCCACAACAGGAGCTGATTTTCTAGTGCATCCCTGCTGTATTGCAGAGCTGCCATGGAGGAAGGAGCATGAACCAGGAAGTGTCCATGTGTTGGTGGAGAAACTACAAGGTTTTATTGATTTAAGGTTCCTTTTCTTTTCTTTCTTTCCTCATCTGGTTCTGAAACAGAGCAATTTGTACAGGGGTGATATGGAAAAGATGGCGTTGAGTAGACTCTGTTTCCATTATTTAGATAGTATTAGAAGGTGATGGAGGATAATGTTGGATATCAGAAGTTCAGAAATCAATATAGATTGTTTCATTTCAGAAGGGAGGAGGAGTACTATGTTGTGTTTTTTTTTTTTTTTTTTTTTTTTTTGCAAATTATAGACTATATTTAATCAAATTTGACATCAATGATACAAAGAAATCATATTGGCCTGCTCTTAATTTTACTAGTGCACTTATACGACATCAAGATGTTTCAAAATAAAAATTTAAAAAAAAAAAAAAAAAAAAAATCCGAGGCCGTCATCTGAGAATGCCGCTCCATAAGATGCATTAGATCAGGAAGAAACTCCAAAATCTAATCACCATTGCCGATGATGGGACAGCTAAGTTCGCTATCCGATCAATTACCAGGTTGCCTTTACAAAAAGCCATGCATATCAAGAAATTTATCCTGTGAATGTCTTCGTCACCAATAAGAGGCCACAGAGTCCGAAGTGCACAAAGAAAAGGGGAAAATTTTGCAATTCAGTCCCTGAATAACTGTTGTACTGCATATAGGTGCTTCAAAAAAATTATACGGTACAACTTGGAAAATTATATTTGATCCCCATAATAAGGCTTTTTATTATATAAATATCCCCGAATAATTATTGTCCCTGTAATAAAGTTTTATTATATAATGGTCCTCTGATAATTATAATAAGCTTCCTATCACATTATTTTATTTCACATAGTTCTTCGATTTGGCATTGCAAAATTTTATGTGCTGTTTAATTTATTTATATACCAATAATGTATTGTAGGCCTAATATTATGTTCTTGATGATAAATTATTTATGTATTCATGTCATATTTTGTATATAAAGTATATTAACAATATTTATAAAGAATTAAAATGCTTTTTAGTTTAATTGTTTGGTGTGATCACTAAAGTGACCTTAGAGATGAAAAGTAATTTTTTTATAATATATGATTTTAGATAAATATAATTAATCCAATAAAGTTTTAATAATGCCATAATTGTTTCTAAGCTATTAAAATCTTGAATTATTCTGAAAAAAAGTATTTTCATGTTCGATGTTTAGATGGATGAAATCGTAGTGTGTATAGGATTAAGTAGTACTTTTATGAACAAAAATACAATATTTGTTTGTGCCTGAGATAAATGCAGGGGTGGCAATCGGATCGGATATGAGTTGAATAAAAAAAATCTCAACCTGAACCCGACCTGTTTATTAAATAGGTTATAATTTAAAATATAAACTTGATATATTTAATAAATAGATAACTAAACCCGACCCAACCCGTTTATTAAACGGATAATCAGCTAACCCAACCTGACCTGACCTGTTTAATTCGTTTAATAATTGAATAATATGTTTATCCAATCCAGCCCGACCCAATTTATTTAATAAATAGATAACTTGTTTATCTAACCTGACCCGATTCAACTCCTATATTAAAACGGGTTAAACAAATCAAGCCTAAAAATCTTGAACCTGAACCATATATTAAATGAGTTAAACAGGTTAACTCATTTATGATCCGAACTCATTTATTTCAAATCCAACCTGTTTATGGTGGATCAAACATGGGTTGAGTTGACGAGTCAGGTCATAAATTACCATCCCTAGATACATGTCTTATTAGATTCACTAGTGTTGGCAATATATTACTAAATAGTTATAGTCCCTAGTATGTTATGGCACGTACCTAAAGGAGAGACATAACAATGTACTAGTTGCTCGCTAAAATTAAATATAAAAGAATTTATTTACTTTAAATAAAGTTTAACTATTTTTAATCTCATTATTTGATGATAAAGTGAGAATGCATTTTTCAGTATTAATTCCTACGATCATTGATAATAGTATATGATTTTTTTTTTTTAATGGATTAAATTTCTTGGATTGGAAAGAAAGAATAATATAAGACTATAAATAGGTCAGGTCAAATCATGACCCAATCTGACCTAACTCGCTTAGACCTTATCCGACTTGCTTTAAAGAACTCATAAGCCCATGTCAGATTCTAAAATTAGATCCATTTTGTTTTCTTGGATCTAGGTTTATTAAATTTTGACCCAACCCAATCCAATATAGATCCAAGCTATCACCCAAAGGGCTTGGACCTCTTGGATTAATATTTCATTATGCCTATGATATATTTTAAGATATCAAGTATATATTATTTTATTCTTTAATACGTCTTGGTAGAGGAAATAAGGAACCTAGGGAGGTGATTTTGGATGTGATGTGATAGTTTGGAAGGTCATTTGGTGCAGGTCTTAGAGGATCTCCGAAAAATAGAAGTCCCACCCAAGCACATGCACTTTCCCATTTCCCAAGTTTTGGATAGTCATTTACAACCCTATGCAACATGAAAAGGTATCATACACCATCTTGTACCATACATTATGGACTTTCATGGAGTTGTAACTTCCATTGAGGAAGAGGAGGTCCTATCCTCGCTCATGGTTTGGTATAATATTCACAAGGATTAAATTCCCCATATGAAAATTTGTATCCTACACGACATGATGTGCCTATTGGTCATTTCTATAATTGTGCATTGAGATGCGGGCATTAGGCCAACCTAGATATCAAATTTTTGATACATAATATGACTTTTGAATATGAACCGGACCCAACCCGGGATCTAAATTCACTTGAGCCAAATTTGAATTTTTCTAGTTGGGCTAGGTTATATATGGACCTAACTTGAATGATCCATCAAGAAAATTTTTTTGACCATGGACCTAACTTGACCTGATTTTTTATTAGATTAGATCTGGATCCAACATTAGATCCAATTAAAAAATTATGTTAGGTCAGGATCACTTATGACCTAATCTGATCCAACCTATTTCACCCTTATAACAATGCTCATATTAAAATGTGCTGATCTTGATTTAGTATTCGAGATGCATAAACCTCGCTACTTGTGGATGAAAGTATATTAGAACAGAAAAAATGGGGGTGTTTGAATTGCCTTTATTTGTTCCTAATAAAATCCAGCATTGGCCAGACACATTATACATAGTTTGATGAGAAGCTAACAGAAATATATGACAAATATAGGTTGTATTTGGTTTAGAGCCTTGTCATGAAAAATGAGATTTGGTTCAAAGTCAACAAAGCATAACTTATGATAAATGGGGTTATGTGAAAAATTAGAAGAGAAAGTTAGTGTACAATTAATTAAAAAAATAATAATATAGTGATTTAACGACAACACAAGTTCTACCAAGTATATATTTAAATATATGCATGCATACACATATGTATATATATGTATGTATGTGCATATGTATATGAAGTACGTTTTCCATATGATGATAGCTTTCTCAATTAGGAAAGGCTTTAGGTTCAAATCCAATAGACAACACGTCATTGTATTTTATACTACAAGGAATCTTAACAATTGATCTTAGAAACGGCTTGGACATTAATCTTCAATAATACCAACTACCTTGGGTAGCATTTTAACATAAAAAATCCATACCATCAATTATGCTTACAAAATCTCATATTTAATCAAAAGGTTCACTATTAAGATGATAACATTAGAACTAGACTAATCTTTCTGTTAGACAAATACACCCAGACTTTGTTTGGATTCTTTTAGACAAAGCCCACCGAAGAAAAACCATATTGAGTACCAAGTAAACTGCCCTTGCCAAGAAGCAACATCATGAGGCAGGGTGCAGCTTTCTAATTCCGCCTTGAAGAGGTCAAAATAACCCTTCGTCGAGAACAAAATGGTGCTATTCATTTGGTCATAACGATCCGAGATCGAACTTTTGAAGGCAAATGAAAACAATCATGTACACCTTAATCAAGTTTCCGGTCTTTGTTTCTTCCAATGTCACCTTAGCACCAAACCTCAAACATACTATGATTCAGCCCTTATAGAAAAGAGTAGCACCAGTCCTACTACCTCCTCTTACCCTGGCATTCGACTCCCGGAATGTTCATAAACGCAAGCAAGGTCTGATTCTGGCTTCGTTTAGCAAATTTAATTCTTTTTCTAAGTCCATGTGAGGCCCAGTCTTTTTTTTTTTTTAATTTATTAGGCCGTTGTTGGGCTGAAGTCGGCGGCCCTTGCCGACTTCGGTTCAACTTCGAAATGGCACCGAACGCTCGGATTTTCCGGCGGAGATTTCGGAGAAACCGGTCGACGCTGCCGGAGGGGGGGCATAAGAGTCTTCCTCGGATTTTTGGGGGACCTCGTGTGCCTCAGTTGATCCAGATTACCCTTCCTTTCGATGGACACCGACGTTTCACTCGCTCGTCTCAGCCCTCTTCGGAGTGCTTTTTCCACCGGTGGCCGCTGCGACCGGAATCCACCTCGCCGGTAAGTCCTTCTTCCCCGTTTTCCTTTGGGGCACGTTTGGTGTTGGGGTGATTGACAGGAAGGAGGGGAGAATCCAATCTGTTCATTTATTTCTTCTTTGGAATTGTAAGAAATGGCGGGCGGTTGTTGATCGCCGCCGGTTTTTCCTTTATTCCTTCCAGTCGTCTTCTCGACGGGTGTTGGCGATGATCGCCGCCGATCTATCCAGCGATCGTCGTGGATGTTTTGTTGGCTCTGTTGTCTGAGGAGCCGGCTCTGTTTCTTTGGGGGTGGATTTATTCTGTGCTCTCCAGCAGGCGGTCGGATGGCCTTCGAAGGGACCGCCGGTCCCTTCCCTCCCTTTCGGCGACCCTCCCTGGCGGTCGATCGAGAGGATCACCGTCGATCCTCCTTGGTTCTTCTTGTGGAGCACTCGTCCGGGCACTGTGGCCTGGACGCGATTGGGCCGGGCTCGGTTGGGCCAGTCTCTGTTGGGCCGGGCCTGTTTCCTAGATGGGCCGGCCCAGTAAAGGCACAATCAGGAAAGTAATAAAAAAAAAAAAGGAAGGTGGAGGAAGGGAGGAAAGGAACTGTCTGAGGATGTCCCAAGAAATTTAATTTCTGTTTAATTTTTTTTATAGGAATTAATTATATAATAAATAAATAAAATAATTTGTGATACAGGATCGTCATTGCTCTTGGAAAACCGGGTTTAGTGCTTAGTTGGTGGAACAGTAAGTTATTACTCACCGATATAATTTTGCCATGCATGATATGAACTTATTATTTGACTTGTTATTGAATTTTACTATTTATGTTCATACTGCATACATATATCTCGATGTGTTATGAAATTTAAACACAGACTAAGATGTAATAAGTCATGGGTTGAGTTGGTTTTAGCTGCTCTCTAGTCCGACTATGATCACACGAGGATCTAGACTTCTTTTGGGCCTTTAGCAGGGCTATCGCTGGTACATGACCGATGAGCGATATGTGACACAGGAGCTTGTTGCCTTATTTTAGTACATGTTGGGATGCATGTTTCTCGTGTGATACTCAGAGCTAGTTTTCTTTTTGGGCCTCTAGCGGGGCTATCGCTGGTACATGACCAATATGCGGTATGTGACACAGGATCTAGACTCTTTTGAGACGAGCCACGGGCCGATCGTGGCCATAGTCTGAGGGACTAGGTGAGTGAGTATGGATGACCATCCTAAAGTTTGTGTGATGTTAGAAAAATAATAAAGAAGGTTAATAATGGAAACATAACCGAAATGGCTTCTATTTTATGGTTACTTGCATGCATTGATTTACTTTTGATTCATGGTAGATTTATATTCGTGACATATGATGACTTACTGAGTTTAGGGAACTCATTCCTTTTCCTTGCATTTTTTTTCAAAACCAGAGGAACATGTGGGCCAGGGATTCAGTCAGTGAGGCTTTAGGATCTAGTGGACATTGTTACTTTTATGCTTGATATATAAATAATGTTAAATGTGTTACTGTTGGCTTTTATGAACATTTGAATATACTTGTCTAGGTGTAAATCTTATGGTTTAATTGCTTGCCTAATAAAAATCTTGTGATTGCCTAGTTATTCATTTTATTTGAGAATGGTTGGTACAGGCCTTGTATGTCCCAGGGAAGATTGAACCCAAGGACATACGGCTGTCTGTCGCACATCCGGCCCAGGCTTTGGGGTCGGGGCATGACAGATTTAGTGGTATCGGAGCCAGGCTTGTCTTAAAATCTAGATGATATAGATAGTGAGAGTGGGGTAGAGATAATTAGGACAAGTTTAAAATAATTAAAGTACAAGCAAGGTTATATTATTAAACTGACTATCTTTTGTGACATAGGTTTAATGGCTCGGACCCGATCCATGAGGACATCAAATCATAATGATCATGCTTCTCGAGCTAATGATACTTCGCAAGCAGCGGGTCCATCTCGGGCTGCCAGTGCCTTCAGGACTCGTAGCCCATCACCTGATCAGGGCGAGAGCCGAGCAGTTAGTCCTCCTCCTCTGCAGCGTGATATGAGGACAGCCAATTCTGATGGTCAGGTGGTAGGCCTTATTCAGGAAATGAGGCAGCAGGGAAGTAGAGGTGGTCAATCTTTTAAGATGGATCAAGGGATCACTGAATTTAAGAAGTTGGCACCTCCTACTTTTAAGGGCTCTACCGAACCTACTGAATCTTTGAAATGGCTGAAGGAAATGGAGGTCTTTGCCAGCATGGATTGCATAGATCGAGAAAAGGTCCACTTTGCTGCTTATCAATTGCAAGGCGAAGCTTCTGAATGGTGGGATGCTGTCAGGAGACAATATGGTAATGAAGAGCCAATTACTTGGGACATTTTTTCGTCAAGAGTTCTTGGATATGTATTTTCCAGAAAGTCTCAGATTCGAGAAAGAAACTGATTTCATAAGACTGATACAAGGAAGCATGACGGTGGCATAATATGAAGCCAAGTTTATAGAACTGTCCCGCTTTGCTCCGGACTTGGTGGCCACGGATAGTATCAAGGCTTGGAGATTTGAGAAAGGTCTTAAACCCAGGATTCATGCTGGAGTAAGACCCATGCAGCTGGTTTCGTATCGGGACGTGGTTAATAAAGCAAAAATTATGGAGCAGGAGGTTGATAATATGCAATAGGAGAGGGAACGACAGTTGAGGAAGAGACCCAGATCTGATGGGCAGCAGGCGAACCAATACTCTAGAAGACAGCTTAGACAGTGGGGAAATCAAAGGCAGGATCCAGGTCCTCAACAGGGAAATGGTCCTCGTTGCAGGAGATGTCAGGGTTTTCATTTGGAGCAGGATTGTCGTTGATTTTCTGGGGCTTGTTTTAACTATAGTCAGCAGGGCCACAGAGCTATGGATTGCCCTCGTTCTCAGAATCCCGGGTATCAATGTACCTTCCAGAATGTACCGCGACCGCCTGCACCTCCTCCTTCGAATGTACCAGCTTTTATCCAAGGACAACCTTCAGTTTATGGTTATGGAGAGCGCTAGAAACATAAGACCCAGGCTCGTGTGTATGCTTTGACTCAGCAAGATGCTCAGGCATCGAATGCTGTGGTGACAGGTAATTTCAAAGATCTTTTTTTTTTTTAAAGTTGGTTAAATTGAGTTCATATAATTACAAGTTAGAATTTGACTATTTGGTAGGTACCATCAAAGTAGTTTTTTCTTATGCTCGTGTTTTATTTGATATCGGAGCAACACACTCTTTTATTTCAACCGGATTTATTAAGAAGGCTGGTATGAAACCAGTACCTCTGAATTTTGAGATTAGTGTTTCACTCAAATGGGAGCATTATCATGGTCAACATGATTTGTCCATCCTGCACCATAAGCATTGGAAATCATGATTTTTCATCTGATCTAATGGTTTTGGAAATGGAGGAGTTTGATATTATCTTGGGAATGGATTGGTTGGCCTCTTATCATGCCACCGTGGACTGTTTCGGGAAGAGAGTAGTTTTCCACCCTCCAGGTTAGGAACCTTTCGGTTTCTCTGGCAGTGTAGGGAAGGCCCCTATTAGAATGGTTATAGCTATGCAAGCTGGAAGGATGTTGAGGCAAGGCTGTGCAGGATATTTGGCCAATGTTATGGATTTCCAGCAGGAAGAGATGAAGTTGGAAACATTCTGCTTATGAAAGAATTTCCGGATGTATTTCCAGATGAATTATCGAGATTGCCTCCTGATAGGGAGGTGGAATTTTCTATTGATCTCATACCCAGTGCAGAACCTGTGTATAAGGCTCCCTATAGGATGGCACTAGCTGAATTGAAAGAACTTAAAGAACAACTCCAGGATCTACTTGATAAGGATTTTATCAGGCCGAGTATTTCACCGTGGGGTGCTCCGGTACTTTTTGTCAGGAAGAAGGATGAAGCTTGAGGTTGTGTATTAATTATCGGGAACTGAATAAGTTGACAATCCGGAATAAGTACCCTCTTCCCAGAATTGATGATCTTTTTGACCAATTGCAAGGTGCTCAGGTGTTTTCAAAAATTGATCTACGGTTTGGATATTATCAGTTAAAAATTAAGAATGAGGACATATCCAAGTCAGCCTTTCGGACAAGATATGGGCATTATGAATTTCTGGTGATGTCTTTCAGATTGATGAATGCTTCGGCAGCTTTCATGAACATGATGAATCGGATATTCAGATCATATTTGGTTCAGTGTGTGGTAGTGTTTATTGATGATATTATGATATATTCTAAGAACCAGGAAGAGCATAAAGAACATTTGAGGAAAATCTTACAGATACTAAAGGAGCAGAGGTTGTATGCAAAGCTGAAGAAATATCAATTTGGCTTGATAGTATTTCTTTTCTTGGTCACACAGTCTCTAAAAAAGGTATATCTGTTGACCCAGCAAAGATTGAAGCAATTGTTGAATGGAATAGACCAACTAATGTGACTGAAGTCCGTAGTTTTCTGGGACTAGCTGGTTATTATCAAAGGTTCGTGGAGGGATTTTCCCGTATAGCTTTGCCACTGACCTAGCTAAATCATAAAGGGATTAAATTTGTTTGGTCAAATGATTGTGAGAAGAGCTTCCAAGAGTTGAAGAAGTGCTTCCAAGAGTTGAAGAAGTGCTTCCAAGAGTTGAAGAAGTGCAGCTCCTATCCTTACCCTACCATCAGGAAGTGAGGGTTTTACTATTTACAGTGATGCCTCCAGAAAAGGGTTAGGATGTGTTCTTATGCAAAATGGGAAGGTGGTGGCCTACGCATCTAGGCAACTTAAAATACATGAATTGAACTACCCTACTCATAATTTGGAATTAGCCACCGTAGTTTTTGCTTTAAAGATTTGGAGACATTATTTGTAAGGAGTATCTTGTGAGATTTTTACTGATCATAAAAGTCTCAAATATTTATTTACTCAGAAGGAGTTAAACTTGAGACAAAGAAGATGGTTGGAGCTGATCAAGGACTATGATCTAAAAATAAGTTATCATCTGGGAAAAGCGAATGTAGTGGCTGATGCATTGAGTAGGAAGGCCGGGGGTAGCGTAGCAACCTTAATCACTTTTTAGGGAGAAATCCTTCAAGACCTTGGAAAGCTGAACTTAGAGATACAGTTGCATAATTCTAAATTCTCACTTGCTACTCTTAAGATACAACATACCATGATTGACAGAATTAAGGCATCTCAGAAGAGTGATTCAGAATTGCAAAAGATCGGGAAAAGGTACAATCTGGGGCAATTTCAGAATTCCGAATTCATGAAGATGGATCCTTAAGGTTTGGAAACAGATTATGTGTTCCAAGGGATGCAAGTTTTAAAAAGAAAATCTTGATTGAAGCTCATAACTCCATTTACACTATTCACCCTGGGAGTACAAAAATGTATAGAGATCTTAAAGAGAACTTTTGGTGGAGTGGTATGAAAAGGGAGATAGCCATGTTCGTGGCCCAATACTTAACTTGTCAACAAATAAAAGCTGAGCATCAGAGACCAGCGGGACCACTGCAACCCCTGGCTATTCCAGTATGGAAATGGAAAAATGTCTCAATGGACTTTGTTACAGGATTGCAAGGACTCTCAGAGGATTTGATGCTATTTGGGTTGTTGTAGATCGGTTGACAAAGTCAGCTCATTTCTTACCTATCAAGGTCAATTTCTCTATGGAAAGGCTAGCTAAATTATATATTGATGAGATTGTTAGATTACATGGTATTCCTGTATCATTTATATCTGATAGGGATACTAGATTTGTTTCTCAATTTGGAGAAGATTGCATCAAGCTATGACAACAAAGCTGGAGTTTAGTACTGCCTTTCACCCTCAAACAATGGACAGTCAGAGAGAACAATCCAGACACTAGAGGATATGCTAAGAGTATGTATTTTTGATTTGAAAGGATCATGGGATGAACATTTGTCACTGATAGAATTTGCATATAACAACAGTTATCAAGCAACCATTAGGATGGCACCTTTTGAAGCTCTGTATGGGAGGAGATGTAGGACCCCGGTATGTTGGGATGATGTTGGTGAGAGAAAACTTTTGGGACCAGACATTGTGCTGTAGACCACTGATAAAATTCAACTTATTAGGAGATGACTGCTTGCAGCTCAGAGTCGACAAAGAGTTATGCAGATAATCGGAGAAGAGAACTAGAATTTCGGTGGGAGATCATGTACTTTTTAAAGTGTCTCCTACTAAAGGAGTCATGAGATTCGGGGTGCGAGGGAAGCTAAGCCCTCAGTATGTGGGTCCTTTTGAGATCCTAGAGAAAATTGGAGCTGTGGTTTATCGGCTTGCTTTGCCACCTTCTCTTGCTGGAGTGCATAACGTTTTCCATGTTTCTATGCTAAGGAAATATGTACCTGATCCAAATCATGTAATTGAGTTGGGACCACTTCAATTCAGGGAAGATTTGTCTTATGAGGAGCAACCAGTGAAGGTGGTGGATAGAAAGGAACAAGTCCTGAGACGACGCATCATTCCTTATGTTAAAGTCCAATGGAGTTATCATTCAGAATGAGAAGCCACTTGGGAGCTGGAAGAAGTCATGAAAGTTAAATATCCTCAACTTTTCCATGAACTAGGTATGTCATTTTCGAGGACGAAAATATTTTTTAGGAGGGGAGAATGTGAGGCCTAGTTTTTTTTTTTTTTTATTTATTAGGCCGTTGTTGGGCTGAAGTCGGCGGCCCTTGCCGACTTCAGTTCAACTTCGAAATGGCACCGAATGCTCGGATTTTCCGGCGGAGATTTCGGAGAAGCCGGTCGACGCCGCTGGAGGGGGGGATAAGGGTCTTCCTTGGATTTTTGGGGGACCTCATGTGCCTCAGTTGATCCATATTACCCTTCCTTTCGGTGGACACTGACGTTTCACTCGCTCGTCTCAGCCCTCTCCAGAGTGCTTTTTCCACCGGTGGCTGCTGTGACCGGAATCCACCTCGCTGGTAAGTCCTTCTTCCTCGTTTTCCTTTGGGGCACGTTTGGTGTTGGGGTGATTGACGGGGAGGAAGGAAGAATCCGACCTGTCCATTTCTTTCTTCTTTGGAATTGTAAGAAATGGCCGGGCGGTTGTTGATTGCCGCCGGTTTTTTCCTTATTCCTTCCGGTCGTCTTCTCGACGGGTATTAGCGATGATCACCGCCGATCTATCCGGCGATCATTATGGAAGTTTTGTTGGCTCTATTGTCTGAGGAGCCGCTCTGTTTCTGTGGGGGGGATTTATTCTGTGCTCTCCGGCAAGCGGTCCGACGGTTGTCGAAGGGACCGCCGATCCCTTCCCTCCCTTTCGGTGACCCTCCCTGGCAGTCCATCGGGAGGATCGCCGTCGATCCTCCTTGGTTCTTCTTGTGGAGCACTCGTCCGGGCACTATGGCCTGGATGCGGTTGGGCCGGGCTCGGTTAGGCCAGGCTTTGTTGGGCCGGACCTGTTTCCTGGATGGGCCAGCCCAGTAAAGGCACAATCAGGAAAGTAAAAAAAAAAAAGGAAGGTGGAGGAAGGAAGGAAAGGAATTGTCTGGGGATGTCCCAAGGAATTTAATTTCTGTTTAATTTCTTTTTATAGGAATTAATTATATAATTAATAAATAAAATAATTTGTGATACAGGATTGTCATTGCCCTTGGAAAACCGGGTTTAGTGCTTAATTGGTGGAACAGTAAGTTATCACTCACCGATATAATTTTGCCATGCATGATGTGAACTTATTATTTGACTTGTTATTGAATTTTACTGTTTATGTTCATATTGCATACATATATCTCGATGTGTTATGAAATTTAAATACAGACTAAGATGTAATGAGTCATGGGTTGAGTTGGTTTTAGCTGCTTTCTAGTCGACTATGATCACACGAGGATCTAGACTCCTTTTGGGCCTCCAACAGGGTTATCGCCGGCACATGACCGATGAGCAATATGTGACACAGGAGCTAGTTGTCTTATTTTAGCACATGCTGGGATGCATGTTTCTCGTGTGATACTCAGAGCTATTTTCCTTTTGGACCTCCAGCGGGGCTATTGCTGGTACATGACCGATGTGCGGTATGTGACACAGGATCTACACTCTTTTGGGGCGAGCCACGGGCCGATCATGGCCATAGTCTGAGGGACTAGGTGAATGAGTATGGATGGCCATCCTAAAGTTTGTGTGATGTCAGAAAAATAATAAAGAAGGTTAATAATGGAAACATAACCGAAATGACATCTATTTTATAGTTACTTGCATGCATTGATTTACTCTTGATTCATGGTAGATTTATATTCGTGACATATGATGACTTACTGAGTTTAGGAAACTCATTCTTTTCCTTGCATTTTTTTTTTCAGGACCAGAGAAACATGTGGACCAGGGATTCAGTCAGTGAGGCTTTAGGATCTAGTGGACATTGTTACTTTTATGCTTGATATATAAATAATGTTAAATATATGACTGTTGGCTTTTATGAATATTTGAATCTACTTGCCTAGGTGTAAATCTTATGGTTTAATTGCTTGCCTAATAAAAATCTTGTGATTGCCTGGTTATTCATTTTATTTGAGAACGGTTGGTACATGCCTTGTATATCCCAGAAAGATTGAATCCAAGGACATATGGCTATCTGTCGTACATCCGGCCCAGATTTTGGGATCGGGGCGTGACAGTCAATGACGTCACTTTCCATTGATTTTGCTTTGGTTGTCATTAAAGCAAACAAGGAGTCTATAAATTGAGCAAAGCTCGAGTAACCAAACGCTGACTATTGGATGAAAGGACAACGTTGGTTACTACCTTATGTTTTTACTTCGAGCATTAAAGTTGCTCGAGCAGCTTCTCAAGGCACTTAAATTTGATGACTCTAGCACAAACTGGGACTTCCCCTAGTGTTTGCGCACGTCCTTAGCTCAAGAGGAGGGTATAGATTTGAATCTTGAGAGATGCTCTCCAAATATTTAAGTTAAATTTTCCCAGGATGGCAGTTTGATTATTATTTACAAAAAGAACCGGAGCACTCTGGCTATCTTTCTCTGCTCATATGCGGCTAATTGCTAACTGCAGTTTCTTTCCAAAAACTTGTCTTTTCATCTACTTATTTTCCCATAGATCTCTTTGTCATATTCTTATTGTCTAGCTTTTTTTTTTTAATATATTTTTTTATTTGAATATAGCTATCCCGTAGATTCCTGTCCTGCCAAGTATTTCGATACAAGATACCTAGATCTTCGCAGTCTTTTTCCATCTATAGATGGGTAGGTCAACCTGATACCACTAAGACACCAGGATGGGTAGGTCAACCTGATACCATTAAGTCAACATGACACTACTAAAACACCAGGATGGGTAGGTCAACCCGATACCATTAAGACACCAGCTGATAAAACGAGGACAAAAAGAGAGAATCCTGACCTCTCATCCAAATATCCAAGCCTTCACGGGCTTCAGGAAACAGTTTCTGAATTTAATCGAGTCATTGCATGAATCATGCCTCGAATCTATGACCGGTTGAATGTGAGACAACGCCTTTATCAACGAGCTACTATCTTAGCAGTATTGTCTAACTCTTTCATAAATAAAATACTTGTATTTATTCACCATCTCCCCTGAATTATGTGGAGAATCCACCCTTTTTCCTTTCGCACCTTGAACCATATCTCCTTCTCAATTTTTGCCCTCACTGGACAGTTCCACAAAAATCGTGAAATATTAGGAAGGGAATATTTGAATATGCTGAATTTTGCGGAATTTCAGTCAAAAACCTCTGCTGACTCTAGTTTAAATAAATACTAAATTCAACAAAACATTTGATTTTATTTTATCCTAAAACCAAATTCATCCTTTTCGCTAGTAAATTGAAGCTTAGTTTTTTTTTTTTTTTGATGGAAGATCATATGTTACATCGATAAAATTTTATTAGCTATGCATATTGCATGTGACTAATGCTAGCATAAAAATAAGAACCTTGTCTTATAAACAAAATTTGGTTCAAGTTCAACCAGTCCATACTGCTAATGAACAAAAGAATGGCATTATTATAACATAAACATGAATTTAATTAAAATTACTGTGACTCAATGGGTTAATTAATTTCTCTGCTAAGCGTGTAAACAGTACTGGCCCGGTTCAGAATTTCAGACTTTAGCGGTCAACATTAGACCATCTCTCTGGCCCTTGTTGGGCCTGGATCCAATGGCTGGGAGAGGGTTATACCTCATCAATGGATGGGTTATTTATTACCCAAGGCTGATTTTAGTTTTCTACTTTTACTTATTTATCGGACCGGACTTGGTCGGGCTATGCTAATTCTTCGTATATATTTGCATTTTTCAGGCCAGATCATAAAAAGATAAGCGAGCCTTTTACATCTCCAATCAGGCCGGGTCTCATGTAAATGCTCCGTGTCCAAGTCGCCCGAATCACGGGCTGGAACTATGAGCCAGGCGGCGGCCCATGCGATAGGGTGAAAACCCCCGCCCGACCCATGCTCGGGTTTGGAGAGAGTGAAAACCCTAAAGTCTGGCTAGGGAAAGGAACCCTGGAACCCCTCAATTTCTCCTCTTTCCCTCCTCGTTCTCCCTCTTTTCCCCGCAGCCGCGCCCTCCGCCGAATACCGGAGCAAGCTAGCCGCCCTCTGCCGATTGCTGGTACTCTCGTCGTCCCCGGCTCGCTGCTTTTCTTTTTTTTTTGTCCCTCCGTTGCTCGCCGTCCCCTTTCCCTCCTCGTCTCTCCCTCTCTTGCCCTCCCGAAGGCCGCCCCCTTTCCCTATTCGTCTCTCCCTCTCCTCTCCCGCAGCCGCCGGCCGCCCTCCCCCGCAGCCGCCGAAGGTCTCTCCGGTCGCCCCCTCTCCCGCAGCCGCCGACTGTCGCCCTCCGCCGAATCTCGGAGGCCGACCTCTGCCGATTGCTTTGCTTGTGCTGTCGTCCTTACCGGCTCGCTATTCCTCTTTTCCCTCATTCGGTTGCCTTAGCTTATAAATTTTTGAGAATGGAATTTTGGAATTTTGTCATTTATGCTCAAAATCACTTTTCTTTGTTTTTTCAATGATTTCGTACGGTACTTAAATTTGGAAGTTTCTTCCCAAATTTACTTACCTAAGTATTTTTTTGGTTGACAAATTCGATCATCCTCCCTTCTTTTCCCGTATATTTCTTAGTGTTAACTTGTTGTTGAAGCTTCTCTGAAGGTTATCGGTTTTCATGGCGGAAGAGGAGCCACAGCTGCTTGCTTATGTCCATGAGACGGTGCTAAAGAAGAGAAAAAACAATGAAGAGTGGGCTATCAAGAGGAGGGAGCAATTGGAAGCACGAAAGAAAAGAAACAAAGAGAACTTGAAACTCACCATCAAAAGGCCGGAGGAGTTTGTTAAGGAATACCGTGCTAAAGTAAGTTTATTGCACCAATTATGGTTTCAATACCACTACTGATATTTTTGGTGCTTGGTTTGGCCTGTTAAGATTTCTCTGCTTGCTGCTTATTATCCATTCTTGCATACTTTCATGAAAGTTTTGTAAATTAGGTTATTATTTTCCTTCTTGTAGTTTCTGTAGTCTTCTTTGGTTCCTAGTTTCTTTAGTCCACCTCTCTCTCTCTCTCTATATATATATATATAGAGAGAGAGAGAGAGAGAGAGGAGAGAGGTGGACTTGGTTCCTTTCGAGAGGCCAAATCTGGTTAAATCTTTCATCGTCTAATTTGTATTGATCAAATGCAGCAAAATAAAAAATTAATGATGTATTAATAATGCAGAATAAATACAAAAAAAAAATAAAAAAATGTTCCAAAATGAATATAATTTTTTTACTGTATTAATTGTGTATTAATGATTACCGGTGGTTGTTAGAATTGTTAATGATGGGATAGTCTATTTTTCAGAATAAACACAAATGCTTTCCAGAATAAATACAAACTTTTCAGAATAAACAAAAACATTCTAGAATAAATGCAAACTCAAAATAGATGGAAGCGTTTCTATTTATTCTGAAAAAGTTTATGTTTATTCTGGAGCATTTGTATTTATTATAGAACGTTTTTATTTACTTTTGTTTGTGCTTATTCTATATCATTAATATAATATTAACTTTTTACTTTTTCTGCATGCGGATTTGTGCAAATCCAAGGTGGAAAACTTGATCGGATTTGACTCCAAATTTTTTCGAAAAGAATCAAGTCCACCTCTCTCTCTCTCTCTATATATATATATATATATAGGCACACACCTAATTTTTTTGTGACTGATTAAAAAAAACTGTAGAAGTATAGTTTATGTAACAAAAGTCCAACCACCATAAAGAAAATTGCAAACAAGATATCTGAATCCTAATTGCTTACCATTTGTAACTTTAGTGAAATAGATACATAGCTCATGGTAAACCTAGGACATATAAATTAGATGGCATGTTCATTTCTTCTCAATGCAAAGATATTTTTGTTGCATGTTTGGCATTTGAAATTTGTGCAAATAGTTGAATTTGAATTTTTTTTGTTGATTTTCTCACTCAATTTCCAGGAATTGGACCGCATTCGGATGAAACAAAGACTGAAGATGCGGAAATTGCCTTCTGACAATCTTAAATCTGATTTACTTTTTGTTATTCGTATTCGTGGGTTAGTTAGGGATGCCATAATTCCTCTTTTTTTGCAAATTCTCTTGTTCAAAGTTGATATTGACATGTTTATCTTTGCTAAATTGGTTTTCTCCCTCTTTTTTGTTAAAATATTCAGCTCAAATCATATGCATCCTAGGACCCGAAAAATCTTGAACTTGTTGAGGTTGAGACATATTTTAAATGGTGTATTTGTGAAAGCCAATGAAGCAACTTTGAAAATGTTACTCAGTGTCGAGCCATGTATCACCTATGGGTACGAAATATGACATGTTTTTCATTCTTTTACTTAGGTCTTGTTTTATCTTATGTTCGTTTAAAGTTTTTTTTTGTTATTGCAGCTATCCTAACTTGAAGAGTGTGAGGGAGCTGATATACAAGAAGGGCTGTGGAATGATAGATAAGCAGAGGGTTCCTCTTACAAATAACAATGTTATCGAGCAGGTATAATCTCCTGCATTCTGTATCATCTTTCACCTGCCACAACTTGTTCTGTTTTACTTTTTAATGCATGGACTATAAGGGTTAGGAATGGAAACCATCGCAACAATAATTCGTTTCATGTTGTATCACATTGTTAATTTTTGACTGCACAAATATTAAAAATTTTATTGGAAAGACAAGAACAAGGGTCACATTTGAAATTTCTGTTAGCATTGTAATTCCTCAAAGTCAAAGTTCAAAGGCAAAAAGATTCCCTAGTCATAAACCTTGTCTAAGAGGCTTGTACCGCATGTCATTCAGTGCTGAGCCATGTTGTACCTTGGCCTATTCCTCTCTCTACCTTAACATGGTTGGATACTTCTTATGTAGCACAATCCAATAGGATTGTCAACGGGCCGGGTTCGGGTTAGAACCTAGATATCCAGACCCGGACTTGACCTTAGATATCGGACCCAGACCCGAACCTGTATACTAACAGGTCTAGTTTTAAAGTACCAGACCCGTACCCTACTAGATCCTGACCTGAGACCCGAAATACATATTCAAAATTTTAAAAATTGAATTTTAAACATCAAATTTTTACCAAATGAGCTCGATGTCCACTGCTCGGATGGAGGAAGATGAAGATGACGAACTGAAGTCATTGATCTCATCATAGAGGGATCTTAGGCGGTCAGCTTGCCGAGTGGCCGCGATGATCTTGGAACCAGCTCGTGCGAGATCAAGGCAGATCTCATGGCTGATGCGGCATCGGGAGTGCTTTTGGGGTAGTGAATGGAGTCGGAGATGAGAATCCTCCTCTGCCCATTGATGATGATGGTCCTGTGGTCATAGGACACGACGACGTCCCCCGAAGAGAGGAGTGCCACCATTTGCACCACCATCAGAACTGCCGACTCTTAGGGGCTTCTGTTGCTCATTACTTTCTTGGAACCTATTTATCAGCCAATGGGTTCCTCCTTACTCTCCTCTTGCCCTCAATATGTAGTATAAATCTATGTATTTTAAAAGGGAACAAAGAACGAAAATAAGAGAGAAGGGAGAGGAGGGAGAAGAGAAATAACAAAGACGGTTTGTATCGGTTATGCTGGAGGAGGTGCTGGTGACCATCACTGTGTTCCCCTTTAAGCTTTGCCATGGCCGGTCCATCCCCTCCGATCTCCACCCTCTCTCTATCACCATGGATCTCTTGACCCCAAATCCTAGATCCCGATGCTGTCGATGCCCTCGACCATCTCCTTCAGTAGCTCCATACCATCCGTGCCACCATCAACCATCTCACCTGCCTCCACTCCGCCTCCACCTCCCCCCAAGCAATTACCACGTTGCCGGAGCTCCTTTACTCTCACATTGGCCCCATTGCCTTGGCTCGCCCCGACTACCTCGTCCTCCTCCACCGCTACTTGAACTATATCTTGTTTGCTCCCTGTCCTCATCAGGTGGAGAGGGGGGAGTCGCCGAGCCTCTACTCCATGGTTGCCACCGAAAGGCCATCAGGTGGAGAGGGGGGAGCCGTCGAGCCAAGGAGACCGTTGGCAGCAAGGATTCCTTTTCTTATAACCTTCCTATTAAGATTTTGGACCGTTTGTTCAAAAGATCTAATGGTTTATAATATTTTTAATATATATAAATATATATAATTATTATATTTTTTATAGTCGGGTTCCGGGCTTGTTGGGTCTGGATATTTAGATCAATTTAACTATAGTTAAACGGGTCTAGGTCTAGATCTAGGTAAATGGGTCCAATCTTAATATTGGATTCAGGCCTATCGGATAAATACCTGCAGGTCTTGGATCTGGACCTGGCCTGTTGATAACTCTACAATTCAAGACACCACTAGAATGTCTTGGACAAGTTGTATTTTTCTCATTGCAGCTACATGTGACTTAAGAGCTCTGACTGGAATATGTTTACATTGATTATGACGTGCATTTTTTTTGAATAGGGAAACAAATATAAATTCAATTTTTATGACCTTGAATAAACTTGATAGTGATAAATGTGTTATAGATTATTAAAGCTACCCCTTCTCCATAGAAGATGATATGCCCCCCATCATCTGTTTCTAGCTCATTTAATTTAGGAATAATAAATACTTAAATTGTTTTGCTATGTAATGCAGGCACTTGGAAAGTATGGAATCATTTGTATTGAAGATATCGTGCATGAGATTGCTACAGTGGGATTGCATTTTAAAGAGGTGACCAAATTCCTATGGCCATTCAAGCTTAAAGCCCCTGAGAGACGTCTGCTTTTGAAGAAAAAACCCTTCAAGGATGGTGGTGATTCAGGCAATCGTGAAGAGCATATCAATGAACTCATAGATAAGTTGAATTAAAGGCGTATTGGGAGATGCAGTAACAGCATTCATGTGATGTCGCTTGACTATCATCATAGTCTTAAAATTTTGTGATTGAAAACAGAGATCTTATGGTGTGGCAATGGTATTTGAAATAACTTTTCTCATTTGCTTTGTGGAAAGTAGAGGGAAGAAAGTGTGGTCAATGGGAAGCGGAAAGAATTTCTCCTGTTTGATTCGACTTTTCAAAGGAGAGAGAATGGAAAAAGGTATTTCCATAAAAATATAATTCAATGTAGGGCATAATTTTTTGAAATTTTGATTAGATGAGTATTAGAGATTTTTAAACAAAAATATTTTTTTAAATCATCAAAAGCTCTATAGATGCAATAAATATTTTCTTTATCATAATGCCTTAAATTTTCCTTCACCATGATCTATGGCTAAATATATTCTTAACTATCATAATTTTTATTTGCAAATAATGATAATATTTAAAATAGAATAGGATTTTCTTGTATTAAAAGTATAATAGATAATTTATAGTTTTTTCAGGAAAATGTATGTTCAACTAACTATATTTCATTTTGGAATAAGTTATTTTATAATGGTCATCCTCAAAATCTCGGGCATCATATTCTAAGAAATTAGTTTTCTAGATATAATATTTCAGGAAGAAATCCTTTTTTTCACAATCAAAAGAAGTACCTAAGCCTTTTTTTTTTCTTTCTTTCAATTTAGTAATGGATGTCAAGAACTGAGTTGTTGAAATCTGCAACTTGTTCCTGGTATTGATCTTTGTTCAGACTTTGAGATGATATCTTGTTCAAACTTTAAGAGTAATTCATCTGTGATTTAGTTGATTATTCTTGTTTTTGAGCTTAATCTTCTTCGTACCGAGTCCTCTAAGCCTGGGAGATCTCTGTAATTCTTCACATTTGTAGTTGCTTTTTTTTTTTTTGTGTTGCTGTTCTCTGTGTGAGAAAGTCTTCTACCTTAAATTCTATTTGGCACTGAGAAATATCTCGATCACAAATTGCTTTGCACATTTTTGTACAATGACTTTTCAAAATCCTACTTTTTGTATTACGCCCAGCTACGCAGAACAGGAGGAATTATCAACAAGCATTGAAAGACTAGTTCCATATGTTCTTGGGAGTTGTCAAAATAAAATCCTCAAAACCCTGGAAATTTAACATTCTAGCTATGGAATTGATGCAGATTAGGGTAGAGGAACCATATTTCAAGGATGATATGTTGGAATTCCTGACCTTTATGGCTATTCAACTAGGTCTAGATTCTTGTAGAAGCAAGGTTCGGTTTGTATTAGACCATTGGATCTCACTCTATAAAGATCTTGAAGCACTCCGATCTCTTTTTTCATCAACACATGTTATTCAACGGAAAGGAAGATACTCCTCAACCTCAACACATGTTATTCAACGGAAAGGAAGATAGTCCTCAACCGAACGCCGGTGGCTATCGCAGCACCCTGTTCCTTCTCTCATTAGCAGGATCAAAAGTCTTGACTCTTAAGTGGCTCCATGCAGCCGAAGCTGGCGAGAAAAAATTAGGATTTCTTGAGGTTGACAAGTATCTTTATCACATGAATGCTGGCTTAGTGGTGATATCTCTCTGCTTATAAATGGGGATATGATATTTAAAGCCTTCAACAATGTTATTTATTCTTCGAGAGTTCTTAGAGTACAGATAGAAGTTCCCTCGACAGATACCAACATGTTACAACTTTCCATCCATGTTACTTATCCCAGAAAATTCAAGATTTTCTTGTAGTTGGCCTTGAAAAATGGATTAAACACCGAAGAAATGTTAAACAGAAAAGAATTAATTCATGTTTTGTGTGTCTGCTTTGTAATGCTGATCCTCATTAGATGGATCATCAATCAATCCTCTGCCTTTTCTCTCCACAAACCCGAAAGACCCTACCTTCTATTTGCAAAATTAATGGACTCCCAAGTACTTCTTTCAAACAGTTTTAGTATAGCACTTTCCAGCATCCATCTTACAACCACCTACAACCTCTCTTCCTTTTATATTCATTGAGGCATATCTTTCAAACAAATTTACATCAATCTTATTTCTCTCTTATTAATGTTCTTCTCTAGTTACTTCCAGGTATTGTAATCTTTCTATATTATTTTTCTGTTTTGCTATTCTGAGACTTCATCTCCTACAGAGGTCATCCAGAGAAGTGGGTGAAGCCTTGCTCCTCCCTATATGTAGGACAAGGAACAATGAACCCTGCAGGTGGTTCTAGATACATTGTTAATGGTGAAGGGGAAATTGTGAGGGTCTATTGTCCGTTTCCTTTGTTCACCTTTTTCAACTTCTTTAAACTGGATCTTCGGGGAATAGACTGGGTTGAAGTGGATGATATTAAGTTGGAGAACACTAGCTAGTTTCTAGGCCACCGATGATAATTTCGTGCGGAGGAAGGAAAGAAGGTTCATAGTTTGTGAAGTAGAGGTATAACCTTTGAGATGCTTAAGCACACTTGTGATAGCTTGTGAAGATTCAAAACATTGATCAGCATGCGGGTATACAGTATCCTGAAGCATAACATCGTGGGTGAACACGGAGAAAAACATCCAAAACATGAAGAACAATCCGGTAATTCACAGAAGACATGTTATATAGCAAGTAGGTAGTGCTTTTGAAATAAACTGGAGAAATTGGATGGTGCCAATTATTTGCTAAAATTTCAAAAGCAGGCAATGTATGTGTAATAGTAATATAGATGAGATAGTATAGCATTAGCACATTATTGGAACACTGTGAATGCAAGTGATGTAGAAATAATTTACCTTGTTTTAGTATAAGTTCCACCTGCATCATGAAATAAAAACGTGAGAAAAAACCTTTCCTACCTCTACTTTTTCGTTTCTCTATTCTTTTATTTTGTTGATATTCTTTCGTTTTTTTGACACTTTCTATTCTAGTATTTTGAACTATTGTCATATTTTTTTTTGTTGTTTTTTCCTCCTTTCCTTCTTTTGTTCTTTTGTTCTTTTTCTTTTTATCTTCCTTCATTTGAAAGTAGAGACAGAATGGGTACTATAGGTAATATGCAATGAGCATATCAACTGAGAGATTAAGAACAGTGTAGTCTTTTTGATATAGGCAGGGTAGATCATGTGTCCCTTATGATTGGGCACCTGGGCCGTAGAGTGTGAACAAGTGGATAGTAAAATATCATGCAGAACAAGCGAAAAAATACTGTAGCTGGAAATGGTTTAGTTTGAGGATGATAGGCAGCTTGCTCGACTTTCGAGACATTGACCATCCTCAACAAAAATCAGAGTGATACTTGATATGGCAATATCACTGACGTGGAATATGTTTCATATCCAGTTAGCCGCTGGGCAGTGCCACGGTCTAGAGCTGTCAATATGGGCTGGCCCGACCCGGCCCGGCCCTAACCTATATGGGCTTGCATTTTATGGGCCGGGCCGGGCTAGGCCCTCTTGCATAAATGGACTAAAAAATCCAACCCGGTCCGGCCCTATATGGGTCGTGGGCTAGGGCCGGGCTAGCCCACTATATGGGTCGTGGGTTAGGGCCGGGCTAGCCCACTATATAGGTCGTGGGCTAGGATCGTGGGTTAGGGTCGTGGGCTAGGGCTAGAGCCATGGGCTAGCATTAGAGCCATGGGCTAGGGCCGTAGACATTAAAATCATATAAGTATATAGCCCTCACCTCATCATGGAAGAAGCTCTGGTCACCAATAGGAGCACGATGATGGCTATCGACATCGCGAAAGAGTTGGCGTCACCGCCTGTTCCTTCCTCTGCCATAATAGGAGAGCAGAGCAGCAGCAAAGCCCCAGTCGGCCGGTCCCGAACTCCCGATGAATCGAAAATTCGGAAGAAGTTTGAATCGCCAGAAGCCCGGAACTATCAAGTATCATCGTATCGAAGTGGAAATGGGAACGGGAACAGCCAAACACTGCGAACAGGGAAGAGAAGTGGGAACGACGCGAAAGATTGAGGAAAAAAATCAAAATATCTTTCCGTTTTAAGTTTAAAGTTTTAAACTTTTAATTTAACGTGGACCATGGTTTACTCTGGTAAGTGGACATGGTAATCCATAACCTGTTTGATATTTTCCGTTTTGAATCTTTTAATTTTAATATATTTTTTTAAAAAAAATTCTTGGCCCATGGGCTGGCCCGGCCCTAACCCTGTTGAGCCCATGGGCTACAAGGGCCGGGCCAAAAGCCCACTTACATAAATGGGCCAAATTTTTTCAGCCTAGCCTGGCCCATGGGCTCTGGCCCTTTTTGACAGGTCCACGCGGCATCATCTCCGGGCTCTTCTGTCAGGTGGCTTGGTGAGCGGTCAGGCCGACCACGAGCCAAGCTCGGCACCTCTGCAACTTCACCAGGTGTCGATCCAAGCGGGGTCCACCTCGACCGAAGTGGCACTATCTCTGCTCCTCTGCCAGGTGGTGCTCCCAGATGGGCCCACCTCGCTGGAGTCGAGCCTGCTTCCCCTGCTCCTTCGCCTGGTGGCACTCCCAGATAGATCCACCTCGATCGAAGTCGAGCAGGCCTCTGCCACTTCACCAGGTGTCGACCCAGGCGGGGTCCACCTCGGCCGAAGTGACCCTGTCTCTGCTCCTCCACCAGGTGGCGCCCCCAGATGGGCCCACCTCGTCGAAGTCGAGCCTGCTTCCCTTGCTCCTTCGCCAGGTGGCACCCCCAGATGGGTCAACCTCAGTCGAAGTCGAGCAGGCCTCTACCACTTCGCCAAGTGTCGACCCAGGCGGGATCCATCTCGACCGAAGTGGTCCTGTCGAGCCTGCTTCCCCTCGCCGGAGTCGAGCCTGCTTCCCCTGCTCCTCCGCAAGGTGGCGCCCCCAGATGGGCCCACCTCGCCGGAGTCGAGCCTGCTTCCCCTGCTCCTTCGCCAGGTGGCACCCCGAGATGGGTCCACCTCGGCCAAAGTCGAGCAGGCCTCTGCTACATCGCCAGGTGTATGCCCAGGTGGGGTCCACCTCGACCGAAGTGACCCTGTCTTTGCTTCTCCGCCAAGTGGCACCCCTAGATGGGCCCACCTCGTAGGAGTCGAGCCTGCTTCCCCTGCTCCTTCGCCAGGTGGCACCCCTAGATGGGTCCACCTCGCCCGAAGTCGAGCAGGCCTCTGCCACTTCGCCAGGTGTCGACCCAGGTGGGGTCCACCTCGGTCGAAGTGACCCTGTCTCTGCTCCTCTGCCAGGTGGTGCCCCTAGATGGGCCCACCTCGTCGGAGTCGAGCCTGCTTCCCCTGCTTCTTCGCCAGGTGGCACCTCCAGATGGGTCCACCTCGACCGAAGTCGAGCAGGCCTCTGCCACTTCGCCAGGTGTCGGCCCAAGCGGCCATCTTGGTCGAAGTGACCCTGTCTCTGCTCCTCCGCCAGGTGGCGCCCCGAGATGGGCCCACATCGCTGGAGTCGAGCCTGCTTCCCCTGCTCCTTCACCAAGTGGCACCCTCAGATGGGTCCATCTCGACCGAAGTCAAGCAGGCCTCCGCCACTTCGCCAGGTGTCGACCCAGGTGGGGTCTACCTTGGTCGAAGTGACCCTGTCTCTGCTCCTCCGCCAGGTGGTGCCCCCAGATGGGCCCACCTCGCCGAAGTCGAGCCTGCTTCCTCTGCTCCTTCGCCAGGTGGCACCCCCAGATGGGTCCACCTCGGCCGAAGTCGAGCAGGCCTCTGCCACTTCGCCTGGTGTCGACCCAGGCAGGGTCCACCTCGATTGAAGTGACCCTGTCTTTGCTCTTCTGCCAAGTGGCGCCCCAAGATGAGCCCACCTCGCTGGAGTCGAGCCTGCTTCCCCTGCTTCTTTGCCAAGTGGCACCCCCAGATGGGTCCACCTCGGTCGAAGTCGAGTAGGTCTCTGCCACTTCGCTAGGTGTCGACCCAGGCGGGATCCACCTCAGTCGAAGTGACCCTGTCTATGCTCCTCCACCAGGTGGTGCCCCCATATGGGCCCACCTCGCTAGAGTCGAGCATGCTTCCCCTGCTTCTTCGCTAGGTGGCACCCCCAGATGGGTCAACCTCGGTCGAAGTCGAGCAGGCCTTTGCCACTTCGCTAGGTATCGGCCCAGGTGAGGTCCATCTCAGTCGAAGTGACCCTGTCTCTGTTCCAACGCCAGGTGGCTGTTGAGTCTCGTGTGGTGTATCCAAGGTATATGGAGTCAAGTTTTGAGTCTTTGTCATATTGGTCATGATGTAACTAGGGCTAGGAGTGAGTCCGGTAAAAGTCCTAGGTGATAGACTGTGTTACAATAGTTATTGTTCAGTCTGTCGGCTCGATGGTCCTTCAAGTCGACTCGATTTCCAGGAGTCGACTCTAGTTCTCAAGGTAGGTATGAAGACACTCTGGTTGAGTCGGCTTGGATGGATTAGAGTTGGCTCGGATGCACAGTCAGGAAACCTGTTGTCTGGATGAGTTGACTCGGATGGATTTGAGTCAACTCGGATGACGAGTTAGCTATTTTGACGATGTACTAGTTGGGAGTTGGTTCAAGGGGCTAGGTTTGGTTTAACCTAGGTATATATATTGTATGGCATTGAGAGAGAGAGGTTCAAGTCTTTCAATAGGTCCTGTAAGCTATTCACACAGGAGATACTATAAACCCTTGTTTTCTCCCTAAACTTCTTCTTAATCTTGATATATTTTTTGGTTGATCTTCTTTACCCTGATCTCCTAAGATTCGTGGTATAGTGTTTACGTCAGGCTTGTTGCTTCCGCTATCGTTTCTTCACGGTGCTTCGTGTTTGAGATGGTGCAAGTGGTCTGGACGGGGTGATCTCATCCGGTGTGTCACGACAGTTTGGTATCAGAGCCTGGGTTGCATGAAGGAAAGAAGATCACTGCTAGGATCATGTACGGAACAGTTTTTGATCGAAACATCAAGGTGAGTAGCTGGGGTTGTTGATTTGATAAAATCTGTTGATATGGCATCTAGTAGTATGATGGCAGACTTTGGAAAATTCGATGGCAAGAAAAACTTCACCCTTTGGTAACAAAGGATGAAGGATTTACTCGTACATAACCGGATCTATAAGGTGTTGGTACGAGAGAAGCCAGAGAAGGTTAGTCTGGAAGAATGGGAGGAATTAGAAGAGATAGCTTTTAGCACAATCATGATGTGCTTGGCTGATCAGGTTCTACCTGAGATCAGTGGAGAAACCACGGTGAAGGGTCTTTGGAGGAAGTTGGAGAACACATACTTGGATAAGAATATGACGAACAAGTTGTGGTTAAAGAAACAGTTGTACAGCTTGCGGATGCATGAGAGAGGAGATTTGATTGCTCATATCCAGAAATTCAATCAAGTGTGCTAGGATATTATGAGTCTTGATGTGAATATAGATGAGGGGATAGAGCTCTCCTATTACTGTGTTTACTTCCAGTATCATATGACGGTCTCATTACAACTTTGGTGTATGGAAAGGAGACATTATACTTTGAAGAGGTGGTTGGAGTTCTCAGGTCTAATGAACAGTGGGAAAAGCTATGTAAAGGGAGTTCAAGTTCAGAGGTTCTTTCCGTGAATGAAAGACAAGGAAGGCCAAGGGATAGGACTCGAGGAAAATCAAAAGGTAGGTCCAAATCTTGAGATAGTCAGCAGGGCTGGAGGTGTTTTAAATGTCATCAGCCTGGTCATATGAAGAGGAACTGTCCACTTCTGAAGAATGAGAAGGGGAAGGGCTTTTCCAAAGGAGATTCGACCAGTGGGAGTGGTGCACATTCATCTGAGGACAGTGACGGTGATTTACTGGTTGTATCAGATGGAGCCATGGAGTATGACAGTGAATGGACATTGAATTCAGCCTGCTCTTTTCATTACACTTCACACAGGAATTGGTTTGCTTCTTTTGCCAAAGCAAATGGTGGAAGTGTGAGTCTCGGGGATGATCATCCATGTAAGGTTGCTGGTGTTGGTACAATCAAGGTAAGAATGTATGATGGAGTCATACGGACGCTTACCAATGTCAAGCATGTGCCGGAGCTGAAGAAGAACCTGATTTCTCTAGGTTATTTGGAGAAGCAGGGGTATGCCTTTAGCTGTTCATCGGGTAGTGGATACTTGAAGATAACCAAGGGCGCCTTGGTGGTGATGAGAGGAAGGAGACTGAGCAACAACCTTTATAGGATGGAAGGCTCAGTTGTGACAGATAGTGCGGAAATCCTTACTGCAGCATAGGAGGAGCAGCTTACCTACCAGCTATGGCACTATCGGATGGGTCACATGAGTGACCGAGGACTCATGGAACTCTCCAAGAAGGGTCTAATTCTAGCACTAGGAAAGAGGGAGATGATCTATGTGAGCCTTGTATTTATGGCAAACAGCACAATGTAACGTTTGCCAAGAGTACCAAGCTGAGTGAACGAGTTTTGGAGTTAATTCACTCGGATGTTTGGGGGCCGGCACCCGTATTAGCTAGGGATGGAGCAAAATACTTTGTTACCTTCATCGATGACTTCTCCAAGAAGGTGTGGGTATATCTGATTAGGGAAAAATTAGAGGTATTTGCCCAATTCAAGGCATGGAGAGCTGAAGTGAAAAAGGAAATAGGAAAATCAGTCAAGTGCCTATGGTCTGATAATGGAGGAGAGTACACAAGCTTTGATTTTAGAAGTTACTGTGAGGAGAATGGCATCAAACGCTAATTCACAGTTAAGATGACTCCCTAACAAAATGGTGTAGCTGAAAGGATGAACCAGACATTGACAGAGAAGGCCAGGAGCTTGAGGCTGCAAGCATCACTGCCCAAGGTTTTTTGGGGTGATGCTATAACATTTTCTTGTTTTCTTGTAAACAGGTCTCCAAATAGAAGAATCGATGGAGGCATCCCAGAGGAGGTCTGGAGTAGGAAAAAGGTGGAGCTTGGTCACCTAAAAGTTTTCGGCAGTCCAGTATATGCATTGGTGAAAGGAGCCGAAAGGAATAAATTGGATCCAAAGTCATGCAAACTGGTATTCATTTGATACCCAAGGGGTGTGAAAGGATACCTACTGGTGGATCCTCACTCTCAGTGGTCTACAATCAGTAGGAATGTTATCTTTGATAAGAGGAGCCTTCTAAGAAAGCTCGGTGTTGCAATTGGAGTTGATAGGTCTGTGGAGGATAACAGATCTCGATTTCTGCAGTCAGGAGATGAGCCATTAGTTTCAGTCTCAAAACTGGTTCACTTTGAGGTGATGAGTCGTAGTCACATTCCCATACATATGGAGGAACAGCGAGGGGTGACTTCTGACCAGGAGGATATGCAGGAAGAGCTAGAAAATATAGATTTGCAAGATAATCTAAGAGGTGTAGCACGGCACAAGTCCAAGAGGAACATCCAGAAACCGGTGCGTTATGGCATAGATGAGACCATCTCATATGCTCTCATATCTGCCAGTGGAGATCTAGAGACATTTGAGGAGGCCATGGATAGTTCATATGCAAGATCATGGATGCAAGCCATGATGGAGGAGATGGACTCTCTTCGAAAGAACAAGACATGGCAGCTTGTGGATCTACCAAGAGGGAGTCGATCCATTGGCTCCAAATGGGTCTTTACAAAGAAGGAGGGAAATTCAGAGCAAGGTGGAGTGAGGTACAAGGCTAGGTTGGTAGCCAAGGGGTACTCACAGAAAGAAGGCATTGACTACTTTGAGATCTTCTCTCTTGTTGTCAGGCATACGTCTATCAGGGTGCTGTTAAGCATTGTAGCAGCTCAGGTTTTGGAGCTGGAGCAGATGGATGTGAAGACAGCATTTCTCCATGGACATCTTGAGGAGAGTATCTACATGGAGCAGCCACAGGGGTTCAGGGAACCTAGACCAAAGGAGAAGGTATCCTTGTTGAAGAAATCATTGTATAGGTTGAAGCAGTCACCAAGACAATGGTACAAGCAGTTTGATACTTTCGTGAGAAGCATTGGACTTTCCAGGTGCAATTTTGATCCATGTGTGTATATAAAATCTCTGGAGGATGGATCCAAGGTATATCTACTCTTGTATATAGATGACATGTTGATAGCATGCAAGAGTAAGAGGATAGTGCAAGATTTGGAGGCAAGCCTATCTCGGGAGTTTGAGATGAAGGACTTGGGGGCTGCACGAAAGATTTTGGGCATGGAGATTTTCAGAGATTGAGCCAAGAAGTTGCTGCATTTATCTCAGGGAGGATATATTCGAAAGGTACTAGAGAGGTTTGAAATGAAGGAGGCCAAACCAGCAGTGCTACCACTTGCAGGACATTTCAGACTTTCGAAGAGTATGTCACCACAGACTGAGGTGGAGGCTCAGGAAATGGAGAGGGTTCCTTATGCATCTGGCGTGGGAAGCCTAATGTACGCTATGGTGTGTTGTAGGCCGGATCTAGCCCATGCAGTGAGTCAGGTAAGCAGATTCATGGCGCAGCCTGGCAAGGAACATTGGCAAGCATTGAAGGGGATCTTCATATACTTGGTGGGATCAGTTGGAGTGGGCATCTGCTACGGACAGCGTGGAGGTGCTGTGGAATACTCTAACATAGTCAAGGTTGTCAAGGGGCAGATAGAAGGCTTTGTGGATGCAGACTTTGGTGGAGATGTGGATACCCGTCGTTCCATAACAGGTTTCATATTTAGCATGAATGGGGGCCTGTGTCTTAGAGGTCTTGTTTGTAGCCTATAACGGCGTTATCCACCACTGAAGTAGAGTATATTGGTATCACAGAGGTAGCAAAGGAGGCTTTATGGCTGAAGGGATTGGCTATGGAGATGGGCTGCAAACAGGAGGTTGTCAAGGTGTATTGTGATAGTGAGAGTGCATTGTTACTTGCACAGAATTCAGTATATCATGTCAGGACGAAGCACATTGATATCAGATACCATCGGATTAGAGAGCTGGTGGAGGAAGGCAAGGTGGAGCTGGAAAAGGTTTATACCAAGGAGAATCCAGCTGATGCACTGACAAAGGTTCTTCCAAGAGACAGCTTTCACAAGTGTATGGGACTGATGCGGTTGATAGACAAAATGGAGTTGACCGAAGCCTTGAAACACCAAGGTGGAGATTGTTGAGTCTCGTGTGGTATATCCAAGGCATCTGGAGTCAAGTTTTGGGTCTTTGTCATATTGGTTATGATGTAACTAGGGCTAGGAGTGAGTCCGATAAGAGTCCTAGGTGATAGACTGTGTTACAATGGTTATTGTTCAGTCTGTCTGTTCGAGTCGGCTCGATGGTCCTTCGAGTCAACTCGATTTCCAGGAGTCGACTCTAGTTCTCAGGGTAGGTATGAAGACACTCTGGTCGAGTCGGCTCGGATGCACAGTTAGGAAACTTGTTGTCTGGACGAGTCAGCTCGGATGGATTTGAGTCGACTCGGATGACGGGTTAGCTATTTTGACAATGTGCTGGTTGGGAGTTGGTTCAAGGGGCTAGGTTTCGTTTAACCTAGGTATATATATATTGTATGGCCTCGAGAGAGAGAGGTTCGAGTCTTTCAAGAGGTCCTGTAAGCTATTCACACAAGAGATAATATAAACCCTTGTTTTCTTCTTAAACTTCTTCTTAATCTTTATATTTTCTTTGGTTGATCTTCTTTACCCCGATCTCCTAAGATTCGTGGTATAGTGTTCACGTCAGGCTTGTTGCTTCCGCTATTGTTTCTTCACGGTGCTTCGTGTTTGAAACGGTGCAAGTGGTCCGGACGAGGTGATCTCATCCAGTGTGTCATGATAGTGGCGCCCCCAGATGGGCCCACCTCGCCGGAGTCGAGCCTGCTTCCCCTGCTCCTTCGCTAGGTGGCACCCCCAAATGGGTCCACCTCGACCGAAGTTGAGCAAGCCTCTGCCACATCACGAGGTATCGACCCAGGCGGGGTCCACCTCGATCGAAGTGACCCTGTCTCTGCTCCTCCGCTATGTGGCGCCCCCAGATGGGCTCACCTCGTCGAAGTCGAGCCTGCTTCCCCTGCTCCTTTGCCAGGTGGCACCCCCAGATGGGTCCACCTCGATCGAAGTCGAGCAGGCCTCTGCCACTTCGCCAGGTGTCAGCCTAGGCGGGGTCCATCTCGGTCGAAGTGATCCTGTCTCTGCTCCTCCGCCAGGTGGCACCCCCAGATGGGCCCACGTCGCCGGAGTCGAGCCTGCTTCCCCTGCTTCTTCACCAGGTAGCACCCCCAGATGGGTCCACCTCAGTCGAAGTCGAGCAGGCCTTTGCCACTTCGCCAGGTGTCGACCCAGGCGGGGTCCACCTTGGCCAAGGTGACCCTGTCTCTACTCCTCCACCAGGGGGTGCCCCTAGATGGGCCCAACTCGCCGGCGAGTTGGGCCTGCTTCCCCACTCCTTTGCCAGGTGGCACCCCCAGATGGGTCCATCTCGGACGAAGTCGAGCAGGCCTCTGCCACTTCGCCAGGTGTCGATCTAGACAGGGTCCACCTCGACCGAAGTGACCCTGTCTCTGCTCCTCCGCCAGGTGGCACCCCCAGATGGGACCACCTCACCGGAGTCTAGCATGCTTTCCCTGCTCCTTCGCCAGGTGGCACCCCTAGATGGGTCCACCTCGGCCGAAGTCGAGCAGGCCTCTACCACTCTTCAAGTGTCGACCCAGGCGGGGTCCACCTTGGTCGGAGTGGCCCCGCCTCCGCTCCTCCGCCAGGTGGCACCCCCAGACGGGTCCATCTCGGCTGAAGTCAGAGCACTAAAGGCTCGAGGGCGCAAGCCTCGAGGAAGCTGTTAGGGATGACGCGCGCAGGCGGTGCATCCAGTACGGTGCCCCCAGGCCTGTAACGGCACGTGGAACCTTGTTGGCATCAGTTTAGAAGGGGCACCCTACTCGAGGTACCGAATCCAGCATTCGATAACCTGGTACTCCAAAAGGGGAGGGCCACGGTCAATGCCTCAGGCTTGAAGGCGCCTTCGCAAGGATCGGGACCCCATCAGGTTTTCCCTTTCGTGACTATGCGGCATACGAGACTGGCTCACTGCTTAACTCCCGACCGTAAAGGGGGACGACCTAGGAGAACGGTCGCGAAGCGCCACTAACCCTAGGGCTTCCCGAGGAGGAGGGGGGAGAGAGGCAGGAAGGTATCCAGCAACCAGCGACCTAGAAAAGTGATCGAGAGGACAAACACACGCAGGGGAAGAGGAGGCAATCCTGCGACAGGAGCTCCAGAGGGACTCGCAAGAGTGGGCCAAACGAGCCCGGTTGCTGGAACCAGAGTGCTGATCCCTCTCGTTCTCATTCATCTTCTCATAAAAGATTTCTCTAAGCACGGAGCCCCTGCAGGGATTCGTCTTAGTGGATTTGTTCAACTTTATCGCTCTCTAACTTGACCGTCGGAGTACCCCCACCGGAATCCCCGGCCTGGGTCTCTAACCTCGTTCTTGCTGGTCCGGAGCATCGGGATTCCACAGTAAAGGAGACCGTAGTTCGGCGCCAATTCTCAGCTGCAGGCCACAGCGGTAAGGTCGGCACAATACTTATGTGTGAGCATTGGGCAGGTAAGAGATATATGCAGCACATCATCGTTCAAATGCAATTTCATAGAAGTCAGTCCACATGATAGCCACAAGATCCGGATGAAATGGATCATTTTGGTGGATGGAGAAATCTCCTTGTCGAGCTAAAGATGCTAAGTAATCTGCAACTCGGTTAGCTTCACGGTATACATGATCAAAAGATATTGAGTGAAAGCAAGATTTGCAACATACGATATCTTGCAATAAAGGATTAATTGGCTGATTGTCAGTATGAGTTTTAGTCATCCACCTTAAGGTAGTTAATGAGTCATCTTCAACAATTAGTTTATTGACAAAAAGGTGAAGTAAAGAAACTTTAATCCCATTTCAAGCTAAAGTGAGTTCAGAATTTAGGACATTGGTTGCGATATCACCTTACCTCCTGTATGAATTAAAATACCATGATAGTCACGAATAATATAAGCAATGAAAGTAGTAACCTGAGAGATAGAAGCATCAAAATTTAACTTGAGAAATCCCATGAGTGGAGGAAGCGAGCAAACGAGTAGGGCCCAGAAGGTGATTTGAAAGAGGAATTGGATCTTCCCAGTTCCATGACTAGCTCTCAAGATGAGTAGCATTAGAAATATGCTTATCTAAAATGTAATGAGCATGCATATGCCTAACCAATTGAGAATGCATCATAAAAGTATTTTGAAAAAGTCTTTTATTTCGAGCATTCCAAATAAGCCATGCAGTGTAAGCAAGAGTATTTTCGATAACCATGTCAACCTGAGGATGCGATAGAAATGTCTGAAGATGAGTCAAATTATTAAAATTACACTGCCAACCAAAAGTAGAGGCCATTTGCTACCAACAATCTTTTGCAAAAGGACAATCAATAATAACATGCTCACAATCTTCAATTTATGAATGATTAAAGATAACCTTTGTCTTTAGTTATGGTTTATAGCAGTTGCTATAATAGCCATTGTATAAAGTAATTTTTTGTAGCAATGGATAATAAAACCATCGTGAAAAATGAGGCTTTTTCGTTGAGTTTAGAATTGTTACGTAAACTGATAAAAGCAATGCTTTCTCGCAATGCTTTGTGAATCTATTGGCTAAAGTGCTACCATTTAGTAATTATTATTTTACCATTACCTAAATTATTGGTGTTTAGCAATGGTTTTTTTAAACATTGCCTAAAGTGATAGTTTTTAATAATGATTTTATTTTTCATTGCTTAAAGTGACCTTTTTTTTGCGGTGCATGATGGAACTATTATATAAAGTGGTTCTCATTGGTAATGAAATGTAGAGTATTGCATAATACAATATTTTTAGATGATAACTTATGTAACTCTTGCCTTAATTGATGCTTTGTAGCAATGATCTCATTTGTTGTTACATATAGTGATGTTAGTTTGATGGTTTTGGCATAGTTTAATGAGAAAGAAGGAATTTTTTTTTTAACCATTCAACTTGAATCTCTCAAAAGAAATTTAGAATAATATTAAGAAATTCAAAAAATTAGTACGTATTTGATATCATGCCCCGAACTTGCCACTTGGGTCATCCACTACATGAATCCCAGAGCAAGCCTTAAAAATTATGTAAGGCCTATAAAATAACTCTACAACTCAAACTCCATGCTCAAACCTATCTAATGTTGCATGTCTCAAGGCTCTAAAAAGAAAGAGAGAAGTGGGGGAAGATGATTAAATTTATAGCCAAAATTAAGGGTTAATTGAGTGAAAAATAGAGTCCTAATTCCCTCTGCTCAGCAGAATTGGAGGAAGGAGTCGGACTCATTCCAGGAGTCAGATTCTTTTCCTTTTTTAATATCTTTTCAATTCTCTAAGATTTGTGTAAGGAAAAAAATTATGTTATGGAGTCTTTTGGGCCAATCAATGAACTGGGCCCTTATATTCTCCCTTTTTAAAATAATTTCATTATTGAAATTAGCACTTTTCAATATCCAACCTTAAATGTATACAATCCTTATCTTAATCTCAAACTCCAAAATAACCTCATTCATTAAGAAATGAACTTTAAATCCTCTATCATAACATCCTCCAAATTAAAGCTACAGTTCTCGACCCGATTGAATATAATTTAAACTACTGCACTTTCATAGTGCACTCTGATTTAAATCAACCAAATTTTCTTGGGTGTGCTAATTTCCAAACCAATAAGATTATAAATTGGTTAATCTCTCAAATTATAATTTTAAAAAAATTATCCACCGAAAGTCAAACCCTATGAATTACTTTTGCCACAATCCTTAGTAATCATAACCCTAAGTTTTGATATTACTTATATCACACAGTTTTAAGTGATCATAATCTAAACTTTGATACCATTTTATCATGCCCCAAACCTGCCATTTGAGTTAATCACGTGACATGGCTACATGAATCATAAAGGAAGCCCTACAGATAATGCAAGGCCTATAAAATGATTTTATCTCTCAAACTCCTTGCTCAAACCTATCCAATGTTGCACATCCCGGGCCTAAAAAGAAAGAGAGAAGTGGGGGTGATGATTGAATACATAGCTAAAATCTTGAGTTAATCGAGTGAAAAATAGAGCCCTAATTCCCTCCACTTAGCATAATTGGGGAAGGTGTTGGATTCATCACAGAAGTATGATTCTTTTCACTTTTTTTTTAGTTTCTTTTCCATGCTTTGAGACTCATGCAAGAAAAAAATTATGCTATAGAGTCTTTTGGACCGGTTAAAGAACTGGCTCCTTACATTTGAAACTGAGTTAGGCCAAATCTCCAAAGGCCATAACTTAGTTATCCGATGTCCAATTAAGATATTTTTTTAATCAAGTAGTTTTTCAAGATCTATGATGTGACACCACATCATTTAGGGAGTGATGCCTCTAGCAATTTGGCCCAAAATTGTTTGTATAATGTCCTAAATGGGTTGATCAAATTAAAAATTTTTCGTTTAGATCAAAATTAGGTCAATCCATCTAGACCTATTTATTAAATTGGCTAGGTTCATATTTAATCCTTTGATATGTTTAACCTATTTTGATTTATTTAATAATTTAACCAGGTTATGACCTGATCTATTTAACCTGTTTAAAACTTGTTTAACATGTTCTTGACCTATTTAACTCAACCCGCTTAATCTATTTAACCTGATTAATCCGACCTGGCACGTTTAATAAATAAATTATATGCATGGGTTAGATTGGATTACCTATTAAATAAACATGTTACATTTAGGTTTAAATTTTTTATCTATTTAATAAATAGGTTAAATTCATGTTGATAAATTTTTGATCTGATTCATATCCGACCCAACCCATATTTCATCTTATCTGACTCAATTGATACCCTACCCTCAAGATCCTTCCAATATGAGTTCCTACAAATATTTGGAGTCTTATTATCCCCTTCCCCAAAACAAGGGCACTACTCATTCTCTCTTAGGTACTAAAAGAAAAATTTCCCATCACTTATAGAAATATATTTCTTTGTTTTTATATATTTTCATGGGCGACTTTTTTTAATAGTTTAATTAGCAAGAACAAACATAGTAATGTAATGACATATACATAATATATGAAATAAATCTTCATTTTTATATGACGAAAAATGTCGAGTGACTGAGAAATGGACTAATACATAATAGATTACCAATTTCTTATTAAAGCATTACAACTTATTTATGATAGCTTAATTTAATAATATGTACATTATATATATTTAAAATAAATTATAATGATTATGTAGCAAATAGAGGGATGACTAATATAATATCATTTGGTAATTTAAACTACAAGTTTTTATATATTATTTTTCAATTTTCACCAATATCTCATCACAATGTATCTTTATCAATGTATTCATAGTTTTTGCTTTTCTAGAAAAATATATTGAGTGATTTATATTTGAAGGATAATGTAAGTTGTGCCTCTCACACAAGGTATGTTCTCACTAATGCTTAATGCGTAATACAGTTTTATTTAATAATGTTAAATGAACATAATTTGTGAACGTTAGTGCCCTAATTAATTATACTATATATATATATATATATATATATATATATATATATATATATATATATATATATATATATATATATATATATATATATATATATATAAGGTAAGAAGGAGCTGGCTAAAAAAATTGGGAATATACAAATGAAAAGTTTTAAAATACTTCAAAAACAAGGTGGACTTGCACTGCATGATATTATGAATTTGTAGCTATTTTAGAAAAAGCCTGGTCTGATTAGATCCATATTATATATACAAGGTGTGGAGTAAAATTATCTTTCAATTATCACCCATTTGAAAATCAGTTGATATATATTTTTCTAGTTCTCCAAGGCCAACTTGATTGATGGGCTGATTTTGTACAAAATGGTTCTAACATTATAATGCCTACCCAGCACTAATTCAATTCAGTACAGAGTTTGAAACTCATAACCCCTCGCATTAAAGTCCATTCTTTACCTATTCTTTGCTCAATTATCCATTATTTGTACAATGATTATCTAGCAAATAGAGAGATACTAATACAAAATAATATGAAAATTTAAATTTCAAATATGTACATATTATTTTTTAATTTTCTCTGATATCTCATCACCATGTATCTTTATCATTGCATTCATAATTTTGCTTTTCTAGAAAAATATATTGAGTTCTTTATACGTAAAAAATCATGTAAGTTGTGGCTCTCACACAAGGTGTGTTCTCACTGATACTTAATGCATCATGCAATTTCATATTAGGTGTGGAGCCTAATCCATCCAAGAACCTAATTTAAAAAGAAGTCTAGAACATCCCAAAATCTAGTCCAAGAAACCAAGATAAAAAAAAGAAGAAGCTTGCACAGAATGGGCCAAGATCGGTCCACGCGCGTGCCCCAGGGCCCAATCCTAGGCGGCATGCGTGGGCATGTGAGCCAGGCCCAAGCGGCACATGCAAAAGCATGGCCCAAGCCTAGGTCGCACGCGCAGCCCAGGCCCAAGTGACATTTGCGCGGGCATTTTTTCGTCATCCCCGGTCACGGTATTCGGTGGGCCGCCGGTCCACAACACGGTCTATTGGCTTTTGGATGGTGTAGATCATGCGTGCGAGTTAATCGGATAGTGCGCATCATTAGCGGAAGATCTAAGGTGTGTGCAAGCGTGTTTCACGGCAATTTTAGTGGGTTTTGGCATGTTGGATCAAGATCAAATGGCAGAGAGGCTTTCCTGGTCAATTGCTTCTTCTATAGTGATTCGAAGTGATTTTTTGGACACCGTTTGGGACTCTGCTTCTATGATCTATTTAACAGAGGCCTAAGAACCAACCCGAGAATGCAACCAGCAGCATACAGAGAGCAGTCTGTGGGTTTTCCAAGAGAGATAAAGAAGAAAGGAAGAGAAAAAATAGAGAGAAGGCAAGAGTTCTTTATGTAATTTTTCTAGGATGCTTTTAGACTTGAGGAGCATCATTGAAATTTTTTTATTCTTTCTGTTGGGGCTGGTTTTATATCTAAAGAGAGATTTTGTTTTTCTGTAAAACTTTCTATAATTTTTCTTCATAGTGAAGGAATTGTTTTGTGCGGTCGTGGATATAGGAGCAAGATATACTGAACCACGTAAAATTTATGTGTGTTGTTTATGCTGTGTTTTAATTTTCAGACTTTTCTTTCCCTTTTCCTATGATTTCTGTATTCTACTGCTTACCGTCGCCTAACAACTGGTATCAGAGCATCGGGTTTGAGTGGGAGCAATGACAGGAGATGAAAAAAAAGTCAAGATCAACAGGTTTGATGGAAAGGACTTCAAATTTTGAAAGATGCAGATCAAGAATTATTTGTACTAGACAAAGCTTCGCCTATTACTACTAGAGCATAAACCTGTCAAGATATTATAAACTGATTGGGATTTGCTGGACTATCAGACTTTAGGATTTATTCATTTGATATTGGCCAAGAACGTTTTGTTCAACATTTTAGAAAAGAAGACGCTAACTAGTTTGACAAAGGCTTTATCCAACATGTACGAGAAGTCTTTGGCCTCCAACAAGGTATATCTTATACGTCATCTGTTCAATCTGAAGATGAGCGAAGGTGCATCCATTACTGATCACATCAATGAATTTTTAATCTAGTTACTAGTCAATTATGTTCTATTGATATTAGCTTTAAGGATGAAGTTCATACTTTAATCCTACTGTCTTCTTTGTTTGAGAGTTGGGGTACTATTGTAATAGTAGTGAGTAGTTCGTGTAGTCAAGCAAGTTGAGATCGAAGAGGTCTAGAATCTAATCTTAGTGAAGATATCAGGAGGAAAGAATCCAAAGGAAACTCTAATTTTTCTTGGTTATTTAAGAAAGCAGAGAAAGAACTACACAATACAACAAATATTGTGAGAGATCCAAATCCAAGCAAAGAAGCTAATCAAGATTGAAGGGTGATGACTGTTGGCACCACGGCAAGAAAGGATACACCAGGAAGAACTGCTGGGCAAGAAAGGATAAGGGATAGAACAAGGAATCCATCAATGTGATGACAGAGATAATTGCTGATGCACTGGTTCTCAACATAGACAATCTGATGGAGTCATGGATCCTAAACTCCAGAGCTTCATTTCACTCAATCTCATTAAAAGAGTGTATGCAGAATTATACTATCGAATACTTCAGAAAGGTTTATCTCGCTGATGATGAATCTTTAGATATTGTGAGAAAGGGTGATGTGCATATAAAGATATCGGATCAGTCAATATGAAAGCTCAAGAATGTCAGATATGTCTCAGGATTAAAGAGAAACCTAATCTCGATCAGGCAATTGGACTCAGAGAGTTATGTTATAACTTTTATTGGTGGCTTTTGGAAGATCACCAAGGTCCTATGGTCATAGCTCGAGGAAGCAAGTTAGGTAGCCCGCATATGACTAGTAATACAAAAGATGTAGTGGCACTGGCACAAGTAGACTTTGAGTTGTGGTATTACAGACCGGGTCACATGGATAAAAAAGATATGCAAGTACTATTAAAGAAGGGCAAGCTGGTAGATTCGAAGACTATTGATATTGGTTTGCAATAATTATATTCTTGGAAAGTAGAAAAAAGTTAGTTTTTCCAAGATTAGTAGGATACCAAGATCGAGAAAGCTAGAGCTAGTACATACTAATATATGAGGTCCCTTTATGGTCGCATCCCTTAGAAGTTTGCATTACTATGTGACGTTCATCGACGACTCCACCAGAAAGGTATCGATTTATTTTCTGAAGAATAAATCTGACATGTTTGATACTTTTAAGACATGAAAGAGTATGGTGGAGAATGAGTTTGGTGAGAAGATCAAGTACCTGAGATTAGATAATGGAGGCGAGTATGACAGCACCATGACAGCACCAAGTTTAAGAAGTTCTATGTAGCAAGTGGGATCAAGATAGAGAAGACCATTCCAAGTATGCTACAACAGAACGGAGTAGCTAAGTACATGAACCGGACTTTGAATGAGAGAGCTAGGAGTATGAGGATTTATGCTGGTGATGTGAAGGGATCGCTGACGTGGAGGAACCGGCAGGCGCATGTCAAGAAAAGATGCCACATCGATTCTCCAGCCCGGATCCCACTACCGAGCTGAGCTGAGCTCCCTCAGAACAACAAGCTGAGCTCAGTCCTTCGCTAGGTCATGCCGGCAAGCTCGGGACGCCTAGGTCGGAGCCGCCTTCCGCCCTCCAGAGCGAGACCCTCGGAGGCTAGTGCCCTGTGGTCGAGGTCGAGCCAAGAGCTCACCCGCCGATGTGGAGCCTCTCCGAGCGCACGCCCTCTGGACCGGGTCCGCCTTTCGCCCTCCAGAGTGAGACCCTTGGAGGCTAGTGCCCTGCGGTCGAGGTCGAGCCAAGAGCTCACTCGTCGATGTGGAGCCTCTCCGAGCGCGCGCCCTCTGGACCGGGTCCGCCTTCCGCCCTCCAGAGCAAGACCCTCGGAGGCTAGTGTCCTATGGTCGAGGTCGAGTCAAGAGCTCACCCATCGATGTGGAGCCTCTCCGAGCGCGCGCCCTCTGGACCGGGTCCACCTTCCACCCTCCAGAGCGAGACCCTCGGAGGCTAGTGCCCTGCGGTCGAGGTCGAGCCAGAGCTCACCCGTCGATGTGGAGCCTCTCCGAGCGCGTGGCCTCTGGACTGGGTCCGCCTCCCACCCTCCGGAGTGAACCTTGGAGGTTAGTGCCCTACGGTCGAGGTCGAGCCCAGCGCTCACCTGCCGATATGGAGCTTCTCCGAGCACGAGCCCTCCGGATCGGGCCCGCACTCTGCCCTCCTCCACCAAGGCACCCCTGCAAGCTCGGAGCATCTAGGTCGGAGCGAGTCCTGCCATCCCAGCTTGGCCCCAGCCCGGATGAGGTCCTCACCAGCCCAGAACACCGGCGAGCCACTCGAGGACTGCACTAAAGCACCTTCCAGGCCGTACTGACCACCTGCGACCACCAGTTACACTAGAAAGGCAAGCAACACGTTGATCGAGATGCCACACTCATCACCAACCACTCAGATCGCCGAAGAAAGGAAGCTAACCGGGAGATTCGAATCCCGTGGGCGGCGGCCCACCGTTCGAGGCACTGCCAAGTTTCCCGGAATGAGACAACCAAGAGGAGTGCTGGAGCACCTGACAACTCCCCTTATCATGAATCAGGAAAGACTCCTCGGGACACCGCCGCATGCGCCTAACAGCCCGATGGGGATCCCGAGACAAGCGGCCAAGGTAACCTAGTTTGCAATAAACTTAGAGGTAACACAACAACTCAAAAAAAAAGAAAAGCACAAGCGCAAGCCCGACCAAGAGGGTGAAGCGCCACTACCACCATAGCTGAAGAAAAACGAGGGACACAAGGAGAGGCGGAGGAACAGGGCACCCCTCTGTCCCGCTATCACTCTCCCCCTGCAACGTTTTCACCTTCACACATAGTTTCAACTCCTCCTAGTGCGGAGTCCATCAAGAGGGGTCCGACCAGGAGGATCTGTTCCCCTGGATCGTCACTGACTTGATCGTCGAAGTGCCCCCACCGAAAATCCCGGCCCGGATCTCTAACCCCTGTCTCGCAGGTTCGGGAGAGGAGGACCGCCGAGCGGCGAGATGGCTACACCCAGCGCGGAGGTCCAGGACTCGAGAACGGCGGGCGGTAGGAGGAGCGCACTCCAGCGCCGACAGTAGCTACGGGCCACGACGGTCTTGGCGGCAACAGATTGGTGCACCAGGTAGGGGGGCAGGACGGGCATGACTAAGTCTTCCACCTCCTCACAGGGCAACATACCGCGGAAGAACGGTGACGACGCAAGCTAGAAAGGTCAAGAAATTGGCGATCTTCTCTAGGCCTCTCCAGGACGTCACCCCTCCGTCCCCTTCGACGGGGAATCCGCTGATGAAACCATCAGGCACACAGTGAAAGTGCGCCTGGAGAAGCATGAGCGCAAGATGGCGGGATTCTTCCGCCGATTCATCAGCATGTGAGGCTCAGCCGGCAAGCCACCGGACTACAACGCCCACCACTGGTGAAGCCCTTCATCGGTTGCGGCGAGGCGGAGTATCATTGCTTCCACCGTTATCACGGCCATGGCATCAAAAATGTCACAACCATGAGCAGGAGATCGAGAAGCTCGTCAAGGAGGCTCTCCTCCGAAGGTTTGCAGGGGGCAGGCCTCAAGCGGGGTCCCAAGCACTCGCCACTCTCCCGTCAACTTCGACCACTGACAGTCAGCCCACCGTGAAATCGATGGGCGTGATTGCCTGGAGAATCGCGTGTGTGTCTAAGAAGACTCGGGGGGGCAAGGGATCCCGAGAGTAATCGCCCCGCCATGAGGGGAGAAGAGAGTGAAGGAGAAAGGTAAATAAAGATGCCATTGACGCCGGGACGACGGTCACGAGCCACCGTGGGAAAGCCCCCACGAGGCGGTCAAAGCTCCATCACGAGGGATCCATTACCTTGAGGAACTCGATGGTGTCAGGCTCCCCCGAGGGAGGAGGTCCTGCAAGGCACAAAGACGCCCTCAATAAGATAAGTTCCCTTACCAACAATCATAACAACGATTTTTCCCTTGTATGGGTATCCGCGCGTCTTGCAGGAAAGAATCGATGGCACCCCCGAGCCCAGCTCCAGGATGTCAAAGAATCTTCGAGCCATGTAGCTCCCAATTCCAGCATCCCTGAGCCCAGCTCCAAGACATCAAAGAACTTCGAGCCACGTAGCTCCCAATTCCAGGCATCCCCGAGCCCAGCTCCAGGACGTCAAAGAACTTCAAGCCACGTAGCTCCCAATTCCAGGCATCCCCGAGCCCAGCTCCAAGACGTTAAAGAATCTTCGAGCCACGTAGCTCCCAATTCCAAGCATCCCCGAGCCCAGCTCCAGGATGTCAAAGAATCTTCGAGCCATGTAGCTCCCAATTCTAGGCGTCCCCGAGCCCAGCTCCAGGACGTCAAAGAACTTCGAGCAACGTAGCTCCCAATTCCAAGCATCCCCGAGCCCAGCTCCAGGATGTCAAAAAACCTTCAAGCCACATAGCTCCCAATTCCAGGCATCCCCGAGCCCAGCTCCAGGACGTCAAAGAACTTCGAGCCATGTAGCTCCCAATTCCAGGCGTCCCCGAGTCCAAATCCAGGATGTTAAAGAATTTTCGAGCCAAGTAGCTCCCAATTCCAGGCATCCCCAAGCCTAGCTCCAGGACGTCAAAAAATCTTCGAGCCACGTAGCTCCCAAACTCAAGCATCCCTGAGCCCAGCTCTAGGACACCAACTCAAAACTGGAGCTCAGATCTCCGGCCAAGAGACCTTTGAGCCAGGCAGCTCCCATTCAACAACATCCTCGAGCCTAGCTCTAGGATGCCGGCTCAAGACCGGAGCTCAGATCTCCGGCCAAGAAAACTTCGAGCCAAGCCACTTTCCATCTCAGACATCTCCGAGCCTAGCTCCGAGATGCCAAGAGATCATGGGGCCACATAGCTCCCATCAACGCCTCAAGCCTAGCTCCAAGGCACCAAAGATCTGAGCCAAGATCTCAGGCAACCCCTGGGCCCGAGCCTAGCTCCACGTCCAGGAAGGCCTCAAGCCTAGCTCCAAGGCAACCAAGACCGGTAACCCCCTTCTTTGATTTCCCTACTCGAAAAGAAGATGAGAGGGAAAGGAAAGAAAGAGAACAAAGGAGGGAGCCCGGCAACCCCCTTCTCTGATCTCCCCACTCTAAATGAAGACGAGAGGGGAAGGAAAGAAAGAGAACAAAATGGGGGCACAACCAGTATCCTCTTCTCTGATCTCCCCACTCTAAAAAAAAAAGAGAGAAAGAAAGAAGAGAGGGGAAGGAAAGAAAGAGAGAACAAGAGGAAAATACAGCATCATTGAAGCTACCACTTTCCCTTCTCAAGACCGGAGCTCAGATCTCCGGCCAAGAGAACTTCGAGCCAAGCAGCTCTCAGTCACCAATGTCCCCGAGCCCAGCTCCAGGACACCCTCTCAAGACCAGAGCTCAGATCTTCGACCAAGAGAACTTTGAGCCCAGCAGCTCTCAGTCACCAACGTCCCCGAGCCCAGCTCCAAGACGCTTTCTCAAGACCGGAGCTCAGATCTCCGGCTAAGAGAACTTTGAGCCAAGCAGCTCTCAGTCACCAACGTCCCCGAGCCCAGCTCCAGGACACCCACTCAAGATCGGAGCTCAAGTCTCCGGCCAAGGGACCTCCGAACCGCATGGCTCTCAGTCAGCAACACTTTCGAGCCCAGCAACTCTCAAGTGTCATAACTTGGCCCCAAGCAAGGTGCAGCCCTTCTCTCTGATCTCCCCATATAAAAAAAAAGAAGAAAGAAAAGAGAGAAGAAAGGAAGAAAAGAGAAGAGAGTGAAAGAAAATAGATGGCAAAGAAACTTAAGTTTCATTGACTAAACACAAATTGCAAGTATTTTCTGGGCCCCCGACATGCCGGGTGACCCTAGCTGAAAGCAAGAAACACAAGTACAAAACAAGACAAGGAAGAAAAGGGTCACTCCATGCCGACCGATTTCACTGTTGGATCCTGAGGATGAGAAGTCTCCGGCTGAGCTGCCCTAACTCCGGGAGGATCACCCTCAGCTGGTGTCGAAGGCTCTCGGCCCACGGCTCCCACGACGACCTCCTCATCAGCCTCCGCCTCCGAGGCTGAAGGATACCTAAGGCAACCACGATCCTTGTCAGGGATAAGCGCCTCCACCCGGCCGTGCAGATACATGAAACCCTTATAAAAGGAATCCGATATCATCTACTGGATTTCAGCGATGAACTCCTTTGAAGCCTTGAAGTTGGTGACGGCGTCCTCAGCCCGCTTCGTGGCCTCAGCGGCCACCCTCTTCGACTCGACGGCCTCCTGTTGGGAATTGTGTCCCAAAGCCAATCGCCTGGGTTGTAGGCGGTTGTGCTTAGTATTGTACTTATTTTATGAATTAATAAAATATTTTTTTGGTAGCTCATCACATTTTAAATTTTCCTGAAATGAACTCTTTCCATGTGATGAAGTCCTTAGGACTATACTGACTTCGATACAGAGAGGATGTATCGAGTGGTTCTTAAATCCTGTTCACAACCAAAGGATATATTGTACTGGACGGTAATATATCAAGTATAGGTTGTTGTAGTTCACATCGTTTGGTTGTCCTCTTGACCAAATGAGTGTGATGACACTGATGTGATCTGCCAGTGGGATATGTGATATCTTATTGAACGTGACTCCGTGCAGCCCCTTTCTGCCAAAGGGATACTCACGATTGGATATGGGTATATGTGTCCCTCTGACCTGAGGTCATCACGGTAGCTTGTAAGCAACTCCCTATGCTTTGGTGCCGGACTACCCGGATTTTTAATCCGGTGACGGAAGGTTTCTGGGTACAAGCAAGTACTTGTGGAGCAGTGATGGACCAAGATGGAATTGACCTGTCCAAACAGTTTGGATTGAATGTCTCGCAGTATCTCAATTTAGCAAATCCTCGGCCGGGATAGTCCTAGTGAAGAGTCACTGGGCTTGCGAGGTTGAGACACGTAGTCGACTGACTTAGTCTGGGTTGGCAGCCCAATCTCTGTCGTCTTGAGCATTAGAGGTCAAAGGGATGAATTATACGGTAACCATATGCCAGAGGTTCGATAGTTTGCTCCCGCATCTTCGACTTATCCGGACGCCGAGACCCATTGCTAGATGGTTTTCTGTGTAGGTACTAGAAATTGTTCTAGTGCTACCGTTTAGGTTCGAACCTATGAGGTCACACGCCATAGAGGATAACTCTCTGATCCGGATACCGATTACGATTGGGAATCGTCTCGGTTTTATGGTCACAGTATTTTTTTTTGAGCAATTTTTTTCCCCGTCTAGCCCTTGTCTGTGTCGACCGAAAAATGTTCCGGGTTGACCAGCACTGCGCCAGGATTTTTTTGAATCAATTTTGAACTGATTCGGAGTTCGTTTCGGCCTCCAATTGGTTGTGAACCAATTTTAATTCCTTGAACCAGGTTCAATTGGATTGAACCGTTTGGTTTAATGGGATTGAACCAAAATTGGGTTTGAACCAATTTTTGGTTGGACCGGTGTTTTGGTTCCATGTTTTTTTTTTTTTCCTCCCAGCCGTTTACACGGTGATACTCGTTGGAGAAAAACTCCAAGCGTTCCAAAAAGCAAAATGAGTCCAATGAAGGCCAAACGCACGCGTCTTTTCCCTTCTCCTCCCTTAATGGCTTTAATCCCTCCCTTAATGACTTGTTAATTGGGTTTATTGCTACCAACTGCTGCTGCCTCTCCACCTTCCGTCGCTCCACCTCCCTTTCCCTCCCTGCAGCTTATAAGATGCAATCAGCCGTCCCTTGTTTTGGTTAATTTTAGGAATTGAGTTTCAACGAGAGGTTTCACCGTGAGTTGAATTTATCCACCGTGTGAGATCCAAAGGAAAGCAAGAAAAAGATCTGGGCATTCCTCTTCTTTGAGAGGCTTAAGGAGAGGGTTTTGGGCTGGGTTTAGAAGCCTTAGAGGGAGAGAAAATCCCATTGTTTCAAGCTCAAATTCTGCCCAGTCCTGCTGCAGAATTTTGTGACCGTGAAGCCCTCTTCCGACGGCTAGCACCGTGTGTGGAGGCGGATCCGAGAGTCCCGGGCGTGTCTCCCCTCTAGAGGGAGTACCACTCTACTTATAGGAGCAAACCACGTGAGCCGGGATCGCCCCAGCTGCTCCGAAACGAAGGCCAAAGTCTGCTATCCAGTTCTGCTGCAGAAATCTGGCAGCAGATTTTGGTGATTTATTTAATTTTTTTGGCTTAGATTTGATTGCAGCAACTGGTGGCAAATCGAAGAAGACTTATCCAAGAACCCGCTGCTCAAATTTGGGAGCAAACGGAGGTTCGGAAGGCGGTGTTCCGACGACGTTTTGCAAGCCAAAAACAGGGTCCCAAGGAGGAAGACGACTGGAATAACTTTATTCCAGTTATTCAAGTCTATTCCAGGTTTATTCCAGAGTTATTCCAGGTGGAATAAAGGTATGGAAAATTTATTTTTTTATCATGCATGGATATATTAAATTGTTTAATATTTTATAAATATTTTATATGTTTATGCATGCCTAAATACAACTAGATTTAGATTAATTCCTGGCGGAGCAGATTCCCGCTGCGCGAATTTTAAAAATTGTTTTAAAATCCAATCTGCTCCTGCAGATGTTTGCATGCCTAGTGTAGGATCTTGTCAAACTACCTGCATCAGTCTACTTTCATCTCCGACCTGGCTACCTCTGCCGAGTTGGCTGCCATCTCTGTCGCCTTCTCAGCAATGACAAGTTTCTCTTTCATAGCTGCCAGCTCCGCCTGGGCAGCTTGGGCGATCTCCTTGTGCTGATCAGCCTCGGCACTGTACCAGTTAAGCTTTTTCTCGACGATGGAGAGGTTGTCGATCGCCTTCTTCGAACGGCTCCGCTCCAGGTAGCGAGCCGTCAGGAGTGCCTTCGCTCGCCCCTCAACATGGGCGAGCTCTTTCTCAAGGTCCTTGACCTTCGACTCAAGGACCCCATTTGCCTCGACCTTCCCCTTCAGGTCGGCCTTCAAAGACTCGATCTCGATGGCCTGCTACCGCTCGAGACGCTCCGAGCTCTGGTAGCGGCCCTTGATATAGAGGGCCTCGGCGCTGATCTGCACCATGAAACGAGGTCAGCTAAAAAAAAAAAAAGGAGAAAGCAGAAGAAGAAAAGAAAGAGGGGGATAACTCACCGAGTACAGCTGGGAAAAGATGTTGCTGATAACGTCGGCCAGACGCATCCCGGCCATCTCTTGCCAGTCGCATAGATGGATTGAGAAACCCATCATACGCTCGGCCAACTCGGGGCTCCGGAGGAAAGAGCTCTCCGGCCCCATCCTGAAGGGGAGGCGGCGTCATGCCTCCTCCCTCCTACCCTCTCCGGGGGCGGGCGGCCTCGCCCCACTGACTGAAGGACCTTAGGGGGCAGGTTGAGAAGCTGGTGCCGGTGCATGCGGCACCTCCGTCGTGGCCCTGATCGCGGCCCGGGCCTCCTCACCCCTGACATCGACGACGGGCGGACTCGGATGACGGCAGGGTGCAGCGGCAGCAGCCGCAGCCCTCGCCCGGACGACTACCTCAGGCTCTGCAGTGGGGACCTGCTGGGCTGGCCATGGTGCCGCAGAAGCTGCCCTCTCCACCGGCACAGGAGCATCATGGGACACGTCTAAACTCGGATCCGCTGGAGCTGCCAAGCTCAGACCGATCACTACCGTGGGAGCGGCCGCAGGAGTGCTCTCACTCCTTGCCTGCCTCGACGAAGGCTCCCCAGCTAGCCCGGTCGGCGGCCTCTTCTTGGTGATTGCCAGGAGGTCATTCTCGGAGAAGATCATTCCTGCATGCAGACCGCACAACAGTTAGAATTTGTGGAGAATAGTGCAAGAAGTGCAAGCTTGAAAAAGGAAAAGAAAAGTTTTGGTCAAACTCACCCAACCCATTCGTTGGGTTGACCCTGGAGTCGGCAAGGGTCTACTCAAACAACAGGACCTCCAGAGGAGGAATCTGGGCAGTGCGGAGCTACTCGTAATCATTCCGGTCAGCCGCATCGATCATAAAATTTTGGTTGGGAGACTTGTCCGGATCGCTCCAGACCCAGTCGACCCCCTCGACCTCAACAAAGAAAAACTTGCTCTTCCATCCCCTGATGGAAGAGGGAAGCTCGAACTTGATGCCCTTTGGGCGGGAGGATAAGGACCACCACCCATCCTCGGTTGGGTGGCGCATTAAGGCAAAGAAAGCCCTGAACAAGGAAAAGCGGGCAACGAACCCGTGGAGGTGACAAAGCACAATGAAGGAAAAAATGACCCTAATGGTGTTTGGCACAGCTGTGCGGAGACCAGACGATAATTGTCCAGGACCTGTGGAGAGGATTGACTCAGAGACGGGGACAGAAGGAGAAGGAAGAGATAAAGAAGGGCCAGATTTCGGTTCCCTGATGAGCACCAGACTGAGAGGACGCCTCCTACTGAGCTCAAAGCGAGTTGCATATTCCTCTCCGTCAAAAGAAGAAGAAGAAGATGCCGGCCTCCGCTCGGAGGGACTGGCCTCATCCTGATCAGTGGAGGGGCGGAAGCTCGGACCAAAATGGGACATCCTCGAGAACGAGGGGAAGGAAGGACTTGGAGTAAAGGATGGAAGGGAAGACTCAACCTAAAGAAGACTCCAGATCCCAGGAAAGAACCCTATTCTAGCAAGGGAAGGAGGGAGAAGAAGCTGACCTGTTGCCTTAGAAAATTCGGGGCAACTAGAAGGAGGAAGAAGCTTGGGCGCGGCAGCAGCAGGCACGGAGAATTCAAAAAGAATGGATGGTTCAGGTAAGGCTCTCCTTTCATTTCAAAATGACCCGAGGGATTCGTACCGATTCAACCCTTCCGCCAACGGATCTATGCCACGTGCTGTCCATCGGTGAGAATGGCATCCCGGCCGCTCTGCATTCTACGCCAACATTAACTGCTCCTCGGACGTGGCTACATGGCATCCCCGCATTGGTCCGTAGGGTCAGTCCACGAAGCGCCAGCAATCATGGCCATCATCATGCCAGATTTTTACCTTTCTACATCAGCACCGCAATTACTCCCTTCGACCCGAGTGCTGTACACTAACAGGTCTCGGAAGTGGGAGGCAAATGATGTGAAGGGATTGCTAACGTGGAGGAACCGGCAAGTGCCACGTCAAGAAAAGATTCTACATCGATTCTCTAGCCCAGATCCCACTACCGAGCTGAGCTGAGCTCCCTCAGAACAACAAGCCGAGCACAGTCCTCCTCCAGGTCGTGCCTGCAAGCTTGGGACGCCTAGGTCGGAGCCACCTTCCACCCTCCAGAGCGAGACCCTCGGAGGCTAGTGCCCTGTGGTCGAGGTTGAGCCAAGAGCTCACCTGCCGATGTGGAGCCTCTCCGAGTGCATGCCCTCTGGACCGGGTCCACCTTTCGCCCTCCAGAGCGAGACCCTCGGAAGCTAGTGCCCTGCGGTCGAGGTCGAGCCAAGAGCTCACCCACCGATGTGGAGCCTCTCCGAGCACGCGCCCTTTGGACTGGGTCCGCCTTCTGCCCTCTAGAGCGAGACCCTCGGAGGCTAGTGCCATGCGGTCGAGGTCGAGCCAAGAGCTCACCCACTGATGTGGAGCCTCTCTGAGCGCGCGCCCTCTGGACCGGGTCCGCCTTCCGCCCTCCAGAGCGAGACCCTTGGAGGCTAATGCCCTGCGATCGAGATCGAGCCAAGAGCTCACCCGCCGATGTGGAGCCTCTCCGAGCGCGTGCCCTCTAGACCGGGTCTGCCTCGTGCCCTCCGGAGTGAGACCCTCGGAGGTTAGTGCCCTGCGGTTAAGGTCGAGCCCAGCGCTCACTCGCCGATGTGGAGCCTCTCTGAGCGTGCGCCCTCCGGACCGGGCCCGCACTCTGCCCTCCTCCACCAAGGTGCCCCCGCAAGCTCGGAGTGTCTAGGTCGGAGTGAGTCCTGCCATCCCAGCTCGGCCCCAGCCCGGACAAGGTCCTCACCAGCCCAGAACACCGGCGAGCCGCTCGAGGACTGCACTAAAGCACCTTTCAGGCCGTACTGACCACCTGCGATCGCCAGTTACACCAGAAAGGCAAGCAGCACGTTGATCGAGACTTCACACTCATCATCAACCACTCAGATCGCCCAAGAAAGGAAGACAACCGGGAGATTCGAACCCCGTGAGCGGCGGCCCGTCGTTCGAGGCACTACCAAGTTTTCCAGAATAAGACAACCAAGAGGAGTGCCAGAGCGCCTGACAACTCCCCTTATCATGAATAAGGAAAGACTTCTCGGGACACCGCTGCATGCGCCTGACAGCCCGGCGAGGATCCCGAGATAAGCGCCCAACGGTAACCTAGTTTGCAGCAAACTCAGAGGTAACACAATAACTCAAAAAAAAAGAAATCACAAGCGCAAGCTGGACCAAGAGGGTGAAGCACCACTACCACCATAGCTGAAGAAAAACAAGGGACACAAGGAGAGGCGGAGGAACATGGCACCCTTCTGTCCCCGCTATCACTCTCCCCCTGCAACGTTTTCACCTTCGCACACATTTTTCACTCCTCTTAGTGCAGAGTCCATCAAGAGGGGTCCGACCAGGAGGATCTGTTCCCCTGGATTGTCACTGACTTGATCGTCAGAGTGTCCCCACCGGAAATCCCGACCCGAGTCTCTAACCACTGTCTCGCAGGTCCGGGAGCGGAGGACCGCCGAGTGGCAAGACGGCTACACCCAGCACGGAGGTCCGGGACTCGAGAACGGCAGGTGGCAGGAGGAGCGCACTCTGGCGCCGACAGCAGCTACGGGCCACGACGGTCTTAGCGGCAACAGCTGGTATGTCCAAGATATTTTGGATTGACGTAGTTAGCACTACTATCTACTTAATCAGCAGATCCCTCTTGATTGCAAGCTACCAGAAAAAGAGCAGATAGGGAAGTCAGCAAGTTTATCTCACATAAAGATTTTCGACTGTATCTCCTATGTACATATCAATGCTAAGAAGGGAGATAAGCTCGATGCAAAAGTTAGAGAAGCATTTCTTCATTGGGTATGGAATTGATAAGTTTGGCTATAAGTTTTGGAGTGAGAAAGATAAGAAAATCATCAGGAGCAAGGACATGATCTTTAATAAAAGAAACCTCTACAAGGACAAAGATATTCTTGACAGTGTAAGGGAGTCAGCAAAGGAGAGAGTAGGTTGAGTTGTAAGAGATTACAAAGGATAATGTTGCTGGGAGAATAAGAAAAGATCCTGAACCAGCGCTAGAGATACCTCAGCTAAGAAGATCTGCAAGGACCCTAAAACTACGAGAAAGGTATTCATCCTTTCTTCATTATCTATTATTAACACATGGCGGTGAACCTAAATGCTATAAGAAAGCTATGGAGAGAAAATATTCGGTCAAGCGGGAGCTGGCAATGAAGGACAAGATACAATCCTTAAAGAAGAATCAGACTTGAGAGCTTAGCACACTACTGGAAGGAAAGAAAGCTCTACAAAATAAGTGGATCTATAAAATCAAGGAAGATCATGATGGTAGTAAGAGGTACAAGGATAGGTTGGTTATGAAAGGCTTCCAACAAAAAAAAGGTCTCAATTATACTAAAATTTTTTCTCCTGTTATTAAGCTTTCTACTATAAGAGTTGTTCTAAATATAGTAGTTGTGGAGAATTTATACATAGAATAGTTAGATGTTACTATTGCTTTTCTACATTTTAAGATAGATGAAGATAAATATGTAGCAGCATGTTAGCTTTGTAGTCTCTGGTAAGGAAGATCTTGTGTGTAAACTGAAGAAGAGCTTGTACATTTTGAAATATGCCTCTAGGTTATGATATAAGAAATTTGATGGATTCATGATTAATAATAGTTTTACAAGGTACTAGGAGGATCATTGCTATTATTACAAGACAATCAACTATAGTTTCATTATCTTACTCTTATATATTGATGACATGCTGATAGCCAAACCAAACATGCGAGAGCTTGAAAGATAGAAGAGGGAGCTGTCAAGAAAGTTTGCAATGAAGGATATGGGTGCAGCAAAATAGACACTTGGATCAGGAATTGAAAGAGATAGAGCAGCGAGTACACCAAAGTTGATTCAGAGTAGTTACATCGAAAAGGTGCTAGACATGTTCAACATGATAGAGGCAAAGCCTGTGAAGACACTTTTGGCCACTCACTTTAAGCTTTCAAAGAAACAGTCACCCAAGAATGATGATGAGCTGAAGAGAATGGCAAGGGTCTCTTATGCTTCAGCGGTTGGCAGCTTGATGTACGCGATGGTTTGCACGAGACCGACATTGTACATGTAGTGGGAGCTGTGAGCATATAAATGGATAATCCAAATGAGCAAGATTGGAAAGCTATCAAGTGGATCCTGAGATATTTGAAAGGTACCGAGGATGTCAGCTTATGTTATAGAAAGGGCAGTTAACTTTATAGGGATTCGTGTATCTAGACTTAGATGGTGATGCTGATGCTAGGAGGAGCATGACTGGATATGTCTATACCATTGGTAGGATAATAGTGAGCCGGATCTCGCAATTATAAAAGATCATGGCTCTTTCTATCACTAAGACAAAGTATCAATCACGGAAGCCAGCAATAAGATAATTTGGCTATAAAATTTGCTAAAAGAGTTGGGTAGAGAGCAGAGTTATAGTATACTATTTTGTGATAGTTAAAGTATTATCCATTTAGTAAAGAATCCAATGTTTTATGTGAGAACAAAATATATACAGCTGAGATATTATTTTATAGAGTATTGCTCGAAGATGGAAGTCTGTCACTTGAAAAAATTTAAGGTTCAAAGAATTTGGCAGATATGCTAGCTAAAGTGGTCATTACAAAGAAATTAGGACTATATATATCCTCAATTAGCCTCCAGAGCTAGTTGATTGGAGGCGCCGCACGGAAAACTAACTTATTTTGGAAGTTTGTTTTTTCCTATTTCAGGAAGATGCATGATTGGATGTCTTAATCTCTAAGTGGGAGAGTGTTTTTTTAGGTGTGTGTTGACTCTGGTTTTGATTATGACAAAACACTTAAGTATATTTGAGTACTAATTGTACGTTAAGTGTATAAATCAGTTATAGGTACTCAAAGAAATGAAATTTGAAGAAAATTCAGCCTGGCACAGATGAAGTGTCGACATCTGGAAAGCAAGTGTCGACACCTGAGGATCAAGTGTCGACACTTGAAAAGTGAAGTGTCGACTCAAGGCCTGAGACAAATAGAAAACTTCAAAAAGCACTTCTATCAAGTGTCGACACCTGGAGCTGAAGTGTCGATACTTGGAAGTGAAGTGTCGATACCTAGAGAATGAAGTGTCGATACCTGGAGGCGAAGTGTCAACATTTGAACAGTAACGGCTAGTTTTCTAGGCTGCAGAACTTCTCCAACTTGGCTCCAATGGCCATATTTTCCTCCCTAACGACTATAAACGATCATTTAAGTGTTGGGAGGCTATATAAACATCAAGAATCAAATGGAGAAGTAATCCTTTAGTGAGTTTCTTGAATATTCTTAAAGGATTCAAGAGTTAAGTGATTCAAAGCTTTCAAGCTTCCAAGTTTCAAAGAGAGCATTCAAAGTCTACATCTACAAGTATCAATCAAAGGCTTCATCAACTTGAAGACAATATCTTCATCAACATTCAAGGGCTTCAAAGAGATATTTACTTTATTTTAGAAAGTTTTTATTGTATTCATTTATACTTGCTCTTACATTGTTTTACTTAAGATTTTTGGTGAGCCTTAGAAAACCAAAGAGATTTTTGATAAGCTTTTGAAAACCAAAGTGATTGTTGGTGAGCCTTGAAACCAACTAGGATTTTACTTGTGAGCCCGAAGCCAAAACAAGTTGTTTAGGTTCTTGGTTATCCCGTAAAACCAAGGGTGGTTGTTGGTGAGCCTTGAAACCAACTAGGGTTTGACTTGTGAGCCCAAAAATAAAACAAGTTGTAAAGGTTGTTGGTGAGCCTAAGTTATAAAACCAAACTTAGTGGAATTTCCAAGGGATTCTTGGGGAGTGGATGTAGGTGCTTGGTTGGCACCGAACCACTAGAAATCTTTGTGTTTGTGTGATTGTTCTCCTTATGCTTTTATTTCTTTATTTCTGCTGCATTTATTTGAAATACACAAGTACTTGAATTGCATTAGCCCATACTTGTTTTAGTTCATAGATATTTTAAATAGTACAAAAGTTTTATAAAACCCAATTCACCCCCCCTCTTAGGTTGCCTACCTGAGCCTACAATTGGTATCAGAGCTCGGTGCTCTAATTGAAAATCTAACGATTTTGAGCTAAAGATCATGGCAGCCCAAATTTGAAAATTTGAAAGTTCGAATATTTTAAAAAACTTTGAAAAATAATTTAGAAATCATATGTTGAGGGGGAGCTTTTGAAAAATTATTTTTGGATCATATTTTGATAGGGAGCTCAATGTTTTTCATTGCTTCATTGCTCTATTTTTATTATTTATCTTTTGGAGCATGTTATATTTATTTTTGAGCTTACCTTATTTATATACTTAAAGGTTTTGTCATCATCATAAAGGGAGAGATTGTTGACTCTGGTTTTGATTATGACAAAACACTTAAGTATATTTGAGTACTAATTGTGCGTTAAGTGTATAAATCAGTTATAGGTACTCAAAGAAGTGAAATTTGAAGAAAATTCAGCCTGGCACAGATGAAGTGTCGACACTTGGGAAGTAAGTGTCGACACCTGAGGATCAAGTGTCGACACTTGAAAAGTGAAGTGTCGACTCAAGGCCTGAGACAAACAGAAAACTTCAGAAAGCACTTTCTGTCAAGTGTCGACACCTAGAGCTGAAGTGTCGACACCTAGAGCTGAAGTGTCGATACTTGGAAGTGAAGTGTCGACACCTGGAGAATGAAGTGTCGACACTTGAAACTGAAGTGTCGACACCTGGAGGTGAAGTGTTGACACTTGAACAGTAACGGCTAGTTTTCTGGGCTGCAGAACTTCTCCAACTTGGCTCCAACAGCCATATTTTCCTCCCTAACGGCTATAAACGGTCATTTAAGTGTTGGAAGGCTATATAAACATCAAGAATCAAATGGGAAAGTAATCTTTTGGTAAGTTTCTTGAATATTCTTAAAGGATTCAAGAGTTAAGTGATTCAAAGCTTTCAAGCTTCCAAGTTTCAAAGAGAGCATTCAAAGTCTACATCTACAAGCATCAATCAAAGGCTTCATCAACTTGAAGACAAGATCTTCATCAACATTCAAGGGCTTCAAAGAGATATTTGCTTTATTTTAGAAAGCTTTTATTGTATTCATTTATACTTGCTCTTACATTATTTTACTTAAGGTTTTTGGAGAGCTTTGGAAAATCAAAGAGGTTTTTGGTAAGCCTTTGAAAACAAAAGTGGTTGTTGGTGAGCCTTGAAACCAACTAGGGTTTTACTTGTGAGCCCGAAGCCAAAACAAGTTGTTTAGGTTCTTGGTTATCCCGTAAAACCAAGGGTGGTTGTTGGTGAGCCTTGAAACCAACTAGGGTTTAACTTGTGAGCACGAAGATAAAACAAGTTATAAAGGTTGTTAGTGAGCTTAAGTTATAAAACCAAACTTAGTGAAATTTCCAAGGGGTTCTTGGGGAGTGGATGTAGGTGCTTGGTTGGCACCGAACCACTATAAATCTTTGTGTTTGTGTGATTGTTCTCCTTGTACTTTTATTTCTTTATTTCCGCTGCATTTATTTAAAATATACAAGCACTTGAATTGCATTAGCACATACTTGCTTTAGTTCATAGATATTTTAAATAGTACAAAAGTTTTATAAAACCCAATTCACCCCCCTCTTGGATTGCCTACCTGAGCCTACAGTGTGGAGTCCAATCCATCCAAGAACCCAGTTTAAAAAGAAGCCCAGAACATTCCAAAATCTAACCCAAGAAGCTAAGATCCAAAAAAAAAAAAAAGGCCCACACAGAATGGGCCAAGATCGGCCCACGAGTGCAGCCCAGGCCCAAGTGGTGGCCTCGCCGGCATTTTTTCTCATCCCCAGTCATGGTGTTTGGTGGACTACCAGGGATGGCAATTTTTACCGATCTAGTGGATACCCAACCCGACCCGACCCTAATGTGATGGGTAAAATCCGACCCGCCTAATTTGTAAACAGACATAATTATATAAAAAAATTCGACTCGGGTTTGGATCGGGTACGAGTAGTAGTGCACCTCGATCCAAATCTAACATGTTTATATATAAAAAAAGCTATGTTTATAAAATATTTAAGTAAACTAGAAATGGGATGGATATATCCAACCCGATTTCAGGTAAATTGGATTTTGTGAGACTGGGTATACTTGACCTGACCCGATCCAAACGTGATTTTTTTATACCTGACTCGACCTGAAATGGATATAAGGTAGAAAATTTTTTAACGATACGGATATGTGTTTTGGATGACCCGATCTGAACCAGATCCATTGCCATCCCTATAGATTGCTAGTCCTTGCCAGCTTTTGGATAGCATAGATCGTGCACGCGGGTTGATCAGATCGTGGACATCATTAGTGGCAGATTTGAGACATATGCGAGCGTGTTTCACAGTGTTTTCAGTGGATTTTGGCACGTTGGATCAAGATCAAACGGTAAAGAGGCTTTCCTGGTCAATTGCTTGCTCTACAGTGATTCGAAGTGTGTTTTTTGGACATTGTTTATGTGATTTATTTAACAAAGGAATGGGATCCAACCCGAGAATGCAACCAGCAGTATACGGGGAGCAATTTGTGGGTTTTTCAAGAAAGAGAAAATAAGAGTGGAAGTGAGAAAAAATAGAGAAATAGCAAAAGTTTTTCATATAATTTTTCTTAGGTGCTTCCAAACTTGAAGAGCATCTTTGAGATTTTTTCCTGTTGGGGCTGGTTTTACATCTAGAATGAGATTTTGTTCTTCTATAATTTTTTTTATAATTTTTTTTATAGTAAAAGGATTATTATGTACAGTCATGGACGTAAGAGTAAGAGATTCCAAATCATATAAAATTTTTGTATGTTTCTTGTGCGATATTTTAATTTTTAGACTTTTCTTCCTTGATTTTTATATTTTACTGCATACAATCCCCTAACATTTCATTGAATAATATTATATGAACATAATTTATAAACTTTAGTGCTGTAATTAATTATACTACATGTGCAAGATAAAAAGAGCTGGCTAAAAAGAAGATTGAGATTACGAAAATGGACAGATTTAAAATACCTCAAAAATAATGTGGACTTGTGCTTGATATTATAAATCTACAGTTATTTTATAAGAATCATGACTAGAGCCGGTCTTGACCTGATTAGATCCATATTGTTTATCTTTCAGCTATCACGCATTTGAAAAGTCTAGTTGACATATATTATTCTAGTTCTCCTAGACCAACCTGATTGATGGGCTTATTTTGCACATAATGGTTCAAACATTATAATGCCTACCCAACACTAATCCAATTCAGTTCAAGTTTGAAACTCACGATCCCTTTATGATTTGCTTTAAAGTCCAGATTGAGTAAATTAATAAATATGATACGTTTTTGAAAAAAGTACTGAAAATTCATTCATGGCAATAACAGAAAAGAATGAAGAAGTAAAAATGTCATGCGACGCACCTAACTCATGGATGAAAATCTTGGTGATACATCCGGAGATGGTACTTTTGTACAGGACTTTGGCTCGAATATTGAAACATGGGCCATCTCAAGTAATTCGGACGAAATGCTAATCAGGTACCAGCCAACTCGGTAGTCTACATCGCAAGGTTTCAGCAACGCCAAGATCGCTGAATAGGTAGCAGATTTAAAAGTTTATCCTGCTTTTAATAAAGGTCGGAGATTTAAAGTAATGCTCATGCATTACATTGCCTAGGGCTGTCTATCACATTTTCTAAAACATAAGACTGGAATATCAGGGCAATTTTATTAGAAGCTTTTACTCTAGCAAGTTGTCCGGGCCTGTTATTACTTTGCCAAAAATCCAATAATCGGAAAACTGGTACAACAACTTCTTTAGCTAAATGTGAGTACTGATTTTTTTTTTTTTTTTTTTTGATGAAACGGTGTATTCATTAAACTGAACGTAGATGAATACAACCTAAGAAGTCAGCAAGCAAAATATTTCTAAGCTGTACAGGGGCAGTCTGCCAATCAGTCCACAAAATAGAGCCAGTATGCTGAGCAACATAGGAGGCTACCCAGTCAGCTGCTGAGTTAGCCTCCCTGAAAATGTGTCTGATAGTCAGAGAAGAGCAATCCTGTAGCATGAGTCTAATGTCCCTGACTATCGGATGACCCACCTATGTAGAGGAAGTCTGCGAGATTAAAGAAATGACGGTGGCAGAATCTCCCTCAATGATAAGGTGGTCTAGGCATAGTACCCGACGAGCATATCTGATCCCAGCCCATGTAGCATAAAGTTCAAGGGCCGGCACCAAAGAGTCGAAGCAAGGGGTACCCCCAGCCGCCAAGAAACCCAACGAAGAGTCCCTAATAATGAAACCTGCTCCGTCCATCCTGCAGCGGAGGCTCCCATCGAAGCTAATAGTGACGAAGGGCGGATGAGGGGGTTCCCAGGTAATAAAAACCCTCTGGGTCGCTCGAGGAGCGAGAGGAGAACCCCATATCTCAGCCGGCATCACAGCAGACCTACAGTACTCCATCGCAGCTATCTTGGCCCTCTCCACCATAATCATAGGGGAATGCCTCAAAGATGTAAATATCCGGTCATTTCTAGAGATCCAGATATGATATGCCAGATAAGCAATAAATGAAACCTGGATAATAGGCGTCGTCCGCAGCAGGGTATAAAAAGTATTAAGAATGTGATCAGGCTGAGCAGGTATACCACAAAATCCCGTCAAAGCCCAGATCCGACTAGCGCGACCGCAATGGAATATGGCATGAGTCTTCATCTCCAGCTGAATCCCACAAAAGGGGCATTCGGGAGTGATATGGATCCCTCTAGAGGTGATGAACTCCCGCGTGGGGAGGCGGTGCCAAGCGAGTTTCCAGATAAAGAGTGAAACTCTGGGGTGCACCGGCAAGGTCCAAATCCAGCGATAGCTCCTGAAAATATAAAGATCCCGATCAGGCATAGGAGTGAGATCCACGATAGGCACCCTGGTCGAAGTCGTATATCTCCAAACTCTGATGTCGGAGCACGGATGGACCGGAAGTGGAATAGACAGGACCCTGTAACCAAGGATGTCCCCAAAAATAGACAAAACCCTGTCTGTGTCCCAAGATGAGAGGCCTGGCCTGTGAAGGTCAGCTACCATAATAGAGGCCGGAGTCAGAACAGAGATGAAGGTGGGCCATCTGCTTAAAGGAATGTCCGAAATCTAGGGGTTATTCATGAAGCTAACTGATCGGCCATCTCCTAGCACCCAGGAAATCTGGGAGGCGACCATCGAGGCTTTGGCAAGCATCTCTCTCCTGACAATCGATGGCCTCCTGGTGGAAGTAGAGCAATCTCCAGGATACAAAGGAATGTCACCATATTTGGCCCTCATGAAAGAAGACCACATGGTGTCAGGACATAGAAAAAACCTGGCGACATGCCGGGTCATAAAATCTTCTCTCCTAGCAAGAAGAGAAGTGATGCCCAAACCCCCCTCATGCGTCGGTCGGCAGACATTTTTCCGGCTCATAAGATGTATCCTCCTCCGATCAGAAGAGGAGTTCCAGAGAAAGGACCGAATCATCTGCTCAATCTTGAGAATGACCCTCATGGGTATAAAAGAATTAACGAGTAGATAAACAGGGAGGGATGCCAATACCGACCAGACAAGAGTGAGCTTGCCCATTGTGGATAAAGATCTGGCCTGCCATCCTCCAATCTTGTCCGTCAGAGAAGCCAAAAGGGGGGCGAAATCGAGCATAGTAAGCCTGGTACCAAAAATAGGAATACCCAGATAATACAACAGGCCTTGTCGCTCCTGAATGCCCAGCATGTGAGTAATCCTGCTCCGGATGTCGAGGATAGTTTTAGGACCAAAGTATATCCCAGACTTTTGAAAATTAATCCTTTGGCCCGAAGCCCGACAGTAATGCTCCACTATCCTCTTGAAGTCCCTGGCATTAGCCAGGGAAGTCCGGCCAAGTAACAGGCAGTTGTCCGCAAATAAGAGATGGGAGACCGGGAATGATCCCGGACCCACAATATAAGGATGGATCTGAGAATCTCGCATGCCTAAGAAAGGGATCTAGATAGGAAGTCAGCATAAATAATAAATAAATAGGGGGACAGAGGGCAACCTTGACGAAGACCATGGGATGAATGGAAGAACTCTGTAGGGGATCCATTGATAAGAATAGAGAATGCAAGGGCCTTAATACAAGACATGATTTTGGAAATCCAAGTTGATTGAAATCCAAAATCCTCTAGAGCTTTGATAAGAAAATACCAGTCAACACAATCATAGGCCCTCTCCATGTCGAGCATAATAGCCATCAGACTATGGCGGCGAGAAGTGGCATGAAGATCGTGCATAAATTCCTGGGCAATAAGGATGTTGTCAGTGATATTACGTCCTCCTATAAAAGCACCTTGTTCAGGGTTAATGATCTTTGGAAGAATGAGGCTCATTCTATTCGCCAGAAGCTTAGCACAAACTTTGCAAAGAGTGTTGCATAGACTGATAGGTCTATAATGTGAAGGCATAGAGGGATCCCGACGCTTCGGAATAAGAGCAATATAAGTCTACTTCCAATCAAGGGGCATGGTAGCCGTATTAAAAAAGAGCTGAACAGCCGCAACCACGTCAACCCTCAGAATCTCCCAGATAGCCTGGAAGAAGAAGGGTGGATAACCATCAGGTCCCGAAGCTTTATCCTCCGCCAAAGACCATAGAGTAGATTTAACCTCTTCTTCTATTACCTGCTTCAACAGATCATAATTTTGAAGAACAGTAACCAAATTCTGGGGAGGAACAGAAGAAATGTTAGGAATAGTGAGAGTAGGAACGGTCCACCTGGTCGTGAAATAATGAAGAAGTTCCCTCCGAATATCAGCAGCATCCTCCATCCATCCCTCCTGGTCGGAATAAAGAGCCCGGATGGTGTTGGTATGCCTCATGATAATAGTGGCCTGATGAAAAAACCGGGTATTTCTGTCTCCCTCCCTCAGCCAGTGAATCCTAGATTTTTGTCTCCATAGGGTTTCCTGATTCTGAAGGAGGGTATGGTGAGTGGCAAGAGTATTGCGCAAAGCCTGAAGGTCTTCGTCTGATAAGTAGCCTTGGGCATCTTCTTTGGTCTGCAATAGATAAATAGTATTCTCAGCCTTCTTGATTTGGTTTAGCAGATTGCCAACTTCCACCCTGTTCCACCACAGATGACGTCTCTCAGTAGCTCCAATTTCCTGGATATCCGGTAGGCCACATCCCCTCGAACCGGTGTTCTCCAAACCTCCCTAGCGATTTGCTTGGCCATGGGATAGGAGAGCCAAAACTTTTCAAATCTGAAAGGCTTGGGAGTAGCAGGGGGAACAATCATAGATAGGAGGATGGGTGCATGATCGGAAGCAATCCTGGTCAAATGGCTAATACTATGATCAGGGTAAAGAGACAGCCAAGAAGGCATGGCAAAGTATCTATCGAGTCTCTCCCACACTCTAGCCTGGTCAGTTTGGTTGTTGCACCAAGTGTGACGAGGATCCACAAACCCAAGGTCGATAAGACCGTTGTCCGAGATAAAGGTAGAGAATTCCCTGATGCCAATATCCAGATGGAAGGGTTTACCTCCCTGCTTGTCGTCCGGCCTCAGGATTGTATTAAAGTCTCCAGCTACCACGGTAGGGATCCCCTGATCAATTAAGACAGACGCCTCTTTCCAAACCACCCTTCGCTCCGTATATGACGTGCTAGCATAAATAGCACAAAGGAGCCAGGAAGGCCTGTTGGGTTCATAAACTACAATAGCGACCAGCTGACAAGATCTATGAAATACATCAACCTTCATTGCCATAGAGTCCCAGCTGACAATGATGCCCCCAGCGAGACCCTGGGAGGGAACAGAGTAGAAACCCCAATCTCTCGGAAGGCGACGCCTTAGACTGTCCAGAGCAGGACCAGATAACCTGGTCTCCAATAAGACACAAATGTGTGGATAATATATCTGCAAATACCTATGAATGTAGATAAGAAGGAGGGTTTTTTCGCCCCCCTGACATTCCAGATAAAAGTTTTCATAGGAACCAGTCAAAGCTTGGGGACGGACCCCTGTCCGTCCTCAAGTTGTTTAAATACAGAAACTTGTTTAATAGTAATATTAACTAGTTCCTGCTTCCCAGAAGTTTCTCCAGTTAATCCCAGGGCGAGTTTCACCTTATCACATACTGGATCATGTCCCCCCTGGTGTGAAGTTAGACTGGCAGGGCACTGCAAGGTTTGTCAGCTTGAATACCAGGTTCGGAAGATTCAGTAATGTCCTTTTCCTTTTGAGGTCGAGATAACACATCATCATCATCCGAAACGGTTTGGTGCAAGGAAGCAAAGGCAGCCTCAGTCTTTAGGTTTTGACCGACTGATGAAGCCTACGGCGCAGACACCGACATTCTCGCAAGAGATTTCAATCGAGTGCATGCAAGTCCAGTTCCCCCTCCAACCTGAATACCACCCTCCGCTTGCACTCCCTACATCACAACCCTGCACCCAAGCCCTTCCCTCAATCCCCCCGAAGCCCGTTGCTCCCCCTCCATCGACTTTTTTTCTCCCTCAGAACTCCCTCCCTTCCCCTGAACAGGACTGGATGTCAAAGGAGCCCGGTCACCCTCTTTCTCTCCCCCAGCCCTCTCCTCGTGGGAGACAGCCTGAGCACCCACATAAGAGGAACCTCCTCCCTCACCCAAGACCTTGCCCCCATGACCACCCTCCTCCCTAGTCAGCCCATGTTTGCCCTAACCCGCCGCCATTCTTTCTTTTCCCTCCTCCTGTTCTCCTGAACCCCCTGAGAAGATGACGAACCAAAGGTCCATTGAGTTACACCATCATAATCATTCACAGACAGTTTAGAGGGGCATACCTGGTTCGGCGGATCAGCAGCTGGCTTCATCGAAGATAGAGAAGGAGATCTGGATTGGCTCCAGGTTCTCTTCAGTGAAATGGTGCCATAATCCACCATTTGAAGGTCCCGGCAACCTTCTTCCGATGGGACTATCTGCATGGTGTCCAACAGAGGAGCAAAGAAACTCCCCCCCACCTCCTTCGTCGAGCTGTCCCCATCCTTTCCGCCGGAATCCGAGTGAGTAGGCGACTTCCTCCTTGCCACTTTCGCCAGCTTTTGCCAGCCTTCGGAGTTAAGTGGCGAGGTCGGGGTGGATGAGTGTCTGTTAGGAGAAGATCTGGAAGGAGAGGACGAAGGCGGGTCAGATGATGAAACCGGGGCCTTGCCACGGTCCACCTGCTCCCCTGGTCCAGATGAAGACCCTCCCCCCCGACCTGGGCGCACCTTCGCCGTCGTCAGCCAAGGACCAAAAGCAAGGAGTTCCCCCTCCCTCAAGACCTTAGGAGCCGATCCCTCAGTGGATTTGTCTCCCAAAACATCAATGAAATTACCTGAACAGAGCCCCGAAGAAGGAGCATCCTTCCCCTGTTCCAACAGGAAATGGCAGCCGACCACCTCGTGACCCATTCTTCCACATCGAAAGCACACCGGAGGAAGGCTCTCGTACACGAATTGCTGCCAGAAGGGTTCGGTTCTCCCCTGGATCAAAACCCCCCGGTAGCAATGGTCGCGATGCATCAATCTCCATGCGGATCCTGGCGAAGCCAATTTTCTACATGAGATCGGTGAAAGTGTCCAAGGAAAGAGGCTTACCAGCTTCTCTGGCAACGGCCATAATGGCCGAAGGCTCCCAATATTCCAAAGGAAGGTCAGGCAGCCTCATCCACACCACTGTGCGATTCACAGGGCTCCTTCCTGGTCTGAAGTCATGCTGCCACGGTGCCAGCGCCATGAGTTGGTCGGCGACGTACTAGGGCCCAGTTGTCAACACCCGGTTGCAGTCATTCGTGGAGGCCAACCGGAGCACCAAATGGTCCTCACCCACGGGAAAGGCCTCAGGGTCCATGGCCAGCTGCAGTCTCATCCGAACTTCCTTCACTAACCTGAGGGCCTGAACCCGGTGGTCGAGACTGCAGTAGGTGACCGCGAGGCCCTCCCACTTCTTCCTTGAATCCTCTATCAGCATTTTTGAGGTGATCAAAACCTTGGAGAAGTTGAGCTGGAGCCTCTCCAACTCCTCCTTAGTGAGCTTGTAAGAAGTCCAAGCCGAAGCACGAGGTGGTCCATGCGCCCACGAGCGGCCTTCCTTCCCACCGGAGCCAGTTTCATCCTTCCCATCCGAGCCTGAGAGCCTTCCTTCTGCTCCAGACTCCGCCATCAGGCAACCACCCAGCAGCAACACGAACAAAAAGAAAGCAAACTCCCCAAACCCTTAAAACCCAGAGAAATCCAGTAGAAACCCTTGGAGAAGATGGCATGTTTTACGAGAGACTCCGCCACTGGCGAACTACAAAGGTAGTACCAATCTGCTTTTCTCGGAGGCATTTCATCTGTCTTCAGCACATGAGGGAAACGAATTTTTTAAAATAATATAAAAAAACATAATTACCAAAATAAGTGATCCGTAATATATTTACGGATTTAGGTGGCACGTGGCAAAAAAGGGGTAATTCGGGAAAAAAAAATTGATATGTCGGACGGGCGGGCCAAATTGCCTGAATTCGTCTTTTGAAAAGATAAATTCTCAGTCAAATTCGTCTTTTCAAAAATCGAATTCAAGCCCCGCACGCTACCCACCTCGGAAGCCGGCCACCGCTCTGTGAGCTCGCCACGTGGACTTGGTTTTCTGAATTCATCTTTCGAAAAGATGAATTCGACTGAGAATTCATCTTTTCGAAAGACGAATTCAGGCAGTACGCCCCATCCCCGGCTTCTTCTTCTTCTGTTCTTCTTCTTTGCCCTTCTTCTTCGTGTTGTCTCCCCCAGTCCCCCGACTCGCTGTCTCTCTCCCCCCAGGCCCCATCCCCCTCCCCCGGCCTCATCTTCTTCGTTGTCTCCGGGTCCATTTTATTTTTTATATTTTTTATATCCGGTCTGACCCTATCCTCTTTTAAAAGGTTTGGTTTTATTTTGATCCGGTCCGGTTTAATTTTTTTGGTTCTTCAACGGTCTCCGATCCATTGAAGGTACGATTTATTATTTAAAAATTTTTATTTGTTTGTTGCTAGATCCATTCAAAGGGATCCGGTTCAAGTACAGGAAAGAAGTCCAAGAATATTCGTAAATATATTTTCTTCTAGGTAATTACTATATTTTTTGTTATTATATTTTTTTTGAATATTATTATTATGTTGTTTGTTTGGTATAAAATTTAGAATAATTAGTAGGATAATTTTAGAAATTTATGATGTAATGATATGCTATTTTTGTTATAATATAATTGTAATTATATAAATTTAGAAATTTATGATGTAATATAATTATTCTAATTATTAAGATTTTAATATTTAGTATTATGATATAATTGTAATTATATTAATAATGATTAATTAAATAAAAAGTATATATTATAAATAAATGTATTGATATTATAATTGTAATATAATTATTCTAATTATTAAGATTTTAATATTTAGTATTATGATATAATTGTAATTGTATTGATAATGATTAATTAAATAAAAAAATATATATTATAAATTAATGTATTGATATTATATTTATAATATCATTATTCTAATTATTAAGATTTTAATATTTAGTATTATGATATAATTGTAATTGTATTGATAATGATTAATTAAATAAAAAAGTATATATTATAAATTAATGTATTGATATTATATTTATAATATCATTATTCTAATTATTAAGATTTTAATATTTAGTATTATGATATAATTGTAATTGTATTGATAATGATTAATTAAATAAAAAGTATATATTATAAATAAATGTATTGATATTATATTTGTAATATCATTATTTTAATTATTAAGATTTTTAATATTTAGTATTATGATATAATTGTAATTGTATATCTTGTAAATAATTATGTAGTTAAATAATTATTTAGTAATACTTAATTATGAATGAAGTTAGAAGTTTATATATTTGTAATTTTTTCATCATTATATAAATGTGCATAATGAATTTTTATAGCATGCATTATGAATTTTTAGGTTAAGCATTTGATTTTCTATATATATTTTTATAAAATTTGTATTTCATTGAACCGTAGACCTGTAAATTGCTTGATATGCATATTCTGTAGTATCCATACATTTTTCTATACTTGTACGGATCTGAGAATTATGCATGTTAATCAATTGATTGTCCAATTTGGACAGTTTGGGAATTATAAATAATTTTATAGGTCAATTTATAGTAATCAAACGGTGTGCAATGAAGGCCGAATGAAATTTCGATCATCATTTTTCTTTTGTTCTTCGCATACATAAATATTTGTATGTGGAGAACTAAGAAAAAATACTGCTGAAATTTTATTCGGTCTTCATTGCATACTGTTTGATTACTATAAGTTGACCTATAAAATTAATGCAATTCCTGAATGGGATAGGATTTTTACCTAGTAGTTGATGATAGGATGCATTTATCATGATAGTAAAATAATTATATTTTTAATTTTATTGTCATATTAATTATGTAATTTAATTAGTTTATTAATGATATCAATATATGAGAAAGTTATTTCTAAATATATTTTGTTAATTAAACATGTAGGATATAATGGAAGAAACAATCACAGCATTATGTTATATGGGTGGTTCTATGATTAATGGATCAAATGGAATTTAGTACAATCAGGGACCAACAAAGGTAATTAAAATCAGTTCTGATATGACATTCCAAGAGTTGGAGAACAAAATATGTAGAGTTCTCCGTATTGATAGAACTGAAAAACAAATTTTGATTATCTATAGATATCCTCAAGTTGTCTAACTGACATTTATAAAGTATCAACCTGTTCCATTAACTGATGATGAAGACATGGAGATAATGTTTCCAACTATCGGTTCACATCCATGTATATCGGGTGCAGAGTTATATATAGATATCTAAACTATTGAAGCTCCTGAACCTGATTGCGAACATGATGATTATGAAGAAGCTGTTCGAAATATAGCAACAACTCATGTAACTGAACATGTTCTATCATATAGTACTCCGAATATTGCAGCCAATGAAGTGAAAAATATTGGCTTAGTTTTTACTGTAGATCTGTTACGTACGGTGGATAGTACTGTACCAGAAAGTAATATTAGAGAAGCATCAATATATACAGTTGCTGATGACAGTGTGCATGTCGATAATCAACTTTTTAGTGAGAATGATGACGAAAGTGAACATGATTTGGCTGACGAAGGTGACGAGGCCGGTACTTCACATCCAGTACGAAGTTCAGAGGATACCACTGTTTCAAATTATTCTACATTTGAAGCTCCATCTAGAACATTTACCCAGATTGGTTGGAATGCTACAAATATGTTAATGTATTCTTCAATGCAGGAACAACATGTTATATGGCAAAGGAATGAGGAGTTACGTAAAGGACTCCGCTTTATAGGTAAGGCAGAATTGTAGACTGCAGTAAAATAATATTCTGTTGAAAGACATCATGAATTCAAGGTTATTGAATCAAATCCAAATCTATGGCATGTCAAATGTAAGAGCAAAGATTCTGGCTGTCAGTGGATGTTGAGAGGTATTAAACGGCATAATTTTTTTGAGATCTCACGATATACCGATCCTCATACATGCCTATCTGTAATGATGTCTCAAGATCATTCTGGTTTGGACTCTACTTTAATTGCTAATGAAATTCGGGACCTGGTTAAAGAAATTCCTATCATTGCTATTGCTGGACTTGGTGCAGTCATAAAGAACAAATACAACTATACACCAAGTTATAGAAAATTATGGGATGCTAAATAGAAGGCGATAGCGATGCTGTTCGGAGATTGGGATATGTCATATCAATTACTTTCGAAATGGTTGCATGCTGTACAAACATTTAATCCGGGTACCTGGATGAAATTTATCAGCACTCCAACTGGTATACCAAATTATGCCCAGTTTGATCGTGTATTCTGGGCCTTTGCACCCTCGATTGAAGGGTTTAAGCACTGTCGTCCGGTCATAAGTATCGATGCTACTTTCATGTATGGAAAATATAAGGAGAAGTTGTTGATTGCAATTGCTATTGATGGAAATAATCAGATCTTTCCACTTGCATTTGGTATTGTCGATGAAGAGTCAGTGGACACCTGGGGTTGGTTCTTAGCTTGTATCAGAAATTTTGTTACAACACATCAGGAAATTTGTCTAATTTTTGATCGACATGCTGGTATACTTGCTGCAGTACAGAATGAGTATCTGGGTTGGCAGCCACCGCATGCTTATCATGTATATTGCCTACGTCATGTGGCAAGTAACTTCAATTCAAGATTTTGTGATCCCAAACTAAGAGATGTGGTGAAAAGAGCTGGAATGCAAATGCAACCTTAAAAATTCCAGAAATACATGAGGAATATTGAGAAATTTAACCCAGAAGCTGTTCAATGGTTGAATGAAATTCCTTTAGCAAAATGGACACGTTCACATGATGACGGACGATGGTATGGGATGATGACAACTAATATATCCGAGTGTTTCAATGGAGTTCTGAAAAATGCTTGATTTCTTGCCATAACAGCATTGGTACAGTTGACTTTCTTTCGGCTTGTATCATATTTTGAAGGCCGACTTGTCCAAGCAACAGAGGTAATGGACAGAAATGAAAGGTTTACTCCTTTTGTTACGGGACATGTCATCTCTAACCAAGCCAAAGCGACATCGCATACCATTACACGATTTGATAGAGCAACTGGCTTGTTCCAAGTCCAAACTGCTAGACGTGGACCGAACATGAACAGGGGTGATAATACACAGGTACTTATGATCTTTATGTATCATTGAAAATATGTTATTAGGTTGTGTATATGCTGAATTATGATTTTTGATGCTGTAGGTTGTTCGTCTTTCCCAGCAGACATGTATATGTTAGAAATGGCAATGTTTTCATTTACCTTGTTCTCACGTCATGGTTGCTTGTGCACATATTGCCATTAATTTTAGAATATACATTGATCGGTGCTATACATTACACGATTATCATCAAACTTATGTGCCACAATTTCAACCAATTCCTTATGAAGAATATTGGCCCCAGCAAAATGAACATGGTATCATTATACCTGATGTAAATAGGCTGTGATAGAAAGGTAGGCCACGATCCACGAGGATCAGAAATGATATTGATATAAGAGAAGCCGGCAACAGACGCAAGTGTACAATCTGTAAAGAAGAAGGGCATGATAGACGGTCATGTCCAAGGTTTTTACAAGCAGATTAGTTAAATTATATCAGTCATATTTTACAGATATTTTAATATATGGATTGTAATATATTAGGCTAATCTTGTCATTGCTTTGTATTTTATTTGATGGATTGTAATATATGGATATATTTTATTGTCTGATGTTTATAGCTTGTATATGGATTGATGTCCTTATTATGCATTAAAGGGGCTTTGTGATTGATTTTCTTTGAGTTATCACAGTTATGGATCCTAATCTTTCTGATAGTAGTGTACTACACGGTCAGCCTTCATATAGATCATCTTTGGTCTCGGAGGGACAGGACGTTGTTTTGCACTATCGACGTCGAGAGATGGTTATGCGCAGATCGATACCGCTTGATTATCGTATTATGCCATTGCTGATGCAGTCCGGATTCTATGGTCTAGCATGTATTGGATTTATTAGATTGGACTGGCATTTGATCACTGCTCTCGTCGAGCGGTGGCGTCTAGAGATGCATACTTTTCATTTTCCCCATGGAGAGGCTACCATCACCCTACAGGATGTTGCTGTTCAGTTAGGTTTGCCAGTAGATGGTCTACCAGTGACGGGTAGTATACGGGTAGACTGGAGGCAGCTTTGTCTTGAGTTATTAGGGGTCGTCCCACCAGATGATAGATTGCATGGATCACGACTGAGCTTGGTCTGGCTTATCGAGCACTTCTAGGCTTTAGCATTCGATGCGGACGTGGCAGCCATACAGTGCTATGCTCGAGCATATATTTTACAGTTGATGGGTGTGTGCCTTTTTATGGATAAATCTGGGAACAACATGCATATCTTGTTTCTACCTTTATTAGCAGATTTCGAGATGGCCGGACAGTATAGTTGGGGTAGCGCTGGACTCGCTTGGTTGTATGGAGAGATGTGCAGGGCGAGCCACAGAGATGTTTCTGATATTGCTGGTCCACTATTGCTACTACAGCTATGGGTTTGGGATAGAGTTCCGATTCTTGCACCCCACAGATTACTTCGACAGACTCCATATCCGATGATCGATTTTGATGATGATGGAGCCGGTTTATCACATGGACCATTAGGGATGAGGTGAGTTTAGAATTTACATAATATTTTTATGCCGTATATGATATATACTATTTTATTTAATTAATTTAATTAATTTATTTTGTAGATGGAGAGATCATTTTTCTGTCACACAGGTACCTATGCATGTGGTCTCTTCGTATCGTTATTTACTTAATCGACTGCGACCCGACGAGGTAATGAATATTGAATTTTTCGTAATGATTGACTTGTTTCATTTGTTCTTGTTTAATAAATTATGCTTTAAATTATTTATAAACAGGTCATATGGTAGTCATATACTGTCGCTATGATTGCACAGTTACCAGACTACTGTCTGCAAAGTCAGGAGATCTGGTGTAGTCGAGTGCCACTAGTATGTTTTTATATAGTAGAGTGGCATTTACCCGATAGAGTGATGCGCCAGTTCGGGATGCGACAGGTTGTGCCAGATCAGTTTGATACGTTGTCTGCACTACATCGTATTGATATGAGAAGACGATCTGATCAGTCGCAATGGTGCAGTATATGATTACATGGTAAGTAATTTAAATTTTATTATTTAAATTATAATATACATTTAAATTTTGTCAAACTAATTATTTTTTTTATTTACAGGGTAGTAGTTTTGCGACGATACTTGAACGTGCGACGTCCTCTCCGGATATACAGGATATATGTCATTCTGCCCTCCATACTCTTGGCGAGCATGCACGGATTCCACTACGTGAGTTTTATCGGGAGAGAGATAGGAAGGACGAGACTCCTTTGCCTTATTATCCATATCCATCTTCATCCGGAGCACCTCTGCCAGCTCATCACATACGAGGTACGAGACGACATAGCACCTCTCCACATCTGATGCACGAGTTCACATCTACTGAGGATGTGGCAGCACATTTTGATTATACTACTGTACCGGATTTCATGGGCTGGCAGCATGATTACTCCGGACATGGAGGATTGTCGTCATATCACGTATCTGCACAGCAAGCATCACACGATATAGAGCATGCTGCATATCAGGCATCACACGATATAGAGCATGAGACAGAGCAGCATCAGCCACCTCCGATCCGTCGTCGTATACAGCCTACACGCACTAGGAGACGGCCATCATGTGGGACCGAATAGTCATTTATTTTAGAATTTATTAAAATTCAAGTTTTCTTGTTAATTTTAAAAAATTATGTGTTTATTTATATGTGTTGTGGTCCAAAATGTATAAGAATTATTTATATAAGTGTTTATTTATATATGTGTTTATATGCGTTCTGGCCTAAAATAGACAAGAATCATTTATTTGCTTAACTAAATTCAAAAAAATATAAATTATAAAATTCAAATTATGAAAATAATAAAAATTTTATTTTCTGTCGATTCTGTCATCTATTCGGTTCTCAGTCCTGTCATCGTTCTGATCGCTAGTCCGGCTACCAGGATCGATCATCGATTCACTTACTGGTCTTGCTACTGATCCGATCATCCGTCCACCTACTGATCCGATCATCGGTCCACATATCGGTCTTAAAATGATAATAATCATTTATTTGCTCAAGTAAATTAAAAAATATATAAAATATAAAATTAAACATATGAAAATAATAAATTATTTTAGGATTTATTAAAATTCATAATTTATCGTTAATTTTAAAATTTTTTTATTAAATTTTAATTAAAAAAATATTATTTGGTGAAATCGTAGATACAATCAGCGATTTATCATTATTTTATTTTATAAAAAAATATAAAATTTTTAACAATTTTTTAAATATTTTTTAATTTTTAATGTAATTTGGTAAATAATATATATAAAATATTTTAATTTAATATATTAATTATTTAATAATAATAATAATATTTTTTTTTTTCAGTAAAATCGTAGAAGGATCCGACCCTCGGTCCTGTCACCATCTCGATCGCCAGTCCGGCTACCACCAGGATTCGACCATCGGTTCACCTACCGGTCTTGCTACCAGTCTGACCATCGATCCACCTATCAGTCAGACCATCGATCCACATATCGGTCCTGTAATTTTTTATTAATTTTTTATTTTTTATAAAATTTTGATACAGAAATATTATCATGTATTATATACAGTTATTCACGGGTTAAATTTTTTTCAGATTTTTTTTTAAAATTTTCATTTTAATAAATTTTTTTTTAATATAAATTAATATTTTAAAATTAAAAATTTTTTTTCTTTTAATAATTTTTTTTATACGATTCACGAAGATTTCGTCTTTTGAAAAGACGAATTCAATTAAATTGAGTTCGTCTTTTCAAAAAATGAACTCAATTAAATTGAATTCGTCTTTTCGACAGATGAATTCATCCATGTTAGCACGTACCACCTAGTTCGAAAAATAAATTTTGAATCATTTATTTTTATAATTTTTTTCTAAAAAAAGCATTAGTTTAAAAAAAAATTCTGAGGGATACGGTCCGAATTTAAAACCTTCACGGTCAAGTAACGATGCTTATGGAAACTTCTAGTTGATGCCCGGGCAGTAATGATGCTTATGGAAACTTCTAGTTGATGCCCGGGCAGGAATACGGCAAACAGTGGGACAGCAGACGACAAGAGTGCTGGGTAGGCATGGATACATTCAGTCAACTAATAACTCTTTTCTAATCTCCTAGCTGTCAATTCCTGGAACCGAATTCAAGAAAACATTGGATTTTATTTTATCCTGAAACTAAATTCTACTTTTTCACTAGCAAATTGAAGCCTAGCGTTTTTTTTTTCTTGGAAGATCATACGTACACGACCAAAATCTTAATAGCCATGGTATAATGCATGTCACTAATACCAGAATAAAAATAAGAACCTTAAATTTAGTTGAAGTTCCAACCAGTCGACACTGCTAATATACGTACGTACATACATATATATATATATATATATATATATATATATATATATATATATATATATATATATATATATAATCTCATAATATAAACATAGATTTAATTAAATTTTCCTGACATATCGATAAAATTAGTTTTGTTGTCGCGTCAACTCCTGGACCGGGGATTGGGATGGCTGGATCGGCTGAGGCGCTCCTCTCTCGGGCGAACCTGCACAAAGTCTCCAAGGACGCCGGTGGTGTTCCGGCGGGGAACCCTCCGATGCTTAAGTTAGCAAGAGGTTGAGGGCAACAGAATGGAGGAATCGAAGGAACAACGGCGTATGGAGAGAGAATAATTCTCCTACCTCAAACGGGGTCCCCCAGGTATCTTATATATGTGCGTAACAGTCCAAAATCCGTCAGGGGAGAGGCTGAGAAAGACCGATCTGCCCCTAGGAGAATCTGGAGAGTGGACACGTGGTGCGTAGATACAGCGACACCATGGAAGTAGTGGAGCAGGGCCGTTGGGATGGAGAATTCCGCCATAACAGAAAGATACTTCTGGAGTACTCTGGATGTCAAGGCCTACCCGTCGGACATCGGCTATGAGGCGGTCGGTCGTCGTGTCGAAGGCCGAACTTTCGAAGGAGAATGGCAGACCGGACCCCAGCAGGAGAGGGCCATTCGGACCTCAACTCCAGTGGATTGGATCCAGGCGGAGGACGGCGGGCCGGACCCCAGCAGGAGAGGGTTGTTCGGACCTCGACTCCGGTGGGTCGGACCCTGGCGGAGGACGGCGGGTCGGACCCTGGCGGAGGACGGCGGGCCAGACCCTAGCAGGAGAGGGTCGTTCGGACCTCGACTCCAGTGGGTCGGACCCTGGCGGAGGACGGCGGGCCGGACCCCAGCAGGAGAGGGTCGTTCGGACCTCGACTCCTGGTGGGTCGGACCCTGGTGGAGGACGGCGGGCCGGACCCCAGCAGGAGAGGGTCGTTCGGACCTCGACTCTAGTGGGTTGGACCCCGACGGAGGACGGCGGGCCGGACCCCAGCAGGAGAGGGTCGTTCGGACCTCGACTCCGATGGGTCGGACCCTTCTTGACCGGAGCGGTCGGACCAGACTGCAAAATTGGGCCGGTTCTGATAGGGGATGAACCGTCATGGTACAACAATTGTCCCCCTTGCCTTTGTGCTTTAAGCGAGTCCGCAGGCTTGAAGGACGAGGGCATTAAATGGCATTAAATGCGCCAGCCTTTCAAATGATGGCGAATCCGATTCAGCGCGCCGTGTTCGTTCGCCTCCCGCCCCGATTCTTACCCCCGGGACAGGTGGCAGTGCCTGATTGGCGGGGATTGACAGAGTAGTTATGGCTGGTACGGCGTGTGATGGTGTCCATCCGGATTTTCGAAGCGACGTGGGACACGTGGCGCCATCAGAGCGGTGGGTGCGCTCGCCGAAGTAGCCCATCCACCGTTGTTTCGCCTGTCACGCGGATTACGGCCGGTTATGATCCGGCTCGTCCCTTCGGATTCCTGTCAAATCCGGAAATTGAAGCGACAACCGTCGGAGCTCGGCACGTGGGGGTGCGTTGGGACGCGACCCCCGGATACCTATAAAAGGAGGGGGGAATCGCCCCAAAGGCACTTGCTGCTGCATTTGTGTTGGAAGAGAGAATCGCCTCCTCCCCCCTCCGCGCTGCTTTTAGGCTTTCTTAGAGACCCAGGAACCAGGTTAGTCCCGTCTTCGTCTTCTCCCATCTTCTTCTTCCTTCTCTGCAGCTAATGTTAGGATGGCTGTAGCTCGTAGCCATAGGGAGCCTGGCCCGTTTGATATTCCGTCAACCATGACCCGAGAGAGGGTCGAGACCCTCAGGACCATATACAATATACCGTCCATCCTGTACCTGACCGTCCCTAGCCGAGAGGGTAGGATAAACGGACCCTTGAACCTAGGAGCCCTTCCCATGTACAAAGACCACTTGAAGACCGGTCTTCGGTTCCCGATCCATGACTTCTTTGTCTAGGTTTTCGATACCTTTAGGATCACGCCCTCCCAGCTGACACCGAATAGCATTCGAGTGCTGTGCGGCTTTGTGGTCCTGTGTCGGGAGGCCGACATAGAGCCTAGGATGTCCCTTTTTTCAAATTTCTTTCTATTGAAGTAGGACTTCTGGAGTCAGGAATGGTCGATGTTCGGTCCCTGTCCTAACCGGAAGATCCTAGGGGGGCTTCCATCTGCTATTCATGGATGGAAGTCCAGGTTCTTCTTCATAGACAGCCTGGAGCCGTGGGGCTTCGAGGCAGCTTGGAGGGGGCCGAGGCCGGATGCCTTTCATGGGAGGAAGGTCTCGAGGGCCGACGAGGCCGACTTCCACAGGTTGGACGGCGAAGATCCAAAATCCATTACCTTTCTGCTCTTTGAGGACAGCCTCCACCGGGCCGGGCTCAGCCGACAGCCGACGCTAGGTAGGACGAGAGTTGTGTAGGGAGAGGTTGACTTTCCCCCTTTTCTTCTTTACTCCTTGTCGGCTTTGCGACTGTTGCCAACACTGCTTTTATTGTTGACAGGTGAAAAAATGAAGCCGGATAGGGCTATTCTCTCGGCACGATCGGCACAGAGGAGAGCGGTCCGGATCGTGGAGTAGACGCAGAGAACCGAGGAAGCGGGCGGCAGAACCAGCACCCGAAAGGTCGAAGAAGCAACGGACGGTGGAGTCGTCCGTTCCGGTGGTGTTGATCGACTTAGGGGACGACATGCCCTTGACCAAACGACAAAAGATGATTGCGTCCGAGCGGTCATCTTCAGCAGGATGGCTTGCCGCCCAAGTGGAAGGGAGGCATTCAACGTCGGCAGGGACGGTGGCGGCCCCTGCGCCCCCGCCATCAGAAATGACCACGATAGTCCCCCGGGAGACTCAAAGAGCCCCTGCGGGCGAAGGGCCGTTGGTTGCAGGCGAGAGGGCCGCCTGGGCCCTCGGGGAGGAAGAAGAGCGCATGCTGTGGCACGCGGCTGAGGAGGCAAGGGAGCAGCTTCAATGGGCCGTCTCCGATACTGACGGGTGGTCCGTGAGCGAGGCGGCCAACAGTTTACTCCGCCATCTCTTAGGGGTAAGCTTTTTCTATTCCTGCTTTTACCTTAGGTTTTACACTGCAACTTTCTTAACCATACTTTTTTGTCGGCAGCTTGTCAGGGACAGCCTTCTGATGGACCAAGGGTTGGGCGAGTTACTACACACAAAAGAATAGCTAACCCAGAGGGCCGAGGCAGCCGAGCTGGCGAGGGACACCGCCTGGGCAGCGCTGACTGCCTCCAGGGAAGAGGTGATCGGCCTGAAGGCTGTGGCAGTTGAGGTGTCCCCCTTGCGGGCCGAGCTGGAGGCCGAAAAGAAGAAGACGGGAAACTTGCTCGCCCAAAAAGCTGACCAGGAGGCCAGGCTGAAGGGGAAGAAGAAAATGACCAAATCCCTGGCACGTCGGCTGAAGGTTGAGGAAGGTCGCCTGGTCGATCTCGACATCCGCGCGAAGGGGTACCAGACTTCGGCAGAAAGGTACAAGGGCCTACTGAAGTCGGCCCAAGACTTGCTGAAGACGGCCGATGTGAAGGCCGTCACGGAATATAAGGCCTCCAAGGACTTCGAGGAGGAAATGAACGAAGCCGGGATGGTCGGCTTCGACTATGGGTACGATGAGTGCCTGGAAAAGGTTAGCGCCGCCTTCCCAGAGCTCGACCTCGCCTTCCTCCAACTGCCGAAGCCAGTAGAGGCAAGAATTTCTGAAGGGACGGACCCGACTATCGAAGCAGCTGAAGTCCTAGCGGGATCTGTTGTGGAGGCAGATGGAGCAGACGTCCCAGCTAATGCCAAGGCTGAGGCGGTCGAAGGGGCCGAAGTGGTTGTTATTGTACCCTCCGAAGGTCAGGCCTAGGTGGTTGTAAAGGTCTGACCTTCAGCCTATGTAAAAGTCTTTTTGAACTAATGAAGAAAACTTTTTCCTCACTATCTTGCCTTCTTTTATACTATTCTCTGCTTTGCTTTCTGAAATTTTGCTAAGTATGGACCGGTCGGCAATTAGAGCGAGTGGTCGGACCTTCTGGGTGAGTATTGAGCGAACTGGAATGAACAAAATCCTCTTAGGACTTTTACTCCAAGTACTGGCCCATCGGCAACTGGCTCAGGAGATTTATCCTAAGTGCTGGTCCGTCGGCTTTCGGACACTGAAGTAGTTGAGGTAGCGGTCGGATGTCAGCTCAGGCCGGAGCAACTAGCTTAGGAGATTTATCCTAAGTGTTGATCCGTCGGCTTCCGGACGCTGAAGCAGTTGAGGCAGCGGTCGGATGTCAGCTCAGGCTGGAGCAACTAGCTTAAGAGATTTATCCTAAGTGTTGATCCGTCGGCTTCCGGATTGGGCTGCCCTAGAGCCTTTGCCGACCGGAGTTGGACTTTCGGAAGTGGGCTGCCCTAGAGCCTTTGCCGACCGGAGTCGGACTTTTGGAAGCGGGCTGCCCTAGAGCCTTTGCCGACCGTGGTCGGACTTTCGAAAGTGGGCTGCCCTAGAGCCTTTGCCGACCGGGATCGAACTTTCGAAAGCGGGCTGCCCTAGAGCCTTTGCCGACCGGGATCGGACTTTCGGAAGTGGCTGCCCTAGAGCCTTTGCCGACCGGGTCGGACTTTCGGAAGTGGGCTGCCCTAGAGCTTTTGCCGACCGGGGTCAGACTTTCGAAAGTGAGCTGCCCTAGAGCCTTTGTCGTTCGAGGTCGGACTTTCGGAAGTGGGCTGCCCTAGAGCCTTTGTCGATCGGAGTCAGACTTTCGGAAGTGGACTGCCCTAGAGCCTTTGCCGACCGGAGTCGGACTTTCAGAAGTGGGCTGCCCTAGAGCCTTTGCCGACCTGAGTCGGACTTTCGGAAGTGGTTCGTAGAAGAAATGTGAACTTCATTGGTAATATTTGCGGAGATTGTCTACATTTCACGGACGTGCCAACTGTCGTCCGTCCAAAAATTCCAGTCGATAAGTGCCGGCTCGAACCACTTCGGAGACCTGATATGGTCCATCCCAATTTGGGGAAAGCTTGCCTTGCTCTGTCGGCCTCGAAATTTGGCCCTCCGCAAGACCAAATCGTCGACTCGAAAAGCTCGTGCCTTGACTCGCGAGTTGTAGTACTTTGCCATCTTTTGGTGGCATACCGCCATCTTCATGCTTGCCCGAAGCCTTGTTTCCTCAAGTAAGTCCAGGTCAGCCCTTCGTTGCTCGGAGTTGGCTGGCTCAGCAAAGTGGTCGATCCGGAGGGATTGGAGAGAAATTTCGATAGGGATGACGGCTTCACTTCCGTAAGTGAGGTTGAATGGAGTTTCGCCGGTGGATGCTCTGGCAGTCGTCCGATATGCCCATAACACAGAATGGAGTTCTTCCGCCCAAAGCCTTTTTGCTTCATTGAGACGGGTCTTCAGCCCATGCAGGATCGTCCTGTTGGTGACTTCGGCCTCACCATTGCACTGTGGGTGGCCGACCAAGGTATGTCGGTGAGAGATTTGGTATTGCTGACAGAAGTCCTGGAACTTGGAGTTGTCAAATTGTCTTCCATTGTCCATGATAATTGTCCGGGGAATGCCGAATCGGAAGACGATATTGTTCCAGACGGAGTTCTCCACCTTAGGCTCCGTTATCTGCTCTAGTGGTTCGGCTTCCACCCACTTGGTGAAATAGTCGATAGCCACAAGCAAAAATTTTCTTTGTCCGGAGGCCGAGGGAAAGGGTCCCAGAATATCCATTCCCCACTGCGCAAATGGTCATGGGGCGGTGATCGGAGTCAGCTCGCTGGCGGGCCTCCTCTGAATGACTGAGTACCTCTGGCATACATCACATTTTCGGACAAAGTCTGATGCATCCTTCTGAATGCTGGGCCAGTAATATCCTTGCTAGATGATCTTGTAAGCCAGGGATCTCCCTCCAAGGTGGTCGCCACAAATACCTTCATGGACTTCTCTGAGGGCATAGTCGGTGTCATCAGCCCCAAACACTTCAACAGCGGCTGTGAGAATGACCGCTTATACAAAGCATCGTCAAGGACGATGTACTTGGAGGCTGTCGGGCGTATCTGTTTGGCCTCTGCCGGATTCTCAAGAAGGGTTCCCTTGGCCAAGAAAGTAAGGATTGGGTCCATCCAAGAGGCTTCATGTTCCACCTGATGGATCTCTGTCGGCTCTTCGGCAATGCTGGGATGTCGCAAATACTCCACAAAGGTTCGATCGGAAGTCCTGCTGGCGGCCGTAGCCAGCCTTGAGAGAGCATCCGCCCGAGAGTTCTGCAGACGAGGTATGTGGAAGATTTCAAAAAATTTGAACCGAGAGATGAGGCTTTGTACCTGGTTTAAATACTTTGCCAGGGTCGGATCCCTGGCCTCAATTCTCCCTTTACTTGGTTGACCACCAGCTGGGAATCAGAGAAAACTCTGAGTCAGTTGATGCCCAGTTCGTGGGCAATCCGCAGCCCCGCGAGGAGGGCTTCATATTCCACTTGATTATTTGATACATGAATAAGAAGTGCAAATCATACTCCAGGTTCCCCCGTCCGGCTCGGCCAGAATCAGCCCGGCCCCGCAGCCTGAAAGGTTGGACGCTCCGTCCACATGGAGAGTCCAGGCTGGTTCTGCTTCATAAACAGCATCCGCTTCGGATATTTCGACCATCCGAGGGGGCATCTCCTACTTCCATATACATTCTGCAATGAAGTCAGCAATTACCTAAGCCTTCAGGGTAGATCGCGGCTGGAAGGAGATGTCAAATTCTCCTAACTTAACGGCCCATTTAGCGAGCCAACCGGATGTGTTCGGGCTTCGAAGAATCGCCTTGAGAGGTTGGTCGGTCAGCACTACAATCGGATGTGCTTGGAAGTACGACCAGAGCCGCTTAGCCAATGTGATCAAGGAGTATATTAATTTTTGCATCTTGGGGTACCTCGTTTCGGCGTCATGAAGGACTTTGCTGATGTAATAGATGGGCTTCTGCTGTCCATCCTCTCCGACTTGCACAAGGACGGTGCAAACTACCTCGTCCGATGCCGAAAGGTAGAGATATAAGGGCTCCCCCTCTACCGGCTTGGCCAATAGCAGAGGGTTCTTCAAGTACTCCTTCAATGCCTCGAAAGTCGCCCGACATTTATCTGTCCAAACAAACCTCTCTGACCGGCGCAGGGTCTTGAAGAATGGCAGGGACCTTTCAGCCGATCGGGAGATATAATGGCTGAGAGAGGCAATCTGGCCGGTGAGCTCTTGGACCTGCTTTTTGTTGGTCGGGTGCGCCATCTCCGTGATGGCTCTGATCTTGTCAGGATTCAGTTCAATTCCCCTCTGTGTAACTAGAAAACCAATGAATTTACCAGAGGTTACCCCAAAGGTGCATTTAGTGGGGTTCAGCTTCATCCGATGGTGCCTAAGTGCGTCAAAGGATTCTTGCAGGTCCTTGATGTGGTCAGCCTTATGGAGACTCTTCACTATCATGTCGTCTATGTAAGCCTCCATGTTTCTCCCTAGTTGTCCTTCGAACACCCGGTTGATCAGCCGTTGAAAGGTGGCGCCGGCGTTCTTCAAGCCGAAAGGCATCATCCGATAGCAGTACATGCTTTTGTCAGTGACAAAGGCAGTCTTCTCCTCATCTTCCGGATGCATCTTTATTTGGTTGTATCCGGAAAAGGCGTCCATAAAGCTGAGAAGCTGATGGCCGGCTGTGGCATCCACCAGTTGATCAATTTTGGGTACTAGGAAGCTATCCTTCGGACAAGCCTTATTGAGGTCGGTGTAGTCCACATAAATCCTCCATTTTTCATTGAAATTCTTCACCATGACCACATTCACCAGCCATTCAGGTAATGGACCTCCCTGATGAGGCCGGCATCATGGAGCTTCTTCACTTCCTCATCAATAGCTTTCTGTCTTTCGGTAGCAAAGCTTCTCTTTTTCTGTCGGATAGGTCGGTAGGTCGGATCGACCTTGAGTTGGTGAGTAATAACCTCCGACGGTATCCCAGGCATGTCCGACGCCAACCAGGCAAAGACGTCGGCGTTTCTCCTTATGAAGATGATCAGCTTTGTCTTAAGGTCCTTACTGAGAGAGCCCCAAATCTGAAGGACTTTAGCGGGATCATCCTCTCGGAGTGGGATAAACAGAATCTTCTCCCCCGGCTGACCGAGGCCGTCGGCTTCAGCCCTTGGGTCAAGTTTCTCCATAACGGAATGGCCTTCTGACTGTTGATTCAAAATAGTCAAGCACTGCCTAGCCATCCGACGGCCCCCCCTCATCACTCCGACCCCGTTCCTGGTTGGGAACTTGGCCAACAGATGGTAAGTAGAAACAATGGCTCTGAATTTGTTGAGGGCCGGTCGGCCTAGAATAGCATTGTAAGGTGAGGTCGTCCGTACGACCACAAAGTTGATGAGGAGAGTTTTCTGGAGAGGCTCTGTTCCAATTGTCATAGGGAGAACTATTTCACCCTCCACTCCGACGGAGTTGCCCCCGAAGCCTGTCAATGGCACGAGAGATTCCAGCAACATGGATCTGGATAAGTTCATTCATTCTCACAAAAGCATCATACAGTAATATCTCTGTTGAGCTTCCATTATCAACAAGTATTCTCCTTACATCGTAATTGACAATGACAGTCGACACGACTACAGGATCATTCTCAAAGATATGATTTTCCATGAGATCTTCATTAGAAAAGATAATGGCATTGGAGCCCCGGGACCTCTTAGTGACATCCATCCCGCCTTCCTGGCCTCCTCCGGACCGTCGATGCAGCATGCCGACGTCTCCACCAGTTGATCTTTGATTGGGGAGCTCCACCTCCTTCGGAGGGTTCCTAGCATTTGATGCTTCTGCCTGGTCCCGATGGGGTCGGACGTACTTGTGCAGGTACCCCCTCCAGATGAGGTCTTCGATGGCGTCCTTCAGCTGTAGGCACTCCTCGGTACTGTGCCCACGGTCCCTGTGGAAGCGGCAGAATTTGTCCTTGTTCCTTAAGGCAGGAGGGCCCCTCATTGGCCGAGGCCTTTGCAAAAAGGTCTTGTTCTCGATCTCTATCAGGATCTTCTCTCTCGGCAGGGACAGATGCGTGTAAGTCTCGAACCTTCGGGGAAAGTCCCTGGGCTTTGGACTTCGACGTTGGGCCGACCGCCGACTGTCGTTCGGAGGTTGGACTTCGGGAGCTTTGTCGCTCCACTTCTTCGGGGCCGGCCTTCCTTCAGCTTGGCGTCGGCCGACGGCTTGTTCTTCTGCTAGAACGTACTTCTGCGCTCTGGCTAGCAAATCACTGTAGCTTGCCGGATGCTTCTTGTCCAGGGAAAAGGTCAACTTGGACGAGCGGAGCCCTCGCTTGAAGGCTGACATCGCTACAGCTTCGTTCAGGTCCGGGACTTCCATGGCCGCCGAGTTGAAACGGGCCATGAAATCCCGGAGGGTCTCTCCCTCCCTTTGAGCACGAGGAAGAGGCAGTCAGTAGTTCTCGGGGTTCGACTGCAAGTCCTGAAATGAGAAAGAAAAAGGGATTCGAGTTGGGAGAATGAGTGAATCGTACCTGGCCGGATGGCGGAGAACCACATCCGGGCGGTCTTCTTGATGGTCGCGGGGAAGGCAATGCAGTGGAGGGCGTTGGAGGCACCTTGGACCATCATGTGGGCCTTGTACATGCCTAGATGGTCCATCGGATCGGTGGTACCGTCATAGGGGTCCACCTGGAGGATCTTGAAGTGGCGGGGAATCGTCTCCGCCAGAATTTTCTTAGAGAATGGGGGACGGGAGTCGTATACCTGTCCCCCTTTGGCCTTCTGCCGGAGGTCAATTTCATCAATGCGCTCCTCCATGCGTATAATCTTGCTACCGTAGTTCTTCGGAGGTTCGGCGGTAGGTCAACTGCCGGAGGGGATGGACTCGGCGTAAGAAGGCGAAGCAGACCTCGCCCTTTTGCCGTCGACGCGATCTCCCAAGGACCTTCGGGGCTCCGTGGTGGCGTGGGAACCATGCTGGGGGATCTCTGGCCGTCGGCCTCCCGTAGCAGCCGTCCGAGGGTTAGAGTAGGAAGCAGATGGTAGCTGTTGTTGGTTGTTGGCTACTTCCTGGAACCGCTGAACCGCAGCCGTAAGTGTCTCAATGCGGTTCACCAAAGTTTGGAATTGCTGCAGCCCCAAAGTGATGGTAGGCTCTGCAGCAGTGGGGGCGGTAGCAACGAAATCATTCTCTCGGAGAGGCTCCTCAGACTTGGAAGGAGAGGTATCTCTCCTGGCAGTGGCGTTTGGAGCTCTTCCCTTAGCCATTTTTTCGTTGAGGTGATGGATTCCTCCTTTTAGAAGAAAGGAAACCCTTCCTCTAGCGCCAATCTGTTGCTGCGTCAACTCTTGGACCGGGGACTGGGATGGCTGGATCGGCTGAGGTGCTTCTCTCCCGGGCAAACCTGCACAAAGTCCCCAAGGGCACCGGTGGTGTTCCGACGGGGAACCCTCCGATGCTTAAGTTAGCAAGAGGTTAAGGGCAACAGAATGGAGGAATCGAAGAACAATGATGTATGGAGAGGGAAGAGTTCTCCTACCTCAAACGGGGTCCCCCAGGTACCTTATATAGGTGCGGAACAGTCCAAAATCCGTTAGGGGAGAGGCTGAGAAAGACCGATCTGCCCCTAGGAGAATCTGGAGAGTGGCCACGTGGCGCGTAGATACAGCGACACCGTGGAAGTGTGGAGCAGGGCCATTGGGATGGAGAATTCCGCCATAACAGAAAGATACTTATGGAGTACTCTGGATGTCAAGGCCTACCCGTCGGACGTCGGCTATGAGGCGGTCGTCGTCGGCTATGAGGCGGTCGGTCGTCGGGTCGAAGGCCGAACTTTCGAAGGAGAATGGCAGACCGGACCCCAGCAGGAGAGGGCCGTTCGGACCTCAACTCCAGTGGGTCGGATCCTGGCAGAGGACGGCGGGCCGGACCCCAGCAGGAGAGGGTCGTTTGGACCTCAACTCCGGTGGATCGGACCCTGGTGGAGGACGGCGGACCGGACCCCAGCAGGAGAGGGTCGTTCGGACCTCGACTCCGGTGGGTCGGACCCCGGCGGAGGACGGCGGGCCGGACCCCATCAGAAGAGGGTCGTTCGGACCTCGACTCCAATGGGTCAGATCCCGACGGAGGACGGCGGGCCGGACCCCAGCAGGAGAGGGTCGTTCGGACCTCGACTCCGGTGGGTCGGACCCTTCTTGACCGGAGCGGTTGGACTAGACTGCAAAATTGGGCCGGTTCTGATAGGGGATGAGCCGTCATGGTACAACAAGTTCCATTTCTGATATACATGTAAATAGTATTGGGCTGGCTCAAAATTTTTGGCTTTAGTGATGGTCAACATTAGACCATCTCTCTAGGCCTTGGTGGGCCCGGATTAGATAAGTTAAAAACTTTATTACTGATAGGGATGATATTTATATCATTCCACTGAAACGAGTAGGGTAATATAATCATCTAATTTGATATTACAAAATTCTATCCAGTAATAAAAATTTAATGATATCATATCATTGTATATTGATATAAGTTTAAGTTATTTTGAAATAATAATATTCCTGGATAGTAAAAATTTAAAAAATTTATTCTTGATGATTAAACAAAAAAAAACCTTCATCATTATTTTAGTAGCATAATTATAATAAATATTATTATAATGATATATATTAATAATAATATTATTATATATAAATATTGTTAATATTAAATATTAATAATTTATTATTATTATTATTACAATTTGTTTTTATTTTTTTTGTAAAGAGTTATGGATAACAAATATTTAATCAAATTATAAAGTAATTAATACATACTAATATATAAGACTATTTATAATATTTTTATATATTATCATTTTTAATATTTTATGATATATCAAATACAATAAAATTATATTTTAAATATTTTTAATAATATATTAAATATAATAATTATATATTATCTTATTATTTATATATTATTTTAGTACTCGTATCATTCCAGTAATCTTACTATCGGAAATATACCGAACGGCATCAATCCTAAGTAAAGAAGGAGGTTAAAAGAAGGAGGTTTCGGCTACGGTGAGTGCGCTCGCATTTGCATTTTCATCGTTGAATTGCACTGGGTGGGGATTTGCAATCGGGGAGGGTGGGAAGCCAAAAGCCCGTTCACATGCGAACAGGCTTTCCGAAGCTCAACCCAAAGAAGAAATCGTTGAACCCTCGGTTTCTTGCCTCTCCACCCTTCCCCGAAGCCGCGCCCTCCGCCGAATCCCGGAGCAAGCTAGCTGCCCTCTGCCGATTGCTGGTACGATCTCGTCCTCACCAGCTCGCTACTCCTCTTTTCCCTCCTTCGGTTGCCCTAGCTTATAATGTTTTTAGAACGGGAATTTTGTCATTTGTGCTCAAAATCACTTTTTTGTTTCTTCAATAATTTCGTACTATAGAATGATTTAGTACGTAGATTTTTGAGTTCATCCTGTTGTGGCTAAATCACCAGAGACTTCGCGGTGTTGGACATCTCGCTCGCTCTTTCAATCAAGCTCCTGGGCATTTTTCTCAGATGGACACCAAGATCCCTGGACCATATTTTCGACAGGACCACCCTAAGTCTAAGTAATGGAATGGAGAATTCAAAGGAAAGCATAGATAAAAAGAAGTAAATAAGATGGTCTGGTCTGAGCTCGTTTGCATTAGACCTTGCTTATTTTTGGAGGTCTCCTCTTATCCTTATTTATATGTATAGCTGTAACCAAATGGTGGTTATGGTAACCGAAGATGGTTATGGTAACCGAATGATGGTTATGACAACCGAAGATGGTTATGATAACCGAAGATGGTTATGGTAACCAAATACGGTTATGGTTGTTTGAATATATCTCTTTGTTATGAGGTCGGGTGACTGGGCCACACACAGCCCTCCACTCCCGAGCTCGAAAAAATGCTGCCAGTGAAATGCTTTGGCTTTTTTGGTAAAGTAATTGGCATAAAATAATAGCCTTTGCACTTTTATCGGTCGGTTGATTAGGTCTATCTTTTTACTTTTTGTTGATCATAAGGTAGGCTGGTCAGGCTCGTTTAGGTACGTCGTTGAATTTACCATTAGGGTAGACCGATTAGGCCATCCTTGTGCCTTTTGTTGGTAGTAAGGTAGGCTCCCCTCGGCACGTCGTCGGATTTACCGTTAGGGTAGGCCACTTAGGTCATTCTTGTACCTTTGATTGATAGTAATGTAGGTTGGTCAGACCGATCTTTGTAAGTTTCAATGGACTCAATAGCCTTCAATGGGCCTTCGTGGGCCTTTGTGGATCTTGATTGGCCTTGGGCCTTGATCAGCCTTGCACGTTGATCGGCCTTGCACGCTGATCGGCCTTACGTCTCTTGGACGTTGATCCTTACGCCTCTTGGACGTTGATCGGCCTTACGTCTCTTGGATGTTGATCGGCCTTGCACATAGATGGGCTTGCACCTCTTGGTCATTGATTGACCTTGCGCGTAGATGGCCTTGTACTTTTTGGATGTTGATCGGCCTTGTGCATTGATCGGCCTTGTGCATTGATCGGCCTTATGTTAGGTTCCTCTGTGATAGTCATCATTTGGGTACTGATCAAACTTTAGGAGAATGAGTCAAGTTCTCTTAGGATGTCAATCCGGCTAGAGGAGGCCAAGGCATGTTCTCTCTAGGTGCTGATTGGATAGGTACCTCTCTAGTTGCCGACCGGAGTAGAGGAGGTCAAGACAGGTTCCTCTCAAGGTGCCGATTTGACCGAAGGAAGAAGTTGAGGCTAGAGCTTCTTTGGGTGCCGAACCAACCAGAGGAAGCTGAGGCAAGAGTTTCTCTGGGTTCTTTGGAATGCTCCCCTCCAAATCATTTTCATAGAGAAGAAGGTTGATAAGAGAAGAGACGTTCCCCAATGAGGATGGGATGCCATCGTTTAAAGGGTTGCCGCTGAGATCAAGTACCATGAGCTTTAAAAGAAAGCCAAACTGCACTGGAATTGATCCTCTGAGGATGTTATTACTTAAGTTCATTGTGCGGAGGTCATTGCAACTACTGAGATTGGTGGGAATCTCCCCTTCAAGAGAATTAAAGTCGAGGTTGAGAGATTGAAGCCGAAACAAGTAGCCTAGTTCTTGTGCGATGGGTCCTTAGAGCTGATTGGTGGAGAGGTGGATCCTTCTGAGGAAAGTGAGATTTCCCAGGTGTGGCAAGATGGAGCCGGTAAGGTTGAGCTCGTCGAGCTCTAATGCTATGACCCTCCCTAGGTGTTGGCGGCCACCACATGTGACACCTTCCCATTGACAGTGATGGAGAGTGGTATTGCTCCAGGATGCTAATGCTCCAAAACGATTGGTTATGAGAGTTTTAAATGACAGAAGGGTGAGGCGATCAGTTGCATCACTTCTTTTTAAAGTGGTAGAAGCTGCAGAGGTTTCGAATGCAAACAACCTCAAACCAAGGATTAGAATGATGGCATGGGTGAAGTATGACCTCCGGAATTTTGCTTTAGAGAACTCCAGTGAATGGCAAGGTGGAGCCATGAGGAATCGGTGGAGAGGAGGGGTGCGATGGAGGACCGCAGACTCGGGCACATCGGGAGCTTGATTGGCTTCCAGAACCATCTGTTCCGATTCCATCTTCAAAGAGAGAGGGAATGTTGGCGATGGGGGATCGAGGCTATGAAGAGCTTCTTCGAGCATCGGCGGCTGATGCTGATGGCCTCGGTGAAGCCGAGGAGATGGATGGCCGCGCCCTTGATAGTCTTGGTGAAGGGGGCATCGTCGCAGTCGGGGACGCCAACGAGGCCGTCGAAGATGCGGTCACAGAGGCAGCGCTCGCTAGCGAAGATGATCCGGATGCAAACCCGGGCGGCACAGATCCATCGCCGGATCTTGGCTTCGAGTACATCCCATTCGAGGCGTTGGACGTCACCTATGTTGAGCTTCTCCATGCCCAGCTGTCGGAAACATAGGTCCATCGCCACCTTCTGGGTGGAGCCGTACACCTGGATGCACTCCTGGCCGTAGCCAGTGGCGATCATCCACTTCGCGATGCTCCGCAGATCCACGACGGTGTCCTCCGGCACAAGATCAATTTCCTGGATGCTTCTAGTTGACGGGTAGCTGCTGCTTTTCCTCCAATGACCCAGACTGCTCCCCTCCGATCCCGATGCCAGGAGGCTCCCCTCATCACAGCCTTTAGATTCGAAGATTCGCCAGCCGGATCCTCCTTCAGGGACATCGAGGTCGACATCGACAGCGAGTTCAGATCGATGAGCGACTCTATCTCGAACTCGTTGACTCTCAAACCCAGTAGATTCTGGAACTCGTCCTCCAGCCGTGCCATCGTGATCTAGATCGCGTTCGTCGCCGCCACCGCCGATGAAGACAACCAGCGGGGGCTGCCAAAGGCGATGGGATCCTTGATGGAGCAGCAGATCTCGTCGACGGCGCAGAGGAAGTGCTCGGCATCGGAGTGATCCCCGTCGTCAAAGATCAGAGCGGTTGTGGAGGCCGAGTCCCACCTCTTGATCTCCTGCTCCGTTGCCTTAAGTCTCCCTTCTGCTGACGGCGACGCGATGGCATCTCCGGAGCTGTCCATCATAGAAGGGATAGGATTTCTTAATGGCAGTGATTCGTGCAAGAAGAGAGAGATTGGAAGGTCTCTCCTCAGAAGAAGAGTGTTCTACACTCTTCCTTTCATCTTGCTTTTTCCTAAAACCTCTCCTTTCCAAAAGAGGACCCCCACCTGGCACGCCAATCTGTTGACGCTAAATCAGCTGGGCTGTGACTTCGGCGGTGTCGAACATCCCGTTTGCTCTTCCAACCGGGCTCTTGGACGCTCTTCTCGGATGGACATCTGTAAAAAGTTCCCGGATCGGATTTCTGGTGGATACTCCGATGCTCCAGTCAGTGGAGTGGTCTAGGCAACAGAATGGAGAATTTAAAGAAAGAGTATTTAATTTGGCATAGTGTGGGCTTGTTGGCGTTATGCTAGCTTACCCTTGGAGGTCCCCTCTTACCCTTATTTGTAGGTGCAGCTATAACTGAATGGTGATTATGGTAACCAAAAGTGGTTATGGTAATCGAAGGTGGTTATGATAACCGAATGGTGGTTATGGTAATCGAAGGTGGTTATGATAACCGAATGGTGATTATGGTAACCGAATGATGGTTATGGTTGTTTGAATAGACCCCTTTGTTATGTGGTCGGGTGACTAGGCCACAACATTTCCTAAATTTACTTACCTATTAAGAGTAAAAGTTTGCATTTTTTACTTAGATTTCATTTATAATATAAGTACTCTATTTGGTTGACGAATTCGATCGTCCTCTTTCCTCTTTCTTTTCACGTATATTTCTTGTGTTATAAGTTAGCGTTAACTGTGAGTGAATTCGTTGTTGAAACTTCTCTTAAAGTTATCCTGTTTTCATGGCAGAAGAGGAGCTACAGTCTCTTGCTTATCTCCACGAGATGGTGCTAAAGAAGAGGAAAACAATGAAGAGTGAGCTATCAAGAGGAGGGAGCAATTGGAAGTATGCAAGAAAATAAACAAAGAGAACTTGAAACTCGCCATCAAAAGGCCCGAGGAGTTTGTTAAGGAATACCGTGATAAAGTAAGTATATTGCACCAATTATGGCTGCAATGCTGCTGATATTTTTGTGGTGCTCGGTTTGGCCTGTTAAGATTTCTCTGCTTGCTGCTTATTATCCATTCTTGCATACTTAAATGAAAGTTTTGTAAATTTGATTATTATTTTCCTTTGTTTGTAGTTTCTTCAGTCTTCTTTGGCTCCTGATTTTGTTTTATACACACACACACACACACACACACACCTAATTTTTTTGTGAATAATTAAAAAATACTATAGAAGTACAGTTCATGTAACAAAAGTCCAACCGCCTTAAAGAAAATTGCAAACAAGATATCTGAATCCTTATTGCTTACCATTTGTAACTTTAGTGAAATAGATACTTAGCTCATGGTAAACCTAGGACATATAAATTAGATACCATGTTCATTTCTTCTCAATGCCAAGATTTTTTTGTTATATGTTTGGCATCTGAAATTTGTGTAGGTAGTTGAATTTGGATTTTTTTTTTTCTCTCACTCAATTTCTAGGAATTGGACCACATTCGGATGAAACAAAGACTGAAGCTGTGGAAATTGCCTTCTGACAATCTTAAATCTGATTTACTTTTTGTTATTATTCATGGGTGAGTTAGGGATGTTATGATATACCTCTTATTTTGGAAATTCTCTTGTTCAAAGTTGATATTGACATGTTTGACTCTGCTAAAATTGGTTCTCTCTTTTTTTGTTATAATATTCAGCTCAAATGATATGCATCCTAGGATTCGAAAAATCTTGAACTTGTTGAGGTTGAGACATATTTTAAGTGGTGTATTTGTGAAGGCCAATGAAGCAACTTTGGAAATGTTAGTGTAGAGCCATGTATCACCTATGGGTAAGAAAGCTGACATATTTTTCATTGTTTTACTTAGGTCTTGTTTTCTCTTATGTTCGTTTAAAGTTTTTTCAGTTATTGCAGCTATCCTAACTTGAAGAGTGTGAGGGAGCTGATCTACGAGAAGGGCTGGAGAATGATAGATAAGCATAGGGTTCCTCTTACAAATAACAATGTTATGGAGCAGGTATAATCTCCTGCATTCTGTATAATCTTTCACCTGCCACATAACTTATTTTACTTTTTAATGCATGGTCTATAAATTTACTATGACTGAGGGTTAGGAATGGAAACTGTCGCAACAATAATTCCTTTACATCTTGCAAATATTTAAATTTTATTTGGAAGGACAAGAACGGGGTTCACATTGAAATTTCTGTTAGCATTGTAATTTGTCAAAGTCAAAGTTCAAAGGCAGAAAGATTCCCTGGTCATAAGCCTTGTGTAAGTGGCTTGTACTGCATGTCATTCATAACACAGAAATAAATGCTGTACCTTGGCTTTTTTCTCTCTCTCTCTACCTTAACTTGCTTGGATACTTCTCATGTACCACAGTTCAAGGCACTGTAGAAAAACAGTCACCGCCTGATCATCTTGAACAAGTTGCATCTTTTTTATTGCAACTATGCGTGACTTGTTGGCGTAGAGCCTATTTTTCGAGCGGATGGAGTTACTGGATCGCAGATTCATTTTCTGGTTCACCTGTAAAATAAATTCATGACCGGAATTACTCTGACGGGGGACACTCCGATGCCTAAGTCAGAGATGGGCTCCAGCTACAGAATGGAGAAGATTCTGAGAAGGATTCGAAAGAGAAGGGAAATACTTTCGTGTTTTCAAGAATATCTTGTGTCTTATCTCTAGCATTCCTTCTTACCGTTATTTATAAGGAGTTGTCCAGTCTGTGATTCCGTTCTTCTTCCAGCGGTTATGATGGAGGAGTTAATTTCTTTCCCACAATTCGGAATCGTGGATAGTTATCAGGCGGTTCCGGCGACTAGACCGGAGACGTTGCCGTTGGATTTATGCGCCATGATTATGTTCCAGAAATAGTCGATGATAACGTTGCCTGTCCTGTTCATGAAGACCCGAGACAGATTGAGAGCCTGTCTTCAGACTTCCCTTTTAGGAAGATTTCTGTGATTGGATCAGGGAGTGTCTTCGTCCTCGGATCCTCTCGAGACAGGTCGTAGATCCTGTCTTCGACATAGATCGAGGACTTGATCTTTGTCATAGGTTGAGGACTATGTCTTCGACATAAGCCGAAGATCGTGTCTTCGGAAGTTGGCGAAGGTCATTCTTCGATTCAGGCTGAGGATCTTGTCTTTAGGGGCCGTAGGACTTGTCCTTCGACGAAAGCTGAGGACGTGATCTGAAGACCTTGTCTTCAGGTACCGTAGGTCCATTAAGAGCTCTGGCATGCCCATAAGTTGCCTGATTTTTTTTGAATACCTTGATCCGAAGTTTGTAGTTCGAAAGAGATGTCTTCAGCTGGTCGAACTGGTGTCTGGTTCGTACTTGGACCGGGATATCCCAGGCATCATATTACGAGAGGAATTAGCTTCCTAGAAATAATATTTCAGGAAGAAAAACTTTTCTCACGAATCAAATGAGTCTCTAAGCTTTTTTTTTGGTTCACTTTAGTACTAGATGTCAAGAACCGAGTCGTTGAAATCTGCAACGTGTTCCTGGTCTTTATCTTGTTCAAACTCCGAGATGATTTCTTGTTCAAACTTCAAGAGTAATTCATCCGTGAATTAGTTGGTTATTCTTGTTTTTGAGCTTAATCTTTTATTGAACGGAATCCTCTAAGCTTGGGGGATCTCTGTGATTCTTCACATTTGTAGTTTCTTTTTTCTGCTGTTCTTTATGTGTGAGAAAGTCTGCCACCTTAAATTCTATTGGGCGCTGAAAAAATCTCAATCACAAATTGCTTTGCACATTTTTGTACAATTGACTGTTCGAAATCCTACTTTTTGTATTAAGACCGGTTCCGTAAACCCAGAGGAATTATCAACAACAAGCATTGAAAGATTAGTTCGGTATGTTCCTGGGAGTTATCAAAAGAAAGTCCTCGGAACCCTGGTAATTGAACATTCCAGCTATGGAATTGATGCAGATTAGGGTAGAGGAACAATTTTTAAAGGATGATATTTTGGAGTTCCTGACCTTTATGACTACTCAACCAGGTCAAGCTTCTTGTAGAAGCAAGGTTCGGTTTGTCTTAGACCATTGGATCGCACTCTGTAAAGATCTCGAAGCACTCTGAACTCTTTCATTCATCTGCCTGTCGAAGCAATCATTGCCTAAGCAATGGAAGGATCCACTCATGTTATTCAACAAAAAAGAAAATACTCCTTGACCGAATGCAGTCTTGCAGTCTGCTTTGTAATGCTTGTCCTGATTAGATGGATCATCAATCGATCCTCTGTCCTTTCTCTCCACAAACCTGAAAAACCTTACTTTCTATTTGCAAAATTAATGGACTCTCAAGTACTTTCGTGCAGTTCTAGTGTAATTCTTTCCAGCATCCATCTTACAACCACCTATAACCTCTCTTCCTTTTATATTCATTGAGGCATTACATCAGGCTTATTTCTCTCTTATTAATGTGCTTCTCTAGTTACTTCCAGGTATTGTAGTCTTTCAATATTATTTTTCTATTTTTCTATTCCACTCCTACGGAGGTCATTCTAGATAAGTGGTGTCACGCCCCGAATCCAGTACTGGAATCGGCTACGTGACCGGCCGCACAATCCTATGTTTTATCCTACAGATTATGCAAGGCTAAAAAAATTCATTTCAACTTCAATCATCCATAATACTATTGATCACAAGCATAAAAAAATACCGAACGTAAAGAAAATAATACAACTCATATGGTTACAATTTCAATCATTCTTTAGTCATCCGATTGGTATCAATGACTCTCTAGCTATTCCCTATTTCTCTACGAATCCAATCCACTACCAAGCTCGAGTCTCTGCACTCTAAAAAAGAAGAAAGTAGCAGGTTGTGAGCTTTATAACCTAGTAAGGTCTCCAACAATCACACCAATAATAGTATAACTTGAAAATAGGAAGGAGATCATATATGACAATACTTTTTGTAAAATCATATTTCTTTTTATATTTTAATTTAATTATCTTTCTTCTTTAGGGTTCTGAACTAACCAAGGTCATGCTCTAGCCTATGACTAGTAACCTCATAATCGACCATGTTTTATCCGTCCGTAGTCAGGTTAGCCCATGTACTAAGCTCGTGGCTTAGGCTGTCTCATGTACTATCCACCCATGCTGGCTATTCCACGTACAAAGTCCGTGGTTCAGGCTGTCCTACGTACTATCCATCCGTGGTCGGCTATTCCACGTACAAAGCTCGTGGCTTAGGCAATTTTAGGAACCACGATCCCGTGGCCTGACTAGTCCAAATACCGTATTCTCCTGGTTAACACTTCATCAATTTACTTCATGCAGTCAAATCATGTCATTTAGAGTTTTTCAATAATCGATATCATGGTCTAACCCATCCAAAGATAACTTTACTCGTTAAAACGTGGTATACAGGAACATAAATAATAATAACATCTATCATACTATCTATCACAAGAAGTTAAGATATACCATACGAAAACAACCATGTATGTCAATGCTCATATCCTCGGATCAAAACATGTCATATAAAATATATATACACAACTGGTGATCAAGTCCAGAAATCCTTACCTTCAAGAGCTAATCCAAAAATATCCAGTATCATCTGTACCCGGAGCTTGTCCAACACTTTCCTGCTTAGAAGGCTGTTCCCCTACAATAATAATATTTTTAAGGTAAATAAATAATCTTAGGATAATTATAAAATCAAAATCTTTTTACCAAAATTTTATCAGTGGTTCTCACCCTACTATTTTTTTATTATTATTTTCTCTTTCTCTCTCCTCTCTCTTTTTTCTCCTCTCTTCATCTTCTCTCTCCTCTTTCTCTCTCTTCATCTTCTCTCTCCTCTTTCTCTCTCCTCATCTTCTCTCTCCTCTTTCTCTCTCCTTATCTTCTCTCTCCTCTTTCTCTCTCCTCATCTTCTCTCTCTTCTTTCTCTTCTCATCTTCTCTCTCTCCTCTCTCTCCTCTCTCATCTCTCCCTTTTTTTTTTTTTTTTTTTTTCTTTTTTTCCTTCTCTTTTTCAATTTTTCCCTTCTCTTTTTCTCTTTTCTTTTATTTTTCCTTTTTCCTTTTTCTTTTTCTCTTTTTTTTCTTTTCCTTCCTTCTCTTCCCTTATTTTTTTTTCTTCTCTTCTCTTCCTTCTTTCTTCTCTTCTCTCGAACCCCCCCTTACTTTCTCCTGGTTCGGCCCGAGCATACCTCCCATGGCCTTGGAAGCCAATGAACGTGGTCGACGAGAAGGGGCTCGACAAACTAGAGGCGGATGACAGCATGAGGGTTGATTATTTTTTTAGGATTAAAATCTTAATCAAGCTAATTTTGATGATGATATTATTTTAACGGGGAAAGAATATGAAACTCGGACTTTTGGGTCGAAGTCGGCAGGCCCAACCAACTTCAACCCAATGCAGAGAAAATTTTTTTTTGCTTACCGAAACAAGAGATCTCTTTTTCTTGTTTGTTCGACAGGAGCGGTAGTCGGAGACTACGGAAGGGAGCCGTGGGAGAGTTGGAGATGGCCGGTGGAGTGTCGTGATGGGGATGAGGACTCGATCGATCGAGTTCTTCCCCGTATGGTGAAAAATTCCTCGTTCTTCTTCTTTAAAAACACCCCTCATCACTCGATTTTTCTTCGATTTTCTTCTTCCCTCTCGGGTGGCCGCACCGCTTTGACCTTCTCCTCCATCTAGCCACGTGCTGGTGGACCACCCCCCCTTTGATCTCCATCCGTAGGACGATGGAAGCCTATTCGACCGAGCCAAGAAGGAAACCAGAAGAAAAAAAAGGGAAGAATCGGACAAACACCGGTGACACCACCCGATTTCCCTCCATCCGGCCATGACCGGCAAGTCCTCCTTCCCTCGTCGACCACCTCCCATGGCTTCTGAGGCCATGGGAGGCATGCTCGGGCTGAACCAAGGGGAAAGCAAGGGGGGTTCGAGAGAAAAGAAGAAAGAAGGAAGTGAAGAGAAGAAAAAAAAAAGGGAAGAGAAGGAAGGGAAAGAAAAAAAAGAGAAAAAGAAAAAGGAAAAAAAAAAAGAAAAGAAAAAAAGAGAAAAAGAGAAGGAAAGAAAAAAAGAAAAAAAGAAAAAAAAAAGAGAGGTGAGAGAAGATGAGAAGAGAAAGAAGAGAGAAGATGAGGAGAGAGAAGATGAAGAGAGAGGAGAGAGAAAGAGGAGAGAGAAGATGAGGAAAAAAGGAGAGAGAGTAGAGAGAAAGAGGAGAGAGAAAGAGAAAAAATAATAAAAAATATTGAGGGGGAGATTGAAAGGTCTCTTTCTTTGAAAATTTGTGGAGTTAGGATTTCAACAAGAGGACCACTGATAAAATTCTGGTAAAAATGTTTTGGATTTTATAATTACCCTAGGATTATTTATTTACCTTAAAAATTGTTATTATAGGGGAACAACTTTTTAAGCAGGAGGTGTTGGACGAGCTTCGGGTACAGATTGATACTGGTACTTTTGGGTTAGCTCTTGAAGGTAAGGATTTCTGGACTTGATCACCAGTTATATATATGTATTTTATATGACATGTTTTGATCCAAGGACATAGGCATTGGCATGCATGATTGTTTTTGCATGGTATATCTTGACTTCTTGTGATAGATAGTATGATAGATGTTATTATTATTTATGTTCCTATATATCATGTTTTAACGAGTAAAGTTATCTTTGGATGGGTTAGACTATGATATCAATTATTGAAAAACTGTAAATGACATGATTTGACTATATGAAGTGAGTTGATGAAGTGTTAATTAAGAGAATATGGTATCTGGACTAGCCATACCATGGGATCGTGATTACTGAGATTGCCTGAACCACGGGTTTTGTACATGGAATAGCCGGTCACGGGCAGATAGTACGTAGGACAGCCTAAGCCACGGGCTTTGTACGTAGAATAGCCAACCATGGACGGATAGTATGTGGGACAGTCTGAGCCATGGGCTTAGTACGTGGGCTAGCCTGGCCACGGGCGAATTATACATAGTCGATTATGAGGTTGCCAGTCATGGACTGAAGCATGACCGTGGTTAGTCCAGAACCCTAAAGAAGAAGGATGATTAAATTGAAACATAAAAAAGAAACATGATTTTACAAAAGATATTGTCATATATGATATTTGAGTTGTTTGGTTGCATGACATGATATATTCTTTATCTCCTTGCTATTTTCAAGTTATACTATTATTGATGTGACTGTTGGAGACCTTACTAAGTTGTAAAGCTCACAGTCCCCTATTTTCTTCCTTTTCAGAGTATAGATACTCGAGTTTAGTAGTGGATTAGATTCGTGATGGAATGATGCATAGCAATGATCGGGCAGGGCGTGAGATCAAATACCAGAATTGTAGATTTTTAGTTAGTTTTGTTCAGTTAGTTCGGTTGTTGATACTTATGTAATAACTCAGTAAATCATTTAGTGGTTTTAACTTGAATAAATGGATTTTTTTAGTTATTATTAAATTATTTAAGTAATGTTGGTTTAGTTGATGTGACCTTAATTAAATGAAGTGATTCTTGTGTACCTAGGTCTTGCATGATCTCTAGGATAAAGTCTAGGATTGTGCGGCCGGTCACGTAGCCGATTCCAATACTGGATTTGGGGCGTGACAAGTGGATGGATCCTTGCTCTCCCTATTTCTGTCATGTATAGATTGGTTGATGTGAAACTAGAAGGAACGATGAAACAAGTCCTGGATATCAAACAAAACAATACTGGATATTAAAAAGTTGTGAGGAGACAAATCTGAGTCTGAAGCAGATGTTATGTTGGGATTTGCGTGGTGCTCCCAAGCTTTGGAGAGACTTGGAAGACCATGGTAGGGATGCTGGAGGCGATCCCTGGATGCTTGGAGGCGTGCCAAGCATTTCCTGGAGGTGTTCCAGGAGGCTCGAGATTTGGATTTGGAGATCTTGAGGTTGGAGTTGGCTTGGACTATGGAAGAGTCAGATTTCTGCAGGTTGACAGCAGGTTTGAGTTATGATCAAATCGGCTCGAGGTCTGTTCGAGTTGACTCGTGGTTTGGTCGAGTCGGTTCGAGGTCTGTTCGAGTCGACTCTTCTGACGGGTTTAGATCTCATGTGTTGGCCTGGGGGGAGAGAGAGTTTTGTTGGGCCGAGTCATGTTGACTCAGGACTATATATATATCTTGTACGAGAGGTCCATAGGTGGTAGCAAGAAGCGAGCCGAAGTGCTCTTTCTCCCCAATTCTTGATTTCTTCTTCTTTCTCCCTCTCTCTAGTTCTCTCTATCGTTGGCAGCCCCATGGGGGCACACCTCCGTGACGGGAGTGGATGGTGTGCCCCAATCTTTCCCTGATGATAGTTCTTTTCATGGCCATGGCAGCATCAAGTCGATCCCGGGCATTCCGCGGAGTTGAGCGTGGTGTCTCGTTCCTCGATATTTGGTATCAGAGCAGATCTTGCTCTGACATTTGGTATCAGAAACTCAACTGATAATAGAAGGCACAACTACTGAATGAAGCGAGGTAACTGGGTTGGCACGATTAATTTGGTGAGTCGAATCCACGGCAAGTCCTAGCTGCGGCAGTTAAATCTGGGGTAAAGCCCTTGCCACTGGTCTAAAAATTTTTCAGGACTGATAGCTGATTCTCTACTTAGAATGATAGAACACAAGTATCATCATTTTGTTCAAAAAAACTCTAGCATCTATATTATTCCTAACCAATATCTGACAGTACTTAATGGAGTTATCACAGTAACTTTTGATAATAATCAGCTTTGTCAAAGTTAAACTAGAAGAAGATAAAATGAGTATTATATAACAAAAGATAAAAATGACATGGAAACAGTAACGGAGGCTCGCCTGAAATTACGTGTCTGATAGACAGAATTTTGACATTCGGACGCATGCAACTATGGAATTTATCTTGAATGTTGCCAGATTGCTAAACAACTGTAGGTAATCAAGATTCATGAGAAACCTGTTTTACCGGCAAGAACAAACAATCAGTCTACCACAGCAAACCACTCGATATATTGACATATCCATTAATGAATTGCAGAACATATTAACTATAGCTTAATTGCTGAAAGCATTTCACCAAACAGTGGAATTTCTGTTGATGCTTGCATGCATGCATGCATGCATGCTAATTAACCAGGCTGGACCCCTCTGCATGCATGCTAATTAACCAGGCTGGACCCCTCGTTGTGAGATTTAGGTGTTGGACATAATGGGTCATGGAGAGTTTGCCCAGGAGTAAATTCCAAACAAAAGCCTTAACGCAGAAGCAAGCTCGGTGTTCCAGCAAAAACCAGCTTGGCTTTATCCTGCCCACAGGCATCATGCACCCAAGCTTAATTGGTCTGGATCTCATACCAAGAGTTAGGGATGGCAACAGATGAGATATGAATCGGGTATGCCATTATTTTATACTCGTCTCATACTTGACTCAAAGCAGGACAAGGTGGGTCCGGTAGAGTCTGGAGGTAGGACAAGCCGGGTTGATTTAAATGGGACGATTGAATTCAAGATAGGTTTTACCATTTATTTCTCATACTAGCCCTGAATCTATTGAAGTCGGGTAAAAGCATGCAGATAGGATACTGGTAAAACCATCCTTATAAATTAAGAGTAGCAGGAGTATTTCTGATATGAGGCGTGTATTTTATCAGAAAAGAAGAAGAAGAAGAAGAAATAGTAGGCGTGACAGGAGAAAAAAGTCTGCTCTCCTTTACTTTGGCATTATGGTAATGGCCATCATAAATGAAATATTACTGAGCTAGCTGTACCTTGAACAAGAGGAGAATTAATGTCAATTTATGGTGGTTTGTAGGCAAGGAAGTGTTTGTGGCTTATGGATCCAGATCGACAAGAATCGACCCTATTGCCAAAAGGTTACTTGAACCCATCATTCATGTCAGAGAACAAAACAGACCTTCATCACCAAGTAAAGCTCCTTTATGAACAAAATCTCAGGGATGCCATGCTTGGCTAACACCACGCATGCTCAAGGACAAGCCTTTTTCTTCTGTCTTTTCCCTTTTCTTTTCTTTTAACCCTTTAACTTGATATTATTGTTTGTGGGTCTGTCATAATATTCCTGTAACTCCTAGCAGCCCTAGAAAGCTTTGTATCGTTGAAGGCAAGCCCCCCATATTCTCTGCAAGCTACACGATATTCCACAATTTCATGTCAGGATAGCTGAAAGGATAAGATTCCCATGAAAGTGAAAAATATTTTTGAATGGTGTAAAAAATATGGCCAATTAGTTAAATTAAAACAAAGATCAACTCAAATGGTAAAATCTTAGACTTACAAATAAAATCGACATGTGAGAGGCTTTTAATAGAGGTTTTCATGTAGACATTTAGATGAAAAGATTGTACATTTGATGAGGGACTGTACAAGCTGTTGGCGTGGAGTCCCTGAATCGGCCGGTTGGAGCCGCTGCATCGCAGGACCGTTCCCTGGTTCACCTGCAAAACAGGTCCCTTACCGGGGTTGTTCCGGCGGGGGACACTCCGATGCCTAAGTCAGTGGCGGATCCCAGCCACAGAATGGGGAAGGATGTCGAGAGTATGAGAGAAAGAGCTCTTAGAATATGTGTGAGCGTATGTGTGCATACCTCTCAAGCCATCATTTTTATCATTATTTAAAAGAAGGCCTCCGGCCTGTGGCCCGCTCTTTTTCCGGTGATCATGGGGAGTCAATTTCTCCCATGATTGGCGATCGTGGGTTGTCATTGAACGGTTCCGGCCAGATCGGAGGCGTGGCAGTTGGAGTTGCACGCCATGATCGTAACATGGAGAATGTCAACTATAACCGTTGGTTACAGTTGCCTATTTGGACCAGATTGTGGTCCAATCTTCGGGTTTCCTCTCGTGTGGGCCGAAGACTTGGTATTTCCCCCGGGGCTGGAGATCATGTCTACGACAGGGACCGAAGAGCGCGTCTTCGGAAGTTGATGAGAAATATGGTCTTCGATCAAAGCCGAAGACGTTATCCGTAGGACTGGCCTTTGGATGTTGTAGTCTGGTGAGAAGCAGTGAGCTGCCTGCAGTTGGCCTGGCCTTTTTCCTGGTCCGAAGTCCATGGTCCGGAGAAAAGGGCTTCGGACCAGTTAAGCCGGAGTTCGGTTCGTAGCTGAACCGGGATATCTCAACAGTTGTCCCCTACTCTCAGTTTTCGAAGCGGAGATTTGCCTCGAGAAGTGAGAGTATTAGTGCCTTGTCGTTTTCCTCCCGGGAGACAGTGTAGTGGATGATTACGGGATCTTTGATTAGACTGTCCATCATGATCTGGGAATCAGGTGGTGGACAGCTGTCACTCCTAGGTTGGGGAAGAGGGAAAAAGTGGGCGGCCCTGGGACTGTCTTTCCTCTTTCCATTGCACGATGGTTACGCCAATCTGTTGGTTGAGATTTGGATGGTTGTGGCGGCTTTCCCCCATCCGTTGGATGATGGGTGCACCTCATCCTGGTGGTTAGTTGAAGGTGTGTTACCTCCCAGGGTAACCTTGGATCAAATCAACCCTGGCAGGGCTTCAAAGACCCTTGCTTTTCTTTTGGGGAAGGGCGAAGGTCCGGCTAAGGAAGCTTCTCCAACTTGTTCCGGACTACCAGTCCATTTCGTTGGTAGAATCTTCCTCCTGCTCCCTTGCTTCATTCTTTTGTCATGGAAGAAATCGTAGAGAGTCAGGGGGAACAGGTGGGGCCCTCGGGGGTCGGTGATATAGTAGGTCCGGAGTCGATTCCCAGCTCAGTTTCTCAGGGTAAGGCGGCCCTTCTCTGAGAACGCTATCGCATTCCTAAGGAGTTCCCCTTCGTTCTCCTCGCACTCGAAGAACGAGTGAATGAACCTCCCCCTGGGTGTCAGCCGTGTACGAAGATCATCTGAAAGCTGGTCTTCGATTTTCCCTGCACCCCTTCTTCATCAAGATCTTCCGCTTGTATCAAGTGGTGCCGGCGCAGTTGACCCCGAACAGCATCCGGAACATCTGCGGGTTCCTGGTCATGTGCAGCATCGCAAACATAGAACCTAGGACCAATTTGTTCACAGCCCTCTTCGTTCTCAAGAGGGATTTCCACAGCAATGGGTGGTGGGTGATTGGCCCTAGATCAGGCCGCAAGGTCATCAAGGACATGCCTATCGCCATCCACGGGTGGAAACCCGTCTTTGTGTTTGTGTTGTCTTCTGATCCATGGGGATTCGATACTGTGTGGAAGAAGCCTTGTCTAACCGCCAATGATGGGAAGAAGGTCTTGGCGGCTGATCAGTTGGATTACGATCTTCTGGTCAACTCCGAAGTTGCCCCCATCCGAGAACTGTTAGAGGAGAGAAATCTCCATCGGGCGAGAATTAGCAGATTCCCCTCATTAGGTATAGCAATGGGAATTTCTGCTCCCTTTTCCCGGTTTCATTGTGGCTCAGTTAATCGAAGTGGACTCTTTTGCTTGTAGGTGGCGGGATGAAGCCCGGTGTGAGCTGGCTCCGTCAGAATTCGGAGAAGAGGGTAGCACAGGCCCCTCTCACCAGGTTTGCAGTTCGGAAGAGGGCTCGAAGGGGGACCAAAGTACTTCGTCTTCCCGGGGCACCTCAGGGGAAGACGCAGCAATCGCGAAGGGGGCTCCGTCGAGACCCTGCCCAGTCGAAACTCCTCCGGTGGCTACCTTTGTGGTTCGCACAACGGGGAGTCCGCCTCAGGGAGTTAATATGCCGTCGTTTTGCCTCCTTGCAGTTGATAGGGGCAAAGCACGGCAAGTCGAGGGGGAGTTCGCCCGCGGGGCTTCTTCAGCTGAAGGCCGTTCGACGAATTCCTTGGAGCTTTCACCTACGGGGGGACTGCTGGTCCTGGCCATAGCTAGGCAGGCGTTGAAGGGTACACTGCCACCTTATGACTTGGCGGTTCTTTGGAATCAGAACCTTCCCAGGGTGTCCGATTCTGCCTTCTCCGTCCTAAAACAGGTATGATCATCGTCGTTCCCTTTGTCCTGAGAGTTGTTCGGTTCATGACCCCCCACTTTTGATGCAGTTGGTCTACGACCTTACCTTCATGGAGGAGGGCCTGGTGAACGTCGACAGCCTCATCCATGGTCTCAAGGAGGAGCTTCATTCTGCCAGAGCTGCAAAGGAAGTTGCCGAAGAGCTGAGGCAGTCTATGGAGGACCGCCTTGTCCGGGTGAACAATGAAGTTCGCGAACTGAAGGGCGAATTGAAAAGTGCCCATTTGACAATGGCGGGACAGGAGGCAGGGTGGAGAAGGAGCAGGAAACAAGTCGACTCCCTAGAGCAGGCTGCCAGGGAAGATCAGGAGAAGATAGAAAGCCTGACCAAGGCGGTGGAGGAGGCTTCCAAGAGTTCCGAAGAGGCGATCCTGGAGTCTGAAGCTGCCAAGAGGGAGTCCGTTTCTTTGAGGAAGTAGGTAGACGATGCTGTGACAGACTTCAAAGTGTCTTCACAATTTCAGGTGGAGATCAATGAAGCATCTTTGTACGGCTACCAGCATGGCTTTAACGACAGACTCTCGAGGGTAAAGGAGGCCTTCCCTCAACTCGACCTTTCCGGTATTCCTCCCTTCGATATAGCTGGAGAAGAAGAAGAGGAAGTGGAGGAGGCCGAAGCCGCAGTAGAGGCCGAGAAGGTGCCATGTCCGGATGAGGAGGCTGCTACCTCAGTCGAAAATCCGGAGGTGACCCCAATTCCGATTCTGGTCCAGGAAGAAGCTCAGGCTAGAGGAGTCCAAGTCGAAGGTTCTCCGATCCCGGCCCAGATTGACAAGGTCCTCTCAGAACAGGTTGAGAAGTTACTTCAGTCATGTGGTGTAGAGTCTCCTCCTGTCGATGTTGAGTTATTCGAGTTGCTTCGAATGTATTTTCTTTCTTTCTCCTCTGTATCATCAATGGATTTTGTATGATAATTTCTCCAGATTTTGAAATGAATTCTTCTTTCTTTGCATACACAATGTTATGCTTCATACATAGCTTGAACTGGTTTTACTGTTCTTTCTTCTGCTTAGTGGAAGAGTCATGGCCGAAGGCCGTTTAATCGATAGTTGACGAAGACGAACTCTTGAACGGACCAGAACTCCGCTGCCGGAGACCGTCTACGATTGATCAGGTCGGTGTCACCTTCCTTTTGATATTAAATTTATCCTTTGGGGTGGACAAGCATCATCTCCCCGTCAACCAGTGATTAGGGAGATTTGATTATGATCTTTGTTGTCCACGTGGCACGTCGATATTTGTATAGTCGTGATTTCTTGTGCCTTGTGAGCCGCCAGGTCTCCTTTTTCTAAAAAGAAGCCATTAATGTTGCCATCACACGATGAGAATTTCTCCGGATTCGAAGCGATGGCAATTGTTGTCCTGGGGATGGCTTCCAAGCGATTTTTTGGTTCTCGAAGGGTCGCCTGGATACGTGGTGCTTTTTGATGCGGCTGGGAAGGACGTGGAGCACGCCTCCCTGCAGTCGGTCGTGGGTGCAGGGTCTCTATAAATAGGACCCTGCCTTCTGCTGTCAAGGGCCATTGTTTTCGTAGGCCCCTTCTTTCCATTAGAAATGAGGTTCAGCACTTGTGAACTCCGCCGAGCCGCAAAAAGAAGGCCCATTGATCCAAAAAGGAAGAGAAGTCTGGAGTCCTTTGGGCCGGGTGACGACGATGAGGAGCCTCTCGTGGATCGTCTTGAAAAGAGGGTTCGCCTGTTGGAGGCCCAACTGAGGGAGGCTCGGGCCCAGGTCACGGTGGCAACCACGGAGGCGGAGGAAGCAAGGAGGGAGGTGGCGAACGCCGTCTCAGACTTCAGGACTTCTGCTGCCTTTAAGGATGAAGTCGCCTAGGCGGTTCTGGACTCCTTCCACCAGGGGTTCCGGGAATGTAGGAGGAAGGCCTTCAAGTTTTACAACTTGAAGGGCCTGGACAACATCAAGCCATCCATTCCCTTTTCCGGACATGAATTTGATTCCGATTCCGATAAGGGATCGGATTCTGGTTCGGACGGGAACCCCGGGGCCCTTCGTCGTCCCTCCAGATCTCTCCCAGCCGGTACGGGAAAAAGTCGGCGGGGGGTTATTAAAAATTTCACATCTTTTCGATGCTACTCCTTTTTTTTTTGTATCTCTCTTTATGAGAGTTTATTTTTCTTTTATTGTTCTCTCTTTGTGAGAGTTTTTCCTTTCTTTTTACTTTCTCTTTTTTTTGTAAAAATTGAAGAAAAGAAATGAAGTATCTTTCTGTTACCTCTTTCTATGCATTTTTTTTTTTGCGATATGTTGTATCATTGCTTTGTCTGAAATGTAGACTCCGCAGATCATTTTCGATCTATAGGGAAGAGATGAGGTTGGTTGGACTGTTCTTGTAATGTTTGTTATCGATAGAAAGGACGACAATGGTCATTTTAGGCACGTTTTCAGATTTACCGTAGGGTAGGGTATTTACACTATCCCTGTGCACTTCTGTCGTGATTAAGGTAGGCTGTTCAGGCCCGCCTCGATGCGTCTTCGGATTCACCATAGGGTAGGTCACGAAAACCATCCCTGCGCCTTTGATCTTCTTGGTGGCCTGGTTAGGCCATCCATTGTACTCGTCGGGCATATCGATAAGGTGAGTGGATCAGACTCTCCTTTGCGCAGTTGACCGATTTTTCAGATCGGGTCACTCAGGCTGTTGTCGTTCAGTCGATGCAACTAGCCATTCTGAGTTGAGCAGGGTTGAGTAGCTTTGCACAGGAATTTTAGGAACTCATTTATTGATAGTATTTACGAAGGTTTTGTACATTCCATGGCCGGGATAGGGTCTTCCCATCCAGGGTCTTGAGTCGATATGTTCCTGGTCGAATGACTTCTTCGACTTGATATGGGTCTTCCTAATTAGGAGAGAGTTTATCCTGTTCCGTTAGCCTGGATACCTCTGTCCTTCGCAACACCATGTCTCCCGTGCGGAAAGTTTGCTCTTTCATCATTGAGTTGTAGTATTTGGCGACCTTTTGCTGGTACACCGCCATCCTTATCTGGGCCTGGAGCCTGGTGCTTAATAACAAGTCCAGATCAATCCTTCTTCGATCGGAGTTCTCATACTCTTCATAGTTGTCAATTCTCATGGACTGTAGGGAGACTTCAATAGGTAGCACGGCTTCGGTACCGTATGCTAGGTTGAACGAAGACTCGCCAGTGGCCGTTCTCGGAGTAGTTCGGTATGCTCAGAGAACGGAGGCCAGTTTTTCGGCCCAAAGCCCTTTAGCGGCATTCAGCCTTGTCTTCAGACCATGGAGGATGGTCCGGTTAGTGACTTTGGCTTCTTTGTTGGACTGTGGATGAGCAACGGATGTCAGCCGATGATGGATATGATACCAAGCGCAGAAGTTCCTGAACTTCGGATTATCGAACTGTCTTCCGTTGTCCGTGATGATGACATGTGGGATGCCGAACCTGAATATGATGGAATTTTTTATAAAATTTTCTACCTTGCCTTCTGTAATCTGGGCCAGTGGTTTGACTTCTACCCACTTCGTGAAGTAGTCGATGGCCACTAAGAGGAACTTCCTTTGCCTTGACGCTGGCGGGAATGGGCCAAGAATGTCCATTCCCCACTAGGCAAAAGACCACGGGGCTACCAGTTGAGTCAGGTGACTCGCAGGCTGTCTATGTACATTGGCATACCTCTGGCACTGGTCGCATTTTCGCACGAAATCAGCCGAGTCCGTATGGATGGAGGGCCAGTAATACCCCTGTCGAATGATCTTGTACGCCAGAGATCTGCCTTCTAAGTGATCACCGCATATGCCCTCGTGGACCTCTCTTAGAGCATAATCCGCATCTGTGGGTCCTAAGCATTTTAGCAGTGGCTGAGAGAATAATCTTTTGTAAAGGGTTCCGTCTAAGATGACGTACTGAGATACCATCCAGCGGATCTTCTTGGCCTCTGCCTTATCTTCTGGTAGCTCTCCCTCATTCAGGAACTTGATGATGGGATCCATCCAGCTTGGCTCAGGGTCGATCTGGCATGCCTTCGCAGCCTCTTCGGCTATGCTTGGAGTTTCAAGATGTTCAACAAAGGTGCGTCCGAGAGATTCTGGTGCCGAGTTGCCAGTCGAGACAGTGCATCCGCCCGGGAGTTCTCTGATCGTGGAACATGGATGATCTCAAAATGTTCCAGTTGGGAGGATAAAGTCCGTACCTTCTCCAGGTATTGCACCATGGTTGGATCCTTTGTTGCATATTCTCCGTTAACTTGATTCACGACCAACTGGGAGTCTGAGAAGGCTCAAAGTTGCTGGACTCCCAGATCCTTGGCGATCCGAAGTCCAGCGATCAAGGCCTCGTATTTGGCCTGGTATTAGAGGCATGAAAGGAGAACTAGAGTGCGTACTCTATGGTGTGGCCATCAGGTTCGGCCAACATGAGTCCAACCCCACATCCAGTAGCATTGGAAGCTCCGTCCACATGAAGTACCCAGATGGACTTCGTCTCCTTCGGATCTTCGTCTTCTACCGAAGATGCTTCATTTTCGGACTTCCAGGTACACTCAGCCAAAAAATTAGAGAGCATCTGGGCCTTCATAGCCGTTCGGGGCTGGAAGCTGATGTCAAATTCACTTAGCTTCACAGCCCACTTAGCTATCCTTCCAGAGGAGTCCGGAGATCGGAGAACAGCCTTGAGAGGTTGATCGGTTAGCTCCATAATAGCGTGGGCATGGAAATATGGCCGTAGTCGCTTTGCCGCAATCATCAAAGAGTAGATCAGCTTTTGCATCCTTGCATACCGCGTCTCGGCATCATGCAGGACCTTGCTGATGTAGTAGATTGGCTTATGGGATCCATCTTTATCTCTCCGGACAAGAACTGAACTGATTGCTTCATCTGAAGCAGAGAGATACAGGTAGAGGACCTCGCCTTCTTGTGGCTTGGAAAGCAATGGCGGGGTCTCCGGGTACTTCTTCAGCTCCTCAAAGGTAGTGCGACAGTCTTCGGACCATTCAAAGCCCTTTGACTGTCGGAGTATCTTGAAGAACGGAAGGCATTTCTCGGCTGATCGAGAAATGAATCTGCTGAGGGAGGCAATTCTCCCTGTCAACTATTGGACTTCCTTTTTGCAGGAGGGATGTCGCATATCTTTCAAAGCTTGAATCTTCTCAAGGTTCGCCTCAATCCCTTGTTTGGTGACAAGGAAGCCCAAGAACTTGCCCGAAGTGACCCCAAAGGCACACTTTGCTGGGTTTAGCTTCATGCGGTAGCACCGTAGAGCACTGAATGATTCCTCCAAGTCATGGATGTGGTCTTTATGGAGGAGGCTCTTGACGATCATGTCGTCAACATAGGCCTCCATGTTTCTCCCTAGTTGCTTTTCGAATACCTTGTTGATCAGCCTTTGAAACGTTGCTCCGGCGTTCTTGAGGCCGAACGGCATCATCTTGTAGCAGTAGAGACCTTTATCAGTGATGAAAGCCGTCTTCTCCTCATATTGTGGATCCATTCTAATTTGGTTGTAGCCGGAGTAAGCATCCATGAAGCTCAGCAACTGGTGGTCGGCAGTAGCGTCGACCAGCTAATCAATCTTCGGGAGAGGGAAGCTATCTTTTGGGCAAGCCTTGTTGAGGTCTGTATAGTCGATGTAGATCCTCCACTTGCCACTAGCTTTCTTGACCATTACCATATTGGCCAACCACTTGGGGTAGCGGGCCTCTCGGATGAACCATGCTTTAAGGAGCTTGCCAACTTCTTCGTCCACAGCTTGCTATCTTTCAGGAGCGAAGCTTCTTTTATTTTGTCGTACCGGCTTGTACCCAGGGGTAACTTCCAATCGATGAGTGATTACTTCGGTAGGAATCCCTGTCATATCCAAAGCCGACCAGGCGAAGACGTCGGCGTTGTCTCTGAGAAAATGGATCAACTTTGTTCTGGTTTCCTCATCAAGCATGCTCCCGATCTGCACAACTTTGGAGGGATCTTCCTCTGTCAAAGGTACTGGGACGGTCCTCTCCATGGGCTCACCAAGGTTTGTGGCTACGTCCCTCAGATCCAGCTGATCCGGAGTTGTTGAATCATTGAAATGCCTGTCTTCGATCATCAGGCACTGCCGTGCTGTCCTCTGGTTTCCTCTAACTTCTCCGACGTCGTTCCTAGTGGGGAAGCGCACCAAAAGGTAATGAGAGGAGATCACGATTTGGAATTTGTTCAAGGTAGGCCGCCCCAGAATAATGTTGTATACTGAGGAAATTCGGACCACCATGAAGTTGATTGGTAGTATGTTTTGCTGGGGTTCGGTGCCAAGGGTTACAGGTAACACTATTTCTCCCTCAGCATAAATTTGGTTGCCCCTAAAATCGAAGAGCGGTATGGGGGATCTTCGCAGTTGATGTCTAGGCAAACACATTTTAGAGAATGCATCGTACATCAAGATATCAGTCGAACTTTCATTATCAACAAGGATTCGCTGTACATCATAATTGGCCACTATGACCGAGATTACAAGGGGATCATCATGCAAGAGCCTAACTCCCGCAAGGTCGCCGTCGGAGAAGAGGATAGAGTTGTTATCCTTAAGTCGCTTTAGAGCGTCGTCCTCATCCCTTCTCCAGTTGGTGGGTCGGTTTATCATTCCTACACCTCCATTGGTGGGCCTTTGATTTGGCAATTTGGCCTCTTCGGGAGGTGGCTGGGAAACAGTTGCTTCCGATCGGGGGCCTTGGCGACCGATGTACCGCCCCAAGTACCCTCTCTTGATGAGATCCTCAATTGCATCATTCAGCTGGATGCACTCTTCAGTGTTGTGGCTGTGGTCCTAGTGGAATCGGCAGTATTTGTTCCTATTCCTTACGGAAGAGGAGGCCTTCATGGGACGGGGCCATTGGAGATAGTTCTCCTTTTTTATCTCCATGAGGATCTTCTCTCGAGGGAGATTGAGGGGGGTATAGGAGTCGAATCTTCCTCCCGAAGTTCTAGGCCTGGAAGGACTTCTTCGGCGGTCTGTATATTTGCCTCCATTGTTATTGGAAGTTTGGGGACCTTGTTCCTTGTTATTCTTCTTTTTCGAAGGGGGTTTTACTTTGATTAGTCGTCGATTTGCCGCCTGCTCTTCAGCATCGGCATATTTCTGAGCCCTTGATAAGAGCTCAGCATAGCTTTTAGGGAACTTCTTATCCAGGAAAAAAGTAAGCCTGGAGGTAAGAAGCCCCTTCTTCAATACAGACATGGCCACATGCTTGTTGAGATCGGGGATCTCAAGCGTGGCCGCATTAAACCTGGAGATGTAATCTCGCAGGCTTTCTCCTTCATTCTAGTGAAGGAGGAACAGTGTGTCCGTATTCCGTGGAGTCTTGCGGCAGGTCCTGAAATGCAAGACAAACAATTTTTCTAACTTGAAAAAAAAATCGATGATACCTGGGCGCAGGCTCGAGTACCACATCCGAGTCGACTTCTTCAAGGTAGCCGGGAATGCTAGGCAGTACATCATGTCCGAAGCTCCTTGGATCATCATATGGGCCTTGAAGCTGCCCAAATGGTTGAGGGGGTCGGAGGTGCTGTCGTAGGATTCCATCTGGGAAACCCTGAAGTGCCGAGGAATGACTTCGACCATGATACGATCGGTGTATGGTAGGCATAGATCATCCACAATCAAGTCGTCGGGATCCTTCAGATCCCACATTCTCTGTTCTCGCGCCTTCGACATCTCTGATTCGATGGCTCTGAATCTCCCATCGTAATCAAGAGTCTGCTTCGGCGCTCTCTCCACAGAAGTGGAGTCTTCGGAGGAGGGCGAGGGAGTTTGCCTAGGCCTTTTTCCTTTTTGCGAGGAATTGGAGGACCTAGGTAACCTCGAAGTTCATCCTTCGGGAGAGGGCCGAGAATGGGGGGAGGGATGCATGGAATCCTTCCGTGGGGCTCTCTTCCTTCGGGACCGAGAGCTATGTCTGGAGGCGGCCGGTGGGTTTCCCACCGGAAAGGCTATGCTCTGGAAGTCCTGAACCATGGCCGTGAGGTTGGTGACCTGGTTCACAAGGGCTTCGAATTGCTGTAGTCCTACGACAACCGTGGGAGGTGGGACATTGTTCTCTCCTGGGGGTGCACCCTCCTGGGACGGAGCACGACTTCGTCTTGTAGAAGCCACTTGAGTCTTTCTTCTCGCCATCAAGAACTTCTTACTTTCCATTGGTCTAGGAGGGAGCCTAAAGAGTGCTGATCCCCCTTCCTGGCGCGCCAATCTGTTGGCGTGGAGTTCCTGAATCGGCCAGTTGGAGCCGCTGCACCGCAGGACTGCTCCCTGGTTCACCTACAAAACAGGTCTCTTGCCGGGGTTGTTCCGGCGGGGGACACTCCGATGCCTAAGTCAGTGGCGGATTCCAGCCATAGAATGGGGAAGGGTGTCGAGAGTATAAGAGAAAGAGCTCTTAGAATATGTGTGAGCGTATGTGTGCGTACCTCTCGAGCCATCCTTCTTACCATTATTTAAAAGAAGGCCTCCGGCCTGTGGCCCGCTCTTTTTTCGGTGATCATGGGGAGTCAATTTTTTCCATGATTGGCGATCGTGGGTTGTTATCGAGCGGTTCCGGCCAGATCGGAGGCGTGGCAGCTGGAGTTGCGCGCCATAATCGTGGCATGGAGAATGTCAACTGTAATCGTTGGTTACAGTTGCCTATTTGGACCAGATTGTGGTCCAATCTTCGGGTTTCCTCTCGCGTGGGTATTTCCCCCGGGGCTGGAGATCATGTCTATGGCAGGGACCGAAGAGCGCGTCTTCGGAAGTTGATGAGAAATCTGGTCTTCGGTCAAAGTCGAAGACGTTATCCGTAGGACTGGCCTTTGGATGTTGTAGTCCGGTGAGAAGCAGTAAGCTGCCTGCAGTTAGCTTGGCCTTTTTTCTGTTCCGAAGTCCGTGATCCGGAGAAAAGGACTTTGGACCAGTTGAGCCGGAGTTCGGTTCGTAGCTGAACCGGGATATCCCAACACAAGCCAAGACATTTTGGTGGTTGGTTGGTATTCCAAATATATAGGTAAAATGTTAGCAAGTTAGAGGGGGAGGGGGAGAACGAAGGAGAGAAAATTTTCAACCCAAAAGAAAACAATGGGATAATCTAAAGTAAAAAACAATTTTCATACCATCTTTGTGAAAAGAGGGGTGAGAATTACCTTTGTTAATCTAACCCTTATCACTTTTTTCATTTATAAAGAGAGATAATCACTCATGAATCCATTTGGATGAAGAGATATGTCTCTTTACTTTTTGTTTACTTTTTGTCTCTAATAATAACATAAGAAAAAATTACCCCAAAAGCCATGAGCTAAACTATTGTTCCTTTTTGTTCAATTAAACTAAATTAGATTTAAAATTTTTATGTATATTTGGAGAGGACCATGGATGGTTTTACTACCGTTTTTTGTTTTTCTCTATTTTTTAAAAAAGAAAGGGATGAAATCTTGCATGTTTTAAAGTTATTTAGGTTGATATCTTGATTTGCACATTGTAAACCTAAATTTTTGACATTCAAGTGAAAGGGTAGGACTAATGAGGTAGTTCTCACTTAATACATTTTTTTAATCTTTCTAATATAAAAAAAATTTTTATTGAAACTCTATTTGTGATGCTCTTATATGAAACCTGGGTTGGAGAAATTGAGTGCCTCCTCTTTCATTTTTCCTTTTCAGGGTTAAAAAAAAAAGCTTTCCTTAAAAATAGAGGATGCCTATATTTCTTGTTCTTATCCCACTAATAAAAATTAATTAAAACTTTCTCCATAAATCAAAATTAAATGCAAAAGTGAATTTAAATATTTAAATATGAAGTCAAAAATAAATAAAAAATTTAAAATTTTAAAAATAAATTAAAAATTAATAAAAAATAAATACATGATTTTTAGGACCGTGTAAAATTAATTTTATGATATTTTTCTTTATTAGTTTGATTATGTATCATTTTTTATTAGCATGATTTTATATCACTTGTTATTATTTTTTTATTAGTCTGATCTGTATTAGTTAATATTATTTTTTTTATATGGTGTTTATACACCATTATAAATAACTTCTAAGATGTACCGAACAAAGCTGAAATAAAGATAATAAATTCCTTTCTTTTTTTCCTTGTTTTATTTTTCTTTTATAATATATTTTTAAAATGGTATTAGAGCTAGCATCTCTATTTTCTTATAGTTTTTTCATTTTTAGTGAATTCATAGATTATCCATTTTTTGGTAGGTGATCCGAAAATCCTTTATCTTTAGATAAACTCACAACCATTATTTATCACTTTTTCTCTCTTTGGATATTTTTCCATCTAGTTTAAGATATATTTTTTTATTTTAATATTTTTTTAAATTATGTCAACCAGTTTGAGACTTTTTTTTTTCTATGACATTTTTATCTACAAGGTTTTTACCATCTTTATTTAAGTGCTAGCCTTCTTTTGTATTGTGTTTTTGTTTGTCAAGATCAGTCTTTAACTATCTTTCTTTCAGGGTTAGTCTTTTTTTGATATTTCTGTATATAATAAAAATAATAATTTTTAAACTCAAGTTGATACCTATAGCACTATCTTAAATTTAAGAAGAAATGTTAGCACGATTCTTGAGATCACATAAAATTGATCCCATCATATTTTCTTTATTAGTTTGATTATGTTTAATTTTTCTTTATTATCATGATTCTGTATCACTTATTATTCTTCTTTATTAGTTTGATTTTGTCTCAAGTGTTATTATTTTCCTTATAAGGTGTTTATATGCCATTATAAATAACTTCTTGATGTATTGAATAATATTGAAATAGAGATAATAAAATTCTTTCTTTTTTTCTTGTTTTCTCTTTCTTCTAAAATTATTTTTAACAATACTAATTAAAAAAAATTTTAAGCTCGAAGGAGCTAATTCATATACATTTTCTAAAACTTATTTCATCTTACCTTGATCCTAAGGATATAAACAAGTCGAGCTACTCGCGAGTTATTCGAGATCTATTTGACTCTAAGCTTAACTTGACTCGATTATTATTGAGCTCGAGTCGAACTCTGGTAGTTCAAATAGTTTTTCAAGTCGAACTTGAATTATAGAATACTTGGCTTGAAAGCTCGTAAACTTATTCAAATTATATATATTTAATAATATTATTTTATTATTAGTTAACTAAGTCTCGATTTTAAGTTCGAATTTGAACTCGAGTATGGCTTGATTAACATTCGAGACAAGTTGAGCCGATTTTGAATTTTATCTTTTTTTTCATTGAGCTGAACTTGATCATATGATGTTAAGACGAGATCAATCTCGATCCAAAATTTTGATCCAAATTTTTAATCCAAATAATTTAAATTAAATCGAGTTCAAACTTCTAATTACCGAACCCAATTCGACACGATTACATCCCTATTTGATCCAACTTACTCGTGCATTTCAATTTAATACTTATAGAACCAGTGCTTTATAAACCAAGAATGAAGTGATACAACGTGGAATTGAACATCCCGGGTAAGTGCCAAGAGGTGACACCATGCAAACGAACATTATATGATCCACTGATATTTATTATCATCACTTTTAAAAAATATAATTATAAAAATGAAAATTTTATTTTTAAAAAGGAAGAATTTTTAAAAGTTTACTGTTAATTGTCAACATTTTACAAAAATAATTTTATTTTCCATTATTTTTCTTTCCGTGCATTTTACTGCAACAAGTATACTTTGAAAAATTCCAACAATTGTACCGGACAAAAAAAAAATCTAACCAGATAAAAAAAAAAAAAAAGTTGACTATGGTGGAAGGCATTTACTATTGCTTTTTGCTCAACAATGAAAGACATTTACTCCAGTCACTTTAAATTCTCATCAAAAAGTCCAACAAACAAACAAAAAAATAACCACAGTAAACGCATAGTTCCACAAAAATTAAATACACGCTTAGAGCCCGTGACACTTGCACGCTCCTTCACCTGCCCCTCTATCTCTCCACTCTTCCCTGACCCTTTTTTTTTTTTTTATCCTCCCCCGTGCTTTTTAATCCCCTTACATACATGGCTCTTTTCTTATCGTCACCACTACACCCTCACCAAAGCAAACCCGAAGCACGCGCTCCCCAGGTCACCTTCACCCCGCGCTCTCTCTCTCTCTCTCTCTCTCTCTCTCTCTCTCATATTTTTTTTCTTCTCTCACCTCCTTTCTTCGTCGTTGCCCTCCACCTTCCGACCGTTCCCCCTATGCACCAGCCCAATACTTGAACCCTTTTCTTTAGCCCTCTACTAAAACAATTATGGATTCCGCCACGAGAAGCTTCGACCTGGACACCCAAAAGCCCACCCCCAAGCCCTTCTCCTTCCCTAACGGCACTCTAAAGAAGCACCTTCCCCCACCGGCAGCGGCGGCGGTGGCGGCGGACGACCGCCACCGGTACCGAGAGTGCCTCAGGAACCACGCCGCCAGTCTCGGCGGCCACGCCGTCGATGGCTGCTGCGAGTTCATGCCTTCCCCCTCCGCCGACCCCGCCGTCCCCACCTCCCTCACCTGCGCCGCCTGCGGTTGCCACCGCAACTTCCACCGCCGCCTCCCCTTCGACGCCCGCCTCCACCACGACGACACCGACGACGACAACGACGAGGAGTCGTCGGAGGACGACGTCGGGGAGCGGCGACTCCGCCGTCGCCGCCGGACCTCTGGGTCACCGCCCCCGTACTCCTCCGCTCCTCACATGCTCCTCGCCCTCAGCGGCGCCGGCGCCCGCGCTGGCAGTGGCGGGCCCGTGTCCACCCAAACCATGGCCACCCCCATAACGGTGTCGTCGGGGGGCTTTCAGGCTGGGGCGCCGCCACATGCGGCATCGGTGCCGATGCCGAGGAAGAGGTTTAGATCCAAATTCAGCTCAGAGCAGAGGGAGAGGATGCAAGAGATGTCGGAGCGACTGGGGTGGAGGATGCAGAAGAAGGACGAGGCGATCGTCAACGAATTCTGCCGGCAAATCGGCGTCGAGAGGGCGGTCTTCAAGGTGTGGATGCATAACAACAAGCACACATTTCATGCCAGCCCCTCATCGTGGAGAAACGAGCTAGGCGGCGCCGTCAGCGGGGGTGGTGGTGGTGAAGGGAACCGCCTTGGCAGCGGCGGTGACAATAGCGGCCGCAACAATTTTGCGGTGAATGGTTCTCCTTCTTCCTCTTGAACTTTAAGGAGATGTAGCAGTCTTTGAAGAGAAATTAAGGAGAATCACGAATCATGTTGTAGCTCTTTTTTAATCTTCTCAGTAAGGTTTTATTCCCAGAAAAAAAAAAAAAAAAAAAAAGAAGTTATCGTTGGTAGTGAAACTGGGTGATTTTTGCCCTGTCCTGTTAGGTTTCGTTTTTAGATCTACCGCAACGAAACGAGTGATGCATGGTAGAGATAGATGGAGACCTTCAGTTTTTTTTCTTCTTCTCTTTCCTCTTTTCTTTTTTCCTTAATAAAATGGATATTTGATGTGAGGTTTGTGTTTTTTTTTATTGTTGTTGGTTTTAATAATTGGCTTTAATTTGGAAACTTTCCTAGTTGTTAGTCTAGTATTCCCAGGAATATTAGGAATGATATATTCTTCAGTGTTTGAGATCTGCAGAGTGTTTATTTATCGGTTTCCTTCTCAAATTGGGCTGTTTGATTTTGTTCATGTTTAAACTAATCATTTTAAGCAATTGCAGTTATACCAGTGAGTTTATCATTTTTAATTATATCTGTCTGTAGGTACCTGTGGGAAGCAATGGTTGTGTTGATTAAAATTTTAAATCTAGAGGGAAAATTATGGTCTGGAATTTAGCATGATTTCATTGCCTTCAGACCCATTCTCTTTCCATTTTATTTTCATTTATTTGCTGCCTGCCTTCGTTGGTTGGATGCTAGCAGAGACTTGTTAAGCTGTTGTTAAATGCTTTGAATGCCTTAATGGCTTTCAAAGTGCTGAACATGCCACGTGTCCTTCATGCAGGCTTCTATTCGTTATTTTTGCCTTATTATTATAATGGATGATGTATTGTTTCGGACCTTTTGGTGTTGGGATTGATGGAGTGCCTTGTGATCCTTTACCATATTGAAAATGGAAACTGTGTTATCTGCATCAACTGCTGCTGTTATTTAGTTTAATGTTGGTTAGAATTTTTGCATTTGAAGCTCTAATCTCTGGGTTTGCCAAGTTAATTAAATGAAGTTTAACATGTTTGGGATTTGCTCTGTTTTTTTTTTATACCGGAAGGTGGTGGTGTTGCACTAACTCTCTTGCCTGGCTGGATCTGCTTGCTGGCTTTCAGGGGCCCATTGCTCAGATCTTTGCCTCCATTTTTTTCTCATCTTATTGCTGGCACATTATCTGGATGACGATTCCGAGATTTCGGTGTTGGGTTGGTAGGGTCCATGAGATCTTTAACCTTAATTTTGTAATTCACTTTCCTCAATTGTATACCGCATCGAGTGATTACCAAATTTTAGTGGATGAAAAGAGAGGTGCTCATACTCAAAATAAGTGCAGCTCATGATGCTTGATACTTTCACCATACATTTGTCAGATGGTGATGATTTTGTACCTATTTCTAGAAACACACAATCCCACTCTTCTCACTGACATGAACCACATTGGGTGGGACCCAAATAACTGTGCGATGGAATGGTGTTGGATGCTTGGACGTTTCTCATGGGAGATATATCAAAGTATAAACTATATCATTTTTAAGTGAGAGAGTCTCATGATCTTCTCTATTGAAGCAAGGGACTAGGTTCAAGACTTTCCTTCTAGAAGGATGCTTCTCATGGTACGTGTACTGAGTATAAACAGCATCGTTTTTTAAATGAGAGATTCTCCAGATTCTTCTTTGTTTAAGCAAGGGACCAACTTCAACACTCTCCTACTCAAAAAGGTAGCCATCAAAAAGAGGCCAGCTGCAAGAAGTATAAAAGAACTCTAATTTGTTACACCTCAGACCTCGGTCATGGCCATCTTTCCTCTGATGAGCTGTTTTGAGGCTAGAAGTCAAGGGCGGTTATGGCTTCACTGCCTTTTTAAGCCTATCCTTGTTTAAATTGGAGGCGTCTTCTTGCAAGGGTTGTCTTTTGGGATTCTGGAGTGGAGGCCGGCTGATGATGTGATCATGTGTGAAACCATAACCATAGCTTTAATCTATTCCTTGACTTCTTCTGGGAAAAGGAAGTGGAATGGTATGCATGTACGCGTAACATTTGTTGTATGTGTTAACTGACATCCATGAGAAATTTGTGGACACAGAGAAGGGACAAAGTGTGGATGAAATGATAAGATTAGTACCTTCTGGCAGGGTTCACTAGTGGTAACGCTCAATTGCCCTTCTTTTCAGCCATGAAGAAGCAATATAGGATCGTTCCCCCAAGAGTAGTACCGAGTACATAATACAATTACTGGTTGTAAAGAGGCTTCAAATGATGCATCTGCTTTAATTTATTAAAAAAAAAAAAAAAGAAAAGAAAAAAAAGGAGTATCTTATGAATTGCTATCATTCCACATGTCAAGAATTTTTGGGTTAGGTTTGTAACGCTACTCCCATTAAAAGTTCATGGACACCCTTTATTTTTTTGGATACATTAGTGTGAATATGAAGGCGTTTTTATTTGAAAATATGGTGTACAAATGAAAAGGGAAGCACAGAAACAATTGCAAACGGCATAATCAAGCCATTTGGACCACCCGATCAGGACATGGCTTGGTCAACTGATATGCTAGACATTTGAGTGATACGAGTTGGTTGAATCCGGGTGTAATTAAGGCAAAGTTTGAAATGAAACATGGTTCATTTATTATTTTATAAATTTAATTCCCAACCAAGCCAAATAAAAGTTTAAGTCAATTTGCTTGATGACCTTAAATCAAGTTGACATCAATTGAGATTGTATCTAGCTTAAATCAATCACAAACTTGAGCTCCGTTGAGAGATAGGTTCTAACTAACTAGGATTATATTTAAGCAGGCTCTAATAATTTAAACAATCCATTAACTAAAATAGTAACCCAGTATTACTCCAGTATTTGCACCCCTTCACTCAAGACAAAATGGGAAAAAAAAGGTTTTGGTTCAGTCCATGGGTGGAGATTTCTCTACATACTTACCTACATACATATGCATATATATATATGTGTGGACTTAACTCCTTTCGAAAAGATTTGAAATTCCAATACTTTCAAGTCAAAATTTTATAATGAAGGTTCTATATCGATGATCCAAACTATTGGATGCAATCTACTATATCAAAACTACTTAAGTATCAAAAATCATATAATTTAGAAATCCCTAAGCTATGCATCAAGTGATCAAAAAATGGATTTCCTAAATAAATTAAATTAGATATATTTTTTATATCACTTGATGCATAGGATAGAGATTTTCAAATTATATGATTTTGATATGAAAGTAGTTTTGATATAGTAGATCATATCCAATGGCTTGGATCATTGTTGTGGGACCCCTATTATAAAGTTTTGATTTGAAAAGATTTGACTCCATATATATACACATATATATATATATATACATATATATATATACATATATATATACATACATATATATATACATACATATGTACGTATATATACATATATACATATATACACACACATATATATACATACATATATACATATACATACATATGTACAAATATATACACACATATATATATACATACATATATATATACATACATACATACATACATATATATATATATATACACACACATACATATATACATACATACATATATACATACATACATATATACATACATACATATATATACATACATACATATATATACATATACATACATATATACATACATACATATATACATACATACATATATATACATTTATACATACATACATTTATACATACATACATATATATGTATATATATGTATGTATATATATGTATGTATGTATATATATGTATATATATGTATGTATATATATGTATATATATGTATGTATATGTATGTATATATATGTATATATATATATATATATATATGTATATATGTGATATGGCTATATCGCTGACGTGGAGCGCGTATCAGGTCCAGCTGGACACGATCAACACCACGTGGATTTTTTCTTTCAAAAGATCCCCCGTTCGGGAAGAAGTACTCCCGCTCCCACGGGTCCACCTCGGTCGAAGTCGAGCCTCTCTCTCCCACTCCATCAGGTGTCCACCCAGGAGGGGTCCACCTTGGCCGAAGCTGGCGGCCCCTCACTCCCTCGCCAGGTGGCATCCCAAGACGGGTCCACCTCTATCGAGATCGAGCCGGGCCCTCCTGCTCCTTCACTAGGTGGCACCCCAAGACGGGTCCACCTCGGCTGAAGTCGAGCCTCTCTCTGCCACTACGCCAGGTGTCCACCCAGGAGGGGTCCACCTTGGTCGAAGCTGGTGGCCCCTCGCTCCCTCGCCAGGTAGCACCCCAAGACGGGTCTACCTCTGTCGAGGTTGAGCCGGGCCCTCCTGCTCCTTCGCCAGGTGGCACCCCAAGACGGGTCCACCTCGGCCGAAGTCGAGCCTCTCTCTGCCACTCCGCCAGGTGTCCACCCAGGAGGGGTCCACCTCGGTTGAAGCTGGCGGCCCCTCGCTCCCTCGCCAGGTGGCACCCCAAGACGGGTCCACCTCTGCCAAGGTCGAGCCGGGCCCTCCTGCTCCTTCGCCAGGTGGCACCCTAAGACAGGTCCACCTCGGCCGAAGTCGAGCCTCTCTCTCCCACTCCGCCAGGTGTCCACCCAGGAGGGGTCCACCTTGCCCGAAGCTGGCAGCCCCTGCTCCACCGCCAAGTGGCGCCCCCTGACGGGTCCACCTTGATCGAAGTCAGCCCTACTCTGCAAAGCCTCGGGGAGGCATAGACATGGATCGCGAGGTCGCCACTAGAGCCGGCGCCCGCCGCGCTCCGTACAAGGCACCAGTACGACTTGTAGTGATACGCGAAACCTCGTTTACACCAATTAATCAGGGCCCCGCAATTGAGGAATGAAATCCTAGCGGGCAGGAGCCTGAAATGGCTGGAAGTCCACTATCAACACCCCGAAAGGAGAGCTCCCGCACTCGACCCAAGGCCTCACTAGTCTTCTCCCTTTCATGACACACTGCGGACGAGGCGTGCCGGCCACTTAACTCCCGGACTCGAAGAAGAAGGAGAAGCAGAAGGTCCAGAGGTCTCGAGGAGCCCCTAGAGGGGACGTGGGCTGAAGACAATTCGGTGGTATAAAAGGGACAATAAAAATGGACGGAAAGGTAAGTGAAAAAAAAGGAGAGAACACCGAAAGAATGATCCGGGGGATCCCATGAAGTCCTCAAGCGAGAGCTCGGTGGCCCTAGAATAGGAAGTCGGGCCTCAACTCCTCTCTTCCCCACACTTCTTTCATTTACATCTCCTCTAAGCACGGGGATCCTTCGGGAGCCCGCCTTAGAGGTCCTGTTCCATCTTGCCGCTCTCTGACTTGATCGTCGGAGTGCCCCCGCCGGAATTCCTGGCCCGGGTCTCTGACCTTATTTTGCAGGTCCGGAAGTTTGGAGATCTCGAGATGAGAGAGTCCGAGAACTGGCGCCAGCTCATGAGCTATAGGCCACCGCGGCGAGATCGGCAACAGATTGGCGCGCCAGGTAGGGGGGCAGGACAGCTACCCCTGAGCAAGCAAGCTCTTAGCAGGCGAAAGCATGCTCCAACCATGGTGGTGACGCGCGGACACGAAGCATCCACCGGCCGGGTAGGAGAAGTTCCTTCTCCTCAAGGGCCGCACAGCTTGGAGAGGGAACTTCCTGCCCCTCCTCCTCTTCAACCATCCTCGGTGGACATTCCCTTCGCAGCTATCGTCCAGCAGCTGCAAACCTTGACTGCTGCTGTGCGGCAACTGCAGCACCAGCAGCACTCCCTGGCCACTCAACCCCAGCCAGGGACCCCCGCGGCTCGAGCCATGGGCCCCCACAGAAGCCTACGCTCCATCCAAGGCAAGCCCTCCCATCCGCGGGCAGTTTCCAATCCCCGTGGGAGCCGCCAGACTCTCGCAAAGAGGAACCACTCCGGTTCGACGGATCATGAGAGTCGATCCCCGGCCAATGATGTCGAAGCAGTGCGGTGCAGCAGGCGCCATCGGAGTAAGGCCCCCCATCGAGACCGATCGGCACCCCTTTCTCCAGTGGCCTCAGTGGAAGATTCCATTGATGAGGCCATCAGGCGTTAGGCCGAGAGGCGCCTGGAGGAGCACGAGCACAAGTTGGTGGAGTTCTCCCGTCGCTTTGCCAACATGCAGAGCTCCCCTGCCGATCCAGCAGGCTACAATGCCCAGCCACCCTTCTCTCGGGAAACCCAAGAGGAACCAATCCCGAATCAGTTCCGTATGCCTTAGGTGGATCCCTACGATGGGACCACCGACCTCTTGGACCACTTAAAGAGCTATAAGGCTCTCATGAGGGTCCAGGGAGCGACGGACGCTCTTCTATGCATTACCTTCCCAGCCACCCTCCGGAAGGCTGCTCGAGTTTGATTCACCCACCTCGAGCCAGAATCCATCAGCTCCTTCCATCAGCTGGAAGGAAAGTTTGTGGCACACTTCGACGCTTGCCGAAAGGTGCCAAGAGAGGTGGATAGCCTCTTCTCTATCCGCCAGCAGGACCAGGAACTACTGCGGGACTACATCACCCACTTCAAGACCGCCGCCCTGGAAATCTATAGTCTGGACGAGCCCGTCGCCATGCTGGCGTTGAAGCGCAAGCTCAAGACCTCTCGTCTGACATATTCCCTGGACAAGAAGCCCCCAAGACGTACTCTGAGCTCCTCCTCCGTGTCCACAAGTACATCCAAGCAGAGGAGGCCGATCGCACCAGGCGAGAGCTAGACGGGAAGCCTTCAAAGAAGCCTGCCCCAAGGGATGTCTCCGGGACCCGGAGGCCTGGACCACCTGCAGATTTTCGTCCAGGCCCGAAGCCGAAAAATGGTGCTGCTCCGGAGAGAACGTTCACCCCTCTCCTCACTCCCAGAATGAAGATCCTCATGGAGATTAAGGGTGAGCACTACCTCCACCGACCTCCTCCTCAGAACCCAAGGAACATCCGTGACAAGATAAAATATTATCAATTTCATCGCGAGCGCGCCCATGACACGGAGGAGTGCCGCAATCTGAAGCGGGAGATTGAGGAGCTGATCAAGAGGGGCTACCTCAGGAAGTTCATGAGGAACGAAGCCCGGTGGAGGGTCAGCCGCTCGCAGCCCTTCCCCCCGTCCATGCAATTGACAACCGTCCAACGGAGAAGCCGGTGGGCATGATCTCTTGGGAGATTGGGCGGGCGACGAAGAGAGCTTGGGAGGCGGGAGACCCAGAGAATGTACTCCCCTTTGAAAAGGGAAATAAAAATAAAAATATAAACGATGATGCAGTGGTGGTTGAGAAGACCATCGCGAAGCATCCTGTACATCGCATTATGGTGGATAGTGGGAGCTCTACTAACGTATTTTTTTATGATGCTTTCTCCCGAATGAATTTGTCTCATGATCAATTAAAGTCGGTGCACACCCTCTCGTGGGCTTCACCGGAGATTCGGTGGGGGTCGAAGGAGAGATCACTCTCCCTGTCACTGCCGGATCCCCACCTCGGTAGAATACGATCATGATGACGTTTACCGTCGTCAAGCTCCCATCACCTTAAAATGCCATCCTTGGCCGTCCATGGCTCAACTAGCTGGACACTGTCATTTCCACTAAGAGGTTGCTGGTGCAGTTCCCTACCGCCTCTGGGACGGGAGTAATGAGAGGGATGGCCCAACCCGTCCAGCATTGTCTGCAGACGGTCCCGAGGGCCCGGAGCGCTGAGCTCGGCTCCGATGTTGACGACCTCGACCTAAGAGAGCAAGACCCCAGGGGAGGGCCCGTGGAGCGCTTGCTAACATACACCCTCGGCTTGGACCCTCAGAAGATAGTGTAGATAGGAGCCTAGCTCCCGGAAGAAGAGCGGGCTCGTTTGCTAGACTTCCTCCCGGCTAACGCTGATGTGTTCACCTAGTCCGCTGCTGACATGCTAGGTATCCCCTCGGAAGTCATCACCCACCGGTTGAACATTGATCCAAGGTGCCGCCCTGTCCGCCAGAAGAAGAGGAGTTTTGCTGCGGAGAGGCAGAAGGCCATCAATAAAGAAGTAGAGAAGCTTCTCATCGCCGGCTTTGTACGAGAGGTACAGTATCCTAGTTGGCTGGCGAACGTGGTCATGGTGAAGAAGAGCAACGACAAGTGGAGGATCTGTGTGGACTACACTGACCTCAATCGAGCTTGCCCAAAGGATAGTTTCCCTCTTCCAAAGATCGACCAGCTCGTGGACACTACTTCAGGTCATCGCCTCCTCTCTTTCATGGATGCCTTCTTCGGGTACAACCAGATCCGAATGCACCCGAAGGACGAGGAGCACACTGCTTTTGTCACTGATCGTGGGACCTACTGTTATAAGATGATGTCATTCGGCCTCAAGAATGCTGGGGCCATGTATCAACGGCTGGTCAACAAGGTCTTCAAAGACCAGATTGGCCGCAACATGCAGGTGTACGTGGACGACATGCTGGTGATGAGCAAGCCCACTTCGGACCATGTTGGTGACTTGGCGGAGACTTTCGGTAACCTCCGGCTTCACCAGATAAATTGAACACGGCGAAGTGTGCTTTCGACATGTCCGCCGGAAGTTCCTAGGGTTTATGGTAACCCAAAGGGGTATAGAAGCCAACCCGGAGAAGGTCCAAGCTATCCTGGACATGGAGCAACCCACCTCCAAGAAGCAAGTGCAGCGAATCACTGGCCGGATAGCCGCCCTGAGTTGATTCATCTCAAGGTTCGCTGACCGTTGCCAGCCCTTTTTCAAGGCGCTGAAGAAGATGAACGACTTTACCTGGATGGAGGAGTGTCAGGAAGCGTTCGACGAGCTGAAGAGGACACTGGCATCTCCGCCGCTGCTTTCTAGGCCCGAAGAAGGAGAGGAGCTCTTCCTGTACCTGGCGATCACCCCGGAGGCCATCAGTTCGGTCCTGGTTCGGACCGACGATAAGGGAATGTAAAGGCCGGTGTATTACACAAGCAAACTCCTCCACGACGCGGAGCTCAGGAATTCCCTATCTGAGAAACTGATTTTTGCACTAATCATGTCTACTCAGCATCTCAGGCCTTATTTTCAAGCGCACCCCATTGCTGTCCTGATGGATCAGCCGCTGAAAGCGGCGCTCTGCCGACCTGACACGTCTGGATGCCTGGCAAAGTGGGTGCTCAAGCTCAGCGAGTTCGACATCACTTACAAACCGAGGTCGGCTATGAAAGCATAGGTACTCGCTGATTTCTTGGTTGAGTGTGCAGGCCTGGGTGAGGGGCCGGAAGAAAGCCCCCAAGACCGGCAGCTGGAGCCCGACCAGAGGAAGACATCTAGATCCTTCACGTAGACGGAGCCTCGAACTCCGGCGGGAGTGGAGCTGGACTCATCCTCGCCAATGGTGAAGGAGTTGTCGCCGAATGTGCGCTCCGCTTCCAGTTTGCCGTCACTAATAATCAGGCGGAGTATGAAGTGCTCCTCGCAGGGCTAAGAGTGTCCCGCGAGCTGGGCGTGGCCAACCTCAGGGTCTTCACTGACTCGCAGCTGGTAGTCGGGCAGATCTCGGGGGAGTATGAGGTGCGGGACCTCCAAATGGCGAAGTACCTGGAGCTTGTACGAACGAGCACGACAGGATTTTGGCATTTCAGCGTCTCCCATATACTTCGTGGGGAAAACGCCTACGTGGATGCCCTCTCCCGCCTTGCAACCCTTCCGGACTTATCATTCGGCCACGCTTACATCGAGCACCTCAAGGCCCTGAGCTACGAGACACCCATGGAGGTCCAGCAGGTCAACCAAGAGCCCAGCTGGATGGACAAGTACATTGAGTACATCACCAACGGTACCTTGCCAGCGGATCGCGTGGCGGCTGGCCTCATTAAGAGGAAGGCTGCACGGTTCGTCTTAATGGATGGGCTACTGTATCGGAGGTCCTATTCCTATCCGCTCCTCAAGTGTCTGAGACCCGTAGAAGCCGTACTCGTGCTCCAAGAGATCCACGAGGGCATCTGTGGGAACCATGTGGGGGGCAGGGCACTAGCGTACAAGGCCCTCCGTCAAGGTTATTTCTGGGAGACAATGAAAGAAGACGCAGCTGACTTTGTGAAGAGGTGCGACCGTGTCAGCGGCACGCCGTGGTGCAACATCAGCCCGCTGCTTCACTCTCCCAGCTCTCCGCCCCATGGCCGTTCGCTCAATGGGGCATGGATCTCCTAGGACCTTTTCCCCCAGCGTCCGAGTAACAGAAATTCTTGATTGCGGCCATCGACTACTTCACGAAGTGGGTCGAGATCGAACCCTTGGCCCGGATCACGGAGGCAAACGTCATCAAGTTCCTCTGGAAGTCAATTATTTGCCGCTTCGGCCTACCGTACACCATTATCATCGACAACGGATGTCAGTTCGATTATCGGGAGTTCGAGGAGTTTTGCAGCGACCTCGGCATCCACCATCGTTTCACTTTGGTGGCACATCCTCCGACGAACGGAGAAGCCAAGGTAACAAATAGGACCATCTTACAAGGCCTCCGGACAAGACTGGACCAGGCCAAGGGTAGGTGGAAGAAGAGCTCCCGAGCATCCTTTGGGCATATCACACTATCCCAAGGACGGCTACGGATGAGACCCCATTCAACCTTGTCTTCGGAGCAGAGCGGTTATTCCAGTTGAGCTCAGCCTACCGACCCTGCGCGTAGAACAGTATGACGAGGCGGAAAACCCTGCCAGGATGCTGCTAAACTTGGACCTCCTTGAAGAAACGAGAGACAGAGCCCGAGTTCGGATGGTGGCTTACCGGCAACGAGTGGCCAGATATTACAACTTCAGGGTGCGACCGAAGTCATTCCGCCAGGGAGACCTGGTGCTCCGCCGCGTCGAGGCTTCCCAGCCATGGGAGTGCAGAAAGCTCTCCCCTAATTGGGAAGGGCCTTATAGGGTGGCGGAGGCGCTTCCCCACGGGGCGTACTACCTGGAGGAGCTAGGCGGATCCCGTTCCCTTGGACCTAGAATGCCTTAAACTTGAGGATGTACTACCAATAGTGTAAGACCCCTCAAACTTTAATAATAAAATCTTTTTCACCAAATTCCTACTCTCGTCTCGTAGGGTAAGGGCCACCCAGCTCTAAGTTCAGCGACCATGGACATGGCGAAATATCCATGAAGGTGCGATGTCCCTCTCATAAAAATCTCGGAGTTCAGTCTGGAGTGTTGCACGGAACTAAATTCCGACATGCAGCCACAGAGTTCAGTCCGGAAGAGGTCCCAAAGACTTAGGTCCCGGTCCTACAAAATCCCGGAGAACAGCTCGGTAAGCCGCGCAGGGCTCAATTTCAGCCCGCGGCCCCGGGGTTCAGTCTAGAAGTTCGCAAGGAACCCGATTCCAAAGCGAAGTCCCGGACATCGGTCTGGAAGGTGGAGCAGAACCTAGTTCGCCCATGCAATCCCAGAGTTCAGCTCGGTACGCACTACGGGACTTAGTCCCAATAGCTAGCACCGGGTTTAGTCCGGAAGATGCACCAAAAAAAAAAAAAAGAGTGACAGAAGGAACGAGTTAATGGAAAAATATTTTCATTGCAAGCAAAAGTTCCTTACACAAAAGGGGCCCCGACAGGCCGGGAGACCCAAAGAGAGAAAATACAAAATAAAATAAAGTTGCGCAGCTGCATCCTCCTTGGGCTGGGGGGCACCCTCTCCACCGGCGCTGTTAATTGGAGGCTGCTCGGGAGTGCCCACCTCGTCACCAGCCACCGCCGAAGCTCCTCCGTGGGCTCCTACCTCCCGCCGCCCAGTACGATCCCGCTAAGGTCGAGCTCGGGGTAGAAGGAGCTCACCTTCTCCGGCATACCTGGAATCCCTTCAAGAAGGAGTCCATGGCCGCCTCGTGCACCTCAGCGACGTACTCCTCGGAGGCCTGGAACTGTAGCACGGCCTCCTGTGCCTCCCTCTTGGATGCCTCCAGCAGCCCGTTGACATAGGAGTTCTTCTCCTTGGCTACGCTCAGCTCCTTGAGGACCTCTTCTACCCGGTGCTCCAGTGATCGGGATTGAGCTCTGAGGTGGGTCTTCTTCGCCGCGTCCTCCTCGTTGCGGCACTGGTTCGAGATCCTCTCCTCCGACAGAGATGTCTTGAGCTCCTTAATGCACCCCTCGGTGCGGACCAGGTCGGCTCAGAGAGCCTAGTTATTCCCTCGTAGCTCAACCCCCTTCTCCATGAGGTCCTTGACATCGGCTGTGAGTTTGCCAAGATTCTCCTCCTTCTCGTGTCCTTCTTGGCGTAGCCGGCAAAGAAGTTCCTCAGCAACAGCACGTCCGTCCCGATCTGCATCGAAAGAGATACGGAGTTAGTAAGATCCAACTGAAACTTTAAGGAGTCAGAGCTCGGAACTTACCATAAAACTGTGAGAGGACCCCGAGCAGCGCCTCAGTGTAGTCCTGGCCGCCCCTTAGACGGTGGTCCCGGGAGGTGCTGGCGAACTCCACGACTCTCTCCACGAGCCCCTGGTCGCGGATCACGGAGCAGCGATTGGTGAGACTTGGGGGTGGGATGGCCGCATCGGCAGCAGGTTGGGCGGCCGTCCCTTCGACAAGCGGTGCGGGGGTCGGTGGAGACCACCACCCCGATGGCCACCACGGAAGTGGCCGGTGCAGCGGCTGGAGCAGGCATCGCCCGAGGAGGTTCCGGCCCCCTCTCTTCCCCGGCCCTGTCAAGGTCGACGACGGGGACATCGGACGCTCAGGCCCGAGGCGGCCTGGGAGCAGGAGCCGCCGCCCCAGGGCCAGTCATGGCGGAAGTGGGCGCAGGCACCCGGCTTGCCTCAGTGTGAGCCCTCTTCACCGGGGGGTCAGTCCCTTCCGCAGCATCCCTCTCTATGATGCCCTCCATCAGGTTTTTCACGGAGAACTTCATACCTGAGGAAAAAAGGGGCAGTTAGGCCAGTATAAAAGGAAGAAAGTGCAGGGCAGAACGTGAAGGTGAAGAAAGGAGATCCAGGCCTCACCCAACTCCCGGATAGGACTGACCCCTGCCTCAAATAAATTCTGCTCTTGGAGCAGAACATCGAGGGCTGGGACCACGTCACCCAGCAGCAGCGTAAAGTCATCCTGATCTGCCGGCTCGACCTGGAAATTTCGGTTCGGGGATCGGTCCAGCTCACTCCAGGCCCAGTCGATGTTCTCGATCAGGCAAAAAAGAAGCGGTTCTTCCAACCCTTATTGAGGAAGGGAGGTCGAACCTAAGGCACCTAGGCCGGGGCGAAATGTACCACAAGCCATCATCGGTGGAGTAGCGCTTCAGGGTGAAGAGAGCCCAGAAGAGGGAGAAATGGGCAATGAACTCGTGGAAGTGGCAGAAGACGATGAAAGCAAAGATGACTCGAATGGCATTAGGAGCCAACTGGGCCGGGACCAGACGATAATGGCTGAGGAACGAAAGAAAAAAGGGATGAAGGGGAAAACGAAGACCCCCAGTGAGGAAGTTCTCATAGAAGGCGACCCTTCTAGGGCCACTCGAGATTACTCGATCCCTATGCCTTGGGAGGGAAAGGCGGATTGAATCCGGGACCCCATAGGTGTCTCGGATCCGGGACAGATCGTCTCCGATCATCGTCGAAGCATAATCGGAGACACCGGAGGAAGAGGCCTCCGGAGGAGGAAGGGAAGAGATGGGACGTGCAGAAACTATGAGGGGAGACCTAGGACCCCTAGGGATGCCTATGGTCATGGCCCCAGGTTGGAGCTGCCTCCGGACCTCGTCTGGAATCTCTTCCCCCTCCGAGGAGGAGGACGACGGAGTCCTCAGTCGGGAAGGACCGGCCTCGTCCGGGTTGGAAGAGACATGACGGCGACGCACCATGGAAGTGGAAGAAGCAAGAAAAAACTAGTGCAAGGGTTGACAGATAGAGGAAGAGAAAAAGAGACGCATGCACTCACCGGGATATTTTGAACCAAAGGAATGGCGACCCTGGAAGATGAAGGGAGACCACTGCAACCGTTGGCGAGGTGTGAGAAAGCGAAGAAACCTCGTTTCTGGAAAGTTCCCCTCCTTTTCAAATTTGATCGACAACAGTCGTATGCTTCTTTCCGTCCTGGGCCATTAGATGACTGCCACGTGGAGGCACGCCCGACATCGACACTTTGGTTCGATAGAAACTGTCTCGGTTTTGAAATGATGCATCAATGGCCCTTCAGACACACGTACATGGCGACCCCTTACAGGGCCTAGGGCGCGACAAGAGCGGCGACAGTGATCATGGCAATTATGGCACGAGATTTTTACTGTCTCCATGTCATCTCCACATTAAATCCCCATGTCCCAAGCCACGACGTCTCGATGGGACCTAGGGATGGGGGGCAACTGATATGGCTATATCGCTGACATGGAGCGCGTATCAGGTCCAGCTGGACACGATCAGTACCACGTGGATTTTTTCTTTCAAAAGTCCCGCGTTCGGGAAGAAAGTACTCCTGCTCCTTCGCCAGGTGGCACCCCAAGACGGGTCCACCTTGGCTGAAGTCGAGTCTCTCTGCCACTCCACCAGGTGTCCACCCAGGAGGGGTCCACCTCGGTTGAAGCTGGCGATCCCTCGTTCCCTAGCTGGGTGGCACCCCAAGACGGGTCCACCTCTGCCGAGGTCGAGCCGGCCCTCCTTCTCCTTCGCCAGGTGGCACCCCAAGACGGGTCCACCTCGGTCGAAGTCGAGCCTCTCTGCCACTCCGCCAGGTGTCCATCCAGGAGGGGTCCGCCTCAATCGAAGCTGGCGGTCCCTCGCTCCCTCGCCAGGTGGCACCCCAAGACGGGTCCACCTCTGCCGAGGTCAAGCCGGGTCCTCCTGCTCCTTCGCCAGGTGGCACCCCAAGACGGGTCCACCTCGACCGAAGTCGAGCCTCTCTGCCACTCCGCCAGGTGTCCACCCAGGAGGGGTCCACCTCGGTCGAAGCTGGCGGCCCCTCGCTCCCTCGCCAGGTGGCACCCCAAGACGGGTCCACCTATGCCGAGGTCGAGCCGGGCCCTCCTGCTCCTTCGCCAGGTGGCACCCCAAGATGGGTCCACATCGGTCGAAGTCGAGCCTCTCTCTGCCACTCCGCCAGGTATCCACCCAGGAGGGGCCCACCTCGTCGAAGCTGGCGGCCCCTCACTCCCTCGCCAAGTGGCACCCCAAGACGGGTAAACCTCTACCGAGGTCGAGCCGGGCCGTCCTGCTCCTTCGCCAGGTGGCACCCCAAGACGGGTCCACCTCAACTGAAGTCGAGCCTCTCTGCCACTCCGCCAAGTGTCCACCCAGGAGGGGTCCACTTCGGTCGAAGCTGGCGGCCCCTCGCTCCCTCGCCAGGTGGCACCCCAAGATGGGTCCACCTCTGTCGAGGTTGAGCCGGGGCGTCCTGCTCCTTCGCCAGTGGCACCTCAAGATAGGTCCACCTTGGCCGAAGTTGAGCCTCTCTATGCCACTCCACCAGGTGTCCACCCAGGAGGGGTCCACCTCGGTCAAGCTGGCGGCCCCTCGCTCCCTCACAGGTGGCACCCCAAGACGGGTCCACCTCTACCGAGGTCAAGCCGTGCCCTCCTGCTCCTTTACCAGGTGGCATCCCAAGATGGGTCCACCTCGTCGAAGTCGAGCCTCTCTCTGCCACTCCGCCAGGTGTCCACCCAGGAGGGTCCACCTCGGTCGAAGCTGGCGGCCCCTCACTTCCTCGCCAGGTGGCACCCCAAGACGGGTTCACCTCTGCCGAGGTCGAGCCGGGCCCTCCTGCTCCTTCGCCAGGTGGCACCCCAAGACGGGTCCACCTCGGTCGAAGTCAAGCCTCTTTGCCACTCCACCGGTGTCCACCCAGGAGGGGTCCACCTTGGCCGAAGCTGGTGGCCCCTCACTCCCTCACCAGGTGGCACCCCAAGATGGGTCCACCTCTACCGAGGTCGAGCCGGGCCCTCTTGCTCTTTCGCTAGGTGGCACCCCAAGACGGGTCCACATCGGCCGAAGTCGAGCCTCTCTGCCACTCCGCCAGGTGTCCACCCAGGAGGAGTCCACCTCGGTCGAAGCTGGCGGCCCCTAGCTCCCTCGCCAGGTGGCATCCCAAGATAGGTCCACCTCTGCCGAGATCGAGTCGGGCCCTCCTGCTCCTTCGCCAGGTGGCACCCCAAGACGGGTCCACCTCGGTCAAAGTTGAGCCTCTCTCTGCCACTTCGCCAGGTGTCCACCCAGGTGGTGTCCACCTCGGCCGATGCTGGCGGCCCCTCGCTCCCTCGCCAAGTGGCACCCCAAGATGGGTCCACCTCTACCGAGGTCGAGTTGGGCCCTCCTGATCCTTCACCAGGTGGCACCCCAAGATGGGTCCACCTCGACCAAAGTCGAGCCTCTCTCTGCCACTCCGCCAGGTGTCCACCCATGAGGGGTCCACCTCGGTCGAAGCTAGCGGTCCCTCACTCCCTCGCCAGGTGGCACCCCAAGACGGGTCCACCTCTACCGAGGTCGAGCCGGGCCCTCCTGCTCCTTCGCCAGGTGGCACCCCAAGATGGGTCCACCTCGGTCGAAGTCGAGCCTCTCTCTGCCACTCCCCAAGTGTCCACCTAGGAGGGGTCCACCTCGGTCGAAGCTGGCGGCCCCTCACTCCCTCGCCAGGTGGCACCCCAAGATGGGTCCACCTCTGCCGAGGTCGAGCCGGGCCCTCCTGCTCCTTCGCCAGGTGGCACCTCAAGACGGGTCCACCTCGGTCGAAGTCGAGCCTCTCTCTGCCACTCCGCTAGGTGTCCACCCAGGAGGGGTCCACCTTGGCCGAAGCTGGCAGCCCCTGCTCCACCGCCAGGTGGCGCCCCTGACGAGTCCACCTCGGTTGAAGTCAGCCCTACTCTGCAAAGCCTCAGATAGGCAGAGACACGGGTCACGAGGTCGCCACTAGAGCCAGCGCGCGCCGCGTTCCGTACAAGGCATCGGTACGGCCTGTAGTGATACGTGAAACCTCATTTATACCAGTTAATCAGGGCCCCACAACCGAGGAATGAAATCCTAGCGGGCAGGAGCCTGAAACGGCTGGAAGCCCACCGTCAATGCCCTGAAAGGAGAGCTCTTGCGCTCGGCCCAAGGCCTCACCAGTCTTCCTCCTTTCGTGACACACTGCGGACGAGGCGTGCCGGCCACTTAACTCCTGGACTCGAAGAAGAAGGGGAAGGAGAAGGTCCAGAGGTCTCGGGGAGCCCCCTGGAGGGGACGTGGGCTGAAGACAGTTCGTTGGTATAAAAGGGATGGTAAAAATGGACGGAAAGGTAAGTGAAAAAAAAGAAGAGAACACCGAAAGAACGATTTGGGGGATCCCAGGAAGTCAGGCGAGAGCTCGGTGGCCCTGGCACAGGAAGCCGGGCCTCAACTCCTCTCTTCCCCACACTTCTTTCATTTACATCTCCTCTAAGCACGGGGATCCTTCGGGAGCCCGCCTTAGAGGTCCTGTTCCATCTTGCCGCTCTCTAACTTGATCGTCGGAGTGCTCCCGCTGGAACCCCCGGCCCGGATCTCTGACCTTGTTTTGCAGGTCCGGAAGTTTGGAGATCTCGAGATAAGAGAGTCCGAGAACCGGCGCCAGCTTACGAGCTACAGGCCACCGCAGCGAGATCGGCAATAATATGTATATATATGTGTATATATATGAGTTGCTTTCTCATATATTTGTAGAGTTGGATATAACACTTTATGTTAATTTTTTTTAAAAAAATAATATTTCAAATTGAATGATACACTATCCAAATTAAAATGTCCAAATATTGAAAATGTTCTGCACTATAAAATCCATCGTTTGCTGTCATATAATAATCAAAATCTAGTAAATTAAAACTTACCTATATTTTAAGAGTAGATCAATCTTGAACATATGGTTCTTTAATTTGAACACAATTTGGGTAATCTATCATTAAATTTAAAATTATGAAATATTTTCTCAAAAAATGTAACATAAAGTGTATAGTCTAACTATATACGTTATATACATATGCACCTATTACATATGTATGTATGTGTGTGTGTGTGTATATATATATATATATGTGTGTGTGTGTGTGTGTGTGTAGACACACATATATCACTTTGCTCCTTTCAACAGAAGAGTAACTATCAGATTCAAAATCATCATTGAGCATCCAATCGAAGATCCACGCTCTTGAACATGATTTTTACTACCAAAAATACCTAAAAATCAATACTCATATATTTTGATAGTCTCCAACCTATGCATTTAATATATAAAAAATAGATAGATGAAATGATAATAATGTGTTTTTCTATAATTTACGGATTAAAATTCATTGATTTTCAATCTACATATGTTTTAACATATATAGGTTATTATCAATAAGGTAAATTCTTAATTTAAATATTTTAGTATGTATTCTGCATAATAATACAATAAAAACTATCCTTTACTTTGTCCATATATTAATATAGATTATAGGCCACCAAAATATATGATGTTTAGTATTTATACATTTTAGTAATATAAATCATGATCAATAGTGTAAATCTTTGATTAGAGTGCTTAATTATTAATTTTAGGCTTAAGAGTACATACCCTCTTCTCTCAAGAGGATTGTAGTCCATACACATATACATACATACATGCATGCATATGCATATATATAAATATATACATATATATACTTATATAGATATTTTACATTATTAGATTGTTGCATTCATGTCCAAAGAGAGAAACAACAAGAACCGCATGCCTTTGTTAGCAGAACATCTTGGTAAATCAAGAACTCAACCATGCAGCCTTTTTAAACATGATATTACTGGTTTAAGATTCAAAAATAATTTAGCTAAAGGCAAAGATCTGAAATGAATTCAAGTATTCTAAAACAAAAGCAAAAACATGCCGAAACAGTATGTAACATTATTCTTGTCCATGCCAAGATTGAGAGAAACAAGAGCAACAAATAACTGCCATGACATAGCAGAGGATAACAATGCCACCAATTTGTAACCAACATGCACTCATTGAATAAGTTGCAAAAATTTGCAAATATATCAATGTTAATCATGAATCACTAAATAATTTATAACAAAAACAATAATTTCATTAGCTTGAAGGGACAGTTGACTCATGAAAAATTTGTAAAGACAAGAATCTTTTTTTTTTGATAAACCGGTGCATTCAATTAAAAGATCTTACATGAACATATCTAAGAAAGTTAGAAATGATAATGTCACGAAATGGCCTTGGAGCATACCCTAGGTCGGTCCATAAAATAGGGTCCAAGTGATGGGCAACAAAGGAGGCTACCCAGTCAGCTATAGAGTTAGCCTCCTGGTAAACATGTCTGACAATACAGGAAAAACATCATTGAAAGAGGAAAGCGATGTCATGGAGGAGAAGATGCACCGGCCTCGATCTTCTCAGCTCCTGAATCCAAGAAATAACTGTCGTAGAATCATCCTTGACAATGAGGTGGTCAATGTGAAGGATAATCCGAGCATAGATGATCCTAGCCCAAGCTCCCCACAGCTCAGCAACCGGGACCGTCGGCTCAAGGAGGAAGTATAGCAAGAACGCCGAGTCCTGGGCCATGAATGATGAAACCAGCACCATCCTGAATGCCGATGGTACTCCCGTCGAAGTTGACCGTGATGAAGGTCAGTGGAGGAGGGGGCTCCCAAGATATGAAAATCCAGCCAGGCGCTCGAGGAGCGATGTAGAAGTTCTAGGTCTCTGACAACACCATGGTCGATATTAAGTACTGATCTGCATGACTCCGTGCTCTCTCCATAATGACTATGGCTGAGTGAGTAGCAGAGTTAAAGATAATATCATTCTTGGTAAGCCAAATGTGATATGCAATGTAGGCAATAAGAGAGGCCAAAAAATGAGCAGTGCCAGGATGGAGCACCTATAGAAAGTCATCAACATAATCATCCACATACATAAGTAATAGTTCGAAACCAGCCATCCTCCATGCTTGAGCAGCCCGCTAATAAGAGAATAGAGCATGGACCATCATCTCCTCCTCTTCCCCATAGAAAGGACAGTGCGAGGGTACATACACTCCTCTAGAGCTAAGGAAGGATCTAGTGGGGAGACAGCCCCAAGCCACCTTCCATAAAAATAGGCTCACCCTTGGGTGAACCCAAATCCTCCATATTCAGGCAATATCAAGACTCCTCTATGGTGCATGATTGAAAAGTGGAAGCAAGTCAAACATGGTCGCTCTAGGGATGGAAGAGGTCCTCTACACCCTAATATAAGTACAGGCATGAATAGGTAGGGGGATAGATAAGACCCGGGCCCCCATAATGTGGCCAAAAACTGGGTAACTCGCAGTGAATCCCACTGTAATCCATCCATAAGCAATAGGTCGGGGATGGAGAGGGAGTCGATGATATCCATCGTGATGAATGTCGACCATCGGGACAATGGTAGGTCCACCATCCAAGGATCCTGCAATAAGCTAATGGCCCTACCATCCCCCAAGATCCATCTGATGTGAAATGATATGACATGTGCTGTAGCCACCATCACTCTCCAAATGGCCGAGTACTTTCGGGTGGGACAATAATCCTCAGCAGGGTAGACGGGACCGTATCTATGCCTCATCATCGCATCGCCGCCCATAGGCTGTCAGGACATAACAAAAATTTGGCGACATGCCTAGCAAGCAGAGCTTCCCGCATCGCCAGAAGGGAGTGAATACCAAGCCCCTCCCTCACGCCAAGGCTGACACACCACATGCCAGCTAAGAAGGTGGACGCCCCTCCAACCAGGCACTGATCCCTAAAGGAAGGCCCAAAAGAATTGCTCCAACTTGAGAATGGTGGATTTCAAAAGACAACATTAGAAAGTAAGTAGACTAGTAAGGAAGTGAGAACCAACCTGATCAAGGTGATCCTCCTTATGAGTGAAAGAGTAAGACAAGAATCTTTAATAGATCTTAAAAGTTTGTTGATGTGTCAATAGTTTGCTACAATGATCTACGTCTCATGTGTTGCTTTTAGTAATCAATAGAATTACAAAGTTTACATTGCATGTGTTGCTTTCAGCAATCAATAGAATGACCATGGCTGCAAACAAGATCCTTCCATGGCTCCTTGTAGAATTATGAAAAATGAAGTGCAATGCCAAGTGGTACAAATGGGAACATAAAAATAAATAAATAAATAGAAAAAAGAAAGTTGTTGGCGAAATCAAAGTATGATAGTCAATCCGGCAGTGCTTTCTTCTATTTGTTCATTTATTATAAGATGTGTTATACTACATAGCCGTATTCATCGATCAGTAAAAGATTAGATTGGTCGACTAAGACTATCATGCAGACAGTTCAATGAACTACAGCTCGATTATTTTGGCTATGAAAAAGCAATGACAACCAACCAAACCAAGGGTCGATTATTTGTATTACACTAAGAAACAACTAAACGACTAATCCTCAGGAAGCAATATACTTAAGGGATCCAGTCGACTATAAAATAAGGTGACTAACTTATGAGGTGCCAAAGCACCATTGATGACTAAGGCAATAGATCCAATTATCCAAAACATGTCCGATTAAGAGGGCATAAGATAAACAACTGTCAACAAGAAGTGTTACACTAGTTATTATTCATAATGGAAAAAGTTTAGCTTTAACAAAATACCATTATGATTAACCAGAAGAGATTATTTTTCAATCGAATTTGGTTACATCAAAGGCCAATAAATACCGATAAGAGAGGACCTTCAGGGTGTAAGCCAAGCTATTCACTATGCTAGAAAACTCTTCCATTTGTTTTTTTAAGTTTCCTATCTGTATGATAAAATCTCGTCATTGACTTAAGAATCGGAGGATCCTCTATCGAAAAACCTCCCTCTGATTTGGGACTTGTTTTATAGATGAGAGGACACCTCTAATGATGAAAGATCCCTTGGGCGCCTACACCATTACCCAATTCAAGCGATTCACCAGAAGTCATTCGGAATTGGGTGTTTAGCATCAACAAATTAATGCACCAAGAAGGGGGTAAAACCAATAGAGAATAGTATCTCCCACCTGCAAAGAGAAACTTTGAAAAGGAAGTGATGGCAAAGGTAAAAGCACATGATGTTTCAAATAGTAGAGGCTGACAGTCCTTTAGACGAAATAGCCCACCTAGCCAACAACCAGATATCAACAATGCACCTCCAATGGTAGTAGTAGACCAACAACAATTTACTATGCTAATGAATGAAGTACAACCTTTAGCAATAGTCATGCGAGGTCTTTAAGAGGCTATAGTTAATAACCAGCAACATTCACCAGAGCAAGCCAGTCCTACTATAGCTTCTAGACACAGTAGACGATCTTCTCCAAAAGAACATCGACATGAGCCCCAAACTAACAAATGTCAATATCCATGCTCTCCTGCTCGACGATCTCCTAGTAAACGAAGCCCACCAAGATAAAGTTTTCGACGACCAAGCATAGAGTGGGACCAACATGGAGAAAGTTGACGAAAAGGAAAGCATCTTAGATCTCTCTCGGAGTCTTCAAGGGAGGACTCCACTCTGGTGTATGCTTGGCGGGACTAGAAAACCCATCGACACGATGACTATAAGAAAAAAATTCCAGAATTTGATCTACGACTTGCAGAATGCAAAGCTGACAATCAAAGAATTGACAACTCTCTCAGTTACCATTCTTGACCTCCATTCTCTCGACGGATTATGGAAGAAGTAATTTTGTCATATTTTAAAATACCTCAACTGGAATCCTATGATGGGACTTTTGATCTACTCGATTATCTAGATAGCTACAAAGTCCATAAGATGATCCAAGATACTAGTGAAGCCCTTCATTGTCTCAGCTTCTGGTGATCCTGAAAAAAGCTGCCCATGTGTAGTACTTAAGCCTGAAGCCTAGAAGCATCCATTCCTTCAGCTAGCTGGAGGAATTATTCATGGTATATTTTTGAACAAGTTGAATGATGCTACGAAACTCAAATAACCTCTTTTTTATCTAGTAGAAAGGGAGACTCTAAGAGATCATTTGGCATGCTTTAACGTCACCACGGTTGAAGTCCCAGATTTTAACAAATTCGTAGCCATGTTTATAATGAAGAGGGAACTCCGGTCATCCAGTTTACATTTTTCTTGGATAAAAAGTTTTCAAAGAGTTATTTTGAGCTCTTGGTGTATGCTCAAAAATACATACTAGTAGAAGAACAAGCTTTAAGTTAGTGCCAGGCTAAAGGAAAATTAGTGCCAAAGACGAAAAAGACTTAGAAAGGTAGTAATTTTTGGCTTTGTAGCAAAAAAGATGTCCAGACTTACAACAAAGTCCGAAGCCAACAAAGAACCTGACTTACAAGTATGATAGCTATACTCTCCTTTCTCTTTCCTGAGAAAAAATCTTAATGGAGATAAAAGGAGAAAACTTTCTGCAGATACCTCGGCCCATGCATGCTCCACCCACATCATGTAACAAGAATAAGTATTGTCGATTTCACCATGATCATGGCCACACCATTAACGAATGCATCCAGCTAAAAGATGAAATTGAAGATCTGATCCGTTGAGGTTACTTAGAAAAATATGTGCCTACCAAAGATCATCAGACTGAAGCTGTTGTTACCAAGAAGATAACTCATAAATCAGAAATGGCCCACCAAAAATCCACTGATGGATTAGTCAGCATGATGTACTTAGGGGCAAGGCTATGAGGACAAGTACTAAGGAAGATTTTTCAAAGAGATATTGAAGTAACAATATAATTTGCTTTTCTGATGATGATCTTGTGAGAGTGCAAACCCCTCATGATGATGATGTTGTTGTCTCAGCAATAATAGCTAATTATGATGTAAGGAGGATCTTGATAGATAATGCTAGTTTCATCAATATTTATTTTATGATGCTCTTGTCAAGGTGATTATCTCTTATGACTGACTAAGAAGAATATCAAGCTCATTATATGGATTTGGGGGCAATCCAGTTAGGGTTGAAGGGGAAATCAGTTTATCGGTAACTATAAAAGTAGATGCCCAACAAAAAACCCTGTCTCAATTTTATAGTCGTCAAAACCCCGTCAACCTCTAATGCAATACTTGGGCAACCAACCTTGAACAAATTTTGAATAATTATCTCAATCTATTATCTCCTTGTGTGCTTTCTGACTAAGAAAGGAGTTGGAGAAATGCGAGGAGATCAATAGCTTGCTCAGCAGTGCTTGGTGATTCAGGACAAACAATCAAAAAATGATTTTATCCCTTGACCAATTGGATCAAAGAGAATCCAAGAAACATGGAGAGTTAGTTGAGAAGACTATCTCAATTCCTCTAACTGAAGAAGATCCGATGAAGACTATCTAAATTAGAAGCCTCCTTGATGAAGAAACAAAGTCTTAGCTTGTAGATTTTTTATGATGCAATGTCGACATTTTTGCTTAGTCGGCTACCAATATGCCTAGAATTCCTCCATAAATAATCACTTATAAGTTAAAGGTCAATCCAAGATTTATGCCCATTCGATAGAAAAAGAGAAATTTTGTTCCTAAATGATAAAGGGCCATTGATAAAGAAGTCGATAAACTCCTCGATGCTAATTTTATTAGAAAAACTCATTATTCCAACTGGTTAGCTAATGTGGTAATGATGAGAAAGATAAATAAAAAATGAAGGATCTATATTGATTATACATACCTCAACAAAGGTTGTCCAAAAGATAGCTTTTGCTTGCGAAAGATAGATTAGTCGGCTGATGCCACTGTTGGATATAAACTTTTGAGTTTTATGGACACATTCTTAGGTTACAATCAAATCTGAATAGATCCTGAAGATGTACACAAAATAGCATAATTGAGAAAGGACTATATTATTATGAAGTGATGTCGTTCAATCTGAAGCATTCATGAGCTACCTATCAACAGTTAATAAACAAGGTCTTTGAGAAACAACTTAGAAGAAACATGGAAACCTATGTCGATGATATATTGATAAAAAGTATCCAAATTACAGACCACATCAAAGATCAAGAAGATGCTTTCAATGCCCTGTGACAACATCAAATGAGGCTCAACCCAACAAAGTGCATCTTTAGTGTAACATTTAAAAAACTTCTCAGGTTCCTTATCACAAACAGAGAAATAGAGGCCAATCTCGAGAAGATAAAGGTGATTCTTGACATAAGGCATCCTTCTACCAAAAAGGAGTCCAGTAGCTAACGGATATATAACTGTACTAAGTTGATTCATTTCTTGATTGACTAAAAGATGCCTGTCCTTTTTTAAGGTTTTGAAGTAGACTAAGAATTTCAAATGGATTGACAATTATTGATAAGCCTTTGAAGAATTAAAGAAATATCTTAGCTCCCCACCATTACTTTCAAAATCTAAAGAGAAAGCAATCTTGTACTTAAATTTATCTACTTCACATGAGACAGTAAGTTCAGTACTAATTAGAAAAGAAGATGGAAGAATTCAAAAGCTAATTTATTACACCAGCCGAGTATTGCATGATGCTGAGACAAGGTATTCGAAGGTGAAAAAATTGATCTATGCACTAATAGTTACAACAAAATATTTGAGACCATATTTCCAGGCTCATTCAATAGTCGTATTAACTGACCAACCCTTAAAAGATATAATATTACAATGCCCCAACACATCAGGAAGAATGACAAAGTGGGACGTTAAGTTAAGTGAGTTCGATATATCCTATTAGCTTCGCATAGTAATGAAAGCCCAAATCTTGATAGATTTTATTGCTAAATGCATTTGGGTCGATGAAGAAATTGGGTGAAAAGAAGCTGATGAAGAAGCCAACGAAAAGCAAATCGACATAAATTATTTCAAAATAGCTTGGATACTACATATGGATGGACCATTGAATTCATCCAAAAGTGGAGTAGGATTAATCCTGACGAGCCCCGATGGATTTGCTACTGAGTATGCCCTTCGATTTGCCTTTCAAACATCTAATAATCAAGCCAGATGTAAAGCACTTTTGATTGGATTGAAATTTGCACAAGAGCTTGGAGTTAGGAAATTAAGAACCTTCATGGACTCTCAACTAGTAGTTAATCAGACAGAAAGGATTCAAAGTCCGAGATCTGACTATGCTAAAATATTTGGAGAAAGTGCGAACTCTAATATCGAATTTTCAATATATTGAGATATCTCACATCCCTTGGATCAAGAATACTCAAACCAGCTTACTTCTCAGCTAGCAACATTGATTATTAGTTCACTTGAAAAAATATACATCGAACATCTCGAACCTAGCATTGACAAAAATGTAGAAGTGTACTAGCATTGACAAAAATGTAGAAGTGTACTAAGTGGATCACGAGGCCAGTTGGATGGACCCAAACAAACAAGTTTTTGGCTAATGAAATCTTGCCAAATGATCCCATAGAAGCCAAATGGATTAGGTGGATGGCTTCTCAATACATAATCATAGATGGAATTCTTTATAAAAAGCCATTCACTTTGCTCTTATCAAAATACTTGGGCCCGACCGACACTAACTATGCACTTAGGAAAGTACATGAAGGCATATGCGGAGGACCACCTTGGGGGCAGATCTTTAGCCTATAAATTCTAAGATAGGGATATTATTGATTGACCATTCAAAATGATGTGGTCAATTTTGTTAAAAGGTATGATCAGTACCAAAGATATTCAAACATTCAGCGATGATCGGCAAGTCAAATAACTCAGGTAGTGGCTCCCTAGCCATTCACTTAGTGGAGAATGGATATATTCGGCTCTTTTTTCCTAGCTTCTGGTCAAAGGCAGTTTATTATTGTGGCTATTGACTACTTCACGAAGTGGATAGAGGTGGAACCTCTAGCACACATAACTAAAAAAAAGGTTAAGGGATTTTTCAAGAATAGTATCATTTATCGATTTAAGATTTCTCATACTATCATTACTAATAATGGAAGGCACTTCAACAATCAGAGATTTAGGAGTTTGTGCACTAAATATCGCATCAATCATAGATTGACCTCTGCCGGACATCCTCAATATAATGATGAAGTCGAAGTAACAAATCGAACGATCTTACATGATCTGAAAACAAGATTGAATGAAGCTAAAGACTTTGGATTGAAGAGCTAAGTTCTATGCTTTGAGCCTACCGAATAACTTTCTGAACATCCATTAGAGAGTATCCATACAACTTGATGTTTGACACCGAAGCAGTGATTCGAGTAGAAATCAACTTGCCCTTTATGAGAATAGAAAACTATGAAGAACCGAGTAATTCAGAGCGACAATGGGCTGACTTAGACTTACTAATAGGAATAAGGCTCCAATCTCACTTGCAGATGGCTTCCTACCGACCAAAGGTTGTTCGATATTATAATTCTAGGGTTAATCCAAAGACTTTTCAATCAGGCGATCTCGTATTATGAAGAGCTAAAGTTTCTAAACCCTCTGAATAAGGAAAACTCTTTCCAAATTGGTAAGCTCCATACCGAGTCACTGATATAATATGCCTTGAAACTTATAAAATTGAGAGTTTGGAGGGTGTGCAAATTACTCGACCTTGGAATGCCGAGAATCTATGCATATATTATCAGTGAATCAATAAGTTATAAGAGTATTATGTGATATTGAATAGATAGTTAGCTAATACCTGACTATAATCGATATGCCGATAATTTAAAGATAGTTGGCTAATACCCAACTATAATCGGTATGTCCAAAAACTTAAAGATAGTTGGCTAATGCTCGACTATAATCGATATATTCGATAATTTAAAGATAGTTGGTTAATGTCCTATTATAATCGGTATGTCCAATAATTTAAAAGATAGTTGGCAAGTACCCGACTATAATTGGCATGTCCGATAAATAAAAGTGTCTGACCCAATTATTCAAGCATGCAACCATGTTATGAAGGCAAGTTTTAACTAGCGGTTATGCTATAAGCCGATGATCTCAGACTTGAAAAATTTTCAACCCCCTCAATTGAAAGAGAGAAACTAAGTAAAAGACTACTGAGTCAATGAGACATTGACGATCTTATACTTCTAAAATTTTTAAAAATGAGATAAAGATTTCATTAATGATTGAAGAAAAGTCTTATACAAAAAGTTTGACATCTTCATAATAGTCAGAGCAAAGCTGATTGACAAAAAGTTATAGAAACCAAAAGTAAAAAGGACTACAAAAAAAAGGATGTCTTAAGCATCTTCTTTCAAGGCTAGAGTGCTTGGTGAACCTCTTTGAGAATTGAAAGGATTGTTTTCTGGACTGGAACTTCTTGGGGAATGGAAGGGAGGATGGGTTCTTCTATTGCAACTTCTTTTGCAGCACTTTCTTCTCGAATCTTGCCTTCCTCAGAAGCCTCTTCGTCTTTCTCCTCTTCTTCATGTCTAGGGAGGACAACATTCATGAGATCTAAATATGAGAAGAGCTCTTTGACTTTGGCTTTGCAATCTTTGAAGCCATACTCATAACTATAGGCTGATGCTTCATTGACTTCCTTCCTGAACTCAACTAACCTATTATAGTTGTCGACTACCTTGAAGAATTGCCTTCGCTTGTTTAGCTTCTTTCTTTGCCTCTATTGTCTAAGCAACTGCATCATCGAACTTCTTCTTCAGATCCTCATTGGTGGCCTTGATAGATAAAAGTTTCTTCTTCTTTGTAGCTTGGCTTCTAAGGTGTTTGAATTATTCTTTGTTGAGGATAACTCCGACCTTAGTGCAGAATTCTCTTCAGAGGCCTTCTCCAGCTTAGCTTCAAAGGCTTGTTTGAGTTCTTTGGCCACTTCTTTTTGGGTCCAAGTGGTCTCAAGCTGATCTCTCAAAGTTTGACTAAGATCAGCAAAGCCCTGGAAGCTCTCTTCGACAATATTATTTCATGGATAAACTAAAACATGAAAATTTTCGAAGTTAGAAAAATTCAGCAATAACCAAAAAACTGAAAGAAATTAAGCAAGAAGAAGAAACTCTTGCCTTTAAAAAACATGGATAAAAGGATGGTATGATCTTGTCTAGATGATGAGATTTGGTCATCTCCCAATCTTTAGGAAGAATAATGATTTTTAATAATCAGTAAGCAAGTTCAGAATTCTAGAGTGCCAATTCGTCAGAGTTGATGTTGAGATCGATAAAAGACTTGGGTTTCTTAGCTGCTCGAGAATTTCTATCAATTTTTGAAGTTTGTGGTGCTTTCCCCTCTCAACTTGGATAAGGGGAGCAGAAGGACTTTCGGACTTTCTAATCAAGACAATGCAAAGATCGATGAACAGTTTTTTGTAAAGCCATGACTTATTATTTGAATTATATCTAAGCTAGGCAAAATACTAATTTTAGCAAGAAAAAGCTTTGGTTCTTTTAGCAGCTCCTTTACTAAAGGATGTTTAGTCCCTACGAGTTTTTCGTAGTCTTCTTTGTTAGCTACGAGGACCTTTTTACCATTATTTGGACTAAGATGAGGTTTTCTCCATTCAGTACTAAAGCCCCAAGACTGACTAGAAAATAGAAAAAAGAAACAAGATTTTCAACCATGAACAGCGGTTGGAAGACCTTTGATAAACTTCTGGTCATGGTGGTTGATAAACCACCATCCTTAGCTATAGGGGTATTTCTTAATCATAAAGAGACTACAAAACAAAGAAGTCTTAAGCTCAATTTCATAATCATGGCATAAGACTATAAAGGCATAAATGATCTGAAAAGTATTCGAAGATAGTTGTGCCGGAATGACTTATATAAGTTAAAGATTTTGAGTATGAAAGGGTGAAGAGGAAAATAGAGTTTAGCAGTAAGATGCTCAGAATATATGGGTATAGAACCAGCAGGAGCCCTTTTTACTTGGTCACTACAACTAGGGGTAAACACTTGGAAATCTTACAAAATCTTATAGTAATTTTGCAAGCCTATTAGTTTGGACTTCGATAATGTACCTTGCCCTTTATCTGGTTGATGGTCCTCAAGATTCGAACCTTTCAACTTTCGAGGTATGGTTCTCCCGAGAACTGGTACAGAGCATCTCCTCTTGGAGTGGAAGATCTAGCACCGGTAGGGGTCTCCAGGTGCTAACTGATAATTACATTAAAAATATATCAATTTAATAATAATTATCTTTATTTATTTAAAAATTAATAATTTTATGTAATGTTTGTAGGATAAAACCCTGCCAATATGAAGAGCTCAATTTTAGAAGTCTAATCATACAAACGAAACTCAAATTGGACCTGAAATGAGCTCGAAATCAAATTTCAAATAAATTATAAGAAATTACACAGATTTTGGGATAACTGGTCCACCATGGATCGTTTGCCCGATCTACGGAATGGCTAGCAGACCACTAGCAGCCTTGGCCAGTGGTCCATGGCTCAGAATCATGGACTGCAAAGCCTATTTTTAGGCCAAAATCGCCATAGTTGTCGCCCCGTCACCACCCAAGCCTCCGGGACCTCCCATGTCGGTCGGAGAAGCTTCCCAATGCCATTTCTTTTGCTTCTTTGCTCTCCCCTGTGGATCCAAGCCACTGTGCCCATCTTCACCGTTCGGCACCATCCAAGCTACCAGGACCACCTGAGAAGCCAACTTCATCAACTTATCGCTGCCCGTGGTCGGAGGGAACACTGGAGAAGCACCAAATGTCACCGTTGATCGCTGTACACCATGGTGGTCTTTGTTTCTTCTTCCTCTAGTCCAGGACATAGATCCGTGCCATTTCACCACCGTCGGGCCTTCTGCAAGAGCCACCTAATGCCGCCCCACTGAAGCTTGCTCGTCACTATCAAAGTGACCGTGCACCTCCTCCCCAACCGAGCATCACCGATTTTTGCCCCCAAATGCCAGATGTACTGCCATCCCCTTCATCCCCTCTGTTGTTGCTCGTGTCGCCCATGGTCGCCATCCATCAAGATGCTCTCCACTAGCCTTCCTCCTATGTACCAACTGTCCTTCCATCACTTCACCTCTTTTCCAAGCTACAGAAGAATCATTGTTTGTTTCCTCCATTGAACCGCGATCTACCAGTCTTCTTCCCCGCACCATCCTCACTGCCAAGCTAGGTACACTACGTGACACCTATCTCTACCATGTTTGCCATCCATCTCCGCAAGGCCCTCACCCACGGCTTCTCCTCTTTTGGATCACTGCCACCAACCCTCCTTCCCTGAGCCACTAAAGCCACTGTTGTCGCCCTGTTCTTCATCACCCAAGCATCTATTAGTTTGATCGCCCATCATCTCTGTCGCTGCAATGTACCACCCTCTTATCGGGAGTTGGAACAGGGATGTCTGAATGAGAAAAGAGATCAGAAGAAGATCGATCATGGACTCTGAATGGATATAACAGAGTTTGAATGGAGAGATGGTTGGAACGGAATCCCGGGGATCGTGCGAGCGGGTGTGAAGATAAGAATAAGGAACTAGAAGCTATTGGGGTAGATCACGATGGAAAACCAATGCGATTTCCATGCGAGCCCAACGCATTCCTCTCTGTCTATAAAAAAATATCATCTCTTCGCTCCCGACTCATTCCTTGATCCCTTCCACTTATTCCCCGCTCCATTTTGCGCTCCTCCTTCCATCATTCCCTCAACTTCCCCTCCAGTTCTCCCATCCACTTTCATAATCTCTCCGCACTCTCCTCATTATTCCGACATCCCATCCACTCTTCTGACTGGCCTTTTAACATAGTCTCTGAAGCATGATCTCAGGGAAGAGGAATGTTTATTTTTAGAAATTTATTTTAGTTAATATGAGTTATATTTGTTTTATGTCATGAAATAAAAAATTTCTTATTGCTTATAATCTTCGATTGATCTATTACTAAAAGGGATGGGCCATGATCTACGGGTATGGGCCGTACTCTCGTTAAGATAGATCATATCTTGATTATATTCTTTATAATTTTTTTATTTGGTTTATACTATTTTATTATTTTTTTTGAAATAATTCAAAAGTTTCTATGGATTCGATCCTTACTTTCGCTACTCTATCTAAGAATAGTGAAGTTAAAGTATTAAAAATCGGTCCATAGCAATGCATACTATATTTTTGGCACCATTACCGGGGACCTTTGACACATTATTTTGAAAATAATAATAATAATAATAATTAAAGATTAGTAGTTAGTATTTATCAATCTTGAGTATCCTGACATAAGGTTGCCCTAGCATAACTTTTAGTTATGTTGAATGATTGTCTTAGGATACAAAAAGATTGAACATACTTTAAAAAATTTCAAAAAAAATCTAAAAAAATATTTTTTTAAAAAAAAAAAAAAATTTTTGACATCCTCATAACTTATTATGAGATTAGAGGATTAACCATCAAATATATAAAAAAGTAAAAAAAAAAGGTAATTAATTTAATTCTATTTGTGTGATAATTCTTAGTTTGGACACCTTGTTTATTGCATTCCATCTCTCCATAATTAACTTTAAGGACATAACCCTATTAATCAAATAAGGTAGGGAGTTCATCACCCTTAGCCCACAAATCATCATCCTGTATGTGCATTGACCCAAACCTTAACTGTTAAAATTAATTAGACGTTGGCCATAAGAATTTTGAGCTCAATAGGACAAGAGAATCCTAGAGTTAGATCAGGTTTAAATCAGTTAGTTGCTCGGTGTCTAAAGCAAGTGGTTTAAAAGCAAGAGCCCGAAGGAAAATGGTTCTTTAATTGATTTCGTTCACTTCCCTGGCCAATTTTAATTGGTATCTAAGGCAAGCAATGGGGGGACCCCCACCAACCTTATACTTACCTAGCCAAGTCAGTTAATTGATCTTGAACTTGAAGTGATCAAAGGTAATCTTGGAATAGTTAGGAGCTGTCTAGACTCAAGTTAACCTCAGGATAGAATTGATTTTGATTATATCACTTATTTGAAAAAAAATAAAATAACTCTCTTTTCTCTCTAGTCTAGGACTCTCTTAGGAGTCTTTCCTTTAGACCTCCTCTCATTCTTCCAATTTTCTTAAATTAATTTATATATATATATATAAAAGAAATTAAACTACTGTTTGCTTGAGAGTGCTACTATAGGGTGTATGCTAGGTTGACGATCTTTAGAACCTGAAAATGTTGGCTCCACCCAGTGATTTTGATGAATAACAAAATATTGAGTGCATATTGTATACTAATGTGGATTTCAAGTTATGAGTTTTCAGGAAGAAAGCACCTCAAAATCTCAAAAACTTATGGTTCATGGCACGTAATGGCACGGAGAATTTCTCATGAACCCGGACATCCTCTTCATTGAAAAAGGGCATCTAATTGATTAAATTTTATGTGTTTATGATTCATTTAAATTTCAAGAATTATATTTATATTTTCGAGGCCATTTACACTTGAATCTGAGCTTTTTCAGTCTCAAGTGTCGACACTTGGAAAGTCAAGTGTCGACACTTCAGCATTTGGCACATACAAAAATCCTTGGCATGCCAAGTGTCGACACCCAGAACCAAGTGTCAACACCAAGTATCGACACTTAGGTTTCCAAATGTCGACTCAAGGCCTGAGAATTTTGAAAATACAGAACTTTGTAATTTGAGAATTTTTGTGTCAAGTGTCGACACCTGTGCATCAAGTGTCGACACTTGAAAGTTCAAGTGTCGATACCTAGAAATCAAGTGTCAACACTTGACAACCAAGTGTCGACACCTGACAGCCAAGTGTCGACACTTGCAGCCTGACAGCTCTAACGGATCTATTTTTCTGGCTTGCAGAACTTGCTTTTCAAGATCCAAACGGCTATTTCCGAGGTTCCAACGGTCACAAACCATTTTTTGGAAGGTTCTTGGTATATTTAACCTCCACCAACCTCATTTTAAAGAGAAGGAAGTGTATTAAAGTGCATTCAAGTCTACTCAAAAGCCAAAAAGCCTATATTCTCTCAAATACTTCACATCAAAAGCCTCTTATAGTTTGATTCCTTGAAAAGCCTACAAGCTCATCCTTCATTCCAAAAAGAGGCACTTTGAAGGAGATTCCAAGGAAAAGTCAAGACAGAGCATCAACTTGAGCTTCAAAGATTCCATTCTACTCTTGAAGAGAGTTTGTTTTAGTTTTAAATTGTATATCTATTTTACATTGTGTTTTGACCTTGCTTTCAAGGATGTCTTGAAAGAAGGTTATTGTGGTTTGTTGGTGAGCCAAAGGGATAAAACCAACTAGGGTTAACTTGTGAGCCCGAAGACAAAATAAGTGTTAAGGTTTGTTGGTAAGCCTAAGTGATAAAACCAACTTAGGTTTTGACTTGTGAGCCTTGTGAAAAACAAGTCAACTGTAATCTTGTTTGGATTATAGTGAAATTCCCAAGGGTGGCTTGGGGAGTGGATGTAGGTGCTAGGTTTGCACCGAACCACTATAAACCTTGTGTTTGTGTGTGATTGCTCTCTTCCTCTCTTGCTCTTTTGTTTATTGCTATCGCTTTAAATATCTTGCATTGAATTCATCATTTTTCACTAGCACCACTAGTCACTCTCATTATTGTCTTAATTTTTTAAAAAAGATCCAATTCACCCCCCTCTTGGGCTCCATTTCTGGGCAACAGAATCATATTCCTAGATCCAGAAATATATAGAACTTGTAGAGCAAATAGATAACGAACTATGGGCCCCAATCAAGCAGCTGATCCACCATAATAATTGAAGGAGTATTTCACTCCTTCAAAATATACCTAGTCTCCCTGTATTCAAATACCTTTAGTAGAGGCTATCTAGTATGAAATCAAGTCCAGTGTAATTCAGATATTACCGTCTTTCTATGGACTTGCAAATGAAGATCCTTACTAACACCTAAATAAATTTCTGGAAATATGTTTCAAGGCTTAAGTTGTTCCCATTTTTTCTAAAAAATAAGGCCAAGTACTGGTTGAATTCCCTAGATACTATAACAATTTTGACTTGGAACCAACTTCAGAGGAAATTTTTTAAGAAATATTTTTGATAGAAAAAACTAATCAAATTAGAAAAGCCATTTCTAGTTTTTCCAGTTAGATGGAGAAATGTTTCACGAGACATGGAAGAGATTAAAAGAACTGATTAGAAAATGTCTGCACCATGCTATACCTAAATGGTAATTGGTCTAGTGCTTTTATGATGGTTTGTCGGAAAGGCATCGACAAATGGTTGATGCCTCATATGGAGGAACATTTATGCTCAAAAATGAACATGAGGCATGTCAGCTTTTTGAAATTCTAAGTGAAAATTCTTTGCATCACATGTCTGCTACCTATAAAGATCCTCCCATAGGATCTAAAAGAGGTGGAATGTATGAAGTAGGTCATGCTATAGATATCTATAGCAAGGTAGAAGAACTATATCAGAAGCTTGACCAAATTCTACAAGTTAGAAATACTTCCTCCTCACATGCTCAAGTTCATGATGTTTGTATTATCTGTTCGAGTCCCAACCATTTGATAGGTGATTGCCCAACCACATATCAATTTTCTGAGCTTGTTCAGGAGCAAGCCCACCAAGCCTAAAATCGAATGGCTCCTAGACCAGGAAATGATCTATATTCGAATACTTACAACCGGCTGGCATAATCATCCAAATTTTTCATGAAAACCCTAACCTGTCATTAGCCCAACATCAATCAGACCCAACCATCAAGAGACCTAGTTTAGAAGCTGTCATATTCCCAATATCCGAGTGCCCCACATCCTCAACCTCCATCAAATAATCATGATCCTACTTTTGAACAAAAGGTGCTCCAAGCACTGAAGGGGCTAGAAATGAATACCCAACTCCTTCACTCTTGCACACAGTCTATGACAAAGCTATAGACCCAAATAGGTCAGCTAGCTACAGCTTTCAGTAGGAGAGAGGAAGGTAAGTTACCTAGCCAGCCTATTAATAACCCAAAAGGACAATACATGGCTGAGAGCTCCATTGGTCTTGAAACTTTTCTAGATCATGCTAAATCAGTCATAACCTTTAGAAATAGGAAAACATTAAACTAGCCTGACCTAACTCAAAAATTAGAGTTGGCTAAGCCAGAAAAGAAAAATATTGAAGACAAAAAGGAACCCATTAGCCAAGCACCTATACTTAAGGCTCCATTTTCTAGTACTTTAGAATTTCCTTCTTTTTTGGATAAGAAAAGTCTAAAAATGAATGAGATGCTTGAGCTATTCAAGCAAGTTCAGATAACCTTACCTCTTCTCAATGCCATCAAATAAGTTCCAGCATATGCCAAATTTTTTCAAGATCTGTACACACAAAAAAGAAAACTAAGGCATACATACCAAAGAAGATCCAGTTGACTGAACAAGCTAGCTCAGATTTTCAGCAAATAATCTCATCCAAACATAAAGATCCTGGTACCTCAATTATACCCTGTATCATAGGAGAGACCTCACAATCAAGAAAGCCTTACTAGATTTGGGTGCACATATAAACCTTCATCTAAGTTCAATGTATGATTTATTCGGATTAAGAGAATTGAAATCCATGATATTAACTTTATAATTAGCACACCAATCCATTAAGGTACCCGTAGAATTCTAGAGGGCGTGTTGATGAAAGTAGATGAATTCTACTTTCTTGTTGATTTTTTTATGTTAGATATGGAATCCAGCAGTAATCCTAGCCAAATACCCATTATTCTTGAAAGACCCTTCCTAGCAACTGCTAATGCTTGTATAAATTGTAAGACAGGAGTTATAGATGTATCTTTTGAAAACAAGAAGATGAGGTTGAATATTTTTAATGCATCCCAAGGACCACTTGTGTATGATCATAATGAGGTGAACATACTAGAGGAAGTTGTAGATTAGAAACTTCATATTTTGCTTGATTCAGACCCTCTACAAGCATGTTTGACACATTTTGGAATAGATGATTTCAATATTGATGAATATATCAAAGAAGTCAATGCATTATTAGAATCACCGAATTATAGCACCACTCCTCCCTGGATTATAAAGTATGAATAATTACCAACTCAATCCAGCCCTTTAGTACCATCCTTAGAAGCACCACCCTTGCTAGAGTTGAAACCTCTTCCTACAGAGTTAAAATATTCTTTTCTTGGATCCAATGATACATTTCTGGTAATCATAGCATCTACCTAACCTCTGATCAAGAAGATAAATTGATGGATATATTTAAAGAAGCAATTGGATGGATAATAGATGATCTTAAGGGAATTGATCCTTTTGTTTGCATGCATCACATTCACTATGAAGCTAAAGCTAAACCATATAAGGACATACAACGGAGGCTAAATCCAAATATACATGAAGTTATGAAAAAGGAAGTTGTAAAGTAGCTTGATGCTGGCATTATTTATCCAATTTCGGATAGCCAATGGATTAGTTCAACCCAAGTAGTACCTAAAAAGTTAGGTATTACTATAGTTAAGAATAAAAAGGATGAGTCAATTCCTACTCGTATAACAACTAGTTGGAGAGTGTGTGTAGATTATTGAAAGTTGAATGCCGATACTAGGAAAGACCACTTTCCTTTGCCTTTTATTGACCAAATTTTAGAATGGCTAGCAGAGTAGAGTTTGTTTTAGTTCCTAGATGGATATTTATGATATAACCAGGTCTCCATATTTCTTGCAAATCAAGAAAAGATCACCTTCACCTGCCCCTTTAAAACATTTGCCTTTAAATACATGCCATTTGATCTCTGTAATGCACCAGCCACCTCTCAATGATATATGTTATCCATATTTTCTGATATGGTTGGTCAATTTCTTAAAATTTTCATGGATAATTTTTTAGTGTTTGGATCTTCATTGGACAACTGCCTCCAGAACTTAACTAAGATATTGAAATGATGTATAGAGATGAATTTAGTTTTAAATTGGAAGAAGAGCCATTTTATAGTTCGTGAGGGAATTATGCTTGAACATATTATTTCTGAGCAAGGGATTGAGGTCGTCAAAGCTAAGGTTGAACTAATCTCGAAACTGCCTCCCCCAACCTCAGTTAGACAAGTACGATCCTTCTTTGGCCATGCAGGTTTTTATAGACATTTCATCAAGGATTTCAGTAAAATCTCATGACCCTTATATAATTTGCTTGCTAAAGATAATTCTTTTGATTTTAATGAAGAATGTCTGGCTGCTTATAATATTCTTACTGCTTTGATCACTGTACCAATTATCAAGTCTCCATATTGGACCCTATCCTTTGAAATCATATGTGATGCCTTTGATTATGCTATAGGGTAATTTTAGGACAGAGACTTAATCGTGAACCACATGCAATTTACTATGCTAGCAAAACTCTTTCGGATGCACAAATGAATTATACCACTACTGAAAAGGAGTTACTAGCAGTTGTATTTGTCTTGAAAAGATTTTGATCATATCTGTTAGGATCTATGGTCCTAGTTTATTCTGATCATGCTGCATTGAAGCATCTGCTATCTAAAAATGATACTAAACCTAGACTGATTAGATGTATCCTTTTATTACAAGAATTTGATCTAGAAGTCTTAGATAAAAAGGGTTCTGAAAATATGGTAGCAAATCATATTTGTAGGATCCTGGTGGAATACAACAAAGAGACAATCAGAGATAGTTTCCTGATGAGCAACTATACTCAATTTCTTCCAGCATTCTTTCCTGGTTTGCCTATATTGTAAATTACTTAGCAGTAAGACAAATTCCCTTCCACTCATTTAAATAAGAAAAAGATAAATTTTTCTCGTAAATCAAATATTATTTTTGGAAGAAACCTGAACTGTTTAAGTACTGTTCGGATTAAGTAATTAGACGATGTGTCCCTGAAAATGAATTCAAAAGCATACTCACTTTTTATCATTCTCTTGCTTATGGGAGATACTTTAGTGGAAGGAAAACTACAGTAAAGGTGCTACAGGGTGGGCTTTACTGGCCAACTCTTTTCAAAGATGCACATGAATTGGCCATAATTACCTTCGATGTCAATAAGCGGAGAATATTTCACGAAGGGATATGATGCTCCTAACTCCTATCTTTGTTGTTGAAATTTTTGATATATGGGATATTGACTTCATGTGATCATTTCCTCCTTCCTTCGGATTTGAGTACATTATGGTAATAGTTGATTATGTATCAAAATGGATTGAAGCCATGGCAACTCGAACCACTGACCATAAAGTTGTGATCAAGTTTGTTCAGCGTAACATCCTTAGTCGGTTTGGGTTCCCATGAACTATTATTAGTGATGGAGGTGCACATTTCATGAATAGGCACTTTGAAGGATTAATAAAAAAATATAGAATTAACCATAAAATAGCTACATCTTACCATCCCCGGACTAGTGGCCAGGTTGAGGTATCGAATAGAGAGATTAAACATATCATTGAAAAAATGGTAAGACCTGATAGAAAAGATTGACCAGAATGTTTGGATGATGCTTTATGGGCTTACCGAACTGTTTTTAAGACCCCTCTAAAAATATCTCCTTACCGGTTAGTATTTGAAAAGGCTTGTCATTTTCCTGTAGAATTGGAACACCATACATTTTAGGCTATCAAGCAATTTCATTTTGACATGAAAAATGCAAGTTCTAATAGGAAACTCCAGCTGAATGAATTAGAAGAGCTACGTAATGAAGCTTACGAAAGTTTTAAAATCTACAAGGCTCAAACTAAGGCATACCATGATAAATTCATTAACAAAAAAATATTTGAGCATAATCAAAAAGTGTTGCTCTATAATTCTAGATTACGACTTTTTCCTGAAAAACTTGGCTCACGATGGGATGGACCTTTCATAGCGACTCAGGTATTTTCTCACAGAGCTGTAGAGCTTAAAAATCCCAAGCAGAGAAATACTTTGAAGGTAAATGGCCAGCATCTGAAACCTTATATTGAGAAAATTAATGATGGAGAAGTTGTTAAACCCATTGATCTTATGAACCTAGTATTGCCATGATGATCAGCATAGTCTGGCTGAAGACTTTAAACTTAGCATTCCTGGGAGGCAACCTAGTTTATGCTTTTTATTTTTTAACCATGTGCTTTTCTTTTTTTAGAAAAATCCAAAAAGAATAATAACGTTAAATTGAGAGGAGAATAGCAACAAAGGAACAATCAATGCTCGAGTACCCTTCTAGGTGGTATCCTTCCTTGTTATTTAAGTTATATTACTAGTATCCTCTTCCATTAGGAACAATGAAAATTAAGATGGAGGGGGCATAATTTAATTAAATTAATCATCGAGTATAACTTTAATCAGTCTTTGTGTACCAAACTTTGTCTCGATTTGAAAATAACCAAGCTTGCTAAATGATGAATGATTAACGATTTAGACAATTTTAGAGATATTGAGAGATAAATTATCAAAGAAATCCAATAAATGGTAGAGTTTAGACCAAAATTTTTTTTATCCAGACTTTTCTATCTATTGATCTCGATGAACAATCACCTTATAATGGTATAGGTAAAAATATCAAACAATCATAAAAGTTCTCTTTAAAGTTTAATAAATAAGGTTCTTAGCATCTCTCACTAAGTAACTAGATCCCTTCACCTAAGTAAGCGTTGTTATTCGCATCAAAAGGTAAGAATGTAAAGAAACCTTTTATAGAGACAATCTTAGCATGTAGCCTTTTTGACTCGAGTCAGTAAGCCTGAAGGATGTTTTATACATAATATCCTAAAGTCAACTGATTTGGAAGTTGTTGGCCTAAAGCTCATTACAAGAGTCAACTAGAAAGCAAGATGTTAGGACATTGCACTGACTCTATATTATTCTTCAAAAAAAAGAGAAAGAGGAAAAGAGAAGAAGTAGAAAAGGGAGACTTAATAAATTGATACAACACCAAACCCAAAGAAAGTTAGAGGATTTAAAGAGTGAGATAAGAAGTTAGAAAAATAAGAACTCATAAAATTTCTATGGATTTTACTCGACCATTAAATGGATGGAATTAGTAATCCGATGAAGTACCTCTTCAATGGTCTAACCGAGTATCAACCAACTTTAGAATTAGTAAGATATTTTTTACTTCCTAAACAAGTTAGTACACATGATTAATTTATCTACTTTACTCGAGAATGAGCAAAATTCAAGTTGGAAGATGTGATAATTACATTAAAATATATTAATTTAATATTTAATTTATCTTTATTTATTTAAAAATTGATAATTTTATGTACTCTTTATAGGATAAAATCTTATCAATATGAAGAGCTCGATCTTAGAAGTCTAATGGCACAAACGGAACTCAAATCGACCATGAAATGAGCTCGAAATCAAATTTCAAAGAAATTATAAAAAATTGTATGGATTTTGGAGCAACCGGTCCACCATGGATCGGCTATCCGGTCTATGGAATAGCTAGCGGACCTCCAGCAGCCATGGCCAACGATCCATGGCTCAGAATCGTGGACCGTGAAACCTATTTTTGAGTCAAAATCATCGGAGCCGCCGCCCGAGCCTCCGGCACCTCCCATGCCTATCGGAGAAGCTTCCTAATGCCATTTCTTTTGCTTCTTTGCTCTCCCCTATGGATCCAAACCGCTGTGCCCGTCTTCACTGTTCCGCCACCATCCAAGCTGCTGAGATCACCTGAGAAGCCATCTTCATCAATTTATCGCCGCCCATGGTCGGAGGGAACATCGGAGAAGCACCGAATATCACCATCGATCGTTGTACACCATGAAGGTCTCTGTTTCTTCTTCCTCTAGTCCAGGACATAGATCTGTGCCATTTCACCACTGCTGGGCCTTCTGCAAGAGCCACCCGATGCCACCCCATTGTAGCTTGCTCGCCACCGTCAAAGTGACCATGCTCCTCCCTAGCCGAGCATCGCCGGTTTTTGCCCCCAAATGCTGGACGTACTGCCATCCCCTTCATCCCCTCTATTGTTGCTCGTGCCGCCCATGGTTGCCATCCATCAAGATGTTCTCCACTAGCCTTCCTCCGATGTACCAACCATCCTTCCATCACTTCACCTCTTTTCCAAGCTACAGAAGAATCATTGTTTGTTTCATCCTTTGAACCGCGATCTACAAGTCTTCTTCCCCGCATCGTCCTCACTGCCAAGCCAGGTACACTGCGCGACACCTATCTCTGCCATGGTTGCCATTCATCTCCACAAGGCCCTCACCCGCAGCTTCTCCTCTTCTGGATCATTGCCACCATTCCTCCTTCCCCAAGCCACTGAAGCCACTGTTGTTGCCCTATTCTTCATCACCCAGGCATCTATCAATTTGATCGCCCATCATCTCTATCGCATTAGCGCACCACCCTCTTGTCGAGAGTTGGACCAGGGATGTCAAAACAAGAAAAGAGATCGAAAGAAGATCGACCACGTACTCTGAATGGATATAACAGAGTTTGAACGGAGAGATGGTTGGAATGGAACCTCGGGGATCGTGCGAGCGGGTGTGGAGATAAGAATAAGGAACCGGAAGCTGTTGGGATAGATCATGATGGAAAACCAATGCAATTCCCACACCAGCCCAATGCATTCCTCTCCGTCTATAAAAAAAATATCATCTCTTCGCTCCCGACTCATTCCTCAACTTCTTCCACTTATTCCCCGATCCATTCTATGCTCCTCCTTCCATTATACCCTCCACTTCCCCTCTAGTTCTCCCATCCACATCCATAATCTCTCTGCACTCTTACCATTATTCTAATATCTCATCCACTCTTCCGACTGCCCTTCTAACATAGTCTCCATCACTTGGTTCCCCGATCTTCACCGCATTGCCCCTGATCTATTACTGATCTACGGATGAGTCTCCACTGCACTACATGATTGTTCCATCTGCTCCAGTCTATCCTGGCGATGCTGCTCCACCTTTCGATCTCTATCGAGTTTTCATGGGAAGCGTGATCTCAGGAAAGAGAAATGTTTATTTTTAGAGATTTATTTTTAGTTAATTATAAGTTGTATTTGTTTTATGTCATGAAATAAAAATTTTTTATTGCTTATAATCTTTGATTGATCTATTCCTAAAAGGGATGGGCCATGATCTACGGGTATGGGTCGTACTCTCGTCAAGATAGATCATATCTTGATTATATTCTCTGTGAATTTTCTTTTTATTTGATTTATATTATTTTATTATATATTTTTTTAAAATAACTCAAAAGTTTCTGTGGATTCAACCCTTACTCCCACTACTCTACTAAAGCATAGTAAAATTAAGGTATTAAAAATCGATGCATAGCAACATGCACCACTAACCATTTTGAATGGGTTTTGAAAATCAAGAGGAGAAGGACAGGGAGAGGGTCTGCGAAGAAGACTCTAAGGAAAGATCTTCTGGATCCTTGAAACCCTTAAAAGTATCAAAAGAACTAGCACAGGAAAAAAAAAAAAATAACCAATAGAAGCAATAACCTAACTTGAGAAACCTTTGAAGATGGGAACATGTAGAAGAAGATCCTAAAAGAGGCAAAAGTTCTCAGAAAAAAAGAAACTAGAAGTCTTAACTAGAAAATTTTGGAAGGAAGAAGAGGCTTTTATATAAACATCAACGACATTCATGATGTAGCCCTTGAACTACGAGCAATCCATTGGGTTATGCCATTTGTAACAATCACGGTTAAAGAAATCTGATGGCAATTTGTCGCATTACTCCTCCAATAAAGACATGTCACCCCAATCTACGTGCACAACCAAGCTGCTAATGACAGTGCAACAGATATCCGAAGAAGAGTTGTCAAGCGAAAAGCATCCAAATCTTTCGAATCATCTACTGTTCTCGCTTTGACATGATAGCTTGCCATAATGATGGCTTTGACATTGAAATGACAAAGCATTTCTTTTTGGCAATTTCAAGAAGATACTGATAACCGACACAGGGAAGAAGAATGATGAAGATCGAGAGTATCGAAATCATTAATGACGAACTCCCTTCTTCTAAGATGACAAAATGTCCTGGGATTGGAAGTAGGAGATAACTGTTATACTAAATAGTCATACTCATTGATCATCAAAAGATTAGACTGGCCGACTAAGACTATCAGACAGATAGTTCAATAAACTACAGCTCAGTTATTTTGATTATGAAAAAGTGACGACAACCAACCAAACCAAGGATTGATTATTTGCATTATGTCAAGAAACAACTAAACAACCAATCCTTGGAAAGCAATATACTTAAGGGATCCAGCTGACTAAAAAATGAGGTGATTAACTATGAGGTGCCAAAACACCATCAATGACTAAGGCAACATATCCGATTATCCAAAACATATTCGACTAAAAGGGTAGAGGATTAATAGTTGTCACAACAAGAAGTTGTTACACCAATTGTTATTTACAACAGAAAGAAGTTAGCCTTAACAAAATACCATTATGATTATTCGTAAGAGGTTATTTTCCAACGGTTTGGTTATGTCAAAGGTATATAAATATCGGTAAGAAAGGACCTTCAGGGGATAAGCCAAGCTATGTACTCTGCCAGGAAACTCTATCATTTAATTATTTAAGTTTCCTATTTATATGATAAACTCCCATCATTGACTTAAGCATCAGAAGGTTCTCCATCGAAGAACCTCCCTCCAATTTAGGACTTATTTTGCAGGCAAGAAGACACCTCACACAATGAAAAATCCCTTGGGTGCCAACATCCTCACCCAATTCAAGCGATTCACTAAAAGTCATCCGAAATTAGGAGTTTAATGTCAACATGATGGTCGAGATCTAACCAAAATTTTACCATAGCAACTATAATCATGATTAGCCCAAATACCCCAGTAATGAAGCAAACCATTCTTTTCAACCTTAGCATTTTTTTTAGGCATATAGGTATCAAAGAAAAAGTCTTTGTACAATGCACCTGGTAGAGAAAAAATATACCGTATAATCTGATTGGATCATGTAAACCCCATTTTTCAATGCATATTTTATACCTACAGTTTTACCTTTTGGTTAAAAATTTTAAATAACAAAAATGTCCTTCCTTTAAAAAAATTAAGATATCTTATGGTTTTGGTTATGATATCCCATGGCTTGGATTATGACACCCATATATTATAAGGTGAGACATATTTTCACCATTAAAAAATAAAATTTTATCAATGATGAAAATATCCTTGACCTTATGACATCTTATAAACAGGATTATGATATCCTGTTCACGAAGAAGTATCATAAAGAGATGACATTTTCATCATTTAAATATATATTTAATGCTTACAATTTATTTTTTTATTAAAAATTTTAAATGATGAAAATATCCTTTCTTTATGACATCCCTTTGTGAATAGAATGTCATAACTCTGTTCACATAATATCATAAGGCTAAGGATATTTTCATCATTAAAAAATTTTAAAATATTTTTCAATGATGAAAAAATCTCTCAATCTTATACCATAAAGATGTCATAACCTAAGCCGCAAGATGTCATAATTTTTTAAAAAGATGAAGCATTTTCATCATTCAACATTTTTAATAAAAAAGTAAAATGTTAAAAAGTGGGATCTACATCACCCAATCATATTTGATGATATATTTTTTCTGCACCACCTCCGATGAACAAAGAATTACTCAAGTTATAAATTATTATATCTAATTTTGTACGGTTTTAACTTTTGAATACAATGCTTTCTGTACACTTAACAAGTCAACTCTCAGTCTAACAAGGTACTGGATGCAATTAAGTGTTGTATAGAAATTTTTCATTGTAAAAGAGTTTTTGAGAAGTAGTTTTTGGGAAGTGTCCTTCTAAAAAACAAAGTCTTTAAGTAAAATTCTTATTAAGAAAAAGAATTACAATAAACCAAAATTTCAAACAAATCAATAAGTTTAAGTTTTTTCAAAACGCTACTTCAAAGATTGAAAAATTAATTTACTAAGAGCCTAGTTGAATTGACTCATTAAAACTCTAATGTTGATGATCAAAAAAATCCATAAATATATGATTATTGTTCTAGGACAAATTCTTGATCCTCATGCTAGTATTTATTAAAAACTTTATTCCAAAATATAACTGGGATGTTCTCGGAGACAAAAAAAAAAAATTGTTTAAACCTAAAGAGAAGCAGGAAAGAGAGGAAATACGGTCACCTATCAATCGACCATTTGACCGCGGTAACGTGCCATCACGTGCGCGCAGCATGCCAGGCCGAGGCGGTGTAGATGTGTGCTGTCAAATCCACTTCCCTTCTTGGGCCAAACAAGGGCGAGAAAAGAAGATAGATAAACATTAATAAGAGATGGTTGAAAGGGGACTAAATTTAAAAGAAAACTCTTAAGGGGACTTCGGAGGGAAGGAAAATTTTGAGTTGTCCCTCAACTCCCTGACAATAAGATCAGAAAGACTGCTTACGAATTATACAATAGAATTCTCCTGCATGAAGCCAAATCCATGATTGGATGATGACAATTCAAATGCCGCAAACATCAATCTTATCACACCCATAAATAAAACACTGGGTGCGTGCACATGAACTTTGCCGAACCTTAACTGAATTCTTAAATGTGCAACTAGTAGCCAATTTAATATATCTTCGGTCAGGCGTGTAAGCATGTGAATCTCATCCAGTCAGGCAATTCATCATCATTATAAGGATTACATTGACTGTAAGGACAATCCAGTATTAAACTCAGTCCTATTTACAGCATCCAAACAATGAGATTATTTGCACAGTTGTTACTTCAATAGTCGGAAACAACTGTCAGCTTTTTCTTTACATTTCATTTACAAGTGTGGAATAAAAACGAGGATTCACTAAAGCTTTGTATCTTTACATTCTCAAGGACTGCTGTGATTTAAGCAGAAGCCTGCCTGTGGCCACTGTCATCATCCTTCATATGTTGAACCTGATCAACAAATCATGCCCTCTGCCATCAACTTCTTCAGTGCATGCTTTAAGTGATTCATCCTTTTCCTTGCTTCCTGCAGCAAATCAGAGCAAAGTGCCAATGCATATTCTATAAATCTCTGGTCGGTAATAAATAATGACAAGCAAGATTAATCTCTCCCAGTAATGGTCCAAGGTGCATACAGATGGATGCCCTTAATTAAGTCTACACAGCCACAAGCACATGTACCTATCCACTTGCAGCTTCAGACAAAAGTCACAAAACAAGCGTGGCGGTATCAAGTCAACTATTTTGATATAGGAGCATCATTCAACAACTAATATTCATGTTATATGCCAATGCATACCACTGCAATCCTTTCAATAATTACAAGTTAACAAACAACTCACCTTATGAATTGCGGAAATGTTCATTGCTGCATCATTTAGCAGAGCCTCCATTGCTTCTTCAACTTGCAGGAGAAGCTTCCTATGTGATGCCTCTGCTCATATACAAGAACCAACAAAACCAGCAAGGTTGTTAACAACAACAAAAACAATAATAAAAAACAAAGATTTTTATATAACCGCAAGATAAGATCCCTAAAAGAATAGCAAACGATTTTCAGAATATACGTTTATAATTTAGCTGAAAGGAGACTCATTGAGCAAGTTAAGGCACCAGCAAGGTCTCAATTTTACAGCTCCTAGAAAAATCTATCTAATCTGTTCTTGATAAGTATTCACCAATTCTGATTTCAAAAGATGAAAAATGAAGTAAACAAGGATCTTAGAGGAAATCTAAGAAAATAAAGTTAAAGATAGCAGTGGAAAGCCCTTCAAAAAATTCCAGTACAGCAAAAACCAGTGTTAAATTAAGGAATGTAATCATAATAAAGTTATGGACATCGCCACTATAGAATAAAAAAATACGAACCATAAGATTAGTCCAATGATTATTTTCATATGTTTCTACAGATGCCAACATAGAGAAGGGCACACAATTTGTACACATTCAAGTCATACATCTGCATGCACCTCACCATTCAAAATAGGGAACTTAAAGGACACGATCAATATCCAGAATAATCATATCCAGGTTATTGAAGATTGATAGAAGAGATCATTCCTCTTAAGCTTATATTTTGTTATAACATCTGACACAGGTATAAACCTCACTTACTCTGCTGGTCTGCACATCCTTTAAGTTCTGCTTGGTATTCTCCAAGCTCTTCCAGGGTGCTCCTGCAGTCCAGGAGGTGCTGATTGATCTCCTCTTTAAATTTGTCATGTATAAATTTTAGCTGTCCTTGTTGCACTGCACCAAACCAATTTCAGCTTAAACCAATTTGAATACGGTGTGTATGTGGGGGGGGGGGGGAAGGGGGGTCGAAGAATCTGAAAGAAAAGTACAAGATATATTAAAAACAACATGATCAGATGGATGAAATGGGGAAAAAGCAGTAAATCTGCAATCAATATACAAAAGTCATGAGATTAAATGATATGCATAATCTATAACATACCTATTAGCTTATCATTAAATAATTTAAGTATTCTTGAAGAAGGATCACATAAAAGGGACTCATAACATTGTTATACATTTCATATTCGAAGAACGGAATTCCCATGCTTATCGAAGCCCAGAAGCTACTTGGTTTGACCAGTGATCTTGTAAAAGAATAGATAAAGTAATTTACTTAGGTATTAACCATGTATATAATCAGATGTCTACTACACTGGTTGTGTCATTTTGTTCGAGTTAGACAAACTTGGCGTGTCAGTGTAGTTTCTGGTTATCTGGTTCTAAATATACTGCACCTTGTTATGGGCATGATAGCACATATATAGTGTGCTGCAACTAAAAATTCACTTTCATTTCTTTTTTACATTCGTATTTAAAAACAGGTATAGTTTCATTATATCCATAAGTACTTTTTTTTGGAAAGTTTGTCAGAATATTTTATATGAATGACAAGACATGTTAATTTATATTATATGGTTGTGCAAGAGTATACTATGATTTCATTTTCTTATAAGTTTGTCTATAAATATTATACTGAAGTTGTATATTGGTTGTAGATATGTGGTGTCACGCTTACTGGGGCTGAGTCCTAGTTATATTTGCTTGGTCGGCTTTGAACTTTCATGATTTCGGAGGCAACAATTGCTCACTTAAAAGCTCCACATAAACTTTCAAGGTAATTCTCCCAGTTTTGTCCACATATTGAAATTATTCAAAACCAGACTGAACCAGCTTGACCCCTACTACAATATGTTGTGCTCCTAACCTGACCTGAAAAAATTAATGGAATCACATAAAAGGGACTCGTAAAATTGTTATCCTTTCATATTCAAAAAACAGAATTACCATGTTTATTGGAGCCCAGAAGCTACTGGCTTTGACCAACCATCCTGTAAAATAGTGGATAAAGAAAATTATGTAGGTATTGACCATTTATAGAATCAGATGTCTACCACACTGGTCAAAAATGTGGCATTTTGGTCATGTTAGGCAAACTTGTTTTTTTGGTGCAGTTTCTGTTATCTGGATCTAAATAAATTGTACTTTATTATGGACATTGTTGGTGCTGAAATCTATCAGGCACCGGAGATGCTGGAGCTGGTAGAGAGAGAGAGTCTTTAGGAGGGCAAGATCTGCAAAAAAAGTCCCAGACAGAAGGTCTTCCGGTGAGGATCTTTCAATGCTCAAGTCAAATGTTTAGCCCAACAATATGAGGAGCACAGGGCCGAGCTTTTGGCATACCTTGGAGGCTCCTAGGGAGTCCCATTTTATAGACAAGAGATAAGGATATTTCCGAATGAAAAATTCTTAATAGATTTGGTGAGAAATGACATGGCTGGAGATTCTATCATGCGGGCCATCAAGGGATCTTCCTATCCATACAGAATGTCTACTCTTTATTATAGAAACTTTGTATTTTGTGTGGAATCAGCCATATTTCTTAATGACGATGTTGATCTGCAAGAATCTAGGCACGCTCAGCTTAATTGCAAAGATATGGCAGTAATTAACGATCATGAGATATGATGAGACCTTTTGATCATGTAGTTCAGGGTGTGGAGATGAGCATCGATCATGTCAGCCTTCGGATGGTTAAAGAAAATATTGCCTGAGGATCAGGCACAAGGATCCGTGATAGGTTCGAGCGCCTCTCTATAGAAGTCAAGGAATGATCAGTCCACAAGGCATGATCTGCTTTGCCTAAAGGATAGCAAGTCCTGGTTGTCAGAGCTGGGGTTTGGCTGGTGCTGAGATTCAGATGAGGTTGTCGATCATTAAGCTGAGATTTGGTCTGTCAAAAGATGTTTGGTTGGATTACGTTGGTCGACGAGCATGTCCTGTTTCTTTCAAAGGATATGCTAGCGAAGAAGCATCAGTCACTACTAAGGCTTACTCGGACAAAGGTAATCGACGATTAGCACTCAACTGGGTCCAGTCGGCTGGGAAAGGTGTCATTGGTGTCAGCCTTGCCGATGAAGGGTCAATCAAGCAGTGGGATTGACTAGGCACCAAGCATGTAGAATTGTCCCCGATAATGTTAGAGCCGAGAGAGACCCATCAACCGATCCAGGACCCAATCTGAGAAATGGTTAGTAGACATGAAGCAGGGCTAATCGACCGGGCTTACCAACTTGGGCTTCATATCTTTAGCACAAACAAGATTTTCCCTAACAAGCATGATAGCACATATATTGTACATCGGCAACTAAAAACTCACTTTCGTTTCTTTTTTATTGTTGTATTTGGATACAATACAATTTCATTCCATTCACAAGTTTTTTTTTTGAGAGTTTCTTAGAAGATTTTATATAAATGATGATGCATTCATTCATTTTAAAATGGTTGCGCTAGAGTATAGTATGATTTCACTCTTATAAGTTTGGGTATATGAATATTATACAGAATTTGTAGATTGGTTGTAGATATGCGATGTCACACTTGCAGGGTCTGAGTCCTAATTATGTTTGCTTGGTCCATGTCCAACCTTAGCATCATCGAGTTTCATCCTTGCAGGGTAACAATTGCTCATTTTGAGCTCCGCATAAAATTTTAAGGTTCAATTCTGTCAGATCTGTCCATGTACCGAAAATATTCATAACCAGACTGAACCAGCTTGACCCCCATTACAATATGTGGTGCTCCTGACCTGTCCTGACTAAATCATTAATTTATTTCTCAATAAATATACATTGAGGAAGTCACCGCATCTACTTGTAACATAGCCATTTTGTTTGGTTAAAGGAGCTAGCTTCATCCTCTAATAGTTCATTTGATCGGATTATAGCAATAGAGCCATCCAACTTGTATTAGCAAATAGGGCCCAGAAGAGCATCTAGCTTTGTTTTCTGACTTTAGGATTTATAGGAGGCCAGATTCCTCAGCATGCTCGGCTCTTGTTCTTCTTGTGCTGAGTTTTCTTACTAAAAATAGAGGAGGCAAAACCTGAGCCCAACCTGCTAACCCACGAACTCACAAATATAAACAAGTTTCATTTGGCCCTTTTTAAATTCAAGTAAGAAACAGTCAGCTCGAAATCAACCTGTGTATAACTAGGTGGGTTTCAGGTTTAACTCAGGTTTAACTCTAAAACCTGGTGTCCGCCAAGTCAAAATATATCACAAATATATCAAACTTTAAAAGTGTAGCAAAGGTGGCAAAATCACTTGCACGAAGACACACTAGTCATGTAGCAATTATGGAGCTATTTGCCCACAAAGCAAGGATGTTCCTATTGCTTATTCTGTTTTTCTTATTACATTTTAGTTAGATCATACTTAACTAGTTTTTGATTATGATATATCCTAAATTTCAATTTTTTTTGCGCTTGTACAAATAAATTACAAGTAAAATATGATCTTTGTTTGTCTGTGATGTTTGCATCCTATGTTTTAACTTGCTTGTTAGTTATATATAATTGACAAGCGAAAATTTAAATGGGTTGGTGGGTGAGGTCCAGGTGTATGCAAAATAAATAGATAATTATAAATGGGTCATGTTTTAGTTGGGAGTTTTTTTTGACCCAACCCTGCTTCAGCCTGACCAATTGCCAACCCTAATTAAAACCCACCCTAACATATTTATTTCGTTTCATATTCTATTACTTCATCTCTCATCGGCCTATAAATCAGTGCTGGAAGTTCTTTTATGCATTTCGATACTTTTGAGCTATTTTATATCATCCCCAGTCATCTCGGAGTCATTTAAATTACATTGTTCATAATTTTGTTTTGGGTAAGGGATCATAGTTACACAAATTTTCAGCTTTCAGACCTTTAATGTAATCCTGCAAAATTTGAACTTCACATGAACCTATAGTTTGGACTTTGAACTTTCTACCAAGATGTTTTCATTTGACCAAGATATCTCTAATAAAAGTTGCATTTGAAAATGACTAATTTAAAAGAATAAAAATTAAATCAGAAAAGAAGCATATAATTGAACACTTGCTGCATCAAGAATGAAGAAAAGAAGACACCAAACATTTGAAAACTAGAGACAAACGTTTCAATTTACAAATCCAGCCGGGCTTAATAGGATATGAAATCAGCAACTTCCAAACCCAACATGGAAGAGGAAACAAGCACCTTAGGCCTGGGAGTAATTTATGTTAGCTTGACTAAGCCTCATCCAATCAAGCTTAGCTTGAAACTGATTTTTAACTGAAGTTTGATAAAAAGATTTGCTCATTTGTTGCTTGACTTAGACAAATTTTGAACCAACCTAAACAAGAATGTATTTCAATCAACTCTGTGGCACTAGATTGAGTCAAAATGTATCATGTAGCATGCTCATTCCAAGCTTAAATTAAGTTTAAGCTGATTCTGACGATTTGATAAATCCATTAATCAAAGCTTTAGCTTCACATTAAAAGCACCCCAAACATCAGCCACTAGATTCCAATAATTGATTACATATATGTAACAGCATATGTATCTTTATTTATAATATATCAAACACCAAATTCGAAGTGTAATCAAGCTAAGCTTGACCAAGGAGAGTCATTTTCAAGCTTAATTTAAAATCAATTTTGAGGCAAGCAATTATCTACTGAGCTTCATTGAGCTCTTGTATCTGAGCCATGATTGAACCACACTTAAGCTGCTTGGATTAACCAATAACCCTACCTGAGACATTACAAGTTGTAATAAAAGAGCATCCAAAATGGTTATGCAAGGTCTATCTTAAACACAAGGAATTTCATACAACAGTTTTGATCTTCAATCATTAAAGAAACTAATCAAGAAGACAAAACTAGAAAATTTTCTTTAAAACTATTATTAAAGGAAAATGTCAACTAAAATTATTAGACCTGATAGAAACAGTAACAGCAAATATTTATGCTCTTGGTTATTTTAATTGCAAGATCTTTAAGCCTTCAAAATTTTTTGATTGGGCAGCCATGGAATTAATGCACTATAAGGACATTTTTAAAAGTTTAATCTCAAAAAAATTATCAACATTTAGATTAATAGACTTCAAGTTTGAATATTCTTATATGACTTGCATGTTATTTATTCCCTGCAAACAGAACCCATGCTAGTTTTAACCACAATTAATTAATTGTTGACTAATGACTCAAACCACCTCTGTAGATATGAACAGTATCCTATACATCGACATGCATCTTGTACTTTTTGGGGTCATTAAGCTTTTCTCTTCCTTTGACAAATCCATCCCTAAGCTTTTGTTTGCCAGTACATTAACACTGTTTGCACAATAATACTGGGTTTCAACATGAGCATGCTTTGCAAACCATAAGATTGTCTCTTTATCCAAATTAGATACACTTCCATGCCAATGCTCCATCAGTTTTTCCTATTGTAGTTCTAGCTTTTGAAAATTCAGCTGATGGCTCCTTAACTAGTCTCCACCTTTCTCTGATGGAAAACTTCATTGTCTGTGATGAGTCCCTCATCAATTAATTTGATGTTTGACTATTGTTCCTTTGATGCATTTTTGGAGAAACTTTTGACTTTGTCCTCATGTCATCGCCGACATGTCATCCCTGACCTGTTTTGGTATGTCTACACTTTTGCTTGTCATGTACCCAACTTCCTTGATGACATATTTAGCTATTAGCATACTGTGACATTCTATAAGCATGCAAACTCAGAATCCTGGTCATGTCATACACACTGACACTCTAACTTATGTTCCTATCCAACTCCTGTATGCTATGATTAAAAATTAACAACATTCTAAAAGGTATTGTTAGTCTTTAATGGAACAAACTATTGGTGTATGACCCACTTCGAGGGAAAGGGAGGGAGATCATTATATAACATTGTCAATACTCAATAGCATATACACTTGCTTTCCACTTCTGTAGATATTCTTCATTTAAGTCAATCATATATAATAAGTTGTTGTGGTAAGGTTTATGTACATGCACCTCGTATCAGTTGCGTATAGAGAGCAAGGATTATATTGCCCTTTTGGCATATATCCAATAAGATATAGGGTGTGCATTCCAAAGCATGCTGCTGACCATAAGTCTCAGATTTTAACTTCATAGAGCTGACTGTCTACATAGAATTACTAAGGGCCCGTTTTCTAATTTTATCAACCAGAGGAACTTCTGTTAGGTATCCTACCTTGAAATTTAGAATCCAGATGCTTTCTCTGGGAATTGCCAGTGCTGATGAGCTTCCCCCTGCAGGCAGAGAAAAAGATAAGGTTTTTGTCAAAATCAAAGTTATTTAGGAAAGAAACATTGTTCATGATTATTATCATTTGTAGTATCTAAAAACTTACACATCTGCCTGTATGTGAGAATCAACATCTTGTAGCTGCAGGCATATTTTTTCTGCAGCAGCTGAGAGTATCTCAGAGCTTTTCTTGACTGTATGTGATTTTATTTTGTTCTTGAACCTTTCCAAAACCAATGCCAGCTGGCAAACAGGCCTGCAACATCATGCAAATGGCTAGCCACATGGAATAAGCTAAAAGTGTGCAGATAAGATTGAGTATTTACACCAAGAAGAAAGAGACCCTGCCAAGCTATCCTCTGGGTATTGCTCTGAAAACTCATGCGAGCCAGTATTTTCTTCAGTTCCTGAATTACGGCAGGTGCATTCGATCCATGATTGAAAAGAAAATGTAAAAGATGGTTTGTGGAAAAAGGTTAGCATTTCAATTACCGTAAATGCCAATTGGAGATGGTGAAGATAGGTTGATTTTCCATGTTTTTTTAATTTTTTTGCTGCAGACCCTTTTCCTATGACGAAGTGTGAGCTGAGAAATCTTAGGGCTACCAGCATCTGAAAACAATTTGTCCATAATTCCTGTGACCAAAACCCACGATGTAAGAACTCAGGCGGCGAAAGACAGCACTGACAAAAATGCTGAAACTCCATGCTATTTTTAGACAAAATTCTAGTGGCAGCACCGAGTATGAAGATTCCAAAAATACTGGATGGGAAACACTGGAACATCACAAGACTATAGAATCATAACAACTTAGCCTAGGAATGATTAATCATTTTTTTGTGTGAAAATAGAAACTTATATACAGGTCTCAAGTATTGAATTTCACACTACAAGGAAGCCCCAAAACCTCCGGTGGATCCCAAGAATTATCATTATGTATGATGGCATTTATTTGATTAAAGCCTTATCTGTCTAAGCTTTTAGAGTACCAGAAAGTACTTTTTGGTCCTCTAAAAGCACTTTAGATGATACAGTGATATTTAGTAAAAAATTGAGAAATATTTTAGCTTTATCAAAAAACTGAAAAGGTTTACTTGGAAAAAGCTCCATTTTGAAACTTTTCCCCAAAAGTGTTTTCTAACCAATGTCAAGAAGCTGTTTTGATTTAAATAAAATTTTTAGATGATCAAAATACCCACTAATAAAATCTCATAATTATATCTTATATCTTATGTCTTATATCTTATATCATATTACATTATTATACTATAAATATAATATAATATAATAATATTTAATTATATTATTGTATTATTATATTATTATATTATACTAATATATTATAATCTGTTATATTATAATATATTATCAGATTAGATTGTAATCCAATATATTATATTATATTATATTATATGATAATAATATATATACAATGTAATAATATTTTATTATATAATAATATATAATGTTATATTGTATTATTCTCTACCATACAATATTATGCATCGTCTTTTATAGTTATTTTGTCATATTAAAAGTACTTTTTGATTTTAGTTACTATACATGTATTAAAGTTTCAAAATACTTTATAAATGTGGTTACCAAATAGCAAGTATCTTTTTATAAAAACTCTACTTACAAAAGTTTCAAAAAGTTCTACTACAATAACAATCCCAAACACGGCCTAACTACCATGAGAGAAAAGAATTACTACGACTACTGAGGATGAATGCAATCATTGAAAACTATCCACCAAATAAGCAAGAGTAGCCGGATGGCATATTCTGATCTCAAGCTAATCACATCGGAATTTAAAATTTTGCCAAAACCCTTAAACCAAAAACCGAAACTTCTTGGTTTCACCTAGAGACAATCTAAAGCCACGGTTCATTTCAGAGGTTTGCCCAAAACTAGGTTATGAGGCCAAATTTATTTTATATACGAGTAATTTATACAGCCCAGTTGGCATTTCTATATTTTTTTCAGACCCCAACTAACATTTTTCTCAAACTTAACTTGGATTTTGCAAGTCAACAAGATACCAAAGCATGACAGCATTTAGCTCCAAAGAAATTAAAAAAATTATATATTTTTTATATAGTTTTGGCTGTCAGTTTGAATCACAAGACATCAAATTTCTCACACTTCTGATTGTCAACAAATAATAGCATAGCATGTAACATTCAAAATGATTTTACCTTTTTCAGAAAAGTCATTATTGATTGTTTCAACATGTACTAGAAGACCATTAAAAATAAAATAAATTTAAAAAATTTCTAAATTAATTAATTTTCTTGTCCTACGTTTCTTTTTTTCCCCTGATTTCCCCTAATACTTTGTATTTTGAATATTTTACATATTTTGGACTACAAGGGAACCAGATGTACCCAGAACATAAACTGTCAAACTCAACGCTCATCTGTCCCAGTTGAAACTATTGATTGGAGCTGAGATTTCGAACCTTAGTTTGTTAAAACTTAAAAGCAAACAATAATAATGTACATCATGTGTGATAGCTTGATACTGATACTGCATTTTGCATTAAAACTTTTCCACTTCCATGTGCTGCATGGTCATGCCATATCCATGGAGCGAAAGGGATCAAAATATTATTCAAAACAGAAGAATATTCACCCTTTTATTGCAACAAAAAATTAATTAAGACTCCTAAAGAAGTGGTGTATTGTTGAATTCTACCAGATTAAACTGAAAAAAACTGATATGGCATCCATGGTTTTGAAAATTTCACATATCTGTGAGTGTTGTTGACATCATCTTGACATTTTTTTTGTTAACATTCAAATAAAAGTTTAATATAGTTAACTAGCACAAACATGTACATGCATCCTGGCAGATGATACTTTTTCAAACAAACTGCATTATTTTTCTTTGTTTTGAACCATTATGGGTAAAACAGTTCAACATGAAACTAAGTTGACAAAATACTTTGACTTAAGGCTAGGTTGATATTTGCAAGAAGCCATAATGTTAACCATTTGATAAATTCATGGTGCATAGTAAATGGTGATAATAGTTACAGATTTTAGATCTTCTTGAATGCAGCACATACTCAATGGGACCAATCAGAAACCAAATCTAAGATTATAGTAAGTGAAGCCATATGTACCTATTATTAGGAAATGTGTCCTAAAACCAATCATCTGAGTTATAAACGATTAAGCTCATTATAATTTGTATATGAATTTTTATTAATAAATAATATTATTTTTTGCAGTTCATCATATTGTGTGCATCTTCTTTTTGAATTCTTTTGTGATGAAGTCTTTATAACTACTTCTATTCGACAAAGAAGGATTTGTCGTATAATTCTTAAACCTGTTCGTAATCAAATGATACGTTATAATTTAGGATGACAACATTTATCGAGTACATGTCGTATACTATATAGATTGGTTGTCCTCGTAACTAAGAAGTATGGAGATACTAGTATGGCATGCAGGTGAGTGTAAGAGTACATTCACTGAACATGACCAACTCTTTACAGTACTTTGCTGTCAAAAATATCTCACAAAAGGATATGGATATAAATATCCCTCAGACCTGAGACCATAATGACTTGTAAGCAACTCACTGTACTTTATGCCGGACTACCTAGATTTTTAATCAAGCGACGAAAGAATTTTAGGTACAGTCAAGTACTTGTACAGTCGATTTATGAGTCAAGATAGGATTAGCTATATTTCAGTTTAGCAAAACATTGGCTAGGATAATTCTTGTAAGGAGTCACAGAATTTATTGGATTGAGATGCATTTAGATGTACTATCTAAGAGTTGACAGTTGACTTTAAGTCATCCTTAGCATTGGGTCAAAAGAATGAATTATACAGTAACCATATGTCTGGATTCTTGAATGTTGCTTTGCAATTATTCGACCTATCTGGACGTTAGGTACCATTACTAGATGATCACATCGATTAGTTCGGGAATTGGTTTCTTAGCTACCGGCTTAGCATTCGAACCTACGGGATCATATACAATAGAAGTTTCTTACTGATCATGATGGCCGATTAACGATTAAGAGTTATTCAAGGATATAATTATCAACTTGATTGATAACTAACCTCGTACAAATGTTATAAATAAATAATTAATTAAGTATTAATTAAGTATTAATTAATCATAGAAGAATTAGTTGGTAATTAGATTGCTAATTGGCTCAATTTGATTGAGCAAAAAGGTTTAGGTCAGGTCTAATTAAATTGGGTTCAATTAGGTCTCACTCGACTAGATTATACAATGACCCGATCACTAAAGATTTTTATTCTAATTTCATTCGAACTTGGATTCAATAAAATTTCTAATTTAATTAGGATTTAATTAAGCTTATTGGGATCTAATTGGATTAGGCTCAGGTATTTAATTGAGTTAAACCAAATTTGATTTGATTGGAACTAATCAAATTAGGATTCCTATTCCTATTCTAGCGCCACCTAGATATTCTCCATGCCTAACTCAATTTTTCTATGAATTCTCCACAAAAAAAAATCAATTTTTTCATCCTCCCTTATTCCTCTTTAGATTAGGATTAGTTTAAGACAAGTTTGGTTGGGTTTTGAATTCAAATTGATAGAGTTTCAGTTGAACTGGAACTTCTAGTCTTATCCTAATCCCTATCTCTATCTTCCATTATCCTAATCCAATTCCCACGTCACATATTTTATTGGATTTTTCTAGGGTTGTGCGCTGATTAGGGAGTTGATTACTGTGAAAAATCTGAGAGAATTCACCAAGGAAAAAAATTAGAGAAGGCAGATTGTGCATGAAAACAAAAGTGGCTTGGGGGTTCATGCACTAGGGTTTAAAAGGGAGAAAAAGAAAAAACATCGAAAGGAGTTTCCATTATTTTTATTTCTTCCATCTATTAATCCTCCTAGATCACCTTTTCATCTTCTTCTCGAAGGGTCCAAGAAGATCTAAAGAATGAAAGAAATTAGCCATCCTTCGGCCTTTGCGCAAAGCTAGCACTCCAGGGAGGTTGATCGTGTTCGGGGCTTCGTGTGGACTAGTTGTAAAGGCTGGACATCCTATGTGAAAATGAGGCGACTTGAAAATCCTTTACCACATGCCATCAACAATAGAGATCAGCGATCCGCGATCAGGTACGAGATTCGATCTCATAATAAAAGTAGATTTTTGATCTACAGCATGCATCAACAAGATCGATGTATGCTGATTTTATTTTCTGTATTACATATCATGTCTAGATTGTTCGGTAAGGTTTTTCGATTTGATCTTATGCTTGTATTTCTGATTAAAAGTAGTTTATTTAATTAAGCTTCCATTGTAAATTTTAAAAAAATAAATACATGCATGAAACCCTATCCCGATTTCCAACACCTACCTCTATTCTTTTTTAAAATAGGCAAGTCATCTCTTATTTCAAGATTGAATTTTAATCTTATTTTAACATTCAAATGATATGCTTCCCTTAACAAAATGAAATGCGAAAGGAAGAGTTATTTTAACTTTAATATTTGATTCTAAAGTACTCACCATGTATTCATGCAACCTTAGCCTTGTAAAGTCTAATATAATATCAAAATATAATTGGCTCACCACCAATTAGGGTATTCAACTATAATATCATAAACAACAGCTCCATCATAACCATTTTGCACTAGCAATGATGACCTTCAGTTACAATAAACCAAATACCAATAGTTTTTCTTGGACCACAATACCATGGCTTATCCAAGGCCCAAACTTAATGCTTGCAGTATATGACATTGCCCGAATGGGGAATGGGGAATGGGGAATGGGTGCGTGAGAGGATGCAGGTGAAGGGAAACAGATATTTATGAGGGAAGCACATGAGAAGCAGGTGTGGCATTGAGAATCTGGAAAGATTCTGAAGCAGATGCATCACCCTAAGTAGAAAATTCTGGCTAAAAGGTATATGCACTCCTTATGGCAAGCAAAATAATCTAGCTCATCCACATGACATCCCTATGTTTCAACAATGTGGTTTGGCATCACAGAGCACAAAATAATAGACCAGTGTACTTTTTTTTGGTAAAAATGGACCAGTATATTCATGTGAATCAATGCAGTAAATAATGTCTCTGTAACATTTTTTGACCAGCATAAATTCATGGTTCCATTGTTCTATCCTTTTTCGATTATAGGACAAGAAGAGGAGCATCAACTGTCACTGGTTACATGCTAACAAGTGATCAGTTAGTGATTAGTGCTGATTGTCTTCATCATTAAGGGATGGTTACGAAGAGGCAGAATAAAAGGGATAAATGATACTAAATGACATGCTTATATATGCTATCAAGTGAAAATTGATTAACCTTTTCTAAAGAAATTGTCAGACTCAGAGACCTCAGTGTCCTGGTCAACCGGGGACAGAGACAGCTGCTTCTCAGTTCCTGTTTTTCCCCTAACATGTGGTGTTCCTGATTCATGAATCTCTGTAGTACCATGCTGAATGCACATTAAGGCAAACCCAAAGAAAGAATGGAAGAACTAATTCAAGCAATCCAAACATAATACTTAGGAAATAGCAAGATGAAGGATACAGATGTTTCCATTTCTGTATCTGAACCATAAGATTTTCTTCTGGAGTTGCTTAGACTGTTAGAGCTATAAAGTTTTCTTGACAACATTCTATTCTTAACTGGAACAGGACTAGAGAAAGCCTCATTTGGTAGTTCACTTCTTGGTGAAGGTGTATGTATACTTGCACTCATAGCAAAATTTGGACTCTGACAGTCAATCAAGGGATTACTACTCCTTGCCACTGATGGACTACCAACCCTCTTGTGCAGGTAGGCATTGTTTGGCACTGGCGAACTGTTCAAATGTTCCCATGTACGTGTTTTCCTTTTCACAAATGAGCTACCATTATATTCATGAGCTTCTGCATAACATGTTAGTGATGGACTGGTCAAATGTTTGTGTGCTGCTCTTTGTGATTGATGATTAACATCTGGAACTTCGGTGGCTGTATGCAACATGTCTTTCTGACCCTGACCTGGCAGAGAAGAGGAATGTGCTTTTTCCTTACTTTGTGGTGAAGCTTTATCAGGAGATTGCAGTGTTTGTTCTTTACTATAAGTCTGCACGCTCTTGTCTGAAGCCAGTTGTCTAGGAAAATAAATCCTCCGAGGTTCAATCCTGACCTTCTTCTGCTCATTTCCCTTCCCTTTAAACCTGACAGTCTGTTCTAAGATTTGTTCTTTACATTTACCTTCCTCAAAGGAAAAGATGTTCTTTCCATCAAGTTTCAGTTTTGAACCTGAGCTGGAGGAGAACAAAGGCCTCTTTCTAGAGCTAACCTGACCTTGCAATTTGTGCCCTGTAGTTGATGGCACTTTCATCCTTCCTAAGGGGCGAGTAACAGGTCTACGTATGGTTTGATTTGGGCTTTCACAATTAGCCTCAATCGTATTGGGGTTCTGCTTAAGCTTTTCTGATTTGTCCATCTGGGTTTCCCTTTTAAGATTTATATCCAATGTAGGGTTTTCAAGGCCTGGTGAGTTCATATTTTGCTTGTTCTGTGAAGCAGTACCGAGTATCTCCCACAGCTTCATTCTCAGAGTTTCATTATTGCTCTTGCTCATTCCCTCAGGATGTTCTCTGCCATTACCTTTATCTGGCTCATGCATTTCCTCCATAGTAGTAAACGCAACTTCTTCCACCCTTTCACTATTTCCATCTTTCGCTCTCCTTTTTCTGAAGGCAACAGTATCAATTTTTTTGTGCACAACATTATCTGACTGTAGTACTGAAGCCCTATTTGCAAATATCTGGACTGTCTCTATAGTTGGTGTTTCATGATAAGATCTGGTAGAGAACCATGCAGAAGCCTTCTGATCTTTACCTGGTCGTTTTCCTTCAAAGGTTTCTGCAATTCCAGGTCCTCCGTTTTCTTCTAAAACATTAACCTGAGATGAAGACACTCTCTCCCAAGTAGGCAATGCAGCACCATCTTCTTTTGTTGTTCCAGACCGCATCTTTGGGCATCTCTCAACTGTGATCCCAATAGAGACCTTTGGAAATCGACCAGATAGATATTGAGAACTGCCCAAACTCTGACATTCACTTGATCCAGCCTGTTATTTTAGTTCAGGATTTAAATGCTCAACATAAATACATATATCCTGTATGAAAACAACTTCAAAGGGATAAAATGACTGAGTAATGAGAATCACAACCTAATCCAATATATGAATTAATGAAGCAACTAAAAGAATCTTATAAAAGTTAAAATAATAACATGTCAAGTCCTAGTTGATGAACTTATGCAAACCAAAAATATACAGAAACAGCTTTCCCCAGTATTTTTACATCATGAAGGTTCAGATACAATATCGCATCTTTGAGATTTCTTCAAGAACCACTTACTTGTTGCACTTTCCGTGGCCCAGTCTCCACCATTGCAGCTCTGGATGAGGAACCAATTAGAAATACAGAAGAAACTGGTAACAGGAAAAATTCCCAGGGTAAACAAGAAATGGAGAGAAGTCACATGCCATATAAAGATGTAATTGTAAACATTACAAATTAAGCTAAACTCAACTCAACCATGAAGAATATGCTCAACTGAAAAAGAAAAAAAATCCAAATAATCATATCTCAGCCAAAAAAAAAAAAGCCCTGGAATGACCACCCACACACTCTTTTTTCTTGATTGCTTACTTTGTAGCCAACTTTTGTGAATATGAGTCCAGGTTCAGTCCATCACAGATTCCTTGCTTACATGATTACAGTTCAACATCATGACCATAAAGCACACCAATTGCATTCTGGATAAAATGGACAGAGCACCAACCTCCAGAGATTTGACACTATGATCTTGTATTACAGGTGGGTTCTTTTTACTCTCAACCACAACCCGATAACTTTGAATCTTACTACTTTGTTAGCTGTGAAGCTTTTCCCTTTTATTTTCAATTAGTGTCTAGCGAACACTTATTGTTTTCCGGACTGGATTTCAATAAGTTCTTAGCATTGGCACTAGACAGTAGTCAGGAGCTTGCTTGCAGTTTAAAAGATTGTTTTTTCTTCACTCTTTACTGGTTACTTGTTATTACAATAGAAAACATGCATTAAATGGGTTTACCAAGAAAAATGTGAAGATTACAAATCAGCCATGCGTGCAATGAGCTGATTCAAGTGGGAAAAGAAAAATATTTCTACATGTGGTAGCTGGCCAGATATATAAAAATGCTGAAATAGGCATTAACCATCCTTTAGCAAACACATATGAAGAAAACTAAATCACTCTCCTAGGAAGCAATCAACTTGACTAAATGAAAAAGGAAAAAGAAAATATGTATATGCCCCACATTTGCCCCCCAGACACGAACATGCTATTGGGAGAAGCAGAACTGCAATTTTCCCTACATTTTCAGCAATACGGCAGAACCGTATGAAGATTAGAAATGGCCAAATTGGCCAATCAGTTAATCATTATATTAACTAGAAACTAAAGAAAAACTTCAAAATTTTAGAAAAAAAGAACTTAACCATCCAATTTCATTGCCTTTAGAAATCAAGGCAAGCAAATCTTTCATTTAATGCCAAAAAATGAAGATATCGATAAATTCATTAAGAAGTTACGTCTGACAATGATAAGCATTTATCAGAAACAAAGTATGCAATGCAATCTCAATAGAACTTAGGTGAAAAAAAACCCCAAAGTCATCACAAGAATCAGATTAATAGCTCAAATGTCACTTCAGCAAATCACGAACTACTAGATCTCAAATAAGTAAACTGACAATCAAATTCCTGATCCAAGAAAACAAACAAAATCTTGCCTCACAGATAATACAAGCACATCAATTAACTCAGTCACCAACTACAGAACCCTGAACTCAGTCGCGAAAAAAAAAATGACAACAGAATTTATGCAAGATCACATCTGAGGCGAGTCAGACCCTAGCAACTCGATCAAATCCATGATCACATCTGAGACACGAGATCCAGAAAATGATGCGTAAATTAAAACAAAAAAACTGAGATAAGAGGAACAGATCAAGGGTTTTATGAACACCTCCAACTCCAGAAGCTTAGATCAACGGATCCAGGAGAATTCAAAGATAAACGAAGCACAGCTAGATCCGATGAGGAATCCAAGTATCAATCGAAGAAAAAAAACAAGAAGATTAGAGGAGATCTGTCCTCATCGCTTAGAAGCCCTAGACGACGCCGATCTCCGCTCACTCTCGCTTTCTCGCGCTACGAGGGGCTTCGAATGTTGAGGAAGTGGATTTTCCCTCCAAGAATAATAAAGAATAAAGAAGAGTAGAGTGGGCCCCGCCCTACTGGCAGTTACTTATAGGTGGGGCCTGCGCTCTACCCGTTCGCGAGGTTCGGCGTGACTTTCGTGGGACCAGCTATCGAAAGAAACGTGTAAGATGTATAGTGGCAATTATGATGTTCTGTGAAATGAGACATACAGGTGATCTCATTGAACTACGGAAGTTCTACAGCTGTACGGCGGTAAAGCCTAATGAGCGGCTTGGTCCGAATGTCCGATACGGTGGCCAGCCCGTGTATCGCAGCGTATGGTTCTTTCTTGGGCCACCGTCGTACATGCTATTCAAGATAGAGAAGTTTTGACGGGCCGCTGTGATAACAATCATCCATTTATTTTAGATTTATGTTACTTTACTCATCTTAGAATTTATAAGGATTTATATATAAATATATATTTAATCTTATATTAATTATTTATTTAAAAGATCTTGGATATTTATACGAATTCAAATAATACTTCCTGACTGGCATTTTTTGGATGAGATCTGAATCATTATAAATGGGATTGAAGTAGCTTCGATTTATAATCTATGTGGATTAGGAGATACTGCAGCACAAGTTTATTGGGTTGGTCATAAGTTGATCATGATATTTATGAATGTATTTAGACTCTTATTCTCGATATTCGATAAGTATTTGAACTATTTGAACGGTTTTTCGATTTAAACAGGTTAGACGGTTGGCTTATATTTTTTGTTCATTTATTCTAGTCTATAATCAAGTTAATTTTGATTCAAGTTTGATTGAAATTGAAATAAATCAATATTTCAGATTTTTAATTCATATAAAGTATTGTTGGGGGTGTAAGGACCAAGACATTCTTAGTCTCACATCAACTGTGAGTTAAGAAAGATTTTAATTTACGATGAGGGATCATTTTTTCTTATGTGAAGTGCCTTTTAGAGCATGTTATGAAAGGTTTTTACATTTTTTTCGATTCATCTCCAAGAAAAAAATTGTGAGGCCATCGGGCCAAAATAAACAATACCTCATGTGGATCGAAGGAGAAGCAACTTTCAAATGGCTATAAGCCCTTGATTGCGCCTTTGACACCATTTGCATAAACTTTTGTAACCTTGACCTAGACTTTTTTTAGATTGGGTGGCTATATTGTATATATAAGAATGAGGGATCTTTTTAATTCCGCATCAATTATGAGTCAAAAGAAACACTAACTCATGATAAGAGACCTCCTTTCCTACGTGAGACTACTTTTGGAGCGAGATACGGGAAGTTATTACAGTCCATCTAGCCCATTTCTAATAGATAACATCATGAGGCCCACAAGGCAACATGAACCAATAATATTATTGTGACTACTATAATAAGAATAATCAAAGAATATCATTCTTTGAACACTTGTCAAAGTATTTGTCACCTTCTTAAACCGTGCTTTAACAAAAAAAAAAAAAAAAAATTAATCCATACAATTGGTCACATAAAAGTAATATATTGATACCATTAAAATTCCACCAATATTTATTAAATTTTCACAACATGTTACTAGCCATAGCATGTGACGAGACATCTCCATTTTTATTCAAGCTATCCAACATTGATTGCATTGGGATAATTTCATGAAAATATTGATTAGAAGTGACATGCAAAGTGCCTAAGTTCCTTAAATTCACATTATAAAACATCTTCAAGAATTTGACAAAAACCCTAGCTTTCTCCCATATTAGAAAATCAGGTGGCACAATATTCTTTTTCTTCTTTGGTTTCTCCTTCCTTTTATCGTTCCCCTTTCCTTTCTCCTTACCTTACACTCATTCTCATCACTAGCCTCTTCATTTTGGTCAAAGTAATCTAGATATGGGTCATCCTCCTCCAGCTGGTCAAAAACCACCTCAAATTTCTTAGCAGCCTTTAGCATCAAATAGATGGAATTCTACCTAGTTGGAATATGTAAGCTAACAAGAATTTTTGTCTCTATTTTCTACTTCTCTGCATACTTTTTAAAACCAATAAGCCTAGAAGGAGAGAACCTCACAAACCTCATGTTATCGTTTGCTCCCACGAAGACCGCTCGACCCATGGCACGGGCGGGCACTCGGCCCCAGCCCAGCGCGCAGGCGTGCGCGCGGGCGCGCGTGCTCGGCCCAGGCCCACGCGCAGCGTGCGGGGGCTCGGCCCAGCAGCTTGCGGTGCCCCCTTTGGGGTGTTTACCCTGGTTTTCCCGTTCGGTTCCCCTTGGTTTCTCGCAGTGTACGCGTGGTCCACGTATTTCTCGCATTCTGGACCGTCCGATCGGTCGATCGGATGGCTGAGATTAATCCGAGCTTGATTAGGCTTGATCTGAGGGTATCTTGCATGGATTTTGGCACGATCTAAGCCTTTGTTCTTTGATCTGACGGCTTGGGAGTGTTTTGGATTTTCTGGACTCATTTTAGGTCTGTTTTGGATGCCATTTCAGATGGTTATTTAACCACAGAGAGCCTGCGGTCTTTGATCGACAGAGAAAGACAGAGAGAGAGAGAAAAAATCTAGAAAAATTTTCAGAGAGATTTCTTCTTCGATCCAGGCACCAGGAAAAGCTAGAGGCCTGGTATTTGGAATTTTTTCTTGTGCTTTTTTCATCCTCTTTTGTTTATTTATTATGTCTCTTTGTTTTTAATCTGGCATTTGTTATCTAGATATTTGTATTCCTTTTATACCATATTTGGGTCAGATTATAGTGGATTACTCTTTTCCTCTTGATGGACGTAGGCAATATTTTGCCGAACCACGTAAATCTTGTCTTCTTTTGATTTGATATCTACCTGTGTTGTGATTGGTTAATTGCCTAAGTGAGTAAATAGGAATTATTTGAAGGCCTAAACTGGTTTAATTCGCTGCGCACATCTCAACAATTGGTATCGGAGCCGAGGTCACGAGTTCGAGTCCCCGCAAGCAAAATTCTCGAGGGGTTTTTCGTTGGGGGATTGTTGGGTGGGGCCAGCTCACAACCTCGAGGTCGGGGGTCTGGGCCCACGGAAGGTAGGTGCCACTATTAAGGTGAGGCTGGGGTCCACGCCAAGGTCCTCTACCCCCAGGCGAGCTAGCTCAGTGATAGTACACTGGTTTGGTACTACGGTGCTTGGCGGGGGGGTCGACTCCTGTGCCCCGGGATTGCTGTGCTGTCTGTTTAAGATAGATAAACCTGCCTCTTATAATAGGGACATTCCTTTTGCAAGAATGGTTAGGGACATCGATCCTATAATTGGGATCAGAGCACTAGGATGGCATCTGATGGGCAACCAAGTTCTTCTCTGGCTCCTGAGGCGGTTATTTTTCATTCCACTACCTCTAGGCATGAGGTAGCGATATTTGATGGCACAGGTGATTTTGCACTATACAAGATGAGAATGAAATATTTGTTGGTAAAGGAGGGCGTTGCAACAGCTCTCAAAGGAGTGGATGCAATTCCAGGTGATACAGAGGCTACAAAAGAGGAGATGAATGAGAGAGCACTTGGAACTCTGTTTTTGGGATTGAGTGATAAAGTCCTCCGCAATGTAGTGGAACTTGATACAACTAAAGGTGTATGGAAAAAATTGGATACTTTGTACATGGTAAAATCTCTCACTAATAGACTGTATTTGAGGGGCAAGCTTCACACATTTCGTATGGCGGAAGGGATCTAACTCAAGGATCACTTGGATGATTATAATAAGCTCCTGCTTGATTTAGCAAATATTGATGTTAATGTTGATGAGGAAGACAAGGCTTTGATCCTGATTTATTCTTTGCCTAAGTCCTATGAAAATATTACTACTACCATGCTCTATGGAAAAGAGACTATAAGTCTTAATGAGGTTGAAACCACTTTGTTATCCAATGAGCTTAGATTGAAAGTACAGTTGGACCATCAGGCTCCAAATCCGGCACAAGGACTTACTGTCAGAGGTAGAGATGAGCAAAGAATAGGTGGACAAGGTAGAAACAAGTCCAAGACAAGATCAAAGTCTAGGTCTAAAAGACCTGGTGTTTGTCATTACTGCAAGAAGTCAAGCCACTAGAAAAATGAGTGTAGATTTCTACAGTCCAAGAAAGAGAAGGAACAGAAAAATAAAGGAACAATCTCAGATTCGGCATCAGTAGCAGTTTTTTCTACAGATCATAGAAGTGTTGCAGATAATGCAGTATTTACAGCTACATGTAGTATCAGTCAGCTTGATACCTGGATCGTGGACTCTGGAGCATCTTTTCACATGACACCCCATAAAGAATGCTTCACTTCTTTTAGATCCTGTGATGGAGGCTCTGTTCTTCTTGGGGATGACGCCATCTGTAAATAAAAAGGAATTGGTACAATTCAGATCAAATCTCATGCAAATACTGTGGTGACTTTGGATGATGTCAGATATGTTCCCCAATTGAAAAGAAATCTTCTCTCGGTAAATGCTCTTGATATTGCAAGTTTTGAGGGCAGATGGGGTAGAGGATCTATTACAATTAGTAAAGGTGCATTGACTTTGTTGATAGGCAAATTGAGTGACACTCTTTACTATTTGGATGTCACTACAGTGGTTGGTGAGGCTTCTTCAGCACATTCCTCTATTGTGCAATTGACACAGTTGTGGCATCAAAGATTGGGCCATATGTCAGATAAAGGTTTACAGGAGCTGAGCAAACGTGGTCTGTTAGGAGGTCAGAAAGTTGGTGCACTTGGATTATGTGAGCATTGCATATTTGGAAAACAACACAAAGTCAACTTTACTATAGGCATGCAAAGGATAGCAGGTATATTGAATTACATACATTCTGACCTATAGGGACCGCCCCAGTTACATCCAAGGTGGATCTAGGTATTTGCTCTCTTTGATTGATGACTATTCCCGTAAAGTCTAGATTTATACTATCAAAAATAAAAGTGATGTGTTTCACACTTTTAAAGGGTGGAAGGCTATGGTTGAGAGGTAAACTGAGAGGAAGGTGAAAACCTTCCGGACTGTCAATGGATTGGAATTCTGTTCTACAGAGTTTAATGACTTTTGCAAGTCAGAGGGCATTGTCAGGCATAGGACCACAATGTATACTCCTCAGCAAAATGGTGTTACGAAACGCATGAATCATACACTATTAGAAAGAGTCAGATCTATGCTGTCAAGTTCTGGATTGAGTAGAGACTTCTAGGCAGAGGCTGCACATATAGCCTGCTTTATTATAAATCGATCTCCAGCATCTGCATTGAATATGAAGACTCCGGAAGAGATGTGGACAGATAGACCTGCAGACTATTTAGTTCTTAGAGTATTTGGGTGTTCAGCATATGCTCATGTCAAAGATGGAAAGCTGAACCCAGGGCTAAGAAATGCATATTTCTTGGATATGCATATGGGGTGAAGGGCTACAGATTATGGTGCACAGAGCCCGGATCCCAGGATTTTCTAGTCAGCAGGGATGTGACTTTTGATGAGTCAGCCACTCCTTCACGACAGCTATAGCCAAGTTCTTCACCGGGAGATCAGGTTCATGATCAGCAGGATAGGGCTATTATTGATGTTAATCAGATTATTAGATCACAGCAGTTATAGCTTACAGGTGATATTCAGAATGAACAGCATCAGCAGATAGATCCAGAGTTACAAACTCAGGAGGAGGTTATTGTACGTGGTCAAGTTCAAGATGATAGTATTGCCACTCGAAGAACCAGGCGATATATCAGAGCACCTCAAAGGTATGGTTTTGAGGATTCTGCTTGTGCTGAGTTAGTATATTATGCTCTGAATATTGCAGACACTATAGGTGATGAGCCGACCACATTTCAAAAAGCAATTGGTAGTTCACAGGCTGAGCAATGGACCATGGCTATGGTAGAAGAGCTTCAGTCTTTGGAAAAGAATCAGACTTGGGAATTAGTCAGATTACCTATGGGCAAGAAGAAAATTGGCTGCAAATGGATCTTCAAGAAAAAGGAAGGAGCTACCCCTCAAGATTTGAAATATAAAGAAAGGTTGGTGGCTAAGGGTTACAATCAATGAGAGGGTATTGATTACAAGGAGGTATTTTCTCCTGTAGTTAAACACTCTTCTATTCGTGTGTTCCTTGCTTTAGTTGCTTCTCAGAATTTAGAATTAGAATAGCTGGATGTCAAGATAGCTTTTCTACATGGTGACTTGGAGGAGCAGATTTATATGCAACGGCCACCTGGTTTTGAGGCTCTAGATAAAGAAGATCATGTATGCTTGCTCAAAAGGTCTTTGTATGGTTTAAAGTAATCTCCAAGACAATGGTACCGCAAATTTGATAATTTTATGGTTGACCATGAATTTGATAGATCTCCATATGATAGTTGCGTGTATCATCAACAGCTTTCAGACGGGTCCTTTGTTATTTGTTATTATATGTTGATGACATGATGATTGCAGCCAGGGATATGTCAGTTATCCAGAAGCTGAAAGCTGAACTTAGTACTGTATTTGAAATGAAGGACCTTGGACCAGCAAAGAAGATACTTGGGATGGAGATCATTCGTGACAAGCAATTATGTAGACTATTTGTTACTCAGTGCAGATATATTATGAAAGTCTTGGAAAGATTTTGTATGTCTACAGCTAAGCCAGTCACTACGCCCTTTGCCAATCACTTTCGTTTATTTGCCAGGGATTCTTCTCAGACTGATGATGAGGAGAAGTATATGTCTAAAGTACCTTATGCAAGTGCAGTTGGCAGTATCATATATGTAATGGTCTGCACTCGCCCTGATATTTCATAGGCAATTAGTATAGTGAGCAGATATATGGACAAGCCTGGAAAAGCTCACTGGTCAGCTGTGAAATAGATTCTTTGATATTTGAAAGGTACTTCTGATTTGGGATTAGTATTCTCCGGATAGAGTGGTTGCACTGTTACAGGATTCTGTGATTCAGATTATGCTTGTGACTTGGATAGGAGGAGGTCATTGACCTCATATGTATTTACTCTTTCTGGTTGTGCAATTAGCTAGAAGGCTTCTTTGCAATCTACAGTTGCTTTGTCTACTATAGAGGCAAAGTATATGGCTTTGACAGAGGCAGCAAAGGAAGCAATCTGGCTAAGAGGGTTAGTACAAGATTTGGGTCTCAAGCAGAATTCTTTGGTTATTCACTGTGATAGTCAGAGTGCGTTACATCTCGCTTCAGAATGCGTTACATCTCGCTAGAGATCAGATGTATCATGAGCGCACTAAGCATGTTGATGTCAGGTATCACTTTATCAGAGATTTGGTAGAGGATGGTGATATTCAACTTCAGAAAATTGGCACTGCTAATAATCTGGCTGATATGCTCACTAAACCAATTCTAGTAGTCAAGTTCAGGACATTCCAGAACTTGATTGGTTTGAGCACTTGGTGATCCCCTTCGGGGTCTTTTGATGAGGAGGAGGCTTTATAATCCATATTTGATAGAGGCATTTATTTTTAGGTCGCAAGAAGGAGGATTGTTATCGTTTGCGACCCGCGGTGCGGGCGAGCGTTCGGCCCCACCCCAGCGCACAGGCGTGCGCGTGGGCGCGTGCGCTCGACCAAGAACCACGTGCAGCACTCGGGCGCGCGCACGGGCTCGACCCAGCAACTTGCGGCGCCCCCCTTGGGGCGTTTCCCCCGGTTTCCCCGTGCGGTTCCCCTTGGTTTCTCGCGGTGTACGCGCGGTCCACGCGACTTCTCATGTTCTGGGCCATCCGATCGGCCGATCGGATGGCTGAGATTAATCCAAGCTTGATTAGGCTTCGATCGGATGGCTGAGATTAATCCGAGCTTGATTAGCCGATCGGATGGCTGAGATTAATCCAAGCTTGATTAGGCTTCGATCGGATGGCTGAGATTAATCCGAGCTTGATTAGGCTTGATCTGAGGGTATGTTGCATGGATTTGGCATGATATGAGCCTTTGTTCTTTGATCTGACAGCTTGGAAGTATTTTGGACTTTCTGGACTCATTTTAAGTCTATTTTGGATGTCGTTTTAGCTAGTTATTTAACCATAGAGAGCCTGCGATCTTTGATCGACAGAGAGAGACAGAGAGAGAAAAAATCCAGAGAAATTTTCAGAGAGATTTCTTCTTCGATCTAGGCACCAGGAAAAGCTAAAGGCCTGGTATTTGGGATTTTTTCTCGTGCTTCTTTCATCCTCTTTTGTTTATTTATTATGTCTCTTTATTTTTAATCTGGTATTTGTTATCTGGATATTTGTATTCCTTTTGTACCTAGATTTGGGTCAGATTATAGTGGATTACTCATTTTCTCTTGGTGGACGTAGGCAATATTTTGCCAATCCACGTAAATCTCGTCTTCTTTTGATTTGATATCTGCCTGTATTGTGATTGGTTAATTGTCTAAGTGAGTAAATAGGAATTATTTGGAGGCCTAAACTGGTTTAATCCGCTGCGCACATCCCAACACCTCACGGTATCACTAATCTAGATAATTGAATCATTGTGCTCCTTCAATCCCTCGGAGACAATAAGATTTACTGTATGGGAGCACACCTGACATGTAAAAACTGATTATCCAATACCTAGTTCTTCCAATGTTTAGTTTTTCTTTTCAAGTACATGATAACATTATCATTGGAAGTAGCATTATCAATAGTCAATCGAAGAATTTTATCCACAACCTAATCAAGTAAACAACGTACTCTTCATAATCCTCCTCGTAGTCTACCCCTTATGATCTAAAAATTGACAAAAGTTTAATATAATATCTTCTTATATATGTTCTATTGTCATTTAGCATGGCAAGTTTCAAAACTCCCCTGCAGACCGCTCCTATATTATGTAGCCTGTACAAGGGTGGCCATTCGATCGTTCTGCAATTCCATAAATACCTATATTTTTTTTTTATATTTTCTAATAATTTTGAACGTTACATTTTTTTATTTATTTTATTTAATACCTTAATGGTTTTTTTAGGGCCTTTCAGAGATTTGCTTTAGAAATTTTGAACCTCTAAATAGATCATTTTTCCTAGTCCTTAAATATGTCCAAGAATTTTCTCATATTCTCTTTATCCCAGGTACATTCATTCTCTCTTTCTCAATTTTTATTTTACATTTGATTATTTGGACTGAAGACAGGCTTGATTGGCATTCGTTCGAAATCGTGCCACTAGCAAAAATTGGAGTGTTGCCTTTCGAATTATACTTTGAAGAAGAATGAGGATCCAGTTATTCTTTGCACAAGAAGAGGACCGAATCTTTTTTAAGATAGTAATTTCATCCATCTCCTAAGCTAGATTCTAAATATTTGTTTGTTCTTTAATTTTTTAAAAAATTATTTATCATACCAAATATTATGTTTTGCACACCTAACAAAAATTATTTTCAAATTTCTTTTAAAACATATAAATATATTTTATTATATATATATATATATTACGACTAACAGTCTAAAGAAGATTTGATAAATATTTGTATAGTATATGCAAATAATTCTATATTAATATAATTATTCATATATAATTATAATTTATGTACTTTATATATTTATATATTTATATAAATTATATTTTAATTAATTAATCATAGTAACCTTTAATAATTTTGTATTGTGCAAAATTAATCAAAGATCTCCACAAATCCTATACTGCAGTATACAAAATTAATTTTTAAAAGACAATATAAATAAATTAATAAAAGCTTTTAGAATTTAGATATAAATAAATTAAATAAAAATCTTAATAAACTCATAAATGATTAGCTTTACCAATTCCAAGAGTACCTTAGGAAGCTTCAAGCTAATGGAGATAATTTTTAGAATGATTCAAAGTCTAACATTCTAAATAAGATGCTTCCTTCCTAAAATGGCTTTGTCAAAGTTCAGCTCTAAAAACAAAGAGAGCTAACTCTAGCCTAACTTGTGAACTCAATTAGGATAGAATACTAATAAAGGTTCAAAAACCAGGTTACCAAAATTGAAAAGGCACAAACTAACTTGATCCAACAATACCAGTTAAACCAACCTAATTGTCCCAACCCAAATAAGTTCAAACTAAGGATAAAACCTTCAAAGCCAATTGTTGCCGCCTAGATCGCCATGGCCTGCAGCTCCTACGTGGCGCCGGTTGGTGGACTTCCCGTCTGGTGTCTCCTGCATGTGGCCAATCCTGCAAAAGAGAGGAGACCCGGGCCGACAATCCCGATGGGGGCACTCCGACGATCAAGTCAGTTGGTGATCAAGGGGAACATATTTTTCTTGGTGGATCCCAGAGTGGTCGTCACTCTTAGAGGATTCAAAAGATGATAGGAGGAGAGTTGGAACAGTGAGAGCCAAGCAATGATGACTACTGCAGTGAGGGCCCTAGGGAAAATTCTTGGGTTTCAATTTTTCCCTTAGAGTCTTGCTGGTCATCTGCTCTCTGTTGCTTACCTTTGCCAGAGGCCCCCTTTGAGTTTCTTATAGAAGTGTCACACCTCTGGTGAAGCGTAGAGCCTTGACCTGTGCTCTCAAGAAGCCCCCCATGTGGATGAAGCATAGGCCTATTCTTCCCCTTCTCCTTCAGCAAGGGGACAGGACCCGTGGCCTTCATCAGGGAATGTCTGCCATGGGTGTAGGTGGAGTATTGAAGAGTGCACGTCTCTTTCGCGGTGAGTGCGAGTGACCTACCACGAGGCCTGACACCCCAATAGGGCACTGGCACTTCCTGGCATCATTTCGCTATGTCTAGGGAGACTTGGCAGCGCATTAGTCTGGTGGGAGATGCTACAAGGCCTGAAACCCCTGGTAAAACCTTTCCTTTCGGGGTGGTGCAAGCGATAGGTCGAGGGGTGCAACGCCCCGAGCGGAGTGCCTTCCCCTGGGAGGTGCTGAAAGCAAGCCGAGAGGCTTGATACTTTGACGGGATGCTCTTCCGCAAGCAGCATGCTCAGGTAAAATGCCATCTCATAGAGGTTGCAAGTGGCATGTGGTGGTGGGATGCCATTCCTCAAAGATTGCAGGCGGCGTGCTCTGGTGGACCACCATCCCAAAGGGGTGCCAGTCTTTCAGGGCAGCACAGGGGTCCTGACTTCGGGAGGAGAAGTTGGCTTTGACCATTGACCTGACCTCGAGCAGTAGGAGCATGACCTTGGCCGAGGGCTCGACCTCAGGGGAGTTGACCTCGACCAGGGGCTCAAAAGGTGGGAGCATGACCTCGACCAAGAGCTTGACTTCAAGGGAGCTGACCCGGTAAGAGGCTTAGAGGTAAGAGCATGACTTCGATCGAGGGCTCGACTTCGAGGGAGCTGACCTCAACTAGGGGCTCAAAAGGCGGGAGCACGACCTTGGGGGAGCTGACCTCGACTAGGGACTTAGAAGGTGGGAGTACGACCTCGATCGAGGGCTCGATCTCAGGAGAGCTGACCTTGGCCGGGGGCTCAGAAGGTAAGAGCATGACCTCGGCCAAGGGCTTGACCTCGAGGGAGCTGACCTTGGCCAGGAGGCTCGGAAGGTGGGAGAATGACCTCGGCCAAGGGCTCGACCTCGAGGGAGCTAACCTTGGCCAGGAGTCTCGGAAGGTGGGAGCATGACCTCGGCCAAGGGCTCGACCTCAAGGGAGCTGACCTCGGCTAGGGGCTCGGAAGGCGGGAGAACGACCTCAACCAAGGGCTCGACCTCAGGGGAGCTGACCTCGACCAGGGAGCTCGGAAGGCAAGAGAACGACCTCAGTAAAGGGCTCGACCTCGGGGGAGCTGACCTCAGCCAGGGGCTCGGAAGGTGAGAGTACGATCTCGGCCAAGGGCTCGACCTCGGGGAAGCTGACCTCTGCCAGGGGCTCAGAAGGCGAGAGCACGACCTTGGTCAAGGGCTCGACCTCGAGGGAGATGACCTTGGCCAAGGGCCCGGACTTGGTGCTTCATCTGGTCACTACGTCCAGGTGGCACCTATTGATAGCATGGCAGTCAGCTGGATCCGACAGGGTTCCACATCAACGGTCATGCTATATCAGTTATCCTCCACTCTCGAGTCTTGAGCAAGACACAGTGCTCGGGACGAAGGAAGTTATTGTGATGCTGATGTGGAAGGACATTTATCTGGTGCTATTAAATATCTCGATTGCCGATGACTCGCAGATCGTGCCCCGATGCCAATGAGGAGATGCCATGTCTGCATGTCCAAGGGAGCATGAAGATTGGGGATGGGCTCAAAGCAATCTTTGGCATGTCGAGGTGCCATTCCAATAGATCTTGACACATGGCATACATTCGGTGGTCAGAAGACCAAAAGGATGCATGCTTCAATCAGTACGATGGACAGGGCACTGTCAGGCCATTTTTGAAAAGGAGGAAAACTTTTCTCTAACCATCTCTTTCGAACCTTCAGGCTTGCAGGGAGAACCAGAGCCTTTTCCACCCCAGTTCGACCTTCCCTTCGAGGCATTCATGTTAGTCTTCCCCTCTTTATTTTCTTCTCCTCCTTCGGCCTGTGCTGAGGGATGCCTATTTTAGAGTCCATATGTTTCCCTTTTCTGGTATCCTTCCCCTTCCCCTTAGGATGAATCCTTCCGACTGGAGATGCCTCCGCTCGGGGCACTCTAGTGAAGCAGGGCCCCCCGGCCAAGGACTCCCTCCTCCGATGAGAAAGATGATGTCCCTCATAGCATTCGTAGGGGATCCCCCCGTTGACGGGAATAGTCATAGGTCAACCTAGGGCACCTCCTTCTCCTTCTCCTCCTGTTCTTCCTGTCGGTCGTGGTCCGGCTGGTCCTTTTGGCATCACTTCGGTGATGATGCAAGAGGACCTCTTTCAGCTTTGAGACACCTATGGGGATTTTGAACTTTGTCCGACTCTCAGTTCCAGGGGAGCGGGTCACTTTCGGTGGCTCGAGTCGAATCGCCCTGTACGAGGACTTCTTCCTCGGGGGTCTCCGTCACCTCTTCTTTCTTTCCTTAGTAACTTCTGCTTAGTTCTAGCCTAGCTTACCCCAAATGTCATTAGGGTCATTTCTTGCTTCACTATCCTCTATCATTTTCATGGGATTGTTGCCCGTTTTTCTTTGTTCAGGACCTTCTTCACCCTGAAGCGCCACCTCGCTGATGAGGGTGGTGGTTCGTGGCCCCTCGCCCGGGGGCCATTAAGTTTCGCCTTCCTTCTTCCATCAAGGGATGGAAGAATAGATTTTTCTTTGTCTCGGTTGACGGGATCTGGAGTGACCCAGACCGCTCCTCGAACTGGAACGTCCAGGTGGAGGCTGCGGACCAGGAGGTGTATGACCAACTTGTCACCTCTGTCATTCCTCCTTTCCAGGACATGCTGGCCGAACATAACTTGTTCGAGACCGGGGTCAGCTCGATCTGAGCTTTAGCTCAAAAACCAAACTTTTCTTTTGGCAGGGATTCTTCTCAGTTTTGAATCTAACTGGCATTTTTCTTTTCCTACAAGCATGAAGTTCTCTATGGATCATATCCGGGAGATATCCCAGAAGAGGCACACATCTTCCGGGCCTATGAGGATCCATTGAAAAGGGCCCGCAACGAGTCCGAGCAGGGGTCCGATGCAGGTTTGTCATTCAGCCCAGGAGAGAGGAGGCCTAGGCTAGCCCCCACTTATCTAGGGAGCAGGCCCAGCTCCCGACCCATGGGGCCGACACGGGTGTCGCAACTAGAGAGGGGGCTACATGGGCCTCTCCGGCGATCTCCTATGCTGAAGTCCCGGAGGTGGTGGAAGTCTAGGCCGAGGCAACGATGGGAGGGAGACCAGCACCACCGACGGTAGCAGGAGCGACAGCCACGGCCCTGGCAGCTGAGATGCCTCCACCATCACCCCCCCCCGAGATTGGTGATGGCCCCTTCGACGATGGCTCTTGGGGTGAACATGGTATCCATCGCGGTACCGTCGAATGCGGTGGTCACCCTCGACACTGCACTAGCTGAGTGGATGATTGAGTTCATCATTCAGCCATGCAACCACTATGAGAGGAGTGGCAACCAGCTAGTGGCCGCCATTACAGGCATCTTCCCCTAGCTGCTCACGGTGAGTTCTCCCTTCCTTTCACTCCTTTCTCACTTCTTATTATTGCTTATGTTAGCTCCACTGACACTTCCATCACTGCAGATGGCCATCGATATGAAACTCATCCGAGATTGCTACTTGGCATGGGCCAAGCGGGACGCCCAACAGAAAAGGTGCTCGAAGGCTCTAGAGATAGAGGCCGAGGTGCAAACCGAGAGGGTGCAAGTCCTGGAGGAGCGGACCAGGGACCTCCGAACCGAGGTGGCCGACACCAAGGCATCGATGGCCAGACCGGAGAGGCGGGCCAGAGATCTGGAGGCATCCTTGGCGATCGAGAAGGAGAAGGCCACCCGCTAGGTGGAGGAGTCCACTGTAGAGGTGGCTCGCTTGGAGGGACGATCCCAGACCCTCCAGGCTCACCTGGAAGCGACGATGGCCCGAGCTTCGACGGTGGAAGAAAAGGTAAATGCAGCGATGGTGCTGATGGAAGCCACCAAGAAGGAGGCCACAGAAGCCATGCCGAGGTTCAAGGCCTCGACTGAATTCGTCGAGGAGGCCCGGGAGGCGGTGGTGGACTCCTTCCTTAAGGGGTTCGCCGACTACAAGGTCAAGATGGCCTAGGCTTGCCATAGTCAAAGCCTAGAGTCCATCATCCCCGATCTTCCAGGTAGCGATGATGTGGAGGAGGAGGCCTTGACTGAAGAGGCGGGTACGGTGCTAGGCGAGGAGGCAGTCGACCCGTCCACTCCGACGGCAGAGAGCCAAGAGGATGCCGGCAAGATCCTCCGACATCCCAGCAAAGCTCCTACAGTGTCACCATGATCCGCACTTTTTCTTTTAACTTTTGTATTTCGACATTTTGGAGGACCTCCCGGCCTGTCAGGGGATTCACTTTGTTGTAAATACTTTTCTATGTTAGTGAAATTCCTTTTCCTTCAGTTAGTTCTACATTCTTCCTTTTTCTTTACTTTTCTCTTCCTCTTTCTTTCTTTTTTTTTTACTTGGAAAAAAAATGAATCCATACTATGATCACCAATCTTAAGGCCACCAAAGTTATGGCTCTTCCTGTCTAATTAAGAGCTAGTGGGTGGCCGAGGGGACTTTGGAAATTTTGCGACCCATCTCTACTAGACCGAGAGTCATGCAGGTTGGAGTGCAGGCTTTGAAAGTTTCCTGGCTTGCCTTCGTCAAACTCAGAGTCCGACGGATAGAGTATGGGGCACCTGGAGTCTCTCGGCTTGTCATCGCTGAACTCAGTCCGATGGATAGAGTATGAGGCTTCTGGAGTTTTCCATCTTGTCGTCATCGAACTTAGAGACCGATGGATAGAGTGTAGGGCTTCTAGAGTCTCCCAGCTTGTCATCATCAAACTCAGAGTCTGATAGATAGAGTGCAGGACTTTAGGAGTTACTCATCTTGCCATCATCGAACTCATAGTCTGACGAATAGAATACGGAGCTTCAGGAGTTTCTCGGCTTGCTTTCCCAAACTTGAAGTCTGACAAATAGAGTGCGGGACTTCTGGAGTTCCCGACTTGCCATCATCGAACTCAGAAATCGATGAATAGAGTGTAGGGCTTCTGGAGTCTTCCGGCTTTTCGTCACCGAACTTGGAGTCTGACAGATAAAGTGCGGGCTTCAGGAGTTTCCCAGCTTGCCTTCATTGAACTCAGAGTTTGATAGATAGAATGCAGGGCTTCAGGAGTTTCCCAGTTTATCTTCGTTGAACTCGGAGTCTGACGGATAGAATGCGAGGCTTCATGAGTTTCTCAGCTTGCCATCATCGAACTCAAAGTTCGATGGATAGAGTTCCTGCATAGGTGAAAAATAGTATTATACCAAAAATAAACTTTTCATAATGAGAGAAAGTCTTACATCATTGGTAATATATCTTCAGATTATTGGCATTCCAGGTTCGGGGAAACTCGGCGCCATCAAGTCCAGTGAGGTAGTAGCCTTCATGAGGGAGGGCCTCGACTACCTTGTAAGGACCTTCCCGATTGGGGAAGAGCTTGCCATATTTCCCAGGCTATAAGACTTTGGCTCATCGTAGGACCAAGTCAACCGAGTGAAAGGCTTTCGACTTCACGCGGGAATTGTAATACCGAGCCACCCATTATCTATAAGCCACCATGCGGAGCCCATATTTGTCCCTTGTCTCTTCCAACAAGTCAAAGTTGAGCAGAAGGCAGGCTGGATTCTCAGCTTCATCATATTACTCTACCCGTAATGTGGATAAACCTATCTCCATCGGAATCACAGCCTCAGTATCGAAGACAAGGTTGAAGGGTGTCTCACCTGTTGCCATGTGGTGTGGTAGGCCCAAAGCACATTAGAAAGTTTCTCAGCCCACCGGCCCTTTGCCTCATCTAGCCTGGTGCGTAGCCCTTGGAGGATGATCCGATTGGTCACCTCTACCTCCCCGTTGGTCTAAGAGTGAAACATTGAGATAAAGTGGTGACAGATGTTGAGATCAGCACAGAACTCCTCGAATGCTTGGTTGTCTAACTGTCATCCATTGTCAATGATGATTGAGTGGGGATACCAAAATGGCAAATGATCGACTTCCAGAGGAAAGATCTAGCCTTGGCTTCGATGATTCGTGCCAATAGCTCGGCTTCGACCCACTTGGTGAAGTAGTCGATGGCTATAATTAGGTACCTTCATTGTCCGGATGCAAAAAAAAAGGGATCCAAGATGTCCATTCCCCACTGGACGACGACCAAGGAGCAGAGAGTTGGAAGAGTGGCATGGCCGGCTGACGTTGTATGTAAGCATGTCGTTGGCAACGATCATACTTTTTTATGAAGTTAGCTGTGTCTTCCCTCATAGTCACCTAGTAATATCCTTGCTGGAGGGTTTTGTATGCCAGTGTCCTACCCCCCATATGGTTCCCATAAAGGCCTTCATGTATCTCCTGAGCACGTAGTGGTGGGGATACCGGAGGCACCATAATAAGATAGAGGCTTTTCAATCCTCTATGAATTGATCAATAATTTATGAGTCCATCTGTAATAAGGGCTTAGCTCATCTGAGTCCATTTTAGTTATTATTTGAGTATTTTGAGTTGTTATTTCAGTTCTGTACTTGTCAGCTCATGTTGAGCTAGTTCAGTCCAATGCTAGTCAGCTCATGTTGAGCTAATTTTATTTTTTTGAGTCCTGTCCAAGCATATTGAAGACTCAAGACTATATCATACAAGTAAAGACCAAGTCCAACTAGATTGAAGACATGGAAGTATAGCCCAAGTCCAACCCAGCTTGAAGATTTGAAGACCCCAGGAGGAAAAATTCAGAAAACCCTGATTCCTTGCAGATGCCCTCTAGATGCCCAGATTCCCTTCCAGATGCCAAAATATATTCATATACCAAGGCATCCATGATTTTAGAGGTCCATCTGCATACTAGCCCAAAGAAATCAAGCCCAGGTGCCAAGCCCAAGCCCCTAAGAAGCAAGATACCAGAGAATATTCCTGCTACCTGGCTACCAGGCCACCCCAGCTTCCAGAGGCCCAAACCCATGCGCCCAAGCCCCTTTGGGCCGGCCTCTTGCTGCTCCTAGAAGCCCAACACGCCCCCTAGGCATCCTTAGAGTGTTGGCTAAGTCAAGAGAATTTTAGGGATTTTTTCTACCTAATATTTCCTTATTTTCTAGCTAGGGTTTGAGAGGAAAATGATTCTTATGTAAAGACTAATGTACCCTTACTTGGAGCCCAAGGTTAAGGGTCTATTTAAGGGACCCTAGCCTCTTGTATGAAGGAGAATTTTTGATGAATGAAAACCTTGAGTTCTTCTATTGAGTTGTGTGATACCCTGCTGTGTGCATAAAGGGGTTTGCGAGAGTTTTTCTTCCCAGTGCTGCAATCATCTTCCTGCTGCCAACAAGCATCTCAGATCCCTGGACGCCCACTCCAAAAGAAGCCTTCCCTTGCTATTTTCCCTTTGTTTTCTTGTTCCTTTGTGAGTTTTCTAACCCCTGACAGGTCGTTTGCAGGTCCCCGAGTTCCTACGAATCCAACGACTCCAGCCAAGCCTCAATCGGATCACCGAGCAAAAAGCCGGGTATCCGAGGGTCTTTGGCTCGGTTTTCCAAGCCGCATCCGTCGAGGAACGAGAGACCCCTTGCTGCGATCTTCACAGACGTTGTCAGGTACACCCCCTCTACCTCCAATCGCGATCCTTCTTTTCTACTTTTCTAGGTCCTAATCTGCATGCTGATCTTCTAAAATTCATATAAAATTTCCTACAACTTATTTTAATCTAAAATTCGGGAATTAATCACTCAACCCCACATATAAAATATACAAAAAAAATTGCATGCATATTAGTCCCCCATCACGTAGGCTGCCTCCAAGGGTCTCAAACACTTCAAGAGTGGGTAGGAATGGGACCTCCGATAGAGCTGCCCATCCATCAGCACGAAGTGTGCAGCTTTCTTCTTGAGGAGGCCGGCCTCTACACGATTCTCAGGCAGGGTACCGTCAGTGATGTATTTGATGTAGCGGCCCATCCAACTAGGCTTAGGAGTGACCTGTTGGACCTCACCGAACACTTCATAACTAGGAGCCTGCAGGTATTCGATATAGGTATGCCCCATCGATGAGTCCAGTAGAGTTGCAAGCCTGGAGAGAGTGTCAGCACGAGCATTCTTTCTGCGTGGGATGTGGAAGATGCTGAAATGCTGAAAACCCACTGTGCTCGAATGTACCCGCTCTATATATTTTGCCATCTAAGGATCTCAGGCTTCGAACTATCATGAGACTTGACCCGTAACTAGCTGCGGTCAGTGAAGACCCTTAGGCTTGTCACACCCAGCTCGCGAGATATCCCTAATCTCATAAAGAGTACTTCATACTCGACCTAGTTATTAGTAGCTTTGAATAGAAAGCATAGTGCACACTGCCATGACCCTGTCAGAGTTGGTGAGGATGAGACCGGCTTCGCTTCCTCCCGCATTGGATGCGCCATCTACGTGGAGGACCCAAATCATCTCGTTGGTTGGCGGTTCCATGGGATGCTCCAGAGGAGTTTCTTCCAACTCTCTGCTCATGTTGGTGCATTCCATCAAAAAGTTGGCCAGCACCTATGCCTTTTGAGATGGCTTTAGGCGGTAAGTAATATTGAACTCACTAAGTTTCAATGCCCATTTAGCTAGATTCCCAGACAAGTCCGGATGGCTGTGTATGGCTCTCAGGGGCTGGTCGGTGAGGACTGCGATCAGGTAGGCTTAGAAGTGTAGCCTGAGACATCAAATAGACATAACGAGCATGAAAATTAATTTTCAGAACGGGTGTACCTGGTCTTCGCATCTCGGAGGAGCTTGCTGGCATAGTACACCGACCTTTGGATCTTGTCTCGATTCAAGCGAACGAGCACTGAACTGTTGATGCCTTCGGAGATCGCCAGATATAGGAGAAGTTCCTCCCCATCCTCTGACTTGGAGAGCAGTAGTGGCAATGCGAGGAACTGCTTTAGCTCCTCGAAGGCTTCTCGGCATTTCTCGGTCTAGACAAAGTCGTGCATCTTGTGCAGCACCTTGAAGAAGGGCAAACAAAGGTCGGCAGAGCATGTAATGAATCAGCTTAGGGCCATGATCCGACTGGTCAGGCACTGAACCTACTTCTTTGAGGTAGGATGCTCCATGTCGACGATCACCTGGACCATCTCAGGATTGGCCCGATCCCTCTTTGGATGACCATGAAGCCCAAGAATTTTCCAGCGGTGATGCCGAAGGCACACTTGGCTGGATTTAACTTCATTTGATGAAGACAGAGATTTTGGAAGGCTTCTACTAGGTCCGTAACATGGTCCGACTTCGGCCTGCTCACAACGAGCATGTTATCTATGTAGACCTGCATGTTGTGGCTGATTTGATCTTTGAAGACCTTATTGAACAAGTGCTGTTACATGGCCCCAGTGTTCTTCAGATCGATCGGCATCATCTTGTAACAGTAAGTTCCTTGGTCTGGGATGAAGGCAGTGTACTCCTTGTCTTCTGGATATATCAGGATCTGGTTGTATCCAAAAAATAAATCCATGAAGGTGAGTAAGCGGTGCCCTGATGTAGCATCCACCAGCTGATCGATCTTGAAGAGGGGCAAGCTATCTTTTGGACAGGCTTGGTTGAGATCAGTGTAGTCTACACAGATCCTCCACTTCTCGCTAGCCTTCTTGATCATGAGTACGTTCGCTAGCCAGCTGGAGTACTGGACTTCTCGGATGAAGCCGGCTATGAGGAGTTTTTCCACCTCTTCCTTGATTGCCTTTTGCCTCTCTAGGATGAAGCTTCTCTTTTTCTGTCGGATCGGGCGGTACTTTGGGTCGACGTTCAGCTTGTGAGTGACTCTAATATATATGAGTACTAATTATATTGTTGTCAACAATCTCCTTCTTTTTGATGATGACAAAATCTTTAAGTATATAAATAGGGTAAGCTTAAAAAGATTAACAATAAGATAAACATGTAAGTTCAAAATTAATAAGTAACAAGCTCCCTCTCAAATATGATCCCAAGAATTTTCAAAAATTCTTCAAAATATTTTTCAAAATATGCAAAATTTTAATTTTCTCTCTCTTACTAATTCTTCCCTTAAGATTAAAATATTTTACTTTCTTCTTCCCCTTTTGCATTTTCTTTCATTTCTCATATAATTTTTCATGTTTATCATATCTTTCCCTTTTTCATACTTAACATTTTTCTCCCCCTTTTTGTCATCATAAAAATTGGTGAAAGACAATACAAAATGGGAATGAAGGTGGAAAGAATAGCAAGTGGATCATCAAAATCAATACATGAAATCAATTAATCATGATACCAATTAAATAGGATACTAATTGAACATAATACCATAAAATGATAAGCACATTCAAAAAATAATTCAATATATATTAGCTCTAATATACATAACCAAGGTATGATTAAGACAACAATTCATTCACCTCACTTGTTCATGGGATAAGGCCATAGTGGCACCCCAACACATCATAAGAGATCCCATTGAATGGGAAGAGAGGGTCTTTAAACCCTACTTAGCTCCTATGACCGGATGGCCATGGTGACTAACCCAATCCGGAGGGTCTTTCCTTTTTTTAGGATTCTTAATAAATCTTGATACCAATTGAATGTAACTCCTCTCAAAGAATTAGATTTGATATCAAGGAGAATGAGTATCAGAGCAATATAAGTAAAGCATGATATCAAAGAAAACATTGAAAGCATCATATATGACAATAAATCTTTGGATGCTCCCCTAAATATTATTTTTTCTTAAAAATATGCATTCATTGAGGAATAAAACATGAAAACACAAGCATATCATAATTTCAGACAATTTCATATATGAACATAAATACTAAGTCTGAAATCAAAGATTTATATTTTCAAGATATAAGATTTTCAAAATATAGGAGGTTGACATTTAAATATTCAATTTAATATGATTTCAAATTCATTTGAAATGATTTAATATCCATACAAATGCTAGAAGTAATATGATACCAAGTCTAGCTACTGGATTAGGGGCTTATCAATGTGCATACCTTCTTCTTAAATGTAACTCTTAACTACCATTCTATACTTATTCCAAATCATTTCTAGTCTAAGCATGAATATAAAATAGAATACATTTCATGAAAACCATATGATTTGAAATGATTTTGATTACCCATACAAATGTTAGAAGTAATCTAGTATCAAGTTTAGCTACTGGAGCAAGGATTTATCAATATGCATACCTTCTTCTTAAATATAATCCTTAACTACCAGTTCTAGTCTTGATCCAAATCATTTCTAACTTAAGCATAGATGCCAAAAATGTATACATTTCATCACAACATTTTACTTAAAATAGTTTAAAACTACATTAATCAAAATCAAGTGAAAGCCTAATAATCACAAGTTTAATCATGATAGCATGAAATCCATCAACATCAAAAAGTTCATGATCACAACAAATGACTATTAGTCTAAATTGATTCTAATTAATCAGTTGAAACAATTTTCAAAGCAATATGCAATTTTAAAAATATTTTTCATGAAGTAATTTAGATACATTAATCAAAATCAAGTAAAGGTCTTATAATCACAAGTTTAATCATGATAGCATGAAATTCATCAATATCAAAAAGTTCATGATCATAACCAATGACTATAAGTCTAAACTTGATTTTAATTAAATATTTAAAATAATTTTTAAAGTAATTGATGCAAAATTTGTAACAAATATTCAACTACATTTTCAATTATGAAAGAAAAGTTTAGAATTTACTAATATGTATAATCCTTTCTTTATCATTTAATCCAAAATATAGCTTGTCCACTCTTGTATTGTCTTGTACAGCCACCTTTCAAAAACTTCCTTTCTTCATGTTGAGCTATAAGACACTCCTGTAAAATAAATTAGGTAGACAATTTTGGTATCTAAACTTTCTTGGATCCTTTAGGGTTAATAAATATGGTTCCTTTTGGAATCCAAATTTTTCTTAATTTACAAGGATATGCATTAAGTCCAAATTTTTATATTTAAAGCATGCAATATTGGAAGAAGTAGCAACAAAGAAATTCTTATTTTCAATTCAAGATTTTTGTTTTTCTTTAAAAGCTCATCATCATTGATATAAAAATCTTGGATCTTTTTAGAATTTCTATTTTATTTAATAAGATATTTTTCTTATTTGAAAATTCATTAGATAACTCTTTCAAATCAAAATTTTTTTTTCTTTAGAAAGATTATTCTTATCAATTTTTAAAACATCAATATTTATAATTAAATCATGATTTTTATTGGCAAAATTGGTATTCTCAAGAGAAAAAGAATCTACATGTCTTTTTAATTTCTCGTGCTCAATTTTAATACTTTATATTTATGCACAAGATCATTAAATGCATCATGTAACTCATCAAAGGTAAAATTATTTTCATTTTCAACATATTCTCTTCTTCATTTGTCATGAAGCAAAGATTGGCAATTTCTTGTTCATCATCCGAACTCGAATCTTCGCTATCGCTCCAAGTTGCCATCATTGCCTTGAATTTCTATTTGGCCTTGACAGCTATTATCTTCTTCTCTTGATCAGCAACCACTTTCTTTTATCATAAGTTTAACTCATAGGTCATGAGTGAACCGATGAGCTCCTCCAAAGGCAGGGTATCAATATCTTTGGCTTCTTAGATCACCGTTATCTTTGGATCCCATTATATTGACAAAGATCTAAGAATTTTATTAACCAAATCAGCATTAGTATAGACTTTGCCAAGACTTTTCAATTCATTAACAATAGTCATAAATCTATTATACATATCAGATATAGATTCAAATATAGCATTTCAAACATTTCAAAAGAATGAACAAGCATATTAATTTTAGTATTTTTTACTTGAAGAGTACCTTCATGAGTAATTTCAAGTATGTCCCATATCTCATTCGTCGATGTATATGTGGAGATCCTATTAAATTCATTAGAGTCCAATGCACAATAAAGCAAATTCATTGTTTTAGCATTAATTTCAGATTGCTTAATGTCATATTCATTTCAATCCTCTTCGAGCTTTGGAATGGAAATACCATTAACCAAAATGAAAGGAATATGAGGACCATTAACTATAACTTTCCAAAAATAATAACTAATAGATTGAATATAGATGCGCATACAAGATTTTCAAAAAGTGTAATTAGTGTCATTGAAAAATGGTGGTCTTTAGTTGCATGTCCTATAGCAAACAAGCACCTTCTAGGACTGCCATGATCTTTTAACTCAAAATCATTAAATCTTTGCAAAGCACCAAGTCTAGATAACAATGATTTTGGGTTCCGGGCTTTGATACCAATTGTTGCACAATAATGATGCAACCCAAGAGGGGGGTGAATGGGTTTTAAAAATTATTTAAACTATTTCAATGGATATAAAATAAGTAGTGCCAATTCAAATAAGTGCTTATATTTTATCAAAGTATTTGTGTGCTTAATGAAAATATGCAACGAAATAATAAAGTAAACGCAAGAGTAAATAAGCAATAAATAAGAGCAATCATAAATACAAGAATATATAGTGGTTTGGTACATTCCAAGGTACTTACATCTACTTTCTAAGTTCTTCTTGAAAATTTCACTCTAATCACCAAGATTACAGTCGATTAGTTTCCGAGCTCACTAATCAAAACCCAATTTTTTTTTTCAGGCTCATAAGTCAAAACCCCTTGTTGATTTTATAACTTAGGCTAACCAACAACCTCCGATGATTTTATGGGCTCACCAATAACCTATGTTGGTTTTACGGGATCACCAACAACCTTTTTGATTTTCTAAGGCTCACCAAAAATTTTGATACAACAATATAAGAATGAAAGTAAAGAATACAATAAAACTTTCTAAAATAAAGTAAGTATCTATTTGAAGCCCTAGGATGATGTTGAAGAAGCTTGTTTTCAATTTGTTGAAGTCTTTGAATGAAGCTTGATGTTGTGGACTTGGATCAACTCTCTTATCTTTGGAAGCTTGAAGGCTTGAACCACTCAACTCTTGAATTCTTGAAGGATATTTAATGATCTCACCAAAGGATTACTTTCTCATTTGATTTTTGGTGTTTATATAGCTCTCCAAATCATAGATGACCATTTATGACCGTTGGGGATGAAAAACTAGCCATTTGAAGCAAATTAGAATCAATTTTGCCCTTCTGAAAAACTAGCTGTTGCTCCAAGTATCGATACTTGAATATGGTGAGTTGATACTTGAGTCAACTCAAGGCAAAAATTTTGGATTTTCATAATTCTGTATTTTTCTTGTTCTCAGGCTTTGAGTCGATACTTGAACTTCTTCATGAGTCGACACTTGAGTGTGCCAGTGCTGAAACTTACTGAAACTTCTCCAAAATCAAATTTTAAGTCCTTCCAACTCTTTCATATCAATTTCAAAGTCCATATACTTGATTTTTCATTAATTTAAAGACTTTCTTCAACTAAAATATGTATTTCTTCATTCAACATGGATGAGTACTAAGATTTGATAAATACACTTAAAATATAATTAGTACTCATATATCTTTAATGTTTTGTTAATCATCAAAATCAAGACCAGAGTCAACAGGGGGTACTCTTCGGCTTTAGGCCCGTCCGAAGATTTGGGGTCGCTTCGGGCCTGTGCATCCTGGAGGGTTTCCCCTGGGGTTGCTTCTTTAAGGACCTCCCGTCTAATTCCCTCTTGGTGCATCTACCTCCTCTACATGGATGTACTTATAGGCCTAGAGGAGGAGCTCGGAGTAGGTTTCGGGGGCTTCTTATCAAGGGAGTAGGTGAGACGGGAGGTTTTAAGCCCTTTTTTCAGTGCCAACATGGTAATGGGCTCGTCCAAGTTATAGATCTCCAGGGTGGCGGCTTTGAAATGGGACATATAGTCCTGTAAGGACTCATGATCTTGCTAGCAGATGGAGAAGAGGCTATCAACTTCTCGTGGCATCTTTTGACATGCGTCGAAGTGTGCTATAAACTTCCTCTCCAGCTGTGCAAAGAAGTCAATGCTCCCTAGCTTGAGATGGGTGTACCAGACTGAAGTGGCCTTTCAAAGCATGGCCGAGAAGGCAATGCAGAGGAGGGCATCAGTTGCCTTTTGGACTCTCATGAGGGCCTTATAGCTCTCCAGGTGGTCCATGGGGTCTGTGGTCCCATCGTAGGGATCCACTGAGGCATGTGGAATCGACTAGGAATCAGCCCCTCTTGAATCTTTTGGGAGAAGGGGGTGGGCGTCGTAGCCCACGGGCTCGTGTGAGGAGCCCTGTAGATTGGCAAACTGACGGGATAGCTCAGTCAGCTTGCACTCTTGTTCCTCCAGGTACCTCTCAGCCTGATGCCTGATAGGCTCATTAGTGGAACCTTCTGCCGAGGCTATCGAAGGAGAGGAAGATAAGGGTTGGAGGAGATCATGCCGAGGGGCCTTGCTGCGACGATGCTTGCGATGCCTGGAGGCGACGTAGTCTGAGGCTGGAGATCAACTCTCCTGATCGGTCGACCTGCTCCACTACCTTTTCCTTGGGGTCTGAAAGCTTCTCCGGTGGTAGGATGTGGTTTGCGGATGCGATGGCCTTTCTTAGAAAGATCGCAAACTATCACGATGTCTGGTGGCTTGAACTACGAGGGTTCCTAGCTACTGTTAGATTGCCAAAGACCGATGCTGATGATGCAACTGTCGCACCATCGTAACTAGGGTCTGTACCTACTGGACAAGCACAGCGAGCTGGGGGTCTGTCGAAGGCAATGGTGGCAGAGCAGGGAGCTCCCTTTTCGGTTATGTAGGTCTCCGTGGAGGAGGATCCCCCATGCGGCTAATGGAGGCTTCCCCGTGCGCATCACCACCCCCATGTCACCAACGAAACTATCCCAACAACAAGAGGCTGGCTTGACCGGGCTTTTGCTCCCTACCTGACATGCTAACCTGTTACCGCCTAGATTGCCATGGCCTGTAGCTCCTACGTGGCACCGGTTGGTGGACTTCCTACCTGGCATCTCCCACACATGGCCGATCCTGTAAAAGAGAGAAGACCGGGACTGGGATCCCAGTGGGGGCACTCCGACAATCAGTCAGTAGGCGATCAAGGGAACAAATACTTCTCGATGGATCCCAGAGTGGTCTCCACTTTTAGAGGATTCAAAAACTGATAGGAGGAGAGTTGGAATAGTGAGAGCTCAAGTAGTGATGACAGCTGCAACGAGGCCCTAGAGGGAATTCTTGGGTTTCAATTCTGTCCTTAGAGTCTTGCTGGTCATCTGTTCTCCATTGCTTACCTCTGCCGAAGGTCCCCTTTGAGTTTCTTATAGAAGTGTCATACCTCTGGTGGAGCATAGAGCCCTGACCTGGTTCTCCTTGGAAGCGCCCCATGCGAATGAAGCGTAGGCCTGTTCTTTTCCTTCTCCCTCAGTGGGGGGGGATAGGACCCATGGCCTTTGTCAGGGGAAGTCTGCCATGGGTGCAGGTGGAGTACTAGGAGTGTGTGTCTCTTTCGCGGTGAGTGCGAGTGGCCTGCCATGGGGCCTGACACCCCTGACAGGGCACCGCCACTTCTTGGTATCATTCCGCTATGTTTGGGAAGACTTGGCAGAGCACTGGTCTAGTGGAAGATGCTATAGGACCTGAAAACCCCTGGTAAAACCTTCTTCTTTGGGATGGTATAAGTGCTAGGTCGAGGGGTGCGATGCCCCGAGTGGAGTGCCTTCCCCTAGAGGTGCTAATAGCATGTTGAGAGGCCTGATACTCCGACAAGTTGCTCCTCTGCAGGTGGCGTGTTTTTTTGGTGAAACGCCGTCCCATAGAGGTTGCAGGCAATGTGCGGTGGTGGGATGCCATTCCTCAGAGATTGCAGGCGGCATGCTCTAATGGAGCACCATCCCACAGGGGTGCCATTTTTTGGGTAGCACAAGGGTCTTGACTTCGAGAGGAGAAGTTGACTTTGACCAGCGACCTGACCTCGAGCGACGGGAGCATGACCTCGACCGAGGGCTCGACCTCAAAGGAGTTGACCTCAGCCAGGGACTCAGAAGGTGGGAGTATGACCTTGATCGAGGACTTGACTTCGGGGGAGCTAACCTCAACTAGGAGCTCAGAAGGTGCGAGCATGACCTCGACCAACGGCTTGACTTCAGGGGAGCTGACCTCAGCTGGGAGCTCAGAAGGCAGGAGCATGACCTCAACCGAGGGCTCGACCTTGGGGAGCTGACCTCAGCCAGGAGTCTCAGAAGGCGGGACCACGACCTTGGCCAAAGGCTCGACCTCGAGGGAGCTGACCTTGGCCAGGGGGCTCGTAAGGCGAGAGCATGACTTCGGCCAAGGGCTCAACCTCGGGGGAGCTGACCTTGGCCATGGGCTTAGAAGGCAAGAGCATGACTGAAAGGAACTGTTCCTAGGGGCGATGCATGCATTTTAAAACTTTTCTAAGTGCATGCAGCAGCGGAAAGCGATAAAACTATTTTATCAAGATGTTAATCTAATTAACATAACCCCTATACTAGGATTTAGATGCATCTAGAGTAATATTAAAATGAAATCGTGCATCCATAGTATGAAATATGGAACTATTCATAACCATACAATGATGCAGCAACAAAATAATATGTCATACATAACATTAGTACATACCTTGGTGACGTTCATCAGGAAGAATCGAAGTAACAGAAGTGGTTGCTACTGATTCGCAATCCCACAATGAATCTGTGATGACAACAAAATATAACTTTTATTTATATCAAATTCATATACAAATAGCACAACCGTCTACAGCCTAGACGATTTGCTTTGGGACATAATGCCTAACAATGACCTTGGCCAAGGGCTCGACCTCGGGAGAGCTGACCTCAGCTAGGGTCTTGGAAGGCAAGAGCATGACCTCGACCAAAGGGCTCGACCTCACCCCCATGTCACCAACGAAACTATCCCAACAACAAGAGGCTGGCTTGACCGGGCTTTGCTCCCCTACCTGACATGCTAACCTGTTACCGCCTAGATTGCCATGGCCTGTAGCTCCTACGTGGCACCGGTTGGTGGACTTCCTACCTGGCATCTCCCACACATGGCCGATCCTGTAAAAGAGAGAAGACCAGGACTGGGGATCCCAGTGGGGGCACTCCGACAATCAAGTCAGTAGGCGATCAAGAGGAACAAATACTTCTCGATGGATCCCAGAGCGGTCTCCACTTTTAAAGGATTCAAAAACTGATAGGAGGAGAGTTGGAATAGTGAGAGCTCAAGTAGTGATGACAGCTGCAACGAGGGCCCTAGAGGGAATTCTTGGGTTTCAATTCTGTCCTTAGAGTCTTGCTGGTCATCTGTTCTCCATTGCTTACCTCTGCCGAAGGTCCCCTTTGAGTTTCTTATAGAAGTGTCATACCTCTGGTGGAGCGTAGAGCCCTGACCTGGTTCTCCTTGGAAGCGCCCCATGCGAATGAAGCGTAGGCCTGTTCTTTTCCTTCTCCCTCAGTGGGGGGGGATAGGACCCATGGCCTTTGTCAGGGGAAGTCTGCCATGGGTGCAGGTGGAGTACTGAGGAGTGTGTGTCTCTTTCGTGGTGAGTACGAGTGGCCTGCCATGGGGCCTGACACCCTGACAGGGCACCGCCACTTCTTGGTATCATTCCGCTATGTTTGGGGAGACTTGGTAGAGCACTGGTCTAGTGGAAGATGCTATAGGACCTGAAACCCCTGGTAAAACCTTCTTCTTTGGGATGGTATAAGTGCTAGGTCGAGGGGTGCGATGCCCCGAGTGGAGTGCCTTCCCCTAGGAGATGCTAATAGCATGTTGAGAGGCCTGATACTCCGACAAGTTGCTCCTCTGCAGGTGGCATTTTTTGGTGAAACGCCGTCCCATAGAGGTTGCAGGCAGTGTGCGGTGGTGGGATGCCATTCCTCGAGATTGCAGGTGGCATGCTCTAGTGGAGCACCATCCCACAGGGGTGCCAGTTTTTTTGGGTAGCACAAGGGTCTTGACTTCGAGAGGAGAAGTTGACTTTGACCAGCGACCTGACCTCGAGCGACGGAGCATGACCTCGACCGAGGGCTCGACCTCAAAGGAGCTGACCTCAGCCAGGGACTCAGAAGGTGGGAGTATGACCTCGATCGAGGGCTTGACTTCGGGGGAGCTAACCTCAACTAGGAGCTCAGAAGGTGCGAGCATGACCTCGACCAACAGCTTGACTTTGGGGAGCTGACCTCAGCTGGGAGCTCAGAAGGCAGGAGCATGACCTCAACCGAGGGCTCGACCTCGAGGGAGCTGACCTCAGCCAGGAGTCTCAGAAGGCGGGACCACGACCTTGGCCAAAGGCTCGACCTCGAGGGAGCTGACCTTGGCCAGGGGGCTCGTAAGGCGAGAGCATGACCTCGGCCAAGGGCTCAACCTCGGGGGAGCTGACCTTGGCTAGGGGCTTAGAAGGCAAGAGCATGACTGAAAGGAACTGTTCCTAGGGGCGATGCATGCATTTTAAAACTTTTCTAAGTGCATGCAGCAGCGGAAAGCGATAAAACTATTTTATCAAGATGTTAATCTAATTAACATAACCCCTATACTATGATTTATATGCATCTAGAGTAATATTAAAATGAAATCGTGCATCCATAGTATATGAAATATGGAACTATTCATATAACCATACAATGATGCAGCAACAAAATAATATGTCATACATAACATTAGTACATACCTTGGTGACGTTCATCAGGAAGAATCGAAAGTAACAGAAGTGGTTGCTACTGATTCGCAATCCCAACAATGAACCTGTGATGAATAGCCAAAATATAACTTTTATTTATATCAAAATTCATATACAAATAGCACAACCGTCTACAGCCTAGACGATTGGCTTTGGGACACAATTCCTAACAATGACCTTGGCCAAGGGCTCGACCTCGGGAGAGCTGACCTCAGCTAGGGGTCTTGGAAGGTAAGAGCATGACCTCGACCAAGGGCTCGACCTCAAGGAAGCTGACCTCAACTAGGAGCTTGGAAGGCGAGAGCACGACCTCGGCCAAGGGCTCGACCTCGTGGGAGTTGACCTCAACTAGGAGCTCGAAAGGCGAGAGCATGACCTTGGCCAACGGCTCGACCTCGAGGGAGCTGATCTCGGCCAGGGGCTTAGAAGGCGAGAGCACAACCTCGACCGAGGGCTCGACCGAAGGGGAGGTGACCTCAGCTAGGGCCCGAACTTGGCGCTTCATCTGGTCACTGCATCCAAGTGGCACCTATTGATAGCATGGCAGCCAGCTGGATCCGACAGGGTTCCACATCAACAGTCATGCTATATCACCAATAACAATAGATTCAACAAACCTATCCAAGGTCCAAGTGAAAGGTTCTACTTTATATATGAAAAAATAAATCATCTTGTGAGTGATTATTTTTATTAGAAGAATGAACATTTTTGCAAACCCTCTAGTTCATCAAGATCCTAAGCTCATATAACTGAAGATCCAGAAAACTTCATCTTTAGATCAGTAAGCTTAAATCCTGAAATTAATGTTACTTCTTCTAACCCTGATTGATGGTTGGATTCAAGAGCTAATGTTCATATTTATTTTGATTGCTCTTAGTTTACTATTTTTCAAGACTCAAATGGAGGTGTAATCTTAGAAAATAATACAGCTGCCAAAATTATGAGACATGGTTAAGTCAACTTAAAGATAATATCAGAAAAAACCCTCACTTTAATAAATGTACTATTTGTTCCAAACCTTATAAAAAACATTGTTAGTGAGTCTCAACTGATTTAGAGGGGATATAAAATTATTCTTGATTATAATAAAATTATAATAACTAAGAATAAGATCTTTATATGAAAAGATATATAAGTAAAGGCTTATTCAAATTAATATAATAATTTTTTTATTAATAAAATTGAGAATCAAATTTATCTTATGAATGAATCCAAATAAATTTTATTGTATGATAGGTTGGGTCATGTACATTTAAAAAAAGTTAAACGTATGATGGAGTTAAAACTAATTCGCAAATCAAACTTAGATACATTTAAGTATGAAATATATACTGAATCTTAAAAATAAAGAAAATTTTTAAATTAATTAAAAAAATTAATCTGAGAGTTAATATATAATGATGTATATGACTCTACTAAGACTACAATCCACCATAGCAATAGGTACATTGTGACCTTTATATTTGACTTTTTTTGATACTATTATTACTATCTAATTAAATCTAAGGATGAAATCTTCGGTAAGTTTAAAATTTATAAGAGTAAAGTAAAAAATTAATAAGAAAAGAAGATTAAGATTTTTTGGTCTAATAGAGAGGAGAGAATATCTCGAATGAATTCTCTCAGTTCTATAAAAAACATGATAAAATTTATCATTGAACTGCTCTTTACTCTCCAAAATCCAATGGTGTAGCTAAGCATAAAAATCATATCCTCTTGGATATGGTAAGCACTATGCTTATCAATTTCAACTTATCTAAGAACTTATAAAGAAAAGCTCTTTTATCATCTTACTTCATCCTAAATAGAATACCTGTTAAGGATAGTGGCAAGACTTCTTATGAACTTTAAAAAGACAGAACTCCCAACTTGGGTTTTTCAAAGTGTTGGGGTGCAGGCCTAACCAAGGTTAATATCTTTGAACCCAAGAAAAGAAAACTAGAACCTAAGATTATATATGCTATATTTATAGGCTATGCTAAAATAGCAATGCCTATAGATTCTTAGTAATAAAATCAGAGGTTAGTAATATAGCAAATAATACAATCTTAGAAGCTAGAGATGTCTCTTTCTTTGATAATATATTTTTTTATAAGACTAGAATTTCTAGTAAAGTAAGTTCTAGACCTTTAGAGTCTGAACCTAAAATTGAACCTGAATTAAGAAGAAATAAAAGAAAAGGACTTCAAAAAAAATTGGAGAAAACTTCTTCATATTTTTAGTAAAAGGTGATCCTTCTACGTATGATGAAACAATGTCATTATCAGAATCATCATTGAAAGGAAACCATAAATAGTAATATTCAGTTCAATCAATCTTAGAAAATAAAACTTGAATTTTAACTGATTTATCTCTAGGAAACAACTTATAGGAATAAAATGAGATTTTAGAAAGAAATTAATACCATGTAGAATAATAAAAAAGATATAAAGCTAAGTTAGTAGTAAAAGGATTTAGTTAAAAAAAGATATTATTTTGACATCTATGCTTCTGCAGCTAGGATAGCAATCCTAAAAATTTTAGTAGCTTTAACCTCAATAAATAAATTAATAATCCATCAAATACATGTAAAAATGATATTCTTAAATGAAAAATCGGAAGAAGATATTTATATAAACCAACCTTAAGGATTTGAAGTAAAAGGATAAAAATATAAGGTATATAGACTAATCAAATCATTTTATAATTTAAAACAAGTTAGTTCTAAATCGTAGGGAAAGCGTTGTTCTAATCACCTAAGCTTCAGTTGTGTTTATGTTGTTGACCCCCCGTAGTTGTTTGGTTTATCACTTGTTGTAGCCATCTACAAGGCAAAAAAAAAGTAAAAAAATCATAAACAATGAATTATAACTATCATTTTTAAAAAAAAAAGGATGGAAAACACAAATACTAATAATGTTTAAATATTTGAATTTGTTTAAATATTGAATGAATGACTAATTTATCATTCACAATACTAGATGAAATTACTATATATATATATATATATACACTACAGTAAAAAGGATAAACAGCTACCCTTTTCTTCCGACGTTTCTGGGAAGCTCGGAAGACCCAGGAACCTGCCAACGCTTTTGAAAAGCATCGGCATACTGCAAAACCCGCTGACGCTTTTAAGCATCGACAATTACCGGACCTTTACCGACACTTATAAGCGTCGCCACCCTGGAATCCGTCGATGCTTTTGAAAAGCGTCGGCATCGTCCTCAACCCGCCGACGCTTTTAAGCGTCGGCAAAAACCCAACTTTTATCGATGCTTAAAAGCATCGCCGGATTTGTAAAAGCATCGAAAAAATTCCTTAACCCACAGCTGAGCCCTAGTTTCATTTTCATTCGATTTGGCCGCCGCCCCAGCTCCCTCCTTTCTTCCTCCTCCCTCTCCCGGCCTCCTCCTTCATCTCCTGTGCTTTGCCTTCGGTCTGTTCGTCACCGCCGAAGCTCTCCGGCGCCTTCATCTCCGTCGCATCCCCCAACTTTACTCGTCCGCTATTTTTTTATTTTTCCTCGTCTGATATTAAGCATGATTTAGTTTTTTTTAGTTGAACTTTCCGTACTCTCTTTGTTTTGGAAGATTATTTATTTGAGAGTAGAGGCTTTTGGAAAATTATCTGTTTGTATCCGGGCTACTATCTTGCATCATATTTGTTGGCTTTGAGAGTTCCTTTGATTTAAGAAATTTCTTCAAAAAAGAGAGATGGTTCATTATATATATATATATATATATATATATATATATATATATATATATAGAGAGAGAGATAGATGTGATCAATCCAACTAAGGGCCTTTTTGGATGCATTGGCCCAAAATTTAGAATTCATGGATTGGACTTAAACAAATAGTTAAATTAAATGAGGCTGGTTTAGGCCTATATTTATAAAAGCCCAAGAAATCACTAGTGTAGGCTGGCGAGAGTCTTATGGGGGAGAAAAAAAAATCTGCTGAGATCTTTTTTCTCTCTACACAAATTAGGCCGGCCCACTCTAGTGGTTCCTGGATTCTTATAAATATAGGTCTAAACCAGTTTCATTGAACTACTTATTGTCTTGGTCCAATTCATGAATTTTATAGGATTTTAAAACTAAACAACCAAACTGATCCTCAACTGCTCTCTTCCAAGAGGATCTAAAGATTTGTTATTAAAAAAATATAATAACTGATCTCTATCATCCTTATTTTTGTTTAACGACAGAGTTGTTATTAAAAAAATTATAATAACTCATCTCTATTGCATGAGCCATTCTGCACGGAGAAACACCAAGGGGCTGTTTGTTCCTTTATGGAGTTGGTGGGAGCAGGTTAATTTTCGAGTTTATTAATTGTTGTACATATTAATAACAAATTAATTACAAGAAGAAACAGACTTGAGGTTGCATCGATCCTAATTAAGTAATATAGAAAATTATTAAAAGAGGATAAAGATAAAAGAAATATTAAAAAAAAACTCTAAAGCTTGTTTGATTAAATCAAAAATTAATTAAGGAAAGACTAATTGTTTCCTGAATGAATGTACTGTTTTGGTGGACCAATTTTTAATATTATATAAAAAAATATAATATAGAATTAGATCCCATTTTTAATAAATGATTCAACTAAAGAAGTCAGATTGATGAACCTTAATACAAAACCTTTTCTAGATGGCTTAATATTAAAATAAAATTACAATCCATATGTCTTATTATTAATAAAATAAGTGTCACCAGAAGCCAATGGGATTTATGAAATTTCAATAAGCAAGAGATGTTTAACTGCGGCTTGGGCCAACAAATAAATAAGATCGATGGAGTGTAGCCCACAGGCCGGCCCACAATTGCAATAGACTTGTGACCAATGGGCCAACGCTGGCCCGCTATATGCCACTGCGCTACTTCAATTATTAGTTGCCAGTAAGCTTGGGATGGGATCAATTGAGTGAGCATCATGTTGCCCCTAGGAAAGATATATATATATATATTTTAAAGATATATATATATAGTTTAAACAAATTATAATTGTTACTGGTTTTGAATTTTTATGGGCTGTGCCATTGGTACCTAGGGCATGAGAAGCATAATTAAAAATGCAAATACAAAGCAAACAATTAAAAATTACAATTATTGACTTTGAATTGTTGGCATTGAATTTTTATGGGCTGTGCCGTCGGTAGCTAAGATTTAGAAAAAAATTATATTGAGTTTTGGAAGCAAACTATATGTTAAGCCCTGTTTTCTTATCAGGTATTTGCTTGGAGAGTAAAGAAGCTATGTAACCAATGTCAAAATTGGTTTAAGGTTTGTATATAGAGGCTATGATGATTATGCGATGTATATTTGGCTATTCAATTGTTTCTAATGGCAACAATCTTGGATGGCCTTCTTTGTAGGCAACCGATTGTAGTCATTTTGATTTAGTTACAGATTAAATAGTATATACTGAGCCTCCTCCTTATTTTTTATTATTTATTGTTCTTTTTCTTAGTAGATAATTTATGTTTCTTTATAATTTTTTAGTATATATCTGCATCTTACTGAACATGTTATGCTTTAAGGTTAGTTTCATTATTGCAAATCTTTTATTTCAATACCATCTGTAGCTTTGCTACGATCAATTATGATTTTCTAAATATTTTTAAAAAACTTGCATTGCATAGAAACATAGACCCGTCAATTGATTAAAGTACATATTCTACAGGATCCATACAATTATTTAATTTTTGTACGGACAGGAGAAATATGTACAGTGATCAATTGAATGTCTAGTTTGGACAGTTTGAGAATTGCAAATAATTTTATAGGTGCTTACAGTAATCAAACGGTACGGATAGAGTTGCAGATATATTTCAGATATCATTTTTTTTAGTTCTCCTCATACATATTTATTTGTATGGGGAGAACTAAGGGAAAATGCTGCCGAAATTTTTCTGGAACTTCTATTGCGTATCCTTTGGTTACTGTAAATGATCTATATAATTAATGCAATTCTTGAATGGGATATGACCTCTTTACCTATTAGTTGGTGATAGGGTGTATTTAATAATACTGTAACTGATGTATTGAATAAACTTATTTTAAATTTATTCTTTCTTATAATATTTATTTATTTCAGTTAGTTTTATCTTACAATGGATAAGAATTGGATAACTAAATCGAGGAATAGCAAAGAATATCTAGATGGAGTATAGAATTTTATTAAATTTGGTATGGAGAGAAGTAGTATCAATGGAAAGATTTTATATCCATGCCGAAAATATGTAAATTCTAGTTCTCTATATCCAAATATTGTTGAAGAACATTTGGTATGGAATGGTTTTTTAAAAGGTTTTACTGAGTGGTTTTTTCATGGAGAGTCAAAGTTACAATCTACATGTAACCAAACCTCAACATGGAACATATATCTGATTTTGGATCCAGTAACCAACAGAAAAATCTTACAACAGAGATGATGATATCAGGGGTTTGCTCAAAGATGCTTTTGAATATGGTGCTCAACATCCTGGAGATTGCAGTGGAGGACAAGTAGCAGCTGGGTTACCTGAGGATCCTATATTTACTGAATCAATACATGATGGAGAGCCGATATCCCCAACTAATGTTGGAACAGATCGTTATCAGAAGCTGATAAGAGATGCAGATCAAGAATTATATGTCGGTTGTAAGAACTTTTCAAAAATTTCTTTTCTTATGCATTTATTTCATATAAAATACTTGAATGGATGGTCTGGCAAGAGTTTTACTATGTTGCTTAAGTTGTTAAATGATGCATTTCCTGAAGGTACTAGTTTACCAACATCTTGTTATGAAGCCAAAAAACTAGTAAAGGAATTGGATCTTGGATACGAAAAGATTCATAGCTGTCCAAATGATTGTATATTATATCGGGGAGAACATGTCGATCAAGACTCGTGCCATGTGTGTGGATGTTCACAATAGACGAAGCAAAAAAAAAATGAGAGTGAGGGATTAGATGAATTGGATGCAACACAAATTAAACAAAAGCCAGCGAAGGTATTATGCTATTTTTTTCTTGTACATAGATTGAAAAGGATCTATGCATCATCAAAAACAGCTTCGTCAATGAGATGGCATGATAAAAGCCGTATAAAAGATGGAATGCTGAGACACCCAGCGGATAGTTTAGCATGGAAAGCATTTGATGACAGACATCCTGATTTTGCATCTGATGCTCGTAATGTCAGGCTGGGTTTAGCCAGTGATGGGTTCAATCCATTTCGGGTCTTAAGTTCTATCTATAGCACTTGGCCAGTTATTCCGATTTCTTATAATTTGCCACCATGGATATGCATGAAACAGTCTTCACTTATTTTATCAATGATCATTCCAGGTGATAAGGGTCCAGGCACTGATATTAATATTTTCTTACAACTTTTAATAGATGAATTGAAATAACTGTGGGAGGGTATCAGTGTAATTGATGCTTCGAATGACCAAACATTCAATATGCGGGTAGCTCTATTATGGACTGTTAATAATTTTCCTGTATATGCTAATTTATCTGGCTGGAGCACTAAGGGACGAGTTGCATGTCTTTCTTGTGGTGAATCAACCCATTCAATTTGGTTAAAACATGGAGGAAAGTTCTGTTATATGGGACATCGTCAGTGGTTGGAGGCAAATCATCCATTTCGATTTCAGAAAGATTTATTGGATGGTACTATAGAGTTGGGATCTGCTCCAATTATACCTTCTGGTTCTGATATTCGTAGATAAATGCTTGGTATCATACACAGTTACGGCAAGATGACAAAGTTCTCTAAAAAGCGAGGAAGAGATAATGTTGAGACTTCGATACAAAAAAAAGTATCAGAGAAAGTCAATACTTGCACCTTAGATACGGCAGTGTTCGAGGATCCGGATAATTTCTTTGAAGTTAAAAATGATGATGATATAATCACAGCATCTACCCATCAGCATACTAAACAATTATGGAAGAAAAGAAGCATTTCTTTGACTTACCTTATTGGCACATAATATACTCCGGCATAATCTGATGCTATGCATATAGAAAAGAATGTTTGTGATAATTTGATTGGAATAATATTAAATCTTGATGGAAAGACTAAAGATAACATGAAGGCGCATCTTGATTTAAAAGAAATAGGCATCCGACATGAACTTCATCCATAAGTGCTTGCAAATGATAGAACTTATATCCCTCATGCATGTTATACAATGTCTAGTCGAGAAAAAGATCTCTACTTTTTGTATTTTTTGTAGATGGATCTGGGAGACTTAGGCGGAGGCGAGGAAAAAAATTGATATATTATTTTATATCTTAGATTTGTTAATTCAATGAACTTGCATTATTCTACTTTACATACTTATTTTATTGTTTATTTCAAATTGAGAGCAAGTTTGTTATTCCTTCAGATTCTTCTGATTTTATTCTTAAGTCTATCAATCGCAAGTGAAAAGATATAGGATGAAGTTGAAGAGAGACTACATGCGAGAGGGTAGGACAGAGGAGCAGGTTGCAGCTACCTGTCCTCCTGATGTTCACCCTCATTAATGGATGGAGCTGGTGCACTATTGGTTCTCCGAGAGGGCATAGGTTGTATAGCATCATTAAACACTTCAAATTTATTAATTTTTACTTGTCATAATTATATTTATATAATATATAACATAGTTTAATTTTATTTTGTAGACATATTCTGCTATTAGTAGAGCTGCACGAGCAGCTCAGTCTGTTCCTCACACAGCGGGGTCCAAGAGTTATGCATGGCTCAGGCATGGGTTTGTATATTTCTCATCCTATAATACTTTTAGTATACTTATAGTTTTAACATCATGTATCATCATGTATCATGCATTTCCATGTATCATGGTACGGGGGTATAAGATGTGTTATTTTGGATTTTTTTGTAATATTTATTCTTTATATAGGCTGATCAGCAGGGGAGGGAGCCTGGTGAGGTGGAGTTCTATCGGATGACTCACATTCACCAGGATGGCAGTTTTGTTCGGGAGGAGTCCAGAGATATATATGTATATTTTTTTATTTATATTATATTATGATTTATATTTTTATTTTATAGTAGTGATATATGTATTTTTATAAAATATAGAATAGGGTACCTCTATGATCTCCGAGCGTGCTTGCGAGGGCTCATCATCTACTTAGAGCAGTCGCATCGAGGCCGAGGTATTCTCGAAGTTGATGGGACCAGAGCGTCCTGGACGAGTGAGGGGTTATGGGATTGGAGTTACCCCTACTCAGTTATCTGAGGTGAGTAGATATACTCGGGATACTAAAAGAGTCATGATCAGTTACATGTTCGTCAGCTCCAGGAGAAGATAGCAGAGCTCTGACAGACACGTGCTGCAGACAGAGCAGAGATGCAGACCATTAGGTCTCAGCTAGAGCATGTTACATTTGTGTACATATATTCATGTCATCTCAGGTAAATAATTATTTATTAATTTTGTATGTATCTAATTCTTTATAATATATATATGTATGTATCATAATTCCTGATGTATATCTTGTAGGTTCCTGGTGCATCTGCGAGTCGCAGACCTGACGACGACCAGCCTCCCGCAGATCAGTGATGCCAGTTATTTTTTTTATTATTTTTGTATGTATTTTTGTTTATTTGAACTTGGATTGGCACTTATATATAATATATATATTATTATAATATATATATAATATATATCTTATGATTTTTGTGTTTGTGTTTATGTTTGTTGGGTGTGATACAGGTTTGAATGTTTTTATTTGTTTGTGTATGATGGATGTGATACAGGTTTGAATATTTTTATTTTTTGTGTATGTTGGATGTGATACGGGTTTGAAGAATTTCATTTTGATGATGTATATAGGTTGTGTTGTATGTATATAGTATAGCTATCTGTTTAATTTAAAAAAAAAAATTTCTGCCGATGCTTTAAAGCATCGCCAGTTTTAAGTCTAGCGACGCTTTAAAGTATCGCTTGGTTTGGACCTGTTAAAGCATCGCCAGTTTTAAGTCTAGCAATGCTTTAAAGCATCGCCAGGTCAAGTCTAGCGACGCTTTAAAGCGTCGCTAGGTTTTGACTGGTGACACTTTAAAGCGTCGCTATAGTTAAGTCTAGCGATGCTTTAAAGCGTCGCTAGGTTTGGACTTGGCGACGCTTTAAAGCATCACTAGACTTAAACTGGCATGCTTTAAAGCGTCGCTAATTTAAACCTAGCTACTTTAAGAGCGTCGCGATAAAGGCTAGACAACTCTAGCAACGCTTTAAAGCATCGAAAATGCCAATGCTTTTAAAATATTAGCAGGTGGCTCCCCACGCTTGCATAGGCGATGCTTTGGTGACACTTTGAGAAGCGTTAGGAGGTTTCTTAGCGATGCTTAAAAGCATCGGTAAAAGCCAAAAAAAGCATCGCTAAAGTCCTGTTTCACTGTAGTATATATATATATATATATATGCAAGTCAGCAATCATTAGGGAAATATTTTTTACTTACTTCGGTAGGATTTCATGCAATAACAATGAAGAACAGATAGGAAAATGGCAAGTTCCTCTATTTTATTAACTTACAGCATAACCCATTATCCTTTACTTTTTTTAAATTTTAGATGGGCAAAAAAGAAAATTGTGCAAGTAGATTATAAAGAAAGGAAAGAAAACAAGGATACAACAAGTAGAAAGAAGCTAGATTTTAAAAAAAATCTAATAAAATATGACTTTGTTGAAATTTACTCCAAATCCTAATTAGAAATATGATACAAGCAAGAGGTTTTAGGTTAAGAAAAATCAAAATGGATAATGTACTCAGAAATAACAAATGTTAAAAGGTACCCACCCACAAATATGTAGAATATGGCTAATGGCTATTTTCATATGGTAAAATCCCTATTGCAAAATGTTCTAATTAGAGAAGCCTATTTTTCTAAACACTAGGAGACAATCAATGTCGGTAGGTTATGAAAAATTGAAGAGAGAGAGAGAGAGTTAGAAAGTCCTTTAGAAGTGGAAATTAACATCATGAGCAGGAAAATAAAAAAGAGGGATTTATGATATTCTAAGGGATGGGAATGTAAAATATGTAATTTGGATATATACATAAACATATAAAATAACATCATTTTAATTTCTATTTATTAGTTCGATTTTAGCGGATTATATAAATTAGTAAACCGACAATCAAATTAAATTTTATTTTTTCTATTCTATTCAATCGAATTGAACCATTTAAATTGTCAAACCACCATATTTGGTACAATTCGTGTCAAGTTGGGCTGTCTAAGCTGTTTGACCGGAATCTTTCACACCCCTTTTGCATTGTATGTGAAGAGATGGGAAGGGTACATAATGAGAGTTGTATTTATTTTAGTGGTTTGCAGTAAAAATGGGTAAAGAGAAAATAAGAATTAAAAAAACAATCTTATTTTCCAAGAGTAGAAGGCTATCTGGCTCCTTATTAATGGAACCAATTATGTCGATGGAATATGATATTTATTGACTGATTATCTGATTTCAAGCTTAATATCATGCAAGCTCGACATAAATGAGCTAGAAAAGCTTAAGCTTATGCGCTTATGGATCCAGGTTATTTATATTGAGCCAAATTTTAAAATAAATATGAACCAAGAGAGTTGTATATTTTTAAATAAAAAAATTATGAAAAATGGGAGACATAGATTCTTGTCCAAGATAAGGAGTACGTCATGGAAAATACAAGACATATTTCTCGAAGACGGAGGAGCTTATTGCCACCTCGCATCCAAGATGATAAGAAAATAGTGTACAAAGAAATGGAGACATGATGACAAATGAAAGTGCTTGCGTTGCACGAGTTTTGCATCATTCTATTTTGAGCATGCATCGCACACATAAATTATTACATAAAAGAAAGAAGTCGATAGATGGTTTTGATCCCATACTGCTTAGAGCATATTTATGATTCCCATTCAAATTATTCTACATTTTGTTCCGAAGAGTGGATGGCAATGGAGTGTTCTCCTCCACTTCCGTTTCGCTCCAGCTTTTTTTGTGTTCCCAATTTTGCCCTTTTTCAGGGTTGTCAATCAATAAATGCGCTTATCCATTTTCTTTATCTATCTATTCTAACAAGTGGTTGGATGGATATTTAAATTAAATGTATATCGAATTAAGTCATACTATATGGCTTCTATTTGAGTAACAGTATTCAATTCGACCGTTCCTCTCTCGAAACATGCTTACCACATGCTTAGCATATGATGGAATCTTGGCGATTTATAAAATCTTGTGACCAACCATATACACAAATTATCTTTTTTTTTAAAAAAAAAATGATGGGAGCAGCATTTATCCGGTCAAAGAATAGCATAAAGTTATCTATGTAGAGCATTGGGAAAAACAATCGAAATTATTATTGTGCCCTAAATTCGGGATATAATATGCTACCTGTTGTGGTTCCATTCAAGACTTACTAGCATAGCTAGAGATGGTTGCTGAATCAGACGGCTCCGGATTTTTCTCTATCAGGTGCTGGCGCTTCGAAACCTCCAAAATGAAGAATACAAGGAAGTCCGATCACGAGGACACAATGTAATGGTTCCTCATAATAGACCTTCTGATGCCTAAATCAGTATCTACGCAAGTAAAAAAAGAGAGAAAAATGTTGCTTCTACATAGATGATGCAGTAGAGGAATAATGACGGGATGGAGTGGAAACGGGTGAAGCAATAAAGATGGGCATAGATGAGATAGTAGAAGTGGTGAACAGTCATGGTGGAATGTTTGCATAGCAATACAGGTGGGTGCTTAAGAGACTCAGGAGAGTAAGCGAGGCTTAGGCGAGATAAGGTGGTCCTGGCTTTCACCCGAGTAGAGCTCTAGGGCTCTCAAGGAAGGCTTTAAGGAGACTGATAAACCTTCCAAAGGGCTCGAGATACTTAGGGATACTTACCTAGAGAAAGCCTTAGTGTTCTCAAATTTATGGTCTAAAACTTATCCCAAAGGGCTTACATGGAGGGTCTAGAGAACAAATTTACAAACAAGGTATATGGAGTACCTGATGATTATGAGATGTAATGCAAGAAGATATGGTTGCATATTACTGCAGAGCACTTGCCTCTAGAGGAGTGGGTGGAGATGGTGCGGAACTCGTCTACATGGTAGCTTGCTTCCATATGGGTGCCTACATTAATAAGTAGCTGGCTTCAGAATGTCATGATGCAAGGTTACCTACCCATGCAGGAGGAGGGCATGCCGGGCTTTTTTGCATGATTACTGGGACCATATATTGTGGTATGAGAAGTTTGTTTACTATGCTGAATTAATAAGTAAGATGGCCTGATCTAGCAAGTAAGGTGATGAGCTACCTGGAGTCCACACATAGATGTGACTATTTTTAGATGCATCACTACTGCAAGAAACCATCTATGATAACATGAAGCCAACAACAGTATTACTATATACAAATCTATCTCAAATAAAATAGAATAACCCAAATTTAAATATGAAAACCCATATTCTTAAAATTCAAAAAGCCATCAATTATATAGTCATAATCATTTAGAAGAATTAAATTTTTTTACAAAATCTCTAAGCTTGCTAGTACTAACTCAAGGCTTGGATCATTTTTTTATTCCGAGTGATCCTATTTGTTTGGAAAAAGAAAACAAAAAAAATAATTAAATATACGGCTTAGTAAGTAAGCTTTACATTGTTTTACTGGATTAAGAATATTTTTTTATGTGAATCAACACATTATTTGAAGAAATAACTACCATTATAGAATAAAATTTTTATTGTATATTATAATAAAATAAATCATAATCAATCATGCATGCATAAATTATGAAGATTTTATAATAGTAAATAAAGTTATAAATACATGCCATATAGCTAGTTCATAGTATAAAATATTGTTCATAGATATTCGATGCCATGATTACTTTATACTCACGATAGAGTTGTCATTGTAATTGATAAAATATCATAATTCATGTTTGTTATCAATTTTATACATGTTAGTAGAGCCATTTTCATCGGATGCTAACTCTAGAGTATTGATTGACCTTTACTTCTATGGCCATCTAGCTATCCGAAATCCCTTTAAGTATTTATACCTTTTCTTAAAACATACACATATAGGTTGGTGGAAAAGCACCAAAGGGAATAATAAGGTCCATATTTCATAGATAAGCTATTATCAATAAAATATTTATAAAACTATTATTTTCATAATAAAGCATAACTTTAATAATATGTATGCTCAATCATTATTTTAATAAAAATAGATAATTATTCTTTTCATAATAAATAATTAGTGGTTCCAAAACTAGTAAGGAGTATTTAAATTACTTACCTTTTTTTTTAGCATCTTGAAACCTTAAAATCCAACAACGTAAATAAGTTAATTAACCTATTCAATATCATACAAAGCTCAATTGAAATTCACATTCAAATACTTTGATAGTATTAAAATTTCAAGAGAGGAAAAAAAAAGACAATTGGTCAATAAACGATGTTCAATATCTCTAAGTAGGTTTAATCTAAGTGAATCAATCAGCGGATTAGAAATAGAGACTTGATTTGGGCAAGAATTGTTTGACAGAGATCATCAATTATGTGTTCCAGGAATATTTGACAATAGCTAGGGTTAGGGCTAAAAATGGGCAAGACATACTCTTATCCAAGCCCAGCCTAAAATTTTTTGGACTTTGGATTGGGCTTAGACTTGAATTTTTTGAAAAACTTAGGCTACGACCAAGCTTGAGCTTGGGCCTAGCCCGAATTTGATTGGGCTAGACTTGATTATAAGGGGCATTTTTTGTAATCTAGTAAGTAAATACCAACCATATGAGCAGATGAATCATTTCGATGTGGTGCATGGTACTTCGGTGTCTCTATTCTCGAGATCCACCATCTATATGATGGTCTTTCCTGGCCCCAACTCTCCATGCTTGATCCAGGTAGATCATCAAACTGATATATATCCACTTTGACCACTATAGATACCTTGGAGGATCACTAGAGTTGATATACATTAATTTCACCATTACGAGAACTCTATATAGATTATGTTGGCTACTACAAACACAACTATATAGAATTCAAAAGCAAGATTTACACATCAAGAAGCCAATGCATGCTAGACTTCATAAGATAATATCTTGGCCATATGATGTTTGATTGAGATAATTTTTTTTAAAGAAAAATGGGTATCCTTTTGACATCTATAATTTTGAATTAGCCCCTTAAGGAACTAAATCAGGTTAAAGTTTCATCATTCTCGTCTCGAAATAGGCTGGTCAAATCAAAAAATTTTTTTATAAAATACTTTAACTAGAGACTATCTTTCAATCCATGAAGAATCGAGTAGAGTAACATGTGCTATGTACCTTAATTTATTACATGAAGAGTTAATAAATGAAAGAAAGGAGAATTTAAGCCCTACTTTTATAATTATTTCATTATTTATTTTTTTAAAAGATTCGAGTAGAGTGAGTTTTTCATAAAATCATTCATTTTCTCTGATTGGATCAATGCTCCCATCAATCGAAATGTGTCGAGTTCATTTATGTAGGAGGGAGTTCAAATGAAGTAGCCATAACAAAGGAAATTGCTCATGAACAAGTCACATGATCGTTGCTTTTCGTATCAGAAATTGTTTTCTCTAGTACACTAAAACAGATAATATCCATATTATTTAATTATTATAATGCTACTTTGATACATGCTAAAGGCAAAATGTGGGCCCTATCAAGTAAACATTTGGTCAAAGATGGAATGGGCTATGAGGTGCTCGTGTTAGGCCACATCTCCTTCTTTAATTAGGCTAGATTTATATGGGCTTGAGTTTGGGCGAGGTTTGGGCTAGATCAATGATCTATCCAAGCCTGAGTCGAAAAGTAAATGGGCCTATATTTAAATCCAAACTTGGTCCAAACTTTTTCGGGCCTAACCTGATAGGGCTCAAGTTGACTCGAGCCCAATTCTAGCTATAAATGAGGTGATAGTTCTAACATGCTGCTCAGATACTAGGACCGATCAGGACTTCTTTATTGAGATCAACTTGGTCCATAGCTAAAAGAAACGGGACCTATATTAGGATCTACAAACCAAGTAGATAGATGAAGAGAGAGAAGAAGAGGGAGAAAAGAGAGAGAGAGAGAGAGAAAGAGAAAGAAAGAGAAAGAGAGGTGCTTTGCCATTTCTCTTAGAATTAAAGAGGACAAAAAGGCAAGGATTGTGGGAGGCTGATCCAGGAGGTCATGGCAATGACTAGAGGCAACGAGCGATCGATGAAAAAATTTTAAAAAATATTTAAACAAAAAAGAGAACAATAAATTTTCTTTATTTTGGATATTGGTTGTTTGCTAGCAGCTATAGCTTCACCATGAGGAATGAGCGAAAGAACTCGGCCGGGAGGTATTGCACAAGGGGTGGTGGTATCGGTTGTTGTAAGTAAAGGGGACAAAGGCCACAAAATTGGAAACATAATAGGGCTTCTTTCATAACTGATTTTCAATGAATCTTCCAACCAACCATGGTTTAAAAGAAAAGAATATGTGGCTTTACCTTGGCCTAGCAAGCATCGTAGCCTTAATCTTCGGCTAGCACGATAAAGGGATGCCCAAAACTCGTGAGAAGAAAGGAGAGAGAAAATTGGACGATGCCCGGTGATGGAAGGTTGTAATAGAAAGGAGAGGTAATCTATTTATAGAGAAGTTTAGAATTCAAGTGGCCCTAGGACTTTGATTTCTGCTTTGAATCATCAGGGCTTGCAAATTAAAAAGAAACTCTCATGTGGAGGCTGCTGCCATTTATCACGTGCGAAGCACGTGCAAGTCCAGCAACCGGTCCAAACCTAGGTTGGGCCAATCAAGTGGATCCGGCCTTGACCGGGTCATCTCAATTTATGATGATTATAAGTATGTCCGCATCACATGCATGAGCCGCGGTAGCAAAGTTAGGTATTAGCCAATGCACTAAACGCTCAAACCAGGCTTTAATTTATGTCACCTTTTAAGCTTGATATACATTGCCGACCCTTCGGTGTCGGCTTAAGTTGAATTGGACGTAACCTACTTGGCATTGCAAGGTTGTGACAATTAGATATGTATTCCTTATACTACCGAAAAGGACACATCAGCAGAATCAAAGGTTGTGACCAAATTTTATCATTCACATTCATGTCAGGAGTATTGTAGGTACGGTCCCATCTCTCATCAAATGTGGGTGCATCGATGAGCCAGGCTAAGGGGCCATAATGGGTTAAAATTTGGTCAGACGGTCAATTAATTTAGGGGAAAGGTAAGTATCCTGGTTAGGAGTACGGGATACGGATCCAGACCTGGTTCGAGTCTCTCTAAACTAGGACTTGGGTAAAGGTACGTACAGATCGAGGCACGCCGGGCAAAAATAATTAGTTGGGTGGACCAGGAAAGCTGGCAAGATACCGAACATTTATATCCACATAATTGAGACTATAGTGATATGTTAACCTCGGCATGCATGGGCCCATAAAACAGGTGGGGGGGGGGGGGGGATTACTTTGTGACACCTTTGTGAACCGCCTTGGGAGCAGGCCATGAATGCACCAAGTCCAATTCCAACAGTTTACAGGCAGCAGAACAAATCATAAAACTTCAGCTACAATAAGAATTACCGTCCTAAAGTTAGACCTCCAGATGACTATTTTATCCTGCTGAGCTAAATTATATCTGAATATCTAGCTCTAAAAATAACTAAGGTAACATGTGCAGAGTGATTTCACTAAATGGAGAAAACTACATACATGAAGTACTTTTATCAATCCGGAGACGGTATTCAAGCAAGAAGAAGGCCCTTCAACTTGTCAATTTAGACATCAGACCTTATGTCCAGGCATCCTGACGAGGCTTTCATACAAGAAAATGAGCAAGGCTTCTAAGAAATTTGGGGAAGACTTTTCAGCTTGGTAATTTTATTGCTCGCCGAGAAAATCCAAACTTTCCTTTGCAAATCAATTTTTATCTCAATTATTTGATTGCTGAATTTTTAATTATTTGGCCGTTGAGCTTTAATTTCTGACTATCAGGCTTCTTATTACCGTTGAGCTTTAATTTCTAATGAGCCAATAAAAATCTAAATGATTAGATTTGATTACTATAAAAAGGTACTCTTTTTATCAGTGTTTTGTAAGCCATAAAAAAACTTTTCTAGCTTATTTTAACTTTTCTTCTTCTCCAATTTTTTTTTTTAATTTTTAAATTATAAATATTTTTTCTAAATATTGAAAGAGACTTCATCAACCTTTTTCATAGTGGTGTTTCCTATTATTCTTCCATGAAGGATGGAAATATGTCTTATAACAATACCTCATACACATCCGGACTTTTATTTTCTGCTTTGCGATCTTCATTAAGCCAATTTTAATTTTTTAAAATAGAAATTACTAATTTTGTTAGCTTTCTTAAATTATATCCAGGATATTTTTATTAGCCGGTTCTAACATAGCTAAAGTCCAGTAACTCAACGAACTTATCAAGCTATCAAATCTTGCTAACATCAAGCATTAAATAATGAAGGAGCAAGGTATGGTGGTTCGTTCTCTTGGGCAATTGAGGTTTGATGGTATTGGGATATCCTGGTTCAGCTACGAACCAAGCTCTGGTTCGACTTATCGAAGTCCCGGTTTTTCGGACTACGGACTTCGGATTCCATTTCGAAAGTCCGACTCCGGTCGGCAAAGGCTCTAGGACAGCCCACTTCCGAAAGTTCGACTCCGATCAGCAGAGGCTCTAGGGTGGCCCACTTGCGACTGACTGCCAGGATAAGATCTATCCTTCATCCAACGAGACAAGAAGAGATAGCCTCAGGGCTACCTACTTTTCCCCAATCCGGAAATGGCACCTGTCTACCATCTGATTCTCAGATCGTGATGGACAGCCCAATAGAGGTCTCGTAATCATTTACTGTGCCGTCTCTCAGGAAGAAAGCGACAAGGCCATGATACTCTCACTTCTCGAGGTAGATCTTCGCTTCGATAACTGAGAGTAAGGGGGCAACTGTTGGGATATCCTGGTTCAGCTACGAACCAGGCTCCGGTTCGACTTATCGAAGCCCTGGTTCTCCGGACTATGGACTTCGGACTAAGCGAAGGCCAACCGCAAGCAACTCAAGGCTTTACACCGAACTACAACATCGAAGGCCAGTCCTTCGAGTAGCACCTTCGACCCCGGCCGAAGTTTGAACTGTTCATCGACTTCCGAAGATACAAACTTCGATCCCCGCCGTAGACATGATCTCCGGCCTCGGGAAAATACCAAGCCTTCGGCCCACGCAAGGGAAAACCCAAAGCTTGAACCACAATCTGTTCCAAAAAGGAAACTATAACCAATGGTTACAATCGACACTCATCATGCCATGATTATGGCGCGCAATTCCTGCAACCACGCCTCCGATCTGGCTGAAACCGCTCATTGACAACCCACGATCGCCAATCATGGAAGATATCGGCTCCCCATGATCTCCGAAAAAAGAGTGGGCCACAGACCGGAGGCCATCTTTTAAATATGGGTAAGAAGGATGGCTCGAGAGGGACGCGCGTGAATAATCTCGCACACATACACTTTCAATCTCCAAGAACTCTTTTTCTCTTCCACTCTCGACATCTTCCCCATTCTGTGGCTGGAATCCGCCACTGACTTAGGCATCGGAGTGTCCCCCACCGGAACAACTCCGACAAGGAACCTATTTTGCAGGTGAACCAGAGAGCGGTCTTGCGACGCAACGGCTCCGACCGACCGATCCAGGGACTCCACGCCAACAGATTGGCGCACTAGGTAGGGGGGCGTATTATTAACATTTGTTAAGCTCCCTCCCAGACAAGGGGAAGAAACAAAGAAGTTTTTTATGGCAAGAGGAAAAGCTCAAAATGCTTCTACAAGCCGGAGTCGTGCTCCATCTCAGGGGGGGTGCACCCCTGGAGGAGAACGATGTTCCACCTCCCACAGTTGTTATGGGAGCACAGCAGTTCGAAGCTCTTATAAACCAGGTTGCTAACCTGACGGCCATGGTTTAAGAGTTCCAAGACAGAGCCTTTCCAGTGGCAAACCCACCGGCTGTTTCTAGATATAGCTCTCGATCCCGAAGAAGGAGAGCACCACGGAAGGATTCAGCGTATCCCTCTCCCCATTCTTGGCCTTCTCCCGAAGGTCGAACTTCGAGACTGCCTAGGTTTGCCGATTCCTCGCAAAAAGGGAAACAGCCTAGGCAAACTTCCTCCTCCTCCTCCGAAGACTCCACTCCGTGGAGAGAGCGCCCAAGCAGACTCTCGATTATGATGGAGGTTTAGAGCCATTGAATCAGAGATGGCAAGGGTGCGAGAACAGAGAATGCGGGATCAGAGAGATCCCGATGACTTGATTGTGGGTGATTTACGCCCACCCTACACCGACCGCATCATGGCTGAGGACATTCCTTGGCACTTCAGGGTTCCCCAGATGGAACCCTACGATGGCACCTCCGACCCCCTCGACCATTTGGACAGCTTCAAAGCCCATATGATGATCCAAGGAGCTTCGGGCGCAATGTATTATTTGGCATTCCCGGCTATCTTGAAGAAGTTCGCTCGGATGTGGTACTCGAGCCTGTGCCCAGATACCATCGATTCCTTTTTCGAGTTAGAAAAAATATTTATCTTGCATTTCAGGACCTACCGCAAGACTACTCGAAATACGGACACACTATTCCTCCTTCACCAGAATGAAGGAGAGAGCCTAAGAGATTACATCTCCAGGTTCAATGCGGTCACGCTTGAGATCCCCGATCTCAACGAGCATGTGGCCATGTCAGCACTGAAGAAGGGGCTTCGAACCTCCAGGCTTATTTTTTTCCTAGACAAGAAGTTCCTAAAAGCTATGCTGAGCTCATATCAAGGGCTCAGAAATATGTCGATACCGAAGAGCAGGCAGCGAATCGACGTTGACTAAGGGAAACCCCTTCAAAGAAGAAGAATAACATGGGGCAAGGCCCCCAAACTCCCAACAACAACGGTGGCAGATATGCAGACCGCCGAAGAAGCCCTCCAAAGCCCAGAGCATTGGGAGGAAGATTCGACTCCTACACCCCCCTCAACCTCCCTCGAGAGAAGATCCTCATGGAGATAGAAAAAGAAAACTATCTCCAACGGTCCCGTCCCATGAAGGCCTCCTCTTCCGCAAGGAACAGGAATAAATTCTGTCGATTCCACCGGGACCATGGCCACAACACAGAAGAATGCATCTAGCTGAGGGATGCGATCGAGGATCTCATCAAGAGAGGATACCTGGAGCGGTACATCGGTCGCCAGGGACCCCGGTGGGAAGCAACTGTTCCCCAGCCACCTCCCGAAGAGGCCGAATTGCTAAATCAAAGGCCTACCAACGGAGGTGCAGGGATGATACACCGGCCCACCAACTGGAGAAGGGATGAAGATGAAGCCTCAAAGCTTCTCAACCCTACTCAACTCAAAATGGCTAGTTGCATCGACAGAACGACAACAGCTTGAATGACCCGATCTAAAAAATCGGTCAACTGTGCAAAGGAGAGTCTGATCCACTCACCTTATCGGTATGCCCGACGAGCGCAATGGATGGTCTAACCAGGCCACCAAAATGATCAAAGGTACAGGAATGGTTTTCGTAACCTACCCTACGATGAATCCGAACACGCACCGAGGCGGGCCCGAATAACCTACCTTAATCACGACAAAAAGTGTACAGGGATGGTGTAAACACCCTACCATACGGAAAATACGAACACGTGCCTAAAAGGACCACTGTTGTCCTCTCTGTCAACAACAAACACTCTCAGAACGGTCTAACGGACACTACTTCTTCCCTACAGACAGCAAGTGGTCTACGGAGTCTACATTATGGACAAATCGTGATGCAACACATCGCAGAAAATACACGAGAAGAGGTAAAAGAAAAGATCTTTCATTCCTTTCAAATTTTTACAAAAAGAAAAGAAAGAGAAAAGAAAGAAAGAAACTCTCTTAAAGAAAGATTAAAAAAAAAGGCTCTATGGCAGCCCACTTCGGAAAGTCCGACTCCGGTCGGAAAGGCTCTAGGGCAACCCACTTCCGGCAAAGGCTCTAGGGCAGCCCGCTTCCGAAAGTCCGACTCCGGTCGGCAAAGGCTCTAGGACAGCCCACTTCCGAAAGTCCGACTCCGGTCGGCAAAGGCTCTAGGGCAGCCCGCTTCCGAAAGTTCGACTTCGGTCGGCAAAGGCTCTAGGGCAGTCCATTTTCGAAAGTCCGACTTCGATCAGCAAAGGCTCTAGGGCAGCCCGCTTCCGAAAGTCCGACTCCGGTCGGCAAAGGCTCTAGGGCAGCCCGCTTCCGAAAGTCCGACTCCGGTCGGCAAAGGCTCTAGGGCAGCCCGCTTCCGAAAGTCCGACTCCGATCGGCAGAGGCTCTAGGACAGCCCACTTGCGACTAACCGCCAGGATAAGATCTATCCTTCATCCAACGAGACAAGAAGAGATTGCCTCAGGGCTACCTACTTTTTTCCAATCCAGGAATGGCACCTGTCCACCATCTGATTCTCAGATCGTGATGGGCAGCCCAATAGAGATCCCGTAATCATTCACTGCGCCATCTCTCAGGAACAAAACGACAAGGCCATAGTACTCTCACTTCTCGAGGCAGATCTTTGCTTCGACAACTGAGTAGGGGGACAACTATTGGGATATCCTGGTTCAGCTACGAACCAAGCTCCGGTTCGACTTATCGAAGCCCGGTTCTCTGGACCACGGACTTCGGATTCCATTTCGAAAGTCCAACTTCGGTCGGCAAAGGCTCTAGGGCAGCACACTTCCGAAAGTCCAACTCTGGTCGGTAGAGGCTCTAGGGCAGCCCACTTGCGACTGACTGCCAGGATAAGATCTATCATTCATCCAACGGGACAAGAAGAGATAGCCTCAGGGCCACCTACTTTTTTCCAATCCGGGAATGGCACATGTCCACCATCTGATTCTCAGATCGTGATGGACAGCCCAATAGAGGTCCCGTAATCATTTACTGCACCGTCTCTCAGGAAGAAAGAGACAAGGCCATAATACTCTCACTTTTTGAGGCAGATCTTCGCTTCGACAACTGAAAGTAGGGGGCAACTGTTGGGATATCCTGGTTCAGCTACGAGCCAGGCTCCGGTTCGACTTATCGAAGCCCCAGTTTTCTAGACTACGGACTTCGGACTTAGCGAAGGCCAACCGCAAGCAACTCAAGGCTTCACACCGAACTACAACATCCGAAGGCCAGTCCTTCGGGTAGCACCTTCGGCCCCGGCCGAAGTCTGAACTACTCATCGACTTCCGAAGATACGAACTTCGGTCCCCGTCGTAGACATGATCTCCGGCCTCGGGGAAATACCAAGCCTTCGACCCATGCAAGAGGAAACCCAAAGCTTGAACCACAATCTGTTCCAAAAAGGAAACTGTAACCAACGGTTACAATCGACACTCATCATGCCATGATTATGGCATGCAATTCCTGCAGCCACGCCTCCATCTGGCCGGAACCACTCATTGACAATCCATGATCGCCAATCATGTAAGAGATCGGCTTCCCATGATCTCCGGAAAAAGAGCGGGCCACAGACCGGAGGCCATCTTTTAAATATGGGTAGGAAGGATGGCTCGAGAGGGACGCGCGTGAATAATCTCGCACACATACACTTTCAATCTCCAAGAATTCTTTTTATCTTCCACTCTCGACATCTTCCCCATTCCGTGGCTGGAATCCGTCACTGACTTAGGCATCGGAGTGTCCCCCACCGGAACAACTCCGGCAAGGGACCTGTTTTACAGGTAAACCAGGGAGCAGTCCTGCGATGCAGCGGTTTTGACCGGTCGATCCAGAGACTCCACGCCAATGGATGGTTTTGGCTAAGCACATTTCTTTGAATCTCAATAGATTGGTGCTAATTGTGATGCAATGGGCATCTAACGAAAATGAATGCAGCAGGCGTGCACGACTTGTGTTGGGTAGCGATGGTAGTATCTTCGGCGGTCCACCGTTTGGATGTTTATTATCTCGTTTAGGCCTTTAACAATGATCAACATGATAGCGATTGTAATTGATCATCATACATCCCCTAAAGGATTAGCAATTAAAGGTGCGTACCCGGTTGAACAAGGAAGTCAGACACAATACAATGAGTCTTGAACTGGCCAGGCAACGAATGCAATTCTTAGGTATTCAACCTTAACAACCAGATAATTCATAATAGTTTTAACCAGCAAAATCTAAAATATCTATTTGCAGAATTCATGCATCTCGGTAGAGTTTATATACTCGATTTTTTCTATATCTTGTGTCGGGTATTCTTTGGAATTTAAACTTAGAATATATTGATATATTCTTTTTAAAGAAAAACAATATATGGACATATCAACAGGAGAGCAGATCGAGATACTGACAACTAATCTTTCATTTACCCGCAACAACTGATACACGATGTTAATTTATTCTTTTTGACCAAACTCGTGGTAAAAAAACCACCACGCAGAGCAGAGATATTGCCAACAATTAATACATGATCTTTTTAAAGAAACACAATTAATATAAGCGGAGAGTAGAGATGTTGCCTACTGATCTTTCATTTACCTATGACAATTAATATATAAACTTTATTATTTTTTTTGAGCAAAACTGCTGGTAGTAAAAACCACCGCACATCATTTTTTGCGTCATGAAGATTACCATGCAATAATGTAATTATATATAGGAAAAATTAAAACAATGCGAGGCTTGAACTGGGGCTTGCCCTAGTGGCCACGGATGTCTCGTAAATAATTAGAGGTCTTATAGATTCAATTCTTGGATGGTGCATCCCAAATAATTTAGACCGAAACAGTTATAGCACATGGTAGATCTCCCACCCTTAGTTTCTTTCAGAAAATATCTGATGCACTGATCATTTAGGACTCACAGAGCACTTGGAGATTGTGGGAAAAAAAAAAAAAAAACACACACACACACACACACAGAAATTTGCCGGCATGTTCAAGAGTCATGCATGGTACAGAGGAAAAGAAAAAAACCAGGACAGTTGATAGAATTCTGAATGCAACACAAGTCATCCATGGTTCCGGAAAACTCAACCGAACCACTTATAATTACGGCTCCGTAACAGTTGCTACTTTAGATCATGGCAACAACTACTTCAACATGAAGATATCTAGGCATTTCCTTCTTCATTGTAGCCAAAAATCTTTCCAATAGGGCCATGATGCAGTTGATGGTAACTTTGCCGATAGAACTAACTGTAAGAAGTGCTACGGAGACTAAAACCAAGGTGCATGCATGCATGGTTTATCTAAGCGTAAAACACGGACCTAACACATTTCACATGCATGACATTCTGATGCCACCCATTTGCTGAGCAATTCGGCATGCTCCATTTCAAAGCCACATGGTACTGTCTGCAAGGGGAGTAATGGTGGGCAGTACCAATAGGAGGAGGATGGTAACCACAACATGCATGACTGACGAAATGAGAGCTTCTTGTTGTTGTTCATAAAGGAAATGTCTTTTCCCATGATGGGAGCGGTCAATAGAGAGCAGCTGTTTTATAAGCCAAGGGGTTGAACATGGGTTCACTTCTCATGGCCACCAGCCCTGCCATGAGCCAGCTTTAGACCCATCACAAATCCATGCATGGCACACTAATTAAATGCTGTCTACTCATTGAAGGTTCCTAAGCTATTTCCCCCACCCCCTTCACTCCTCACGGCCAGGGAAAAGAAGACTTTTTTGAGTGCTTACCAGCGAGCCACTCACATAGTCACATGTGAAGTAGGGGGCCAGACGATTAATTGTACTTTTTGGGAACATTTAAGGCACTAGATATTTATTTCCCTTCTTCAATTCAAAAGATGAAAGGAAGGGCAGTGCTGCTTTGCCATTAGGTCATGGCATGCATGAGAGTCTTTTGAGGCCTTTTCTTTTACAGCTTGTGGTTGCATGCATGCATGGATTGCCAGGTGATGGCATGTCATATTTGTAAATTTATAAAGAGAAGAAAAAGGTCATCAAAACTCTTCACATGTGATGCATTTAACCCTATCAACATACTACCAATTAAGCCTCATCTCTGCCTTTTTTTTTTTTTTTTTTCCTTTTATAAATTCTTACACCCATGACCTGCAAAATCTGTAACATATATGGTAACATCTATATCGTATGTGTTTTTCTTCTTTTAGAAGATATTTGGTTCATGGCTAGAATTGGAATAAGAATTATAATCAGAATTGAAATGAAAATCTGACGATTTCTCTTTGGTTCGTAATCTGAATCAGGATCCAGATGGGATTTGAATATCGTTACTCTTTTTTCCATTTCCATGCTTCAAAAAAAAAAAAAAGGGGGGGTAAAACTTTCATGGTCTTTTATAAGAGTAATTCAGGTGTGAATCCTCCCGAAGTTGCTGAAGAGTCCTAATCAAATCCAGCCAATCCATTTAGTGAGCTTTCAATGGCGGGGCCCGATAAACCGATGAGCGAGGAGGTCTCCATCCGAGGTCCACTTCATTGCATAAACATTGATTAAGACCTCGGTGCGACTCTAACCTGATCATGGAGAACGGCTCCATGCAGAATTGGATCTTAATTTTGGGTGCATTCATCTCTTCTCGTTCTCCATGGCATCAGTTTGGTTCGTGACTTGGCCGGCTCCCATGGAAGATACTTTATTATGTTTTATTTGAGAATTCTCTGATCGATAGCTGAAAAACTGAAACTGTAAATAGAAAACATCTTACTCAAAGGGAAAAAAAAAGCACACACTAGTGTGTATTGAAAACATTCCCATATATTGGATAAATTATGAAACACTTTTTATAGCAGGCACCAGGTAATTTACACTTCTTCCCTTGCATTGATGGATCACTTTCTCATCAAAGCATCATTAGAACTTACCAAATTAGTTCATTAATTACCTACCCAGCAGAAGAAAGGGGGAAAGTTAATAGAAAACAAGCAAAAGGCTAACAACATCCTAGCTCTTTGATTAGAACAACAATTCGGAAGCATCATCCAGTGCCATGTCAAGAAGGCTCAACGGACCTTGCCCAACACTCTCATCAAGCAACCATGACTCGATAAGGGAGAGGGGCTCTTGGGCCTCGAGTATTGGCTTTCTGTCCTCCCACAGAAGGCTGGTCTCGGATGCCTCCGGCGTCGAGGAGTCGAGCCCGAACAACAACGACTCAAGCGGCTCCGGCGAGCGGATGCGGTTGGCGGCGCTTGGCGTCCCCTGGCTGCAAGCTGAGTCGGTCTGCGTTGATCCCGAATTAGCCTGGCAAGCGTCGGGCCTCGTCGATTTCCTCATCCAACCCTCGAGAAGCCGAGATATGTTCTCGGTGCTTGATGCGTAGGCCGACGGCCTGGTGCTCCCGGAGGAGGCCTTGGAGTTGGATAAGCAATTGTGCTTATCAAGAGACAAGGCTTCACAAAGAGCTTGCTTTGCAGTGTTGATGTCGGTCTGGAGCCTCCTCTCCCACTGGCCTTTGGAGATGGACTGATGGCTTGAGACCCCACCGCCAGTCAGGCCATCAGCACCAGCTTCGAGCTTTTTGAGCTTCTTCTTCAGGTGGGTGTTCCAGTAGTTCTTGATGTCGTTATCCGTTCTCTCAGGGAGGTAAGAAGCTATGGCTGCCCACCTGCATTCAATAATACCGAGATGATGAGAAGAGAATTAATCCAGACCATAATTACATCCGGAGGAAAATTGAGGACTCGATCCATCTCATATCTCAGATCCTAGTCTTCACCTATTGCCCAAAAGAGCTTGAAGGTGGATGATGAGCTTCTCCTCCTGATCGGTGAAGTTGCCACGCTTGATCCCTGGCCTAAGGTAGTTTGTCCATCTAAGCCTACAGCTCTTGCTGCATCTCAGTAGGCCTGGAAGATAAAAGAAGATATCCATATGTATTTTATGAGCTAGATTATAAAAACCAAAGAAAATAGACCTGCAACCTAAAACTTCAAATCTTATGAGCTCCCTAGCTAGGTCCGGTCTCCCCAAAAACTATCTGGCCCCTTTGGTTCTAGATCCCTGTGACATCATATATGATGACCTTATCCAAAAGAAACATATATATCAAAATTATAAGTAGAAGGCCAGCATGCATGACAAAAATCTTCTACTTAATTTAAAAAAAAAAAAAAAAAAAATGCACGTCTTATTTAGAAAGAAGATCCTATTGCTCAACAAAAAAGAAAAGAAAGAAAGAAGTTTATATAATACCATTTTAAGAATCCGAATGTCCTTTTGTGTCTGAGAGTAACCATGCCAAAGACCCACTCAAGAGAGGTTGCAAGAGATATATACATATATACGAAGTAAAAGAAGGCTCACCTGTCTTGGCAGGAACAGCCCTCCAGTTCCCAGGGCCATGTTCTTGGATGTAAGAGACCAGGATTATGTCCTCTTCTGGAGTCCAAGGGCCCTTCTTCACACCAACTTTGTCACAACAAGGTGGTCTCCCCATGTCCCTCTCCTCCTCTTTTCCGTTCGCCTTGGGAAGAAAGGGAGAAAGAGCTATTTTCTATATATGTTGGGTTCTTTCTCCTTCCCTTCCTCCTATTTGGCTCAACTCTTGGAAGGCTATGACAAGGGTCCAAGGCCACTGGCTTCTACTCATCACATATATTATATATACACACACAAAAGAGAACTTGGGGGAAGGATGAGCTCAGGGCTCGCTGACCCTTTGGAAGGCAAGGTGGAGGCCTGGGAGGCTGGAAGAGTCAAAAAACCGAAAAAGAAAAGGACGGCAAGGAGCATTTACTCAGAGGCCTCTCAAAAGTCAGCTTGATGGAGTGGAAGGCCTTCCCCCACCGCCTCGCATAACCGCGTGCATTCAATGTGGTTTCACCGGGAAAGCCCCTAAGCCTTTTCTTTTGATCTCTCAGTGGCGTTATTTTTTGAGTAAATATCATAAAAATATTATTCCATTTTTTTATTGATTAATTCATTTTTATTTTTATATTTTTTTAAGATGGGTAAATTTTTTTTGATAATATTTATTTATAAAATAAAAAAAATGTATTCATAAATTATTTTTTACGTACATGTAAACATTCAATTTTATTTTAAAAATATCCTCCTCCTAGTTTTAATGCCTATCCATTTAATGTTCATTAACTAATTTATCTACTGCTTTCAAACTTTAGTTTTTATAAAGTTATTATAAAAAATATGGATAAATTTTAGTAAGTTATTCAAAAAAATAATAATATAAAAAACATGGATAACAAATTTTGAAACTACTTTTTTATGTATTAAATAAATTATTTTTTATTTAAATATTATCTTAAAAATATTTATTCAGAAAAATATAGATTTCTAGCTAAATCTTTTATCCGTAAAAGAATGGGCCCTTATGGGTTATTATGAGAACAAAGTTTAAACGGCTAGTTGTCATTATTTGTAGCACTAGAGGTGAAAGTTTTATCCTGAATTTGATTGGGATAGTAAGGGAAAGGATGAGAAGGATTGAAAAGATAGATGATCTTCACATATTTTCTATTTATTATTTAATTTCAAAAATTTAGATGTAATAGATAAAAATGATAAATTTTTTATCCACTGGATCCATCATTTTGTATCCTTCTAAATTAGAAGGATGAGAAAGAATGTGTTATACCCAATCGGCTTTTTCATGAACCGGATCGGAGTCGACAGCCCTTTGGCCGGAGCGGATCAAGGGTCCGACCGATCCACCTTCAGCAGGGATCCAACTGATCCACCTTGAGCAGGGATCCGACCGACCCACTCCAGCAGAGGTCCGAACAACCTGCTGTAGTAGAGGTCCGTCCGACCCACTCCATCAAGGGTCCGACCAATCCACCTTCAGCAGGGATCCGACCGATCCACTCCATCAGAGGTCTGAACGACCCGCTGTAGTAGAGGTCCGTTCGACCCACTTCTTCAGAGGTCTATCCGACCCACTTCTTCAGAGGTCCGTCCGACCCACTCCAGCAGAGGTCTGAATAACCCACTGTAGCAAAGGTTCGACCGACCCACCTTCTGCAGAACCTCATCTGAAGGCTCCAGAAGCCTCTTCCAGCTAGTACCAGAATTCTATTGCAACAGATCCCACGACATGGCCATGTCCTGGTGCCACCTGGCCACTATCCTGATTCTCATAGGGGCAAATCGGACATTCTCAACCTATCCCCTAACAGAATTTGGTAGTATTCTTGCTTATATAAGGTAATGGGGGACCTCGAATAAAGGGCTAAGTATTCTCTTCCTGCTCGATAAGCTTATCTCCTTGATTCCTCCATTCTGTTGCCCTCAAGCTTCCGCTAACTTAAGCATCGAAGTGTCCCCCGCCGGAACGCCACCGGCCCTTGAAATTTTTTTTGTAGGAACCGAGAGAAGAGCACTCCAGCCAAGCCCGCCTGAACCCGGTCCGGGAGAAGTCGCAGCAACAAATTGGTGCTAGAGAAAGGGGCCTATGTTTTTCCTTCTCTAAAAGGAGGAGTCCACCCACTAAGTAAGACAATGGCAAAGGGAAGAGCCCAGAACACCTCCGCCAAGAGAGGTCACTCTCCGTCCAGGTCAGAAGGACCTCTCAGGACGAACGTCGCCGAGCCCACCATCACTCTGGGACAGCAGCAGTTCCAGACTCTTCTAAACCGCATCGACACCCTTGCTGCCACGGTTCAGAACCTCCAGGACGTAGCTAACGACCGGCAGTAGCTGCCTGCAGCATCTCGCATCAACCACCAGCCTGCTGCTAAGGGAAGCCGACGGCGTGAAGTCCCTCAGCCCCATTTCGATGATGTTCCTGAGCCCCGAAGGTCCTAGAGGACTCATGTTGATGGGAAGAGAGTGAAGTCTGCCTCACCCTCCTCCACTGACTCAGTCCTCGATGGTGACCAGCATTACGGCAAGGTCCCGAGGGACTACACTAGTAAACTCCAACGCATGAAGGAGCAGACCGCTGTGCTAACCGATCGGCAAAAAGTCGACGGGAGGCAGGCGTACGACTCCCGCCCGGCTTTTTTTATCGAAATCATGGGGGAGCCCATCCCTCACCACTTCAAGATACTACAGGTGGACCCCTATGATGGTACCGCCAATACACTGAACCATATAGGTACTTATAAGGCCCACATGATGGTGCAAGGCACCTCCGATGCCCTCCACTGCATCGCCTTCCTTGCGACCCTCAAGAAGGCGGCTCGGATGTGGTTCTCCACTATCCGACCAAGTATGATCCACTCCTTCCCTCAGCTTGAAAAACTCTCTTCCATTTCAGGACTTGCAGTCGGATGCCGAGGAACACCGATTGCCTCTTCCTCGTATTGCAAAAGGAGGGAGAGACCATCCATTATTTCATGGCCCATTTCAACTCAGCGGTCATAGAGATCCCATATCTGAACGAAGATGTAGCTATGTCAGGCTTCAAGAGAGGGCTGCGCTCGTCCAGACTCACCTTCTCCTTGGACAAGAAATTCCCGACAAACTACTCCGAGCTACTGGCCGGGGCACAAAAGTACGTCCTGACAGAAGAACAGGCGACAAGCCGATGCAAGGTTGAAGAGAGGTCGGCTCCCAAAAAGTATAGCGATAAGGCTCCTGAAGTTCGACCTCCCAGCAATAGCAACAACTCGACCCGATGCCATAGTCCAAAGTCGAAGGACTTTCTCAGGAGGTTCGAAACTTATGCACCCCTCTCCCTTCCGAGGGAGAAGATCCTCCTGGAAATTGAGAACGAGGAACGAGACCTTCCTGCAAAGGCCTCGTCCGATGAGGGGCCCCTCTGCATCCATAAATAGAGACAAATAGTGCCGGTTCCATCGAGACCACGGACACAATACTGAAGACTGTTTCCAGTTGAAGAATGTGATTGAAGACCTCATTAGGAGGGGGTACCTGCACAAGTATGTCCGACCCCAGAGGAATTGGGCTGAGACTTCGATTGCCAGAGATGCCCCAGAGGAGTTAGAGCTTCTCAATCAGCGTCCGACCAACGGGAATGTTAGCATGCTACACCATCAGTCTGACTGAAGATATGAAGAAGACCAGGACATTGTGAAGAGGTCTAGGGGTTCTAATGTAATTAGCTTCTCAGACGAAGACCTCCTAGAATCCCATGTCTCTCGGAATGATCCTGTAGTTGTGTTGGCAGTGATTACCAACTATGATGTAAGGAGGATCCTTATTGATAATGGAAGCTCTACGAAAGTATTGTTGTATAATGCTTTTGTCAGAATGAACCTGTCCAGATCAAAGCTGCATGAATCCCCTATGCCGTTGACGGGCTTTGGAGGAAACTCCATCGGAGTGGAAGGGGAAATAACTCTGCTCGTGACCATCGGGATGGAGCCTTTCCAGAAGACTCTCCCCATTAACTTTATAGTCATACGTACGACCTCAGCGTACAACTCCATTTTGGGCCGACCAGCTCTCAACAAGTTCCGGGCCATAGTCTCTACCTACCACCTGCTGGCAAAATTTTTGACTCGGAACGAGGTCGGAGTTATGAGGGGAGACCGCAGGATGGCCAGGCAATGCTTAACTATCCAAGGCAGGTAGTTGAACGATCATTCCGCTCTGGAACAACTTGACCCTAGGGCCGAAGCCGACGGTCGCGGCCAATCAGTCGAAAGGATTTGTTCATTCCCCTTCGGGAGGACGATCCCACCAAGGTCCTTCAAATTGGAAGCACTCTCAGTGAAGAGGTCAAGCTAGAGCTGATCAGCTTTTTGCAGGACAATGCCGATGTCTTTGCTTGGTCGGCATTGGACATGCCAGGTATCCTGCCAGAAGTCATAACTCACCAGCTTAAAGTAGATCCGGCCTATAAGCCTGTCAGACAGAAGAAGAGGAGCTTTGCTCCTGAAAGACAGAGGGCAATTGACGAGAAGGTCAAGAAGCTCTCCGATGTTGGCTTCATCATAGAGGTTTATTATTCCGACTGGCTGGCAAATGTTCTAATGGTAAGGAAAGCTAATGAAAAATGAAGGATATGTGTGGATTACACCGACCTCAATAAGGTTTGTCCGAAGGATAGCTTTTCCTTGCCAAAGATTGACCAACTGGTGGATGCCACAACCGGTCATCAGCTTTTGAGTTTCATGGATGCCTTCTCTGATTATAACCAAATCAGGATGCATCCGAAGGATGAAGAGAAGACAGCCTTTGTCATCGACAAAGGACTGTATTGCTACAAAATGATGCCCTTCAGCCTGAAGAATGCCGGTGCCACTTTTCAAAGGCTGATCAACCGGGTCTTCAAAGGGCAGCTTGGAAAGAATATGAAGGTATATGTTGATGATATGATAGTCAAAAGCCTCCATAGAGCCAACCACATTAGAGACATATAGGAGTCCTTTAATGCTTTAAGGCATCACCGGATGAAGCTGAATCCGGCCAAGTGCACCTTTGGGGTGACCTCCGAAAAATTCCTTGGCTTCTTGGTCATGCAAAGAGGAATCGAGGTCAATCCTGATAAAATCAAAGCGGTTATCGATATGGGGCATCCGACCAATAAAAAGTAAGTGCAAGAACTTATGAGCTGAATAGCCTCTCTAAGCCGCTTTATTTTCCGGTCGGCTGAGAAGTCCCTACCTTTCTTTAAGACCTTGCGACGGTCGGACCGCTTCCATTGGACTGACGAGTATCGGTCGGCCTTCAAGGCACTGAAGGCTTATCTGAAGAACCCTCCATTGTTGGCTAAGCGACAGAGGGAGAGCCCTTATATTTGTACCTGTCAGCATCCAACGAGGCAGTGAGCTCCATCCTTATTCGGATAGGGGAGAATAATCAACAAAAGCCTATCTATTATATCAGCAAGGTCCTCCATGATGCCGAGACAAGATACACCAAGATGCAGAAATTGATTTATTCCTTGATCATAGCAGCCAAGCACTTGCGACCCTACTTTCAAGCGCATCCGATTGTTCAACTGTCTGACCAACCTCTTAAGGCAATCCTTAGGAGTCCGGACATATCTGATCGGCTTACCAAATGGGCTGTCAAGCTTGGCAGATTTGACATCTCTTTCCAGTCTCGGTCGGCCATGAAGGTTTAGGTAATTGCTGACTTCATTACAGAATATACCCGAGGACAGGAGGTACCTTCACAAGTTGCCGATGCACCTAAAGATGATGCAATTGAAGAAGCAGAACCTGCTTGGACCCTCCATGTGGACGGAGCGTCCAACCTTGCAGGCTGTGGAGCGGGCCTGATCCTAGTCGACCCTGACGGACAGAGCTTGGAGTATGCTTTACACTTTGCATTTCAAGTATCAAATAATCAAGCAAAATATGAAGCCCTCCTTGTAGGACTAAGAATAGCCGATGAGTTGGGCATCAACCGAATCATGGCCTTCTCTGACTCTCAGCTGGTGGTGAACCAGGTGAAGGACGAATTCGAGATGAGAGATCCGACCTTGGCCAAGTACTTGAGCAAGGTACAAAGTCTCATGACTCGACTTAAATTATTTGAAATCCTCCATATACCTCGATTGTAGAACTCCCAGGAGGATGCTTTGTCACGGTTGGCTATGGCCGCTACCAACACCTCCGACCGAACCTTTATGGAGTATCTGCAGCACCCAAGCATTGCTGAAGAACCGACAAAAGTCTACCAAGTAGAGCAAGAAGCCTCTTGGATGGACCCAATCTTTGCAATTCTTGTCAAAGGGACTCTACTGGAAATTACAACCGAGGCCAAGCATGTATGATGGATGGTCTCAAAGTACGTCATCCTCGACGGCACTCTTTACAAGCGATCATTTTCGTAACCCTTGCTGAAGTGCTTGGGATCGATCGACGCCAACTACGTACTCAGAGAAGTGCACGAAGGCATCTGGGATGACCACTTGGGAGGAAGATCCCTGGCTTACAAAATTATCCGACAGGGATATTACTGGCCAACCATCCAGAGGGATGTGTCGAACTTCGTCAAAAAGTGTGACGCGTGTCAAAGATATTCCAATATTCATAGAAGGCCGGCCAGTCAGCTGATCCCACTCACCGCACCTTGGCCGTTCGCGCAATGGGGGATGAACATCTTGGGACTGTTCCTCCCAGCATCCGGCTAGCAAAAATTTTTGATTTTGGCCATTAATTACTTCACCAAATGGGTGGAGGCTGAGCCGCTAGCACAAATTACAGAAGCTAAAGCGGATAACTTTGTCCGGAACTGCATCATCTTTCGGTTCGGCATCCCACAAACGATCATCACCGATAATGGAAGGCAGTTCGACAATCCCAAATTTTGGGACTTCTATCAGTAATATCATATTTTACATCGACTAACATCAGTCGGTCATCCTCAATCCGATGGAGAAGTCGAAGTTATCAATTGGATGATCCTGCATGGCTTGAAGACTCGACTGAACGAAGCCAAAGGACTTTGGGCAGAAGAGCTTCACTCAGTGCTCTAGGCTTATCGGACTACCTCCTGAACGGTGATTGGGGAGACTCCATTCAATCTGACCTACGAAAGTAAAGTGTCATTCCTGTAAAAATTTTCTTACAATCCCTGCAGGTTGATCATTTTGCCGAACTGACCAACTCAGAGCAAAGGAGGGCTGACCTAAATCTACTTTGATGAAACTAGGCTCCATGCGGGCCTAAAGATGATGACTTACCATTAAAAGATAGTCAGATACTGCAACTCTCGAGTCAAGGCTCGAACCTTCTGGGTCGGAGACCTGGTTTTGCGGAGGATAGAAATTTCATGACCGACCGAACAAGAGAAACTCTCCCCCAATTAGGAAGGCCCTTATCGAGTTGTTGAAGTGATTCGAGCCAGAGCTTATCGACTCGAGCATTTGGATGGACGACAAGTGCCGCGTTCGTGGAATATAGACAACCTTCATAAATACTATCAATAAAGGCCATCACTTCTTCTACAAACCACTTCCAAAAGTCCGACTCCGGTCGGTAGAGGCTCTAGGGCAGCCCACTTCCAAAAAGTTTGACTCTGGTCGGCAGAAGCTGTAGGGAAGCCCACTTCCGAAAAGTCTGGCTCTGATCGGCAAAGGCTCTAGGGCAGCCCACTTTCGAAAAGTCCGACTCCGGTCAACAAAGGCTTTAGGACAGAAGCTCTAGGGCAGCCCACGTTCGAAAAGTCCAACTCCGGTCGGCAAAGGCTCTAGGGTAGCCCACTTCCGAAAAGTCTGACTCCAGTCGGCAGAGGCTCTAGGACAGTCCACTTCCAAATAGTCTGACTCCGGTCGGCAGAGGCTTCAAAATGGCCCACTTGAAGATCCGAACTCTTGTTCAAATGAGCCGACATACCAACACTTAGAAAAATTTCTAAGAGATTGGGTTCGGACTGAGCTCCTGTTCAGCAGCCACTTCGGAGGACTTATGTTCAAATTAAGCCAACGGACTAACACTTAGAAAAATTTCTAAGAGATTGGGTTCGAACTGGGCAATTGTTCAAAGTTTATTTTGGAAGGCTTGTGCTCATATTGAGCAGATTGTCCAATACTTAGAAACATTTTGAAAGAAAAAAATTTTGGTCAATCCGACCAATCCCACATTCACAGAAGATGCATCAAAAGAAAAATATAAATATGGGTTTGGACAAAGCCGACCGCTCATATTCAAATAAGCATACATCAAAGATATCAAAGGAAAGAAGAAGCTTTATTATTTAAATAAAAGTTTCATACAAAAGAGGGCAGACTGTTACAATTAGTCAACCTGGCCTAGTGGGTACAGAGAGGAGTTAGATGGAAAGGCTTTGGCTTTGGCTTCCGTCACCGTGTCCGAAGTCTCGGTCGGAACCCCTGATGGGCCTGCTTCAGAAGGAACGTGCGCATCGGCCCCACCATCGGTCGGGCGCTCCTCTCCCTCGACCAGCCGACTCAGCTGGGTGCTAGACAGGTCGAGTTCGGGGAAGATCTCGGCTACCTTCTTTAGGCAGTCGTTGGAGCCGCTCGTGTAGAATTCCGACACGGCCTCTTCTACCTCCTTTGTGAAGTTTGCGGAAGCCTTGTACTCTATCACGGTGTCACGAATCTGTTCCGCCGCCAGCACCTTGGCCTTGCTCAGCTAACCTGCCCACTTTGCTGCCACCGCCTGGTCAGCCTAAGCCCTCCTGTCGACTTCGACGGCCCGCTCCCTCTCTTTCTTCAACCGACGGGAGAGCTGGCCTTCGCCCTCTTCTTCTTCAGCCTAGCCTCCCGCTCGGCTAGCTAGTCCACAGGCACCTCGCCTCCTCCTTCGATGATTCGGCCTGAGCTTGGCCAGCCAACAGCTTCTCCTTCATGGCCTTCAGCGACGCCTCCATCACCGCTCAGGCCGCCTCCACCTCCTAAACCTTCTGGGCTGTGGCTTTGGTTGCAAAAAGTAGCTGACCTAGGCTATCATCCATTAGGGAGATCCCGTGAAGAAGCTGCAAGCAAGAGGCTGAGTTAGTCATGTACAAGACAAATGAGAAGAACAGGATAAGGGCGTGGAATTGGTGTCTTACCCTCATGAGGTCATGGTAAGAATCCTTCGCAACGTTGCTCAGGTTCCGCTGGATCGACTCCTCCTAGTCGGCGTCCATCATTGCCTCTCTGAGCAGGCCTAGCGCCTGCGTTGCATCCCGAAGAGTGTGCCAGTGTTGATGTGTTTCTCGGTGGACCCCTTCGACTACCTCTTTTTCGGCCACCCCCTTTCCCTTGTCCACAGGGGAACCACATCCACTGGCTCGGTGGGTGGTGGGGTTGGAGCCGTCACTGCGTCGGACAGCTCTGGCTGTTCCGGCTCCAGTCGGGTGGTCGACTGCCTAACAGGAGTGGAAGACCCCGACGCCTTTGCTGCCAATTGCTCCGACAAAGGGACGTCATCCTCGTCGGAGTCCACAGTCACAATAGGTGCGGGCCGCTCCTCTGCCCGCCTCTTCTTCAGCCTCTCTGTGGTCGGCTCCTCTTTCTCACCGCCCATTGGACAACCCTGGCTCTGTCCATCTTCATATTTTCTCCTGTTTCAAAGAAAGATTAAGGTGAACAAAGAGAAAGAAAACAACAGAATTCACAGCATAAAGAAAAGTTGGTCAACGATGGTGGCCCCCTGTCCTACCTAAGTGCATGTGGCTGCTGACCCCCGCCTGGTGAAGGGCGTTTTCTCGAAGCAATTCGCACACCATGGTAGGGCCGACCCCTTCCATGCCACTAAAGCTGGCTTGGTCGGCCATCAGTACTGTCCTTCCCTTGCAGATTCTCGGCCTTGGTTCCCTCCACAGCGGCTCAAAATTCCAAGGCTGGAGACTATCTACGAAGAAGAACTTGGCCTTCCACCCGTGGATGGCCGACGAGAGGCACCCTGATATTCTTCGGCCAGGGCGGGGACTAAACATCCACCACTCCTGGCTCCTAAAATCTTTCTTTAAAAGTAAAAAGTTGACGAAGAGGGAAAGTCTGGGTTCAGTTCCAGCCCTGTGACATAGGACCATGAAGCAGCTGATCACCCGAATGCTGTTCGGGGTCAGCTGCGTGTGGGTCACCCCATAAAAGATGAAGACCTCTACGAAGAAATCGCACAATGGGAACCTAAGGCCAGCCTTAAGGTAGTCTTCGTACATCAGAAGGTTTCCCAGCCCCAGTGGATTGTTCACTCTCCCTTCTCGGTCCAAGACTGTAAGGTGCAGGGTCGAAGGTATGTTATACCTTACCCTAAAGTTTCGACTCTCTCCCGGGTTATTTCCGATCAGATTTCGCTCGGGCCTGGTTCTCTACGTCTATGAACATAACCATGGCTGCCGGAAGCCTTTGATGTGAAGATGGAAGAAAGAAGGGAGGAACTGACTTGGAACTGGTTTCCTAGAAGATTGAAGGCGATGGAAGGGGGAGGCGCTCTCTTTCTCTCGAACGTGATTGTGGAAGGAAGTTCCTCTCAAGTCTCCCACATCCCCTTTTATAGACCTTCGGAGAGACGCCTCCCCCCGTCCCTCGAGCATCGTGACCCTTCCGTCAGGCGATATGACTCCCTACGCCATGGGAATTGAGGCGATAGATTGATGGGAGTAAACAGACGGCGATCCACGTGAATGCCAAATCAACGGCGAAGGGATCACCCCAGGCGTGGCACCGACTGTTCAGATGATGCCACATGGCACGACTCGTCTCCAGAGCCCAACGCTGAGCGGGCCAGACTGGCCCTTCATCATTGAGCCCCTTTTGTATTAACTGCATCTCCCTCACCCCCAACGTGGGGTTGACACCTGTCCCTGACACTGATCATGGGAGATTTGGAGTGACCAGATGCGACGCGCCCAATCAAATTCGCGGACATTTCAAGGACAAGCACAGTCTGCATAAGGATGGTGCTCTTGCCCTTCAAAGCCACGTGTCCTCCCAAAGGCCAATAGCAAGGGGGCAATTGTTATACCCAATCGGCTTTTTCCTGAACCGGACCGACAGCCCTTCGGTCAAAGCGGATCAAGGGTCCGACTGGTCCACCTTCAACAGGGATCCGATCGACCCACTCCAACAGAGGTCCGAACGACTTGCTATAGTAGAAGTCCGTCCGACCCACTCCATCAAGGGTCCGATCGATCCACCTTCAGCAGGGATCCAACCGACCCACTCCAACAGAGGTCTGAACAATCCACTGTAGTAGAGGTCCATCCGACCCACTCCACCAAGGATCCGAATGACCCGCTGTAGTAGAGGTCTGTCTGACCCACTTCTTCAGAGGTCCGTCTGACCCACTCCAGCAGAGGTCCGAATGACCCACTGTAGCAGAGGTCCGACCGACCCACTTCATCGAAGGTTCGACTGACCCACCTTCTGCAGGACCTCATCTGAAGGCTCCAGAAGCCTCTTCCAACTGGTACCAGAATTCTGTTGCAATAGATCCCATGACGTGGTCATGTTTTGGTGCCACCTGGCCACTATCCTGATTTTTCTAGGGATAAATCGGACATTCTCAGCTTATCCCCTAACAGAATTTGGCAGTATTTCGCACCTATAAGATAACGGGGGACCTCGAATAAAGGGCTAAGTATTTTCTTCCTGCTCTATAAGCTTATCTCCTTGATTTCTCCATTCTGTTGCCTTCAAGTTCCTGCTAACTTAAGCATCGGAGTGTCCCCTGCCGGAACGCCACTGGCTCTTGGAGACTTTTTTGCAAGAACTGGGAGAAGAGCGCTCCAGCCAAGCCTGCCTGAACCCGATCTAGGAGAAGTCGCAACAACAGAATGAATAGAGCATCTAAGAGGTAAATTATCGGTAGAATTATTCCTTATTAATTTTTTAACAAAAATATAGCACTTTTTTATTTTTTTATTTATAATATATATATATATTTTATCTATACTATTGATCCTATACTATTAAATTTTATTACTAATTATTTTAATTTTAACACATAATTATAATTATAATTATAATTAAATAATTAAAATTGTCTTCTTTTTTTATATATCTATGACTTTTAATTAACTATTTGCATAAAACTAATTAACTATTTAAATTTAGTTATAAATTAATTATTTATTTAGATAATTAATATATAAAAAATAAGTTAATTTATCATTAATTAATTTTATAAAATTATTTATTTAGGTAAATTAAATTAAATTAAATATTTATATAATTTCTTATATAATTATAAATTATAAATATTATAAGTTTACTTATTTTTTAATATAAATAAATATTATAAATTGATAATAATAATATTTTTATTAATAGATATTTTAGTAAAAATGTTATATAAATATCATCCGTCCATCATTTCATTCCAACTATACTAAATAAATGAGGTGATCATTTATATGCATCCATCCTTTTCTATTTTATCAAACTTTTTATATGCATCCATCCTTTTCTGTTTTATCAAACTTATAAAATGATGGATGGGAGATCTATCTATACTGTCTGTTGCACTCAATCGGCTTTTTCTGGATGGACCGGCACAGATGGGCCTCCGCCTGATCCGGCTGGCCCCCTCTTCTAAAGGTCTGAAGGTCGACCCACTGAAGGCCGATGCACTAAAGGCCGACCCATTGAAGGCCGACCTACTGAAGATCGCTCCACCCCACCAGAAGGCTGACCAGCCGATCCACTTCCATTGAGGTCCGACCGGTCTACTTCCCTTAAAGGCTTGATGGATATTCTTTTTCGGTCGAACGACTCACCCCTGTTAAGTCCGACTAGCTCATTCCCATCCTGCGAACTGCTCGAAGTAGGGCTGGAAATGGGCAGACCCAAAAGCCCATTATCTGGAACTGGACTGGGCCAGCTCAATAAACTTCAGGCCGGCCTGAATTGGTTCAGGCTTTGGACCAAATTTTAAGCATATTGGACTAGTAGTCTTAGGGCCGTAAAATAGAGTCCATTTAATTTTTGGGCCAAAGGGATATCCGGATTCGGTCCAAAAATTTTTAAAATATAGTCTTCGGGCCGGTCCAATGGGCTTTGGGCCGGCCCATTTTCAGCCTTAGCTCGAAGGCTCCAGAAGCCCTTTCCAGTTGGTATCAGAATTCTGTTACAACGGACTCTGCGACGTGGCCACGTCTCCGCGCCACCTGGCCACCACTCTGATTCTCCTAAGGATAAATCGGGACTTTTCAGCTTATCCTCTAACAGAATTTGGCAGCATTTCATGCCTATTTAAGGTAACTGGGGGATCTTCGCTGAAGGCTAAGTACACTCTTCCCTTCCCGTATGCTGTCTCTTTGATTTCTTCATTCTGTTGCCCTCATACTCCTGCTAACTTAAGCATCAGAGTGTCCCCCACCGGAACACCACCGGCGCTCAGGAAACTTTATTGCATATCGACTGGGAGAGGAGCACCCCAGCATAGCCGACCGAGCCCGATCCAGGAGAAGACGCGGCAACACTTTCCATTCTCTTTTTCATTCATCGTTTCTCTTCTATCAATTTGTGTTTTTCAACCCACTCTATGTATCAAACATAGGGTTCTTAGGACTTTTGTTTGTTACTTCGGTTGCTTTTTATTATTTTATGATTCTGAGTGTAAAGTCTTGAACCACTAATTATTAGCAGAAAAGATGGGTTTTTTCAAACTAGAAAAGGCTTCTTATGGCTATTGTTCTTTCAGGTAGCTGCTTCGCTTGGGCTCTTCCTGGTAACGAGTGCAAAGTTTTAAACCTCTAATTACCCGCAGTAAATGTGAGGGCTTTTAAGATAGAAAGCATTTCTCAATACTTCTTCTTTTTCTTTTTCTTTTTTAAAGGGTTTCTTAAGGCTTTTATTAGTTCTTTTAGTAGCTTTTCTTGAGCTTTTTTGGTTAGTGGAAAGTTTTCAATATATATTTTTTAGCAGTAAAAGAGAGAATTTTCAATCTAGGGTGAAACTCTAGCTGCAGTGCTTGTGGCTTTTAAAAGACATTTTCATGAGTTCTCAACCATCGAAGGAAAAAAAAAAAGATTTGTCATTATTGGTGGGCTTTGTGGTGTACATTTACTACGATGCTAGTTGGCATGGTGCTTTTCAATCAAAAACAAGAAGTTGGTGTGGTGCTTTCCATGGAAATGGAATTGGGTGATCCTTTTTTGGTAGAAGGTTGGATGGTTCTTGAACAGTCTGCCATTGGATAAGTATTTCAGTCAGCTAGTGGTTTTAAGTTCACAGTCTAATTTGAAACACTGATGTAATTGCTTTTCCAGGATGTCAGTTCCCACCCATCTCTTAGCTAGTGCTTGTAGTTTAGACCTTTTATATGGCAAAACATGCAACCAGGGATTCCTTTTTAATTTCTTTTTATTTCAAGAGAAATATTGCAAGCTGCTGAAGAGCAAGTCAGTCTAGAACCGAGTCAAAGAAAAGGGATAGCTTACACTAAGTTAAAATAAATAAATAGACAGATAACTAGATAGCTAAATAGAAAGAAAATAAGCAAAGCTTTTCCACAGGATTTTAGTAACCTTATATAGATGACCATCTAGACTCCCAAAATGAATTTATATATTATAAAATTGAGTTTTTCATTCACCCTTTTTCAACATATCCCAGCCAATTGGTCTCCTGTGAGTTGTGAAGCAGTCTCCCGCAGCCCTGTGTCGGTTCTGTCATCTGTGATCTCAGTCACTTGGTTGACTGCTTCTCACTTCCTGTAGCCAAACTAACCTGTTTCAAATATCACTAGCTTTATATATATATATATATATATATATATAAATTTTAGATCTCACCTTTCTGGGGACGGGTGCCAACTGGTTGATAGTAGCCTGGCTAAGAGCTACATTTAATCATCGCTTATTATCCTCATTACCTTGTACGTATCACTTGGTAACGCCTATACTTGACATCAAATATCACAATGCTATGATGCCAAGACCAAACATAGGACCTGCTAATACCTACAGGATTAGTGTCTGCTAGCCAGGGGTATAAAAAATTCTTATCAAACCATCTAAATTGCCTAATCTGGTTCAAACCGAATCAAATATGACAGTTTGATGGTTTAACTAATTCGATTCAATTTAATAAAATAAAAAAATTGAAATATAGATTTGTTTCTTGGTTTACTTATTAATATAAATTACTAAAATCTAATAGAACCGATTAACTAACATCATTTTATATATTTATATATACAAGGACATATCCATATTACATGTTTTGTATTTCTATTCCTTAGAATATCATGTAAGCCTGTTACTTTTATTTTTTTGCTTATGATCTTTCATCTTTCATCTTCCAGTGGCTTTCTGACTTCTTAGTTCTCTCTCGTATTTTTTATTTATTAAAAAATCAAATCGATCGATTTGTTTAAATCAAAAAATTATTTTTAAATATTTGAAAAAATTACTTAAATAAATCAAATTAAAAAAATTGATTGTATTTAATTAAATAGTTAATTTTTAAATATTTTTAAATTAAAAATATTAGTTTGGTTTCGAAAATTTTATTTAAAATTGGACGAACCGAACCATTTTCAATCCTAATACTGGCTGACACCTCATTAAGTCATGGGTGAAGTACTCCCCACGTTATGCTTCCTCCCCACCTTTGATTGAATGGAAATTAAATAATCCTGGACCTTAAGTGAGTCAACAATTCACAGGGGCAAGATCTCAGATATATCGTTTTAGTATTAATTATGTGCTTTACATAAAGTTGAAAGATAACCCACTTTTTCTTTTTCCCATTTCTTTTCACCCCTGAACGACCTCACAATTATACATCAATCCAAGCATCATTCTCAACATAGCTATCATGGTTGAAGATCAACTAAATTCAATCAAAATAGTCGGCAACGATGGGAAAGCACATCCATCCGAACAAGAAATAGCAGATACATTAGTGAATATATTAATAGTGTGAACAATCTAATAATATTTTATTTTGGGGGCATGTTAATTTGGTGCAATATCATGACCTCTCACGTATCACCATCAATTGTGACCTAGCACAGTCAATCCAATAGGCAATTTTGCAATTATATTCAAAGAGCATTGCAATCTATCTCAATTCATCATCAAAACCTAAATCGATCACTTCTAATTTGAAAGGGAAGGAAACCTATCGCATTTCAAAGACGAGAAAAGTAGTGCGCTCTGCGATAGTTCTAGAGTGACTTGGAAAGCGAGCTTGGGGTTTGGGGGTTCCATCGGAGTTTAGGGTTTTCATTGAAGGCCAGGGTTTGGGGGTTCCATCGGAGTTCAGGGTTCTCTGTCGGAGTTCCGGTGCTTCCTCGGTAGCCATGGCGGAGCCGGGGGAGTCGAGTGGGAAGGAGGGGAGGGAGGGAAGAAGCTCTGGGGAGGGTGATGGATCGTGGGAGAGAGTGGTTCAGGGTTTGGGTCGGGAGTCCTTCTGGTCCTCACCGAGGCTGCCGTCTGAGGATCTGGAGCTGCTCCAGGCCTACTTCACCAAGGTGTTGGAGCTGCCGGAGTTGGAGCTCGAGGAGGCAAGAAAGGAGTGAGCTAGGCTGGCTGTGGTGGTGCGAAGTCTGGGCCGTCGGGTATCCTCGGAGGCGGTGGCGAGGGAGATCCGGTCCAAGGCAGGGTTGACCTATGATCTGGAGGTCATCCCCCTGGCGGAAGATTACTTGGTGGTCCATCTGCAGTCAGCGAGGGAATGCTCCTCTGCTCGCTCTGGTGGATCTTGGTTTGCTGCCGGCCAGCTTCTAGTCATGGAGGACTGGGAGCCAGACTTTGTCCCGGAGCAAAGGAGCATCTAGAAGGTCGTCCTCTGGCTTAGGCTACCTGGGCTGCCTCTGGAGTTTTGGAAGCTTGCTTCCATGATGGCGGTGGCGAGGGAAGCGGGGAAACCCATTTTGGTTGATGGGTTTACTGATCATTTGAAGAAAGCAGGCTACGCACGGGTAAGGGTGGAGGTGGATGCAAGTCAACCGGTGAAGCCGAGAGTTCTCATACGAGGTAAATCTAAAATTTTCTGGCAGCGCTTTGTGTATGAGAATCTGCCCTTTCTTTGTTTCAACTGTGGTATCATCGACCATGACGAAGACGGTTGCTCTGCAATTGGTCCAAAGGTGGTGGGGGAGGGAAAAGAAAGGGGGAGGGGGGAGGAAGGGCTGCCTGGTGGTCAGGGGTTGGCCTCTACCTTGAACATGGAGATGCAAGGCAGTGGTCGCCCCAGATTTGGGCCGTGGATGCTTACCTCAAGAGCAAGGCTGTCGCGGTTGGTTTGGTCCCCTGTGAAGGAATGGAAAGCGGCGGAGGGGGGAGGTGTTGCTGGTAGATCCTCCTCGGATCTGCCCTTCTCGTCCCCTCCAGGACTTCTCCGACGATAGGTACGTCTTCCCCGAATTCCCCACCAGATTCTGATGGGTGGCAGAAGCCGTGCGAGGTGGCGCGCCGCCGATCGTCGATGCTGCACCCGGATGATGATACCCATAGGCCGGTTCCACGGGATTCTATCTTCGGGCCTTTGGTTAGACTGGGAGACAGCATGGAAGTGGGCATTGCGGATTCGGGCCCAGTGGATGCGGTAATGGTGGATTTCAGTTTGAGCCTCCTGAAACGGGGTCGAAGCCCACCGGCAGCCCGACCTTTGTCTCCTACTGGCCCAGTGAAGATGAGTTCCAATTCCGGCACCATCATAGCTGGCCTCTTTCCTCCAGCGGGCCAGAAGGGGAGATTATCGGTGTCGGCATCACCCCCGGCGGCAAAGGTTGTTACTTCTATTCCTTATATGGAGGGGCAAAAGGGGACTCAAGGGGCTACTTCTACTTCATTACCTACTAAAGTAGGGCTTTCTGTTGGAAGGGGGGGTGGGGGTTTAGGGGTGGTTGCGGGTGGGCGCTCCGGGGAGGTGACTAGGGGCAAGAAGGTGGTTTTGGGTTGGGCGGAGGTGGATAAGCAGAGTGCAGGGTGTCAGTGAGTGAGTGGGGATGTGGTGGGTTCTTCTGTGACCGGTTCGAAGGGGGGTGGTTCGGGACTGGAGGTTCTCAAGGGGAAAGGCCTGGCGATCCCGGGTCTGGCGGAGGGTGTTGATGCGGGGGAGGGAGTTATTGGGGGTGGCGGATCAAAGGGTAAGTCTATCCTTCAGGATGTCTCAGGGGTAGCTTTTGAGGGTGTCATAGGGGAGGGTGTTAAGGGGTGGTCTTGTGAAGTAACAGAGGAGAAGAAGGGTGTTGCTAGGGTTGGGGGCTCAGAGATGTCTTCTCAGGAGGTGTTGGCCCTGTCTGGGTAGGATGTGAGGCTGGGTGATAAGAAGCTCAAGAAGGGGGGGTTATCTTCTTTGATTGCTTCTGATCGAATTACTCAGGAGGGTGGGTTGCCTGTTATGGATCCATTTCCGATCAGCATTGGGGTGGATCGGAGAACCCAAGATCATGATGATATTGTGGGACAATTGAAGGTGGCTTTATTTCAAGAGACGAAGGTCCCTACGGTGGACAAGGTTGACTCTAAGCCTGGTGCTAAAGAGGGCAGTTGTGGGAACCCCTCTAGGGAGGGGTTGTTCAGGGGTTAGGTTTCCTTTTATATGAAGATATTATCATGGAATGCTAGAAGGGCAGGAAAACCTTCCTTTGCCTCTTCTTTTCACAGGTTATATCTTCTTCATCGTCCTGATATTTGTATTATTTTGGAAACCCGCCTATCTGGTCATTCTTTACAAAGGATCTGGCGATGCCTTCCCAAAGCTTGGAATCACTTCGCCATTGATTCCAGGGATTTATCGGGGGGGGGTATAGTAGCTTGGGATACAAGTGATGCCCGGATTGATGTGTTCCATAAGTCGGAGCATAATGCAATCATGGTCATCTCAGAAGATAATGGGCCATCTTGGATCATGTCGGCATTTATGCTAGCACTTGTTACAAGGAGCGAAGATATCTCTGGAATGAGGTATCTCAAGTCATTGATCAGGGATTCCTAACAGTTGTTATTGGAGATTTTAACTACATCACCAAAGTGGAGGAGAAGCGAGGAGGGATCCCCTTTTCCCAAAATGTGGCCACCAAGGAGTTCAATTATTTTTTGGACTCCAATGGTCTAATCGATTTGGGATTTATGGGAAATAGATACACCTGGTGCAACAATAGATCAGGGAGGGCTCGGGTCTGGGAAAGACTGGACAGAGCAGTTGCTACTACATCTTGGCTTTAGATGTATCCCAAGTTCTCAGTTCGGCATTTGGACAGGATCGCCTCGGATCACTGTCCGCTCCTGATGACCACCACCTATCTTCCTCCTATTCATGTGCCATTTAGATTTGAAAGAATATGTCTTTCTTATCCTAATTCCTGGGAAGTGGTTAGGGAGGTTTGGAGAATACCAATCAGAGGCAATGCTTAGTATATGTTGCCCAGGTGGCTTTTCCCAAGAGGGGGTGAATTGGGAATTACAAAATTTCTTGCAAATATGTGCACAAGTAATTCTTTTTAGTGGTTGAGTGTTGTGTTAATCAGAGAATAAATGCAAAAGCTAAAAAGTAAGTAAAGCACAATACAAACAAAACAAGTTTAGAGTGGTTCGGAGCAACCCAGCTCCTACGTCCACTATCCAAGTTCACAACTTGGGATTTCCACTATATCCCCTAAACCGGAATACAGTCGGATTGTTTTTCAGGCTCACAATCGCAACCTCTACACTTTGGTTTTTAAACCGGGCTCACCAAAAAAACCTACACTAGGTTTTCACAGGCTCACCTAGAACCTCTACACTTTGGTTTTCAGTAGGCTCACCAAAGAAACCTATTTGGTTTTTACAACCAGGCTCACCAATAACTCAAGGATTCTAAGAGTAGAAAGAAAAGCAATAGAAATGACAAACTAAGTTGTCTGGTGGTTGCCAATGCAGCTCGAGTGAAGCTCAATTGAATTATCTTCAATGCACTTCAATGGCTTCCTTGCTTTCTTCAAAAGATGCTTCAAGCTTCTGATAAGAGTTGGTGAAGGCTTGAAGACTGACTTCAAAGCTCAAGTGCTCTCTCTTCTTTCTTCAATAAATGTTCAATAAATGTTCAACAACTCATTAGTCTCTCTAAGGATGTTCTCATACCTCATTTATAGAGACTTCAACTGCCTTCCCTTGATTTTGAACGTTGTAGACCGTTGGAAAGTGACAGGTTACCGTTGGAGCACTTTTGGAATTTAAAATCAGAAGTATGGAACTAGATGTTGGAAGAGATCCCGTCATTCCAGTCGGCTCGGACATTCTTCGAGTCAGCTCGGATCAAGTTTGGGTCGGCTGGGTTAAACACCAGTCGGCTAGGTTCCACAGTCGAGAAAATAATTCACTTTGGATGAGTCGGCTAGGCTGAAATCTAGTTGGCTCAGATCCCAGAGGTTCTTAGAGCATTCTCAACCAAGTTCTGGACAAGTCGGCTGGGACTTGGTGCCAGTCAGCTGGGTCTGCGTGCCAAAGATTTTCTTTCTTGTGCCAGTGCCAGAGTCGGCTGGTTCCTTCATCCAATCGGCTCGAGATTGGTTCTTCAGCCAGACCAATTCTATTCTCCAGAAGTCTCATGCCAAGCTTTGAAGACTTCCTTAAGATCTTCTTACACCAAAATCAAGAGAAATTGAAGCTTGAAAACTAGTAGAAGCAACCCTTTATCTTTGATTTAAATAGAGAAATTTTTGTTGGGTTCTTCTTTACAAGATTCTAATTACTTACAACTCAACACAAAGAAATAAAGGTTGTAGGGTTTAAAAAATATATCAAAGTAGTCATCCTACAAAAACTTGTCAACCATTTGAAGAGTTGTTAGATAACCAAATATATGCTCCAATGTTTTGTTATCATCAAAATTACTTTAGGGTTCAACAATCTCCCCCTTATTGATGATGACAAAACACTAGGCATGAAAAAATCTATTCTATTCACAAGTATAGATGTATATCATAGTAAGCATTTACATTTGTTTGTCATATCACAATATTAACTGTATTCTCAAATGAGTATCAATGTATGCTATACAGTTATACACAAAGTCAATTCTATAAAGTGTAAGTGTCAAAGAATAAGTGCTTGTATGTATTAAGCAACATTAAGTATTGACAGTTAAATGTTATTAGTAGAGAGCAGAATATGAAACATTGAAGCAAATTAAACATGTATTTCTCCCCATTTTTATAAAATTTCTAATCAACATGAAATTTCTCCCCCTTTATCATTTATTTGAACACTTTAGCAGAAAAGGTATGCAATATTCATCAAGCTCCCCCTGTCTAATTAACTTTAGCAGTTCTATTTCAATTCATTAAGTTTCTTCTTTCATGCACTTTATTGTATAATAGTTCTCCCCCTTTTTGTCATCAAATCAAAAAGGTTATACAATTAAGCTCAGATTTTAAGTAGATTGAGATTGTTTTAAGATTTGTTTGAGATAATTTCACTTTCTCAAATTAGAGAGAGAATCCTATTTAAAAATATTAGAGAGTGTTAACAAGATAAAAGAAATACACACATATATCCAAAAGGATATTCATTGCATTTCCATTAAAAGATTCAGTACAATAAACATTACATAATCTTCAAAAAATTTTCAAAAAGTACTGAAATACATTGATTGGCATACATATTCTTCCTTAGGTACAGAAATACTAAAGACCTACTCACTATCAGATTCTTCCTTAGGTACATTGACACCATGCCAAGAAGCAGGTCTAGGAGGTCTACTAGAAGATGCATGAGGTGGAGGTGCTCTAGGATGGTGAGAAGTGGTAGGATCCCTAGAGGAAATAGGAGAAAGATCATACAAAGGTCTAGTCCAAGCAGTGATCTCCAAGGATCTAACAGTGCCACAGATTGAAACCATCTCCATCCAGATTATACCAAGTTGCTGTTCCATGTCCTTGAGGCTTGTAGGTACCTTGTTCACAGCCTCTTTCATTTCACCAATTTCCTTTTGCATTGACACAAGTTCAGAAGCTTGGACATTAGCAAAAGCTTCAGCAGATCCTCTAAGTCTTCCAAGTTCTAATATGATAATCCCAAAGCCTCGTGTGTAGTCATCTACCATTTGTCTTGTCTCTGCAATTGTTTCCAAAGTGCATTTGGCTTCATTCAACTCAGTTCTATACTCATTTAAGGTTGCATCAACTGAATTCTTTATGCCTTCAGAACTAGAAGATATAAGGTCTAGGATAGGTTGAAGTTCCACTTGAGATGCAGATCTTGAAGTTTCTATTACTTCAACTTTTCCTTGCAAACTTATAACATATTCTTCCAGTTGAGACAGTCTACCATCCACCGACTATTTTAGATCACCAAAAAGTGAAGTGATAGTCCTTGTCAGTGAATCAGTCAAAGCCTTCATCTGATCTTCAATTTGACTTTGGATGTTTGGAGGATGTGAAGCTGCAGGAGTGAAGTGTGGTAAAGGTATATCAGCTGCAGGCAAATCAAATTCAGGTGCAGGCATATCAAAATCAGGAAAAGGTACATCAGTCTCTTTAAAAGTGGCAGCAAGTTCAGGAAAGAGAGACTCTGGTTCGGGTGCAGGTGCAGTAGAGGTTCTAGCTGTTTCTTCATTCTCTTCTTCTTCTTCTTCACTGCTCAAACTACCAATTGCCCTGACATTAGTCCCTTTCTTTCTCCAAACACCTTCAACTTGAGTGTAACCCATTCTTTTTAGTGACTTGGAGGTGTAGACCTCAGTATGGTGCAGTTCAACTCCATCTTCACCTTCCAAATTCACTCTTTGAGACTTGAATAGCAGAGTTAACATCATTCCATAAGGTAAGCAAGATTAGCCTTTCTAACAGTCTCCTTCATTTGCATAATGATAATATGAGATAGATTTACAGGAGTCTTTTCCATGATATGTTCTATAAGGCATAGGTCTTTCTCACTTACCCAATCAAACCTTCCAGTTCTTTGCAAAAATATTCTACTGATAAAATTATGTAACAACCTCATTTCAAGTGATAAAGTGTTGGCAAAGACAGTTCCAATCCCACTGACATCTTCCTTGTTTTGAATAGTTCTCAAGGCCTTTTCTCTATCCTAAATTACTAAGAATTTCACCCCAATCTTCATAAAATCCAATAGGTTGTGTAGAACATCTTCATTGACAATAACTCTTCTTCCTTTAATTATAGATTCTACATGATTTGTACCCAATCTCAAATTTTCATAAAATGTCTTAATAAGAGAAGGGTAGGTTTTTTCATTTAGGGAGCAAAATTTCCTCCAACCTTGATCCTCAATCAAATCACCAATCTTCAACCCTATCTCCTTAATAAATTCAAAGTTGATACGATGGCCAGAGGTTACCAGTCTTGTGGACATTGAAGGGATTTGGCTTGGAGCACTTGGAGCGGCCCTTGCAGGTTCTTCCACAAGTTCTTCATGATGAAGAGTGGCAGTCGGCTCTTCTTGATGTCTCTTAGTTCTTCTTTCCCTTCCTACAGACGGAGCAGCCCGCAAGGAGCGTTTCCCGGTAGCACGTTTTGGAGCCATTGCTAGGAAGGAGGAAGAGATGACAGATTGGAGAGCTTAAAAGGGAGAGAGGAATATTTGGAATATGATTAGGAGAGGAATGAACGGTTAGAAAATTGAAATGGAGGTTAGAAAGCTCGGAATAAGGTCTACGCCCCAAAATAAAAAACTCATGCGCGATAATCCAGTCGACTCGAAAAAGCTCTAGAAAGGCTCGAGCTGGATAGGCCAGAACTTGCCCAAAACATACAGATAATCCAGTCGACTCGGTTGAGAACCAGTCGACTCGAGCAGAGAAATCAGGGTTTTGGAAATTTCAATCACAAATCTGAGAGATTTTGGAGAAAATTTCAAAGGAAACTTAGGCTCTATGATAGAGAATAAAATCAGGAGGTTCTCTAGATGATGTTTCCTTAAATTTGAAGGAATTAGATTAGAGAATTTAGAAAGGATCACAAAGTCCTAATTCACTTCTAATTAGTTCAAACCTATCTTGATTAAGTGTCTTAGTAAATATATCAGCTAATTGATCTTCAGTAGGAACAAAATCAAGCACTATATTATCATTTGAAACATGATCTCTAATAAAATGATGTCTAATTTCAATGTGCTTGGTTCTAGAATGTTGAATTGGATTATTTGTCAAATTGATAGTGCTTGTGTTATCACATTTAATTGAAATTTTAGATTGTGATACACCAAAGTCTTCTAGTTGTTGTTTAATCCATAACACTTGAGCACAACAACTACCAGCAGCCATGTACTCAGCCTCAGCTGTGGACAAGGCTACGGAGTTTTGCTTATTACAGTGCCATGAGATTAAATTCAATCCTAGAAATTGGCATGTACCGCTAGTACTTTTTCTATTTATTTTACAACCAGCATAGTCAACATCAGAGAATCCAATCAAATTCAGGGTAGAATGTTTAGAATACCAAATTCATAAATTACTTGTTCCTTTCAAATATTTAATTATTCTCTTAACAACAAGCAAATGTGTTTCTTTTGGTGATGACTGAAATCTAGCACATACACATACACTATATAATATGTTAGGTCTACTTGCAGTCAAATATAATAAGGATCCGATCATACCTCTATATAGCTTTTGGTCAACATTGGATCCATTTTCATCTTTGTCCAATCTGCAAGCTGGGCTCATGGGTGTGCTCATTGATTTACTACTCTCCATACCAAACTTTTTGATGATTTCTTTGATGTATTTGGCTTGGTTGATGAAGATGGCTTCCTTTGTTTGTTTTACTTGAAGTCCAAGGAAGTAGTTTATTTCGTCCATTAAGCTCATTTCAAATTCTCCCTGCATAAGCTTAGCAAATTCTTTACATAGAGATTTGTTAGTTGCACCAAAAATGATATCATCAATATATATTTGTATAACTAAGATGTCATTATTCTTCTTTTTGATAAATAAGGTTTTGTCTACATTTTCTCTTGAAAAATCATTTTCAATTAAGAAAGTGCTAAGTCTATTATACCAGGCTCTAGGTGCTTGTTTCAAACTATACAATGCTTTGTCTAATTTAAATACGTGGTTTAGAAAAGTGTGATTTTCAAAACCTGGTGGTTGTTCCACAAAAAATTGTTCAGAGATAAAACCATTAAGAAATGCACTCTTTACATCCATTTGAAAAAGTTTGAAATTCATGTAGCAAGCAAATACAAGTAGTAATCTAATAGCTTCTAGTCTTGCTACAGGTACATAAGTTTCATCAAAATCAATACCTTCTTCTTGATTATATCCCTTAGCCACTAGTCTAGCTTTGTTTCTTATTATGTTTTCCTGTTCATCTAATTTATTTCTATAGACCCATTTGGTTTCTATTATTGGATGGTCAGTAGGTCTATCTACAAGTATCCATACCCTATTCCTTTCAAGCTGGTTTAATTCTTCATGCATTGCCATCATCCAGTTTGGGTCAGTCTCAGCTTCTTCTAAGCTATGGGATTCTATTTATGATACAAAGGCTAGGTAATCATATGCATCCTTATGTGCAGACCTAGTCCTAACATCATGTGAAGGATCTCCTATAATTAATTCTTTAGGGTGAGATGTAACATACCTTCAGTCCCTCGGTAGATCGATGTGATCCTTATTTACCATTTCTTCTCCATCTTGAGTGTCTTTATCTTGAATGCTCAAGTCATCCATTCTTTTTTGCAATGTACCTGCATCATTATCTATGCACTCTTCTTGTCTAGAAGGTGTAGGGTTAGTTTTAATAAATACAACATGTATTGACTTTTCAACAGTAAGAGTCTTTTTATTAAAAACCCGATTTGCTTTGCTATGTAATGAATAACCTAGGAAAATTGCATCATCAGCTTTAGAATCAAATTTTCCTAAATTATCTTTTCTATTGTTATGCACAAAGCATTTGCATCCAAACACATGAAAATAACTGATATTGGGTTTTCTATCATTCCAAAGCTCATAGGGGATTTTCTTTAAAATAGGATGGATCAAAATGCAATTTAAAATATAGCATGCAGTGTTCACCACTTCTGCCCAAAAGTACTTTGGAAGATTGCCTTCGCATAATATTGTGCGAGCCATTTCTTCCAATGTCCTATTTTTCCTTTCTACAACACCATTTTGTTGAGGTGTTCTAGGAGCGGAGAAGTTGTGATCAATGCCAAATTCAGTACAATAATCTTCAAAAAATAGATTTTCAAATTCAGTTCCATGATCACTTCTAATTGAAATTAAAGATAAGTTCTTTCGATTTGAAACCTTTTTATGGAATTTTCTGAAAACATGAAAGGTTTCATCTTTTGAAGCAATAAACAAAATCCAAGTAAATCTTAAAAAATCATCTACTATCACAAGATCATATTTCATACCTCCTAGGCTTGTGGTCCTAGTAGGTCCAAAAAGGTCCATGTGAAGTAGTTCAAGTGGTCTTGTTATAGAAACTATATTTTTTGATTTAAAACTCCCCCTGGTTTGTTTACCCATTTGGCATGCATCACAAACATGATCAAAATCAACTTTAAACTTAGCCATGCCTCTAACAAGATCTTTAGAAATCAATTTGGCAATAATATGTTTGCTAGCATGACCTAATCGTCTATGCCATAGTAAACATGACTCTTTGGTCTTAACATTCATTGCAACTAGACTGGGGCTACTTGATATGGCAAGATCATTAAGATCTACCACATAAATATTTCCAAGTCTATGTCCAATGAAGTTATTGCTAGAATCTAAAGAGTTAGTTACTATACACATAGAAGATTCAAAGACAACCTTGAAGCCTTTATCACATAATTGACTTATGCTTAAGAGATTATGCTTCAACTTGTCTACTAGCAAAACATTTTCAATAAAAGTGATGGGAGTTATTTTGATCTTACCAATACCGATTATTCTTCCTTTGCCATTGTCTCCAAAGGTGACCATGCCTCCTTTCATTTCAAGGATGATAAACTGGTCCTTGTCACCCGTCATATGTCTTGAGCAGCCACTATCTAAGTACCACATTTTCTTCAATTTTTGGGCTACAAGACATTCCTGTAAAACAATCAATGAATTCTTTTAGGTACCCAAGCTACCTTGGGTCCTTATAGGTCAACAGAGGTGGTTCCGTTGGGAACCTAGATTTTTCTTACATTCTTATGGACATTTCTAGAATTATTGCAGTCAAAAGCTTTATGTCCCATTCTTTTGCAAACATGGCATACAACTTTAGAGTTTTTAGTAAAAGTAGAATTAGAAGTTCTAAAAGTTGATACAATTGATGCAGATTTTGAACCTTTTGAAATATAAGCATTTTTGCTCAAGTTCTTAGGAACATACAATAAAAATTTTGAAGTCGAGACAATTTTTGGTGCAGCCAAAGCTTTTTGTGATAATATATTTTGAACAGGTATTTTAGATTTCACAAAAGTAGTTGCTGAAATTTCATTTATAATAGAAGTTTTAAAACCAATTCCAGCTTTGTTTCCTGAAATTCGTTGTTCTTTTAAAATTAACTCAAGTTTATTTGAAGACAAAGTAAGTTTTTCAACTAATGGCTTGAGTTTTGTAACCTCCTTTTTTAGTTCAATATTTTCAGTAAATAAATCATTGTTTTTCCTTTCACATAAGAGATTTTCATTTTTCAGCTTTTCAATTCTTTTAGAAAAGTCATGCAGTTCTTTTTGCAATAAAAGGTTCTTTTCTGAAATTTCATTTCACTATTTGAGTAAAGAGTTATTCATATTTTTCAATGATTTTATCTTTACTCCAGCTTCCTTAAATTTAGATAATAGATCATGAAAAGCAGAATTTAATTCGTCAAATGTAAATTCAGTGCAATTGCTAGGAGATGTTACCTCATCTTCGAGACCCATTAAATTCAGATTTGTAGCCTTGATGGTCTCTTCTTCTTCAGACGAAGATGATTCTTCATGTGGCAACCATTGCTTTCTTCTTCTTTTTCTGTCTGAAGGATTTCTTCAATAGAGGACAGTCTGGACGAATGTGCCCCGGCTTCTTGCATTCATAGCTTGTGAGGACTACTTCTTTATCTTTCTCTCTGTCCTTTTCTTTTTATTTTCCATAATCCTTCCTATGGAATTTCCGGTTGAGTCTTCCTTTCTTCCTTCCCATGAACTTTCTGAATCTCCTCACAACCATTGCGATATCATCGTCTTCTAGATCATCATTGGAGGAGGTGCTTTCTTCTTCAGACTATTCATCATCCCTCTTTGATTCGGTAGCAGCTCTGAAGGCTATAGTTTTCTTTTTCTTCTATTCGTTTTCAGTTCTGTGCTACATAGTCAGCTCATGGGTGATGAGTGATCCCAGTAGTTCATCCAGTAGTAATGTGTTGAGATCTTTGGCCTCCTGGATTGCTATCACTTTGGGATTCCACTTGTCAGGTAAAGATTGGAGTATCTTCTGAACTAGATCAGCATTTGAGAATACCCTGCCAAGACTCTTCAAACCATTAATAATATCTATAAATCTAGAGAACATGGCAGAAATTATTTCAGAAGGTTCCATTTTAAATAGTTCATAGTTGTGAACCAAAAGATTTATTTTTGAGATTTTTACTTGGAAAGTTCCCTCATGGGTCACTTCGAGTTTGTCCCAGATTTTCTTTACTGAAGAGCAAGTGAAAATTTGGTTGAACTCATTTGCATCCAAAGCACAGTATAGTAAATTCATTGCTTTGGCATTTAATTCTTCCATTTTCATGTCATGATCATCCCAGTCCTCTTCAGGCTTAGGGTGTCCACGCCATCAACTTTGATCGTGGAAATGTGTGGCCCTTTTAAGATGACCTTCCATAATTGAAAATCAACAGCTTGAATATAAATTTTCATTCGTGCTTTCCAATAAAAGTAATTAGTGCCTGTGAATAGTGGAGGTCTATTTGTTGACTGGCCTTCGGTCAAGGATATACTCATGGGATGAGCCATCAATCTTTACTCGAGTAATCAGAGACATTGCTCCGATACCAGCTGTTGCCCAGGTAGCTTTTTCCAAGAGGGGGGTGAATTGGGAATTACAAAATTTCTTGCAAATATGAGCACAAGTAATTCTTTTTAGTGGTTGAGTGTTGTGTTAATCAGAGAATAAGTACAGAAGCTGAAAAGTAAGTAAAGCACAACACAAACAAAACAAGTTTAGAGTGGTTCGGAGCAACCCAGCTCCTACATCCACTACCCAAGTTCACAACTTGGGATTTCCACTATATCTCCCAAACCGGAATACGGTTGGATTATTTTTCAGGCTCACAATCCCAACCTCTATACTTTGGTTTTTAAACCGGGCTCACCAAAGAAGCCGACACTAGGTTTTCACAGGCTCACCTAGAACCTCTACACTTTGGTTTTCAGTAGGTTCATCAAAGAAATTTATTTGGTTTTTACAACCGGGTTCACCAATAACCCAAGTATTCTAAGAGTAGAAAGAAAAGCAACCGAAATGATAAACTAAGTTGTCTGGTGGTTACCGATGCAGCTCGAGTGAAGCTCAATTGAATGCTCTTCAATGCACTTCAATGGCTTCCTTGCTTTCCTCAAAAGATGCTTCAAGCTTCTGATAAGATTTGGTGAAGGCTTGAAGACTGACTTCAAAGCTTGAGTGCTCTCTCTTCTTTCTTCAATAAATATTCAATAAATGTTCAACAACTCATTAGTCTCTCTAAGGATGTTCTCATACCTCATTTATAGAGACTTCAACTGCCTTCCCTTGATTTTGAACGTTGTAGACCATTGGAAAGTGACAGGTTACCGTTAGAGCACTTTTGGAATTCAAAATCAGAAGTCTGGAACTAGCCATTGGAAGAGATCCCATCATTCCAGTCAGCTTGGACATTCTTCGAGTCGGCTCGGATCAGGTTTGGGTCGGCTGGGTTAAACACCAGTCGGCTAGGTTCCACAGTCGAGAAAATAATTCACTCTGGATGAGTCGGCTAGGCTGAAATCTAGTCGGCTCGGATCCCAGAGGTTCTCAAAGCATTCTCAACCAAGTTCTGGATGAGTCGACTGGGACTTGGTGCTAGTCGGCTGGGTTTACGTGCCAGAGATTTTCTTTCTTATGCCAGTGCCAGAGTCGGCTGGTTCCTCCATCCAGTCGGCTCGAGATTGGTTCTTCAGCCAGACCAATTCTATTCTCCAAAACTCTCATGCCAAGCTTTGAAGACTTCCTTAAGATCTTCTTACACCAAAATCAAGAGAAATTGAAGCTTGAAAACTAGTAGAAGCAACTCTTTATCTTTGATTTAAATAGGAAAATCTTTGTTGGGTTCTTCTTTACAAGATTCTAATTACTTACAACTCAACACAAAGAAATAAAGGTTGTAGGGTTTAAAAAATATGTCAAAGTAGTCATCCTACAAAAACTTGTCAACCATTTGAAGAGTTGATAGATAACCAAATATATGCTCAAATATTTTGTTATCATCAAAATCACTTTAGGGTTCAACAGTATAGCATTACTCGTAGATTGGAACTTCTCAAGCGCTAGCTGAGGAAATGGAACAAGGTAGAAGTAGGCAATATCTTTGATCGTTTGGCCGAGATGGAAAAGAATATTCATGACCTACAATGTAAGGAGGATACTCAAGGGGGGCTCAATGATGAAGATCTCTCCTTGCTGCATTCTAGGCTGGCTTTGTACAACTCTCTTTTGGCTCAACAGGAAACCCTCCGGAGATAGAAATCTAGGGTACAGTGGTTGGCTCAGGGCGATAGGAATTCTCACTTCTTCCATCATGCCACTATTGTTAGGAGAAATCGGAACCGGATTCTTGCTCTCAGGACTGATGATGGGGGTTGGATGAATAGTGAAGAGGATATTCTACAAAAGGTGGTTTCTTTTTTCCGGTCCAGATGGACATCAAATGCGGGTGATCCTCCTTATTTCCAGACTCTAGATCCAGATAGGATAGTTTCGCAGGCTCAAAATGCCAGGCTTCTTGCTCTGGTGTCTGAGGAGGAAGTTCAAATGGTATTATGCTCTATGGCAGAGGATAAGGCTCCTGGTCCGGATGGATTCCCTTCGTTGTTCTTTAGAAGATACTGGGATATCATTAGAAGGGAAGTGGTTTCAGCAGTACAACTCTTTTTCCTTACGGGGCGGATGTAGGACAGGTGGAAGCAAACTTTTGTCACCCTTGTCCCCAAGCGTCCTTAGACTACTCATCCTTCTCATTTTCGATCCATTAGCTTATGTACTACTCTATATAAGATATGTGCCAAGCTGATGGCTCTGAGAATAAAGCCTATCCTCCCCGGGATCATCTCCCCTGAGCAGGGAGCTTTTATTGGGGATCGGGAAATTTCGGACAATGTCTTGCTCACCCAGGAATTTATGCATGATTTGAGGAGGGCGTCCCCTGGAGCCCCTCTATTGGCGATCAAGCTGGACATGGAGAGAGCTTATGATCGGGTGCGCTGGACCTTTCTTCAGCAATCTTTGTATGATTTTGGTTTCCACCCACTGTGGACTTCCAGGATCATGGATTGTATTATATGCCCATGGTTCTCTATTCTTCTTATTGGCTCGCTCTCAGATTTCTTTCATTCGACAGTTGGCCTTCATCAAGGTTGTCCACTTTCTCCCTACCTTTTTATTATTACTGCAGACGCCCTCTCCAGGGGCCTTCGGAATGCGGTCAGGGATTCTTCCATCCACCCCTACTTCGCATCCCCGACGGTACTTCCTATCTCCTATCTTCTCTTTGTCGATGACTGTCTACTTCCGAGCAAGGCGATGGAGAAAACTGCTCGGGGCTACCGTAGGGTTATAATGGATTATTGCTTAGCTTCTGGTCAGTCTGTCAACCTCGAAAAGTCTGAGGTCCATTTCTCCCCCAAGATTGCTACCCACACTCGCTCTGTCATCGTCTCCATTCCCGGGATTCGGGACAAGGAGGGGATTATTCACTATCTCGGTGTACCCATTTCGGGCAGGCGCCTCCGCAAAGATGAGTCTCGAATCTTGGTGCAGGCGGTTCAGGAACGGGTCGAGGGATGGCAGGGAAGGGCGTTGTCGGCAATGGTAGACTGACATTGATTAGATCAGTTCTGTCTTCTCTCCCTATCTATCTGTTAGCCAATGCCATTATTCCTAAGGCCATGGTGGAGAAGGTAGAGCAGATTCTTTGAGCTTTTTTGTGGAGATCCAATGTGGTGACTAGAGGCATAAACCTGGTTAGCTGGCACTCTATGTGCCAGCCAATTCGGGAGGGTGGCCTTGGTGTCTTTTCACTTCTTAGTAGGCGAGAGGCTCTACTGGCTCGTCATGCTACGAATTTGGTCTTTAATCTGACCGGCTTGTGGGCGTCATTTATACGAGCCAGATATGATACTACTTTCCTGCAGGGGATGAATTTGTGCCCTCTTCTCGAGGGTCGCCTATCTGGAAGGAGATCATTAGATGGACTCCGGAGGTTTTTCCCTATTTCAGATGGACGGTGGGGGATGGCAAATCTATCAGAGTGTGGGCACATGTTTGGATTTCTGATATTTTCCTTTATAGATGGCCTACCTTTGTTTCCCCAGATCTGCCCGATGCCTAGATGGTCAGTGATCTTATCATCTCGGGGATGTAAACTTGGAATTCTACACTCATCTCTCGCTATTTTGGAGAGCCTTTGAAGGAGATGATACTCTCCATATCTTTACATCTATCTCCCTGCCAAGATATCAGAGTTTGGGGTCCTTCCTCTTCCACTACTGCCCCCTTGTCGGACCTCTACAACATCTATCATCCTGCTCAGCATGATACTGATCATGGAGGATGGATCTGGGCTTTACAGGTACATCCGAGGGTCTATCTCTTTTTGTGGAAGGTCATGTGGCGACGCCTGCCAACGAGGTCTCTTCTTAGCTCTCGAGGAGTTCGTATATCTCCCTCCTACCCGATTTGTGATGATCCGGATGAATCTTTGGACCACGCTTTATTTCTTTGCCTTAGGGCAAGGCAGGTATGGACTCTGGCTAACTATAGGGCTCTTTTCTATGCCGGAGACGATGTCGTCACTACCTTCTCTTCCTATCTGTGGTCTCCCAATGCCGTACCGTCCAGGACCCTGCTTGCTTATCCAGCTTATCACTTATGGATCTCCCGGAATATTACTATCTTCAGATCTGAGACTAGCTCTCCTACCTTCATACTTGAAAGAGCTAGGGCTCAGGCTGACGAGTATCATCGTTCGATGGTGACTCAGCCTGACATCTGGGGCTCCGGTTCAGCTCCTCGAGCGCCTCACCGGATCCTGATCTCTTGGAAGCCCCTTCCTTAGGATTATGTTACTATCAACTTTGATGGGAGTGTTAGAGGATGGAAGGCAGGAGCTGCATTTGTCATCAGATCATCGGCGGCTAGCTTTATTGCTATGGGGGGTTCCAAGTTAGTGGAACAGATTGTACCCCTGGTGGAGCTATACGGTGCTTAGATGGGTATCAAGTATGCTACGATGATCTTTAAATTGGATCGCCTCATCATTGAAGGTGATTCCTTTACGATCATCTCATGGATCCAGAAGGCTATCAGGGATACGCCTACTCTCCTCATCCTTTGGGATATTGTGATGATGCTCCGTCACTGCTATGGGCTTATTGTCCGCCACGTCTATCGGGAAGCTAATTCTGCGGTCGACTGGGCAGCCTCTTTTGTAGTACGTCATTCGGGAGGATTGTTTTGTACCTTTCTGGAGGATTTGTCTGTACAGTTTAGACATATTTTGTATGCAGATAGTTTGGACTGTACTTTTTTCAGGAAGATAATATAAGTTATCCGTTTAACCCAAAAAAAAAAAAAAAACGAGAAAAGTATATATGGAGAGATGTACGACCACAAAAAAAAATTATTTACGGGAGAACCTACATTTTTCTGTGAAAAATCTACATGAATAACAATGCTGGACCTACCGGCAACAGTGATGATAACCCAAACCGGTTGGGTGTAAATTAATTCTTTAAACGCTCTCAGGGACAGGCTGCCAAATTTTTGTTGCTAGCTAGATAGGCCTACATGGTCCTATACTTGTTTGCTTCATCCTACCGTTGTTTTAACCCATTTAACTCCTCACCTTTGTAAGCCTATCAATCAAAACCAAGAAGTTCAAAAGAGTACCTACCATTCTATTATTGTTTTAACCTGTTTCATCAATTAAAACCAAGAAAAAAAATGCAAAGGCTATAATTTTTTTTAAAATTATAGGCTATAATTAATTATTATTTTATTTTATTTTAATTTATTAAAAATATATTGATTTTACAATCCGTGTTGATGGACATGTATAATAGCTCCATATTATGAATGATTTTTAAGTTTGGACTTTGAGCAACTTATGTTGGTTGGTATGATTGAGACGACAAATTATAAGTCTTAGCTTTGATCACAGCTACAAGCATGCCGACCTATGAAATACTATCTATAGGCGAGTTCAAACATGGAGGTGGATACATTCATATCTTGTGGTTTCTTGTCTTTCAGCTGGCTTCTTCTGTTGCATGAAAACCATGGGAGGAGACGGTGAAATGGGTGAGCCCAAAGCTAATGCTTGGGTCCTAATTAAAGTATATTGATGCATGCAAATGAAGAGGCGTACAAAAGGGGTACTACTCATGCCTCTATTTGCTTGCTCCATGATGCGTCGCTATAGAGTAGATTAGGCGGTGGAGGGCGTACCGTTCGCTTGCATGGCCTGTGTAAACGGACCTCTCGCAAGGGTAGGCTATGTGGACCTCGTCTTTCAGTTTGGCGAAAAGGAAAGGTATTAAGAAATGGCTGCCCTGCTAGGATACAAATAAATCACTTTCAGACCTGGTTTCTTCCATCAATCCTATATTTATTACGTAGTAATAAAGTTGAAATTGGTGTATGCATGACTTAACCTGGATCGGTATAGCTGGACAGCTGCCATTCCTTCATTAGTTGATAAATGAAATGGACTATAAACTTGAAAAGACAAGATTATAGAAATTTTTGTATGAGTAGTCTGAGATTGCAACATCACATAGATGTTCTTATATAATAATAATAAAAAGACTTATAATTGGTGTGTGGCTAATAGAATTACATGACAGTACTGGTAAATTGGTTCCTGTTTAATGATGTTGCCATTTCCCTTAAGTGGCATGTTGTGGGGACTGATCTGTTGGAATTTATGTTAAAACCTGTTTCAAGTCAATGATATTTAAAAAAGGTGCCGAAAAAATTAGAACCGATAATGATCCTGGTTAATTTGGGTTGAAGAGGGCCAGATTGGTCAAACATTGATGTCAGCTCTAGCTTTTTTTTTTTTCAAAGAATAAATAGGATATTTTTATGAGAAATTAATACCATGGGAAGTCTGCGATCAAGCTTTGAATCCCAGACGGAGGAAAGCTCTTGCTGGTTGAGCTAAAACTATTTGGCTGATTCTAGGTGGAGATACCAATTGGTTGATTTAGCCCATTGGATCAATAAACATCAGGGCAGCGGGGTTATAATTAAAGATTTGATTATCCGATGGTGCACTTCTAGAATTTGGATCCATATGTAGATATAATATTGGTGGTCCTTCCCTTTTCTCTCTTCTTGAAAAAGAGAGAGAGAGAGAGAGAGAGAGAGAGAGAGAGAGAGAGAGAGAGAGAGAGAGAGAGAGAGAGTTCAACTTCACATCAGATTAAGCACAAACTTACCAAGCTCGATATTCTATTTTCTGGGAAATTGGTAATCCCACCTTCTAGGTTCAACTTGAGATCTCTCTGCGTTCTCCAACATATTCCTTGAATAGAGTTGTACCAAACAATCGACTATGGTCCCAATGGCTTTTCTGTTTAATTTTGAAATCCTTCTAACTTGTGACAGACATTCCTTCTGAAATGCCACTTATTTTATTTTCTAATTACTATCTATTCTATACTGGTTTAAAAATTCTATTTATTCCCCCCCCCCCCCTCCCACCACCGGAGAAAAAAGAAAATCTTCCTTGAGACCCTGCTTTTTCTTCCTATTCCTTTCAAATTTGTAAGAGAGAAAGATAACATTAGAGTAGGTCAGACTTAGGCTTTGACCGCATCATGGTTGGATCAGGTCGAGTCCCCTTTGATTATGTCAAATATTTCTTAGACCAAGCCCACCCTTAATTTTAGCTGGGTCAGACCATCAGCATGATCTTCTCACCTTTACCTAGCCACTTGTCATCCCTATTTAGGATGGTCATGGGCGGTTCTCCGGTTGACCCACTGATGGATTCTAATTACTAATTAGACAACATTTGGTTATTTTAGTTCTATTATTTCAGAACATTTTTCTCTTATCCCATGATAAAAGGCCTCTTTGCTATTTTGCTATGGAAGTCTGTATCCAGCTGATGAATATTCGTATGGTTAACAAACATGTCGACTTTAGAATATATATCTATACTATAAAAAAAAATATTTTATTGATGGCTATCGGCGATGACAAGTTTATTGTTGCTAATAAATATTTATATCGACAAAAAATAACAACAGAAACATTTTCTATCAATAATGCTATTAATGATGGACTAATGACTATTAACAATGGTAGATGATGTCGCTAATAAATTTAAAAAAAAATATTTTTTAAAAAAAAATATTTTTATCGATGATAGGTTTATTAGCGATGGTAGATAGGTTTATTAGCGATGGTATGCAGTCATCGCTAATAATTTTTTCTAATATTGACCGGTATTAGCGATAGCAATTTTTATCGTTGCTAATAAATCTAAATTAAAACTCTTTCCTTTAAAAAGCTTTTTCCAGATGACTTTGATGGTATTAGCGATGGTTGCATGCCGTCGCTAACCATTGCTAATATTATAGCCATTTCCGACCACTATTAGCAGCGGCAATGGTTGCCATAGCTAATAATTTAAAATTTTAGTTTTTTTTTTTTGTGAAAAAGTATTTTTATCAGTGGCTTTTTGGTTATTAACGATGGCATATAGCCGTTGCTAATATTAATACACATTAACAATAACTATTAGGGATGGCAAATTTTATCATGGATAATAGTTTTCCCCCATGTACCCACCATGCTCGATCAAAAGGAAAAGAAATTCCTTTCCCCCTCTCCCGCCTCCTCTTCCTGTCATTCCCCCTCCCTCGTGAAGTGCCTCCACCACCATCGTTCCCTGGCTTGCTCCTCTTTGCTCGGGCTCGCCACTTTTGGTTCGCCCCTCCCTGGCACCTTGTGCTTTGCCATGCAGCTTCCTCCTTCTCGGCACTGCGTGCTCCCCTTTGTGTGTTCCCCCCTCCTTGGTGTCCAATGCTCTCCCTACCGGCCGCCACACCCCCCTGTCCTCCTAGTGCTCCCCTGCAAGCCCCCACACCCCTCGCCCCCCCGGGTGCTCCCCATTACAAATTCTCCCCTCCCTGGTCTCCCATGCTCCCCCTACCGCTTCTCCCTTCTAGTGTCTCGTGCTTCCCCTTGTCGGTTCCCCCTCCCCTACATTGTCATCCTATGCTCCCATCCCAGCAATCGTGTCCCTAAGCCGGCATCTAGTCCCTGCACTATCGTCCCTGCACCAACGTCCGTTCTTGTGCTACAATCTCCATGGGGCCTATCCATGTTGAATTTTATGAGTATTAGCGATGGCAGCGATGACGGTGATTGCAATAGAGTCATTACAAAAATAGATTAATTAAATTTAATTAATTATTTAAATAATTACTTAGATGTTAATTTAATTAATTATTAATTATTAATTTTATTTAATTAATTAGTTAGTTATTTATTAATTAGTTATTTCTTTAATTAATTAGTTATTTTTTTAATTAATTAGTTATTTATTCACGCAAGGGGATGATTCTATTTCTAAAAAGCTAAGACTATTAGGTTACAAACTAATAAAATACGTGATATGTTATAATGGTTGTAACGAATTTTACACCCATGAATATGGATATCATAAGAATACAATGAATAATGATATATATATAAAGGATAACCGGTGAGAAGCGATAGAGAGTGACTACTATAGAATCCTTGAAGAAGTAATAAAGTTGACTTACATTAGAGGTGATAGCATCATTTTATTTAAGTACCAATAGTTTGATAATAACAATGGTATAAAGGTTGATCCACGATATGGATTTATTAAAATCAAACATGGATCAAAAGCATATCTCAACGAGTTATTTGTACTAGCTTAATAGCTATTCAGGTATATTATACTCCTTTTCCTTCATGAAAAAGGTAAAGAAAAAATTGGTGGACTGTATATAAGATTAAGTCTCGAGCCATTTATTACGTGCTTGAATAAGAAGAAGAGCCTTATTTAGCAGAATGCTTTTAGAAGGATGAAACATTAGGAGTTTATCAGTCCTTCATAGATGTAGTGTTGGATGCTCTAGGAATTTTCCTACGTGATGGCAAGCATGAGGATATAGATTATACCAAGTTTATTTTAGGGATAATCCTATCTAAGAAGGGGAAGAAGAGGAAGAAGATGAAAAAATGAAAAAAAAAGAAAGAAGATGAAGAAATGAAAGAAGAGGAAGAAGAATCCGAAGGATATCGAACATCTGAAGAGGCCAACGAGTAGTGCTAAGTATATAATTATTGAATCATTTTAAATATTTATTTTACATCATTTTAAATCTTGCATATATTACCATCTATGATTGTATAATTAATTTGATGAATCTATTTATTTTTATTTTTATATTATATACATATCTTCTAGAAACCATAACTGTGCTGGTCAGGGAGAGAGCTCAAGAGGACATAGCTCTTGAAAAGAAGCGATCATGTTGCTAGCTCGCATGGTTCTACGTCACCCTCACCATGCGGTAACTATAAAACTTTAGATATTTTTTATATTATTTTATACTTTATCATCTAATATAATATTCTTTATATTAGATATTTTACGATCAAGTTTGGAAGATGTGGGATCACCAATGATCCCACAGTCACATGCAGCAGTGACCGGCTCTCAGACTTAGCATTGTGGTCGAGAACCTGTGTGGCTCATGGCACCTCTGACTAAAATGGAGGATAGAGAGCTCACTACATTCAGAGCCACTCATAAGTATCACATCCTCAATTAATATATTTAAAATTTAGTCATTTTAGAGTTAATGTTTATTATTAAATTTTAATTTTGTAGCACATTTAGAGCACCTGAAGTGTCTTGAGTGGTTATTAGGATCATTCATTGATTGATATCGAGTTGGTGAACGAGTTCTCCAGATGGTAGTCAAGGACTTTGCAATGCAGCCTAAAAAATATTCCTGGTAAGTCAAATATATTTAATTTTTAAATTCATAAAATGTATATTTTATTTATTTAATACAAGCATGCTTTTACTTGCAGGAATACTATCAATTTGAGACTCCTCATGATGAGGAAGTTAGCCATCCAACCTTCAAGGAAGTGGTCACAAGTAGGCTTCGGGATGGTCTACACGGTCTCAGACTGGCCACCACAAAGCACTCCATTCTGACTCATCATCGAACTAGAAGTCTTTTAGGGATCATTGGATACGGATAGACGTATGGGAGGCCCTTTGCGACCAGTGAAACACTAGAGAGTACTTCGGCAGATGGCAAAGGGCTCGATAGAATTGTACCACCCAGCAGGATCTGATCAAGTATATAGACAGCTTTCGCTACAGTGAAACAGGGCTTTAGCGATGTTTTTTTTGGCATTTACGATGCTTTTAAGCATCGCCAAGATACCTCATGACGCTTCTTAAAGCATCGCCAAAGCATCGCCTATGCAAGCGTGGGGATGCCACCTGCCGACGCTTTTAAAAAGCGTCGACATTTAGCGACGCTTTAAAGCATCGCTAGAGTTAAGTCTAGCGACACTTTGAAGCATTGCTAGGTTTAGACCTGGCGACGCTTTAAAGCATCTCTAGGGTTTAAATTTAGCAACGCTTTAAAGCATTGCCAGTTTTAAGTCTAGCGACGCTTTAAAGCGTCGCCAGGTCCAAACCTAGCGATGCTTTAAAGCATTGCTAGACTTAACTCCAGCGATGCTTTAAAGCATCGCCAGGTCCAAATCTAGCGATGCTTAAAAGCGTCGCTAGACTTAAAACTAGCAAAGCTTTAAAGCATCGGCAGAATTTTTTTTTTTAAATTAAACAGATAGCTATACAACACAACCTGTATACATCATCAAAATGAAATTCTTCAAACCTGTATCACATCCAACATACACAAACAAATAAAAACATTCAAACATTCAAACCTGTATCACACCCAACATACAGAAACACAAACACAAACAATCATAAAGATGTATATATATATATATATATATATATATAAGTACCAATCCAAGTTCAAATAAAAAAAAAGACATACAAAAATAATAAAAAAAATAGCTGTCATCACTGATCCGTGGAAGGCTGGTCGTCGTCAGGTCTGCGACTCATAGATGCACCAGGAACCTACAAGATATACATCAGGAATTATGATACATACATTATATATATTCTAAAGAATTAGATACATACAAAATTAATAAATAATTACTTACCTGAGATGACATGAACATATGCAGCACAGATATAACATGCTCTAGCTGAGACCTAATGGTCTGCATCTCTGCTCTGTTTGCATTACGTGTCTGTCAGAGCTCTGCTACCTCCTCTTGGAGCTGACGAACATGTAACTGATCATGACTCTCTCTAGTATCCCGAGTATATCTACTCACCTCAGATAACTGAGTAGGGGTAACTCCAATCCCATAACCCCTCACTCGTCCAGGACGATCTGGTCCCATCAACTCCGAGAATACGTCGGCCTCGATGCGACTGCTCTGAGTAGATGATGAACCCTCACCAGCATGCTCGGAGATCATAGAGGTAGCACTATTCTATATTTTATAAAAAACACATATATCAATACTTAATAAAAATATAAATATAAATCATAATATAATATAAATAAAAAAATATACATATATATCTCTGGACTCCTCCCGAACAAAACTGCCATCCCGGTGAACGTGAGTCATCCGATAGAACTCCACCTTACCAGGCTCCCTCCCTTGCTGATTAGCCTATATAAAGAATAAATATTACAAAAAAATCTAAAATAACACATCTTATACCCCCGTACCATGATACATAGCACATGCATGATACATGATGATACATGATGTTAAAACTATAAGTGTATTAAAAGTATTATAGGATGAGAAACATACAAACTCATGCCTGAGCCGTGCATAACTCTTGGACCCCGCTGTGTGAGGAACAGACTGAGCTGCTCGTGTAGCTCTACCAATAGCAGAATATGTCTACAAAATAAAATTAAAACTATGTTATATATTGTATAAATATAATTATGACGAGTGAAAATTAATAAATTTCGAAGTGTTTGATGATGCTACACAACCTGTGCCCTCTTGGAGAACCAATAGTGCACCAGCTCTATCCACTGATGAGGGTGAACATCAGGAGGATAGGTAGCTGTAACCTGCTCCTCTGTCCTACCTTCTCGCATGTAGTCTCTCTTCAACTTTGCCATATATTCTTTTCACTTGCGATTGATAGACTTAAGAATAAAATCAGAAGAATCTGAAAGAATAACGAACTTGCTCTATAATTTAAATAAATAATAAAATAAGTATTAAATTAAATAAGCAATTCAATTATTAAAAACATAAGATATAAAATAATATATCAATTTTTTTACCTGTATAATTCGTAGCATCTCTATTGTATATGCAGGAAGCATGTTGTTCCACTTCAAATAATTCAGGGGACATAGCTGACCCCGGCATGCTATTGTCCCCAGAAAACTAGTCAATTATACGGATCTTGTAGAATATGTACTTTAATCAATTGACGGGTCCATGTTTCAATGCAATGCAAGTTTTTTAAAAAATATCTAAAAAATCATAATTGATCGTAACAAAGCTATAGATTGTATTGAAATCAAAGATTTGCAATAATGAAACTAACCTTAAAGCATAATATGTTCAGTAAGATGCAGGTATATACCAAGAAATTTATAAATAAATAGAAATAATCTACTAAGAAAAAGAATAATAAATAATAAAAAATAAGGAGGATGCTCAGTTATATACTATTTAATCTGCAACTACATCAAAATGACTACAATCGGTTGCTTACAAAAGAAGGCCATCCAAGATTGTTGCTATTAGAAACAGTTGAATCAGCCAAACATACATCGCATAATCATCATAGCCTCCATATAAAAATCTTAAACCAATTTTAAAATTGATTACAGAGCTTCTTTAATCTCAAGTAGTCAAGCACCTGATAAGAAAAGACAACAAAACAGGTAAAGCATATTTTTCTTAGTGGTGTGCAATTACCAAGTTATTTAAGCTTGAACCCTGGCTCCTGTACTTGGACTAGTATAATATATGACTTTAGAAGAATCAAGATGACTTTTTGAAAACCATAAACTCAAACCTAATGTAAGAACAAAATAACATAGTGAAGTACAAAACCTGTGAGGTGCTACTTTGCTCGCATGGATATATTTGGGCTATGCATGGATGGGGATAACCTTATATACTATCTGACAAACTAATACATAAAGCACGTACTATTTTCGTGCATGTACATACAGTTTCCAGTTTGGCAAAATATATGGCCAACTTAAATGTACTGAAGATATAGATATTCTAGCTACTTGGCCCATACCTATCTCAACAAAAATGAGATTGAATCTAGAACTAGATTTTATTAGGTCACCATCCCCATTAGACCGGACATCAAATTGACTCTCAGACTTTAGATAGATCCTAATATTAGTTCAATGACCCTAAAATAACATGATAGCTCCGGGCCTGGTAATATCTTGACCTAATTCCCAACTAAAATAATGATGGATGGAAGCTTGATTATAGTCCTTGTACCCTAAGGAGCTGCAAGCAAGCCTACAAGCATACCGCATGAATCAATTATTGAATCCCTGCAATTATTGTTCATGAGTCAGCCAACAAGAATATGCATGCATTTGATTAAAAAAAAAACTATGCCACAAGAAAGCAAGGAATTTAATAACATATAAATTTAGAATAAATTATCTAAAGAACTAGAGATGGTGATCATTTCCTAGCAATTAAAGAAGCATAAGGAATTATAACATACAATAGAGTAGACGGACAAAGAAAAAAGAAAAAAGAATATATTTACCGGCAAACCTAGGCAATATGGTGATGACTAAACGAAAATGTTAAGTGCAAGTGTTTTCCAAAATCAATTTGGATTGGGATATGGTGAAAGAGAGGGTATCGACATATAGGTGTGATTGTAGTAATAGTAGTAATATTGGAGCTAGTTGGGTTGCCAGCGAGGAGGGCAATGGGTAAAAAATCAAAGTTACCAAGGACCATCAGGATGAGAGATAGAAAAGGGATTAAAGTTGTTGAAGTCAACAAAGTTACCAACAAAGATGACAAGGAGGAGTTCGTCCAAAAGATTCACTTTTAGGTTGGACTGTCGACGATCTAGGCTTCAGCATTAACAGGGATAGGCCATCCAATGGTATCTAAATATTAATAGTTTTTCAAAATCTGCTGACATAATATTTTTGAAAGAGACTTGTTGACGGTGAATAAGTAGTTATTAAATCAATCAATTTATAGAATTAGTTAAACACATTCATGCTGGTTCTTGTAAGTAATGTCTGGGGTATAGCCCCCTCTCAATTTATATGTGTTGGTTGTCACCATGCCCCTAGCCATCGCTACAAATCTCTCATAGACTAAAAGATCGAGAATAAGACAGGTAGAAATCAAGCTAATTCACAAAAGAAACTCAAAGCCAATTACCCTTCTCTTTTTTTTGGTTTTATGTATTTTAAGCAATTCCCTAAATCTGCTCATTCTTGGGTGAATGTCATGGCAAGTACTATGATGGTAGGATGAACTTATTTCATTTGGAATGAGTGAAATCTACTGCAGGCCAAATATTAACCGAGCAGAATATAATCAGCCAATCATGTTCTTGCTTACCTACTGTTGATATTAAAACATTAACATGTCTAATTAATATATATAATTCGGTCTAAATAAGCATGTTAAGGACAAAAAAAAAAATTGCAAAGAAAAAATGATCAGTCTTGAATCCATCGTGGATGATGCCATAAATGAAGAAATCTAGCCCGAAATGGAAAGAGAATAGGAGGAAACCAAGCTAGTTATTATCATGCTCCAAACCAAGTGCATAACAAATACTACGTACCTAAAGAGCAAGCCTTGCAAGCATACAAGGCTAAATCCTACTTGAATATACCCTAAAATGGCAAAAAAAAAAAATTTAACCCAAGGAAATTAAGAAAAATACTTATAGATAACCGGACGAGTGAAGCTGGGTGGGTTTAGGTGCAATGCGATGGAGATGAAGGCGCCGGAGATCGAGCTTTAGTGGCGAGGGACCGAAAGTAATGCATCGGAGGAAGAAGGAGGGAGAGGGAGGAGGAAGAAAGACTGGGTTCGGGCGGCGGCGGATGAAGCGAATGAAAAACTAGGGCATGGGTGCGGTGGAAATGAAATTCTGGTGACGCTTTTTCCGGCGACGCTTCTAAGCGTCGGAAGATGCCGACGCTTTCTAAAAGCATCGGCGGTTTGCGGGCGGCGACGTTATAAGTGTCGTTAAAATCTTGAAGTCCGGCGATGCTAATAAGTGTCGGCGATTATGCGGGAGCTCCCGACGCTTCCCAGAAGCATACGGATAAAACCATTGCCGTTGCCGTGTTCCATTGTGGTGTCTATTGGCATGCATGTGGTGGCCAATAAATTAGCAAAAATTCTACTCTCATATTAATTTCATATTAAATTGATGATATATGTTTTTATTTATTTATTTTATTATTTATTTATTATAAATATGGTAGCTAGGTTGTGTACCAGGATAACTGCAATTGTGGGAGACCACATACCAGTCTAGGAAGACTGGTGATTACTTAGATCCAAGATATCGACATATCATGGTAACAACTTAAAACATTATTTATTAGTTTATATATATAACGATATGTATAATTGGGTTAATCAATTTGTAAATTGTATGGGCATATTATGCGGAGTACATCGCATCGCGACATCGAGAGAACCTATCCTCTTAGCCCCTTCATGATCTCAAGGGAAGGCTCAGGATCATTGAAGGGGTGAGTAGGAGCCAGGTTATAGGATTCGGCTCCACTAGCTTGCTACTCTTCGGCATCGTCATCTCAGGTCCCGACGATCTAGACATGGGTGATGCATATGTCAAGAATATTGTGACCCAGCTTTTTACTCAGTAATCTCAGAGCTTTCAGGATGCTGTTCGCGATACGGTTAATGAGATTCTTCGAGACCTGTATCTGCACAATCAGCTAGCCTTTTTATCACAACCATCACAACATGTAAGTTTATTAATAAATTCATTCACTTGTTTTAAATTTTTATACTTAAAAGCTTTATATATTTAGGCTTGAGTCGGAAAAGGGGATCTATGGGATCTAACCATCCAATCAATGGGCTGCGGATGTCTATTGCTCCATATCATTGAGTGGAACATGTAGAAATAATATGTTCAAGAATCGGAGGGGTATATCAAAATATATACCTTCGTATCGATATATATACTTTTGTATCCAAACTTATTAATAATGTTTTATTTTATTTTTGTCATAGAATGCTCGGACATTCAGATCTTATCCACCGATTGCTGGAGAGGAATGTACAGGAGCAAGAGCAGGAGAACAATGATGATGAGAAGGATCTTGCTTGATTTTTTTTGTTTTGATATTATATATTTAATTTTGATACTTGTAAAGAATGTTATTTTATAAAATTATGTAATTTATATTTTTAATATAATATATTTAATTTTTTTTACTTACAATTATTTATTTATGATTATAGTATTTTATTTTTAATTTATTATAATTACTTATTATTATAATTTTTTAAAAAAGGTTTTAAAATATATATTTATGATTTTTCTAAAAAATTAAAAAATTATTATCGATGGCATTAGTGATGGTAATGCTATCGGTAATACTTTATTAGCAACGACGATATTAGCGATGGCAATATGTTATCGCTAAATTTTTTAATTAATTTAAAAAATCAGAAAAAAATATTATTGATGGCTTTAGCCATCGCTATTATTGTCGGTATATGTCATTAACGACAACAAGTATTATCGATAATAACAAATTATTATTATTATTTATTTTTTTAAAAGAAATAGAAAAAATTACTAGCAATGGCTTTGTCTTCGCCGTATCCAGCGATTTTTTCTGTTGCTAATAATAAATATTAGCGATAAAGATTGTTCCGATGAACTTTTAGCGATGATGTTTCAACGATGACAAATCCATTATTAATGATGGTAATTAGCTATCGTTAACAATAAAATTTCTTGTATTGCAAGTTGATTGTTGTATCCATACTTTTCGAGATGCTTCGGATGAATGATTATCAATTAATGTTTTCAAAAATTTAAAAAAAAGAATTGAAAAATAGTGACCTATCAAAATATTAAATGTAGATTCTCGTACCGACATTAGAGGATCGCATTTTGCCACATACACTCGGAGCACGAAGATTGGGGCATCGTGCAATAACTTGGTGGGACCAAATACTTGCAGCGTGTGTTCGTAAGATGTAACGGATGAGTCACAACATCAGGCAATGTAACCACTATAGCAATAGCTACATGGAAATGATCATGACTACGATGAAAATAATCGACACCCAATTTTTCTACTCAATTTTTCTACTCTTGATGCAGGAATAGTTGACAAATTTTACCAAGCCAACGATGTCGGAGGAATGACATCTACCTAAATCTATGACTTCTTGGTTTGACAACCACTTTGGATGCACAGCGACTATATTAAATATTACAAGATGTGGTTTTTAATATCATAAAAAAACAGCGGTAGATATGGTTAAAAAAAATAATCACTCAGCTAATTTAGAGATTTTACCTTCACTTTTTCCAAAAAAATAATGCCCAGTTCCAATTGCCCGTGGTGACGAGCTTCAGTATTTGTGCGTAAGAGCCAACTAGGATGCAGTTATCAAAGTGTGGGGCATTGCCGAAACCTAAGGAAACGCAACGTGCATGAGAGATACCCAAATGACCCCAGATGAATTCAATTAATACTACTGACTTTTTTCACCCATAATTAGCAAAACTTATTGGCCGTAAAGGGCAGAGTTGTCACTTTTCTGTATCAAAAAAAAAAAAAAAAAAAAAAACAAGAAGAAGAAGAAGAAGAAGAAGACAGAGCTGTCACTTTTTAGCTGCGTCACCACCTATGTCATGCTCGAGGACTCAGGTACCAGACTACTCGCCTCCTTTCTATGTTTTCTCATATTCTATCCCTCCATTAATTATTCAACTAACGTCTTATGTTTCGCCACCTCTGTCTTTACTTCCCTACCTCAACCAACAGGATTATTAAACGCTCAAAAAAAAAATTGTCACGTGAATCCTCCGTGTAATTCAAGTCCTTCCTCCAATAATGGCACGTTCTAGAAGCTGGAGAGGCAAAATTTGACCTAAATTCATGTCATACGCTAGGTAGCAGTTTCTAGAAGATTTTCCAAGTTGTACAGGAAAGTCTCCCCCTAACTAACATCAAGTGTTTTAATTGCTCATCCTACGGTACTGCGAAAATTCAAATTTTGAAAGGTAAAAGATTTGATCATAAATTTTTAATCATCAAAAGTATTTCATAACTAGATGATCATTGAAGATACCGTGGTTAAAAATTTTGGTAACTAAAAATATAAAATTATAAAAAAAAAAATACTATATTGAGTAATGAAGTACAAATAATTATTAAAGACAAATATTAGTGATGATTTTTTTTTTTAATGATAAAATATCATTTTATTATTAGAAATATTAATTAAAATTATTTGCCGTAACTATTTCTTTTTTTTTTTAATTTAATATAATTTTTTTTGATGATTAGATCCTGTTTTGCCACTAAAAGTGAGTCATTAAAATTCTGAATTCTTGTAATGACACGGATTTGCTGGCTTACCTTGGTGATATCATTTCTCTTGGTGGTTGTACCAAGGGCTTGGATTATTGTATTGCTTTTTATTGAAATTAGGATAGCTAGGATTGCAAACGTGAGTGTCATCTTCATAGTTATCATAGACCATGTTATTATTTGTAGCTGAAAAAAAAAAAAAAACTGAATTAGATCCAGTTGTAGGTTTCTCTTTAATGTAGCACCTAGTCAAGCATTAGAGTGGATCACATGAAATCTACTCTTCGTAATTGCATAAGAGCCTCGCATGGAGCCCATGCCCTCTATGATGGGCCACGCGGCGCTTAGACATGGAAAAAAATTCTCAGGTCGAGATCCTCCCACCTGATCACATTTAAGCAGCTGTGCTGCGACCATCTACTAGCATGGGAACTAGGGCCACCTAACTACAGTTCGACCATTTACTGGGTCTTGGCCCACGGGGACTCGTGGCTTTGTTTGGAGGCGTGCAATTAGGTGGGATAATATCCCTACAGAATTTTTTTTTAAATCTAAATCAATCTAAATATAAATAAAAATTTAAATATGTAACTGATATTTGTACTCATATCTATATATATTAATATATATATACAACCATCTAATCCATATTCAAATATTCCATTTTATTTGTAATTATACTTAATTTTATATAGTATTTATATTTTTTTAAATAATTATATTGATCTGTTACTAATTAAATTTATTTTTAAATTTTTATAATATAACTATAATATTAGTTATCTAATTTAAATTATATTTATATTCACTGATCTATATTCATTTCCGTTCAAAATCAGGGTATAAATTTTTTTTTTGACCATAAATATTGATATATTGGTATCCGAATTATATTAATTTTAGCTATAATTACGTGTCACAATCTCAAAAAGAGGACAAGGCATATGAGCCCTTGACGGCGCGCACGTCTAGGGTTCGGCGGTTACGGGGGGACTACGAGCGGTTTTTTTTTTTTTTTTTTTTTTTTTTTTTGGGGGGGGGGGGGGGGGGGGGGGGTCGTTAGGGCAACGGAAGGCGTTGAGGGGACGGGTGATGTAACATCCCGTGAGCACTAAGGAGGCACGTGTCTCTTTCACGAGCCAAATGGGCCGACAAAGCTTGCTTATTTTTCTTAGATGGTGGATATTTGGATTTTTTTGGGCTAATTATCGAAGATTTCTCAGATAATGGATCCTTGGGTGCTTTTTTTTCTTGAAAGCTCCCTCTCTCTCTCTCTCTCTCTCTCTCTCTCTCTCTCTCTTCTGTTCTACTGCTACGTACACGGTAAGGGGCCTGGATGGCCTCTGATCGTGCTAGAAAAAGCATCGATGGTTATGTTCTTATTTGATAATGAGCTTTCATTTAAGATGGTACATTTCTTTTGTTTCTTTAAGAGAGAGAATAAATAGCACAAATACATACACCACTAGTTTATGTTTAACAGAGATAAATCTACTTGAAAGTTGTATTGTTTCATAGGAAAGATATCATGTGATATGGTTACTTTGGCAAGATGAGCTATAACATCCTAAGCTCAGGTTTTGTTCTTGGGAATTTCTTGTTTCTTTGAGAGATTCTGCTGCTTTTTGATAGATTAAGATGGGACTGTTTTGGACAAGGTTCAATGGACCATACCAAATCCATTAAAGGGAGTGTTTTGGACAAGGTCCGGTGGACCATTCCAAATCCCACGATAAATAACATGCCACATTATCCTTTGTATTTTATCAATTTCTGATCGTTATGTTGTCCACGATGCATATGTTCTGAGACTTGTCCTGGTCCACTCGAATTTAATCCATGCAATATTTTCTCCTGCCCGCATCCCATTTAGACATGGAATCGCAAGTTGAGGATTTCTTCTAAAAAGAAAGCCTTGGTTTAATTAGTTATTTAATTTTTTTAGATTGTGTTTGGATGCCGTATTTCTATCCTGAATAAATCTTTATATCAGATTATTCTTTCAAATTACTATAGAAATCGAGATGGGTCACCTAGAATAAACTATTCCGTTCAATACTTGGTATTCTAGAATAGTTATTTTATGGTGGACCATTCTAGATGGGCCATCTAAACTAAATTATTCTGATCAACCTTTGATATTCGATGGTGAATCATAGAATAGCTTGTTCTAGGCCAATTTGTTTCAATGGTGGACTCTACTGTAATAATTATATTGGAATAAAGTTATTATTCCCAACCAAATTGAAATCTTGGAAATGTAGAATAACAAAGTTGAATAACTATTTTCTGAGAATTGATATTTCTATTTCAGAAATAAATTTTTATATCCAAATATTATCTTAATTATTTTATTTATTATACCTATCTCTATCTATCTCAATGGTTTTGGTAGGGTGTGTCCTCCATATTTTATAAAACAGAAATAAAAACATAAGCATGGAGGTCGCATGTCTATCAATCTCGAAAAAGTTCCCCTGCCAACACCAAAAAGAAAAGGTTCACTTTGACCCACGTTGGTTGCTGGATGATGAAACTCGGGCAAAAGCGTATCCCCATCCTCCACAAGATTACGGTTTTGTATTTGGACCTCAGGAGTATATATTAAAGTGATTAGCTACGAAGCCCAGCCCATATGGCCATCTTAGATTGGAGTCGGTAAGGTTTATCGACTTCAACTCAAACCAGAAAAAAACTAAAATAGGAAACTTCGTCCCCTACTTGATCGAGCAAGAAACTCGCCTCAGAAAGTGGAGGAGTGCCATGGAAGGGTGGGATATGATCGGCAGAGCAACGGGGCCGGTTGGACTCTCGAATGGCCAATTTATCTACCGCGAGATGAAGTTATCTCCTCGAACCCATTCTTTAAGTTCTTTTCCATATCGCTTTTCATCGAGCAAAAATCGAGTCTTCACCACCCTCTTTCCCATCTTCAATGACCGGTTGTATCCTTGCTGTTGTCGGTAAGTCTCCTTTCCCCCTTGTTTATTTTTTTGTGTTGCGGCAAAGGGCTGAGCCCCATCCATTTCCTCCTTCGTTTGGCTACTCTGCCAAATCACCACCGGTTGCACCGCCCTGACCCCAACTCCATCCTGGTCGTACTCCGGCGAGTCACCATCTTAAACCCTCTCCCCCTTTCCCTTTCTTTTTTGTTCTTTGGGGTCATGGAAGGCCCATTTAGGCCAAGCCAAAGAAGAAAAAAAAGGAAAACATGGAAAGAAGAAAAGAAAAGGAAAGAAAGAAAAAAAAAGGAGAGAGAAAAAAGAGAGAGAAGAGGAGAGAGAGAAAGAGAAGAGATAGAAGATCACAAAGAGAAAGAAGAGAGAGGGAAGAGAGAGAGAAAGAAGTGAGAGGAAGAGGAGAGAGAAGAGAGAGGGAAGAGAGAGAAAGAGATGAGAGAGAAGAGGAGATAGTAGAGAGAGAAAGAGAAAAGAGAAAGGAAAGAGTAAAATAAATAAACAAGTAAATAATAAAATCTGGACTGATCCTGTTCATGATTTAGGCCAAGATCCAGACCTGATCAAGAATCTCTTTTTCTATTTTAATTTATTTTTAAATAAAAGATAAATTATATAATTAAATTATTTTGCCATAATTTTCATCTTCTTTGTTGGTAAAGAAGCATCAGAATTAGGATTCGAATTTGCAATATATTAGTAGAATTATTTCTGATAGTTATCTTGACCTCTAACATTCTGTACCAAGCTTGTTCTATTTAAAAGATTAAATTATTAATGTGTTATATTTATGTTATGAATATTTTGGAATATTGAACATGTATACCTTAAGATGAGTTGTATTGAATTGCATAAAAATATAATGTTTATTGATGTTGATACTCTTTAGTTCGACTACGATCATACAAGTCGGGATCTAGACTTCTTTCGAACCTCTAATGGGACGATCACTGGCACAGATCGATGGATGGTACATGTAATCAAGAGCTAGTTTCCTTCTGAGCCTAGCTAGGCAGGGCGATCACTGGCACATGTTAAGGATATATGTTTTCTCGTGTGATATCAGACTAGTATCCTTCTGGACCTCTAGTGGGGCGATCACTAGTACATGACCGATGGATGATATGTGTAGTCAGGATCTAACCTCTTTTGGGGCTAGCCACGGGTCGATCATGACCATAGTCAGAGGGACTAGAAGAGTAAAGTGAAAATGGATGGCCATCCATAATTGTATTTGTTTGAAATATATGGTATTCAAATATGTATAGTGAAAAATAGTGTTGATTATTTTACTATATCTGATTGGTTTATGTATACAGATTATTATTAAAATATTTAATATATAAATTAGAGATTATGATAATTTACTGAGCTTGTAAAGTTTATTCCATATTTTTTGTATTTTTTTATAGATCTAGAAGGTCATATGGACATTAAGACCAGTTAGTGAGGAGCTTAGGATTTAGATGTTATTTTTTTAGTTAGTTACATTTAATCTTGAATTTTTAGTTGAATTTTATTTTTATTGTCAGTCTTGATGACAAATTATATTATTGAATGAAATGATTAGTGAATCTATATTCTACCATTACCTTGTTATTTATTGTAAAAGTAGGCCTTGCATATCTGACAGAATCAAATTCTAAGGAAATGCTGCTATCTATCATATACCTGGTTTGGGCCTCTAGCCGGGACATGACAGATTTAGTAGTATCAAAGGGTTCAAAGCTCCTATAGTTTAAAATAGATAGTGAGAGTGTGATAGAATTAATTAGGATATGATTAGATATTTAAAATTACTAGTAAATTAAATTTTGTTAAATCTAACTCTTTTTGGTGAAATAGATAGAAATGGTTCGAACTCGATCCATGAAGATGTCTAATATTGCAAAAAATTTTCCTGTTGCGAAAATGTGTCGCACTCATTCGAATGATCACACCTCTTGAATCCTAGTGCCTCACATATCCGAGACATCTACCCAACAAATGGTGCTTCTCAGCTTAAAGGCAATGCATCTCGAGCGACTGGAATAGCTCGAGTTGCTAGTATCTTTAGGACAGCCAGTAATCCATCACCAGATCAGGATGAGAGTTAAGTAGCCAACCCTACTCATCAGCAGCATGATGTGCCCAACAATCAAGGGACTGTTAATTTTGATGGCCAGGTAGCAAACCTTATACAAGCTTTAGCTAGATTTGTTCAGGAGATGAGACACAGGAAAATAGAGATGGTCAATCTTTTAGGATAGATCGAGGGATCGGTGAATTTAAGAAACTAGCACCACCTACTTTTAAGGTTCTACCAAACCCACTGAGTCACTAAAATAGCTTAAAGAGATAGAAAAGGCTATTGCTAACATGGAAAGCACTGACCATGAGAATGTCCATTTTATTGCTTATCAGTTACAGGGTGAAGCTTTTGAATGGTGGGAAGCTATCAATATGTAACATGGTAATGATAGGCCAATCACTTGAAATATTTTTCGTTAAGAATTCATGGATATGTACTTTTCTAAGAGCCTTAAGTTTGAAAAGAAAGTGAATTTACAAGGCTGATATGGGAGAGTATGACAGTGATCCAGTATGAGGCTAAGTTTACTAAGTTATTCCATTTTGCTCCGGATCTAGTGGCTATGGACAACATCAAAGCTCAGAGATTTGAAAAAAGGTTGAGACTCGGATCCATGCTGGGATAAGGCTAATGCAATTGGTCTCATATCAAGATATGGTCAACAAAGTAAAATTATGGAGCAGGAGGTTGACAATATGCAGCATGAGAGAGAGTGGCATAAAAAAAAAGGTCTAGATCTAATGGGCATCAGGGTGGTCGATTTTCTGGCGATCAATCAAAACAATATGAAGCATCGGGGAAGGGTAGTGGACCTTAGCAGAAGAATGAACCTTATTGTACTAGGTGGTGAGGTTTCCACTTGGAGCAGGATTGTCATTGGTTTTCTGAAGCATGTTTTAATTGTGGCTAGCAAGGCCACAAGGCTGCGGATTGCCCACTCTGCCAGAACTTCGATTATCAGCATCCCTTCCCGTATGTACCTGGATCACCCACTCAGACTATTCAAAATGCACTAGCTTCTTTTCAAGGGCAATCCTTAGGGTAGGGATATGGAGGATGTCAAAAGTAGAAGATCCAAGCCTATGTCTATGCTATGGCTCAGCAAGATGCTCAGGTATCGAATACCGTAGTGACAGGTATTCCAAAACTATCTTTAGTTTGCTTAAATTATATATTGGGAGAATTATTAATAATTTTAGAACTTTAATTTTTATAGGTATTGTTAAAGTAGCATTTGCATATATTTTTATCTTAATTGACTATGGGATAATACATTCTTTTATTTCATTTATATTTACTAGGAAGGTTAATATTGTACCTGTAACATTGAATAATGAAATATATATTTCTACCCCAAACAGGAGTGTCATTATGGTAGATATGATTTGTCCATCTTGCACGCTGTGCATTGGAGGTCATGATTTCGTATATGATATGATGGTTCTTGAGATGAGGGATTTTGATATCATCCTAGGAATGGATTGGCTTACTTCTTATCATGCCATGGTGAATTATTTCGGGAAGAAAGTAACTTTCTAGATTCTAGGATAGGAATCTTTTAGCTTCACTGGTAGTGGAGCGAATATTTCTACCAGAATTATTTCTGCTATGCAAGCCTGTAGAATATTGAGAAAGGATTGTATGGGTTTCTTGGCCAGTTTCTTAGATTCTCAATAAGGAGATGTGAAGTTCGAGAGTATTTCAGTAGTGAAGGAGTTTCCTAATGTATTCCTCAAAAAGTTGGTAGGATTACCTCATGATAGAGAGATAGAATTTGCTATTGATCTTATACATGGTATAAAATCTGTCTCCAAAGCTCTGTATCATATGGCTCCAGCTAAATTAAAGAAGCTTAAGGAGCAACTTCATGAAGTACTTAACAAGGTTTTATCAGGCCCAGTGTTTTTTTGGGGGTGTTCCAGTATTCTTTATTAAGAAGAAGGATGGAAGCCTAAGATTATGTATTAATTATAGAAAGTTGAATAAGTTGATAGTTTAAAATAAGTATCTTCTTCGAAGAATTGATGATCTTTTTAATCAGCTTCAGGATGCCCAAATATTTTCAAAAATTGATTTAGGTATGGATATCATCAATTAAAAATCAAGATTGATGACATTTCCAGAATAGCCTTCCGAACTAGATATGGATATTATGAATTTCTGGTCATGCCATTTGGATTAACAAATGCTCCCATAGCTTTTATGGATATGATGAATAGAGTATTCAAGTCTTATTTGTATTAATGTGTAGTTATATTTATAGATGATATTTTAATATATTTTTAAAATTGGAAAGAACATGAAGAGCATTTGAAGTTAGTATTGCAATTACTAAGGGAACAAAGATTATATGCAAAATTAAGGAAATGTCAGTTTTGGCTTGAGAGCATCTCCTTCCTTAGATACATAATTTTAAAGAGGGTATATCTGTTGATCCAATGAAGGTAAAAGTAATTATGGATTAGGGTCAACGAACTAATGTTATAGAGGTCCGTAGCTTCCTTGGGCTAGTGGATATTATCGAAGATTTATGGAAGGATTCTCTTGCATGGCGGTACCTCTGACCTTGCTGACTCACAAAAGAATAAAATTTGAATGGATTAAAGAATGTGAAAGGAGCTTCTAAGAGTTGAAGAGGTGTTTGGTATCAGCTCCTATCCTTACCCTACCATCTGGAAGTAGGAATTTTATTATTTTCAGCGATGCCTCCAGAAAGGGGTTGGGATGTGTTCTAATGCAAAATGGGAAGGTAGTAGCATATGCCTCCAGATAGCTTAAATCTCATGAGCAGAACTACCTTACCCATGATCTGGAGTTGGCTATAGTTGTATTTGTCCTGAAGATTTGGAGACAATACTTATATGGAATACCTTGTAAGATTTTTAGATCATAAGAGTCTTAAATATTTATTTTCTTGGAAGGAGCTAAATTTGAGACAAAGAAGATGGTTGGAGCTCATTAAAAATTATGATCTAACAATTAATTATCATTGAAAAAAAGCAAACATGATGGCTGATGCTTTAAGTAGAAAGTCTAGGGGTGATATAGTAGCTTTAATCACTTTACAAAAAGAAATTCTTCAAGATCTTAACAAGCTAAATATCGAGGTATGATTGCAAAATTTTGAAATCCGGCTCTCTGCTCTTAATGTGCAACCTACCTTGATTGATAAAATTAAAGCACCCAAATAAAGTGATCTAGAATTACAAAAAGTCAGAGAGAAGATACGATCTGGGATGACCATAGAGTTTAGAATTCATAATGATGGATCCTTGAGGTTTAGAAATTGATTGTGTTCTAAATAATATAGGTTTGAAGAAAGAAATCTTAGAAAAGGCCCACAATTCTACCTACACTGTGCATCCTGGAAGTACAAAAATGTACAGGGACCTTCAGAAAAACTTCTGGTATAGTGGTATGAAAAGGGAGATAGCTTTGTATATTTCTTACTGCTTAAACTATCAACAAGTGAAAGCTGAGCACTAGAGGCCTGCAAGACCACTGCAGGCCCTTATTATTCCAATGTAGAAGTGGGAATATATCATAATGGACTTTTTTACAAGATTGCCAAGAACTCTTAGAGGATTTGATGCCATTTAGGTGATTGTAGACCGATTAACTAAGTTAGCATATTTCTTGCCTATCAAAGTCAGTTTTTCTTTGAAAAGATTAGCTAAGCTGTATATAGATGAAATTATTAGACTTTATGGTATTCCGGTATCTATATATCTGATAAGGATATGAGATTTGTCTCATAATTTTGAAAAAGTTTGTATCAAGCCATGAATACCAAGTTAGAATTTAGTATAGCCTTTCATCCCTAGATAGATAGATGTTGGATAGTCAGAGAGAACAATTCAAATATTGGAAGATATGTTGAGAGCATGTACATTGGATCTTAAGGTATCTTGGGATGAACATTTGCCATTAATGAAGTTTGCATATAATAATAGTTACCAGGCTTCTATTCGGATGGCTTCCTTTGAAGCTTTTTATGGAAGGAGGTGTAGGTCTCCTGTCTATTGAGATAATATTTGTGAAAGGAGATTTTTGGGACCAGATTATTCATAAACTACAGAAAAAATTAGCTTATTAGAAAGTAGCTTCTTTTAGCTCAAGTCGACAAAAGAGCTATGCAGATAATAGAAGAAGAGAATTACAATTCCAAGTAGGAGATCATGTGTTTCTCAAAGTATCTCCTACTTAAGGAAGTGTTGAGATTCGGGGTGCGAGGTAAGCTTGGCCCTCGGTATGTAGGTTTTTTTGAAATTTGAGAAGCTTAGAGCAGTAGCTTACCATCTTGCTCTACCACCTTTTTTCGCTGGTGTTCATAATATATTTCATGTCTCCATGCTAAGTATGTACATGATCCTGATCATGTGGTCGAGTTTGGACCACTTCAGCTCAAAGAAGATTTGTCCTATGAGGAGTAACTAGTGAAAGTTGTGGACAGGAAGGAGCAAGTTTTAAGGCAATGAATAATTCTTTATGTCAAAGTGCAGTGGAACAACCATTCAAAACGAGAAGCCACCTGGAAACTAGAAGAGTCCATGCAAGCTAAGTACCCTTAGCTATTTCATGAACTAGGTATGTTAATTTCGGAATCAAAATTTTAGTTCAAACCAGAGAAAAAAATTGAAACAAGGGACTTCATCCCTTGCTCGATCTAGCGAGAAATTTGTCGGAGAAAGCATAGGAGTGTCATGGAAGGGTGGGCGATGGTCGACGGAGTGATGGGGGCCGGCTAGACTCTCGCATAACTGGGTTATCCATCATGAGACAAAGTTATATCCTCTGAGCCCACTCTTTAAATTCTTTCCCACATCGCTTATTATCGAGCAAAAATTGAGCCTCCACCACTCTCTTCCCCATCTCTGGTGGCCGACTGCATCCTTGCTATTATTGGTAAGTCTCTTCTCTCCCTTGTTTATTTTTTTTTTATGTTGCAGCAAGGGGCAAAGCCCCATCCATTTCCTCGTCGTTTGGCTTCTCTGCCAAACCGCTGCCGGTTGCATCGCCCTGACCCCCACTCTATCCCGGCCGTGCTCTGGCGAGCCACCATCTTGAACCCCGTTCCCCTTTTCCTTTCTTCATCGATTCTTTGGGACCATGGAAGGCCCGTTGGCCGAACCAAAGAAGGAAAAAAGGAAAACATGGAAAGAAAAAATAAAAGAAAAGAAAAGGAGAAAGGAAAAAAAAGGAGAGAGAGAAGAGCGCGAAGAGGAGAGAGAGAAAAAGAGAGAAAAGAGGAGAAAGAGGAGAGATAGAAGAAGTGAGAGAAATAGGAGAGAGGGAAGAGAGGGAAAGAGGAGAGAGAAAGAGGAAAGAGAAAGAGAGAGAAAGGAAAGAGTAAAATAAATAAACAAGTAAATAATAAAATCCGGACTGACCATTTTCATGATTTAGACCGAGACCAGACTTGACCAAGTACCTCTTTTCTTATTTTTGTTTATTTTTTTAATAAAAATTAATTATATAATTAAATTATTTTGCTAGAGTTTTCATCTCCTTCGTTGGTAAAGGAGCATCAGAGTTAAGATTCGAATTTGTAATATATTGGTAGAATTATTTCTGTAAGTTATTTTGACATCTAGTATTTGTGCGAAGCTTGTTTTATTTAAAAGATTAAATTATTAACATATTATATTTATTTACGAGTGTTATGGAATGTTAAACATGTATACCTGAAGATGAGTTGTATTGAATTGTATAAAAATATAATATTTGTTAATGTTGATGCTCTCTGGTCAGACTATGATCATACGAGTTAGGATTTAGACTCATTACGAGCATCTAGTAGGACGATTATTGGCACATGACCGATGGATGGTATGTGTAGTCATGAGCTAGTTTTCTTCTGGGCCTAGCCAGGCAGGACGATAGCTGGCACATGCGGAGGATATATGTTTTCTTATGTGATATCAAAGCTAGTATCCTTCTGGACCTCCAGTGAGGTGATCACTAGTACATGACCAATGGATGGTATGTGTAGTCAGGATCTAGTCTCTTTTGGGGCTAGCCATGGGTTGATCGTGGCCATGGTCAGGAGGACTAGGAGAGTATAGTGAAAATGGATGGCCATCCGTGGTTGTATTTGTTTGAAATATATGATATTCAAATATGTATAGTAAAACATAGTATTGATTATTTTACTATGTTGATTGGCTCATGTATATGGATTATTATTAAATATTTGATACATAAATTAGATACTATGATAATTTACTAAGCCTATAAAGCTTATTCCATGTTTCTTGTATTTTGTTACAGATACAGAAGGTTATGGGCATTGGGACCAGTCACTGAGGAGCTTACGGTTTAGGTGTTATTTTCTTAGTTAGTTACACTTAATCTTGGATTTTTAGTTGAATTTCATTTTTCTTAGAAGTCTTGATAGAAAATTTTATTATTGAATGAAATGATTAGTGAATCTGCATTTTACCATTGCTTGATTATTCATTGTAAAAGAAGGCCTTGCATGTCTGGCATGATCAAACTTTAAAGAAATGCGGTTGTTTGCTATATACCTAGTTTGGGCCTCGAGCTAGGACATGACAAATTTACTAGTATCAGAGTAAGGTTAAAAAATCCTATAGTTTAAAATAGATATTGAGAGTAGGGTAAAATTAGTTAGGATATGATTAAATGATTTAAAATTACTAGAAAATTAAATTTTGTTGAATCTAATTCTTTTTGGTGAAATAGGTGTAAATGGTTCGAACCCTATCCATGAAGATATCCAACGATGTAAACAAATTTCATGCTGCGAATACACGTTGCACTCATCCGAATAAATGGTGCTTCTCAGCTTAAGCACAATGCATCTTGAGTGGTTAGAATAGCTCGAGCTGCTAGTATCCTAGAAGAGTAGCCCGTAGTCTATCATCAAATCAAGATGAGAGTAGAGCAGCTAGTCCTATTCGTCAACAGCATGGGATGCATTTAACACTCAAGGGACTGCTAATTCTGATGGCCAAGTAGCAAATTTTATACAAGCTTTAACTAGATTTGTTTAAGAGATGAGGTAGCAAACCTTATACAGCGATCCAGCACTGATATAATTAATCTCTTCCCCTAAATCGGTCATTTAAAAGTAAGACTTAATGTTTGCAAAACCTCACTTACCTTACACATATAGTCCCAGATTTTGGATTTGGATACGAGAAATTGGTTTCGGACCTTATCTTACCAGGTCAGACATGGCCAAAACAAATATAATCCAGAATTGAATCATGAAAAAAACAAAGAAAGATATCGCCAAATGATGCCCCAGAGAAATAATGCATGATATCAACTACATGATTTGATAAATGATGGAACACGATTTCAATTGAGCCCCACGCAAGACAAAATTATGGACTTATTTTCCAACAGGCAAAGTCTAAATCCTTTGCAGCGCACCATCGCCTGATAGTAGCGTTGCCCGTCCGACTTTGGACGCTCTCAAGGTCTTCATAGAGTTAATAGCTGTCTCCTCTGAGAAAAACCCTTCATGCTTTTCTTAATGCCCTACGACTCTTGTGAAAGAAACTTGCACAGAGCCAACAACATTTTCTTCCCCCCGAGCATTAGAGGATTTTTTTTTTTTTTTTTGCTTTTTGCGCCGCCACGGGGATGGAGGGGGGGGGGTGGCGATAGAGCATTCTTTTTAATGGAAAGTAATGCAGCTTTCTTTGGATGGACATTTTTTGAGTTGTTGTTCTTCACTTTTATTCTAGGATGCAGAGGGTCCGGTTAGGCAACTGTTAAGCATATTTATGCTATTATATTCATCAAAATATCAACGATATTTTTTTATTCACCTTGATATACTTTCCTTATTAGCTATATCAATAGGCTATATATTGAATGCATATTATTGTTAGCGCCTTCGGTTCACCTCCATTAATTCTCCGGCCTCCTTCGATTAAATGGAATGAAAAGTTAATCGGTTCTTCTTCTGGACAGTAACAAGAGATGGAGTTGGTGGAATCATGGTATGCAGCGGAGGATGAGAGGAGTAGCAATGCCGACAGTGTGACAGGGAACAGACTCATTGCATGTGGCGAAGGACAGGATGTAACTGTATAACCAGCAGTGACAGGGAGATAGCCTTTGCCTCTGTCTTTGTCTTTTAATCTTAAGGTCCCTCCCTAACTTTTCCCTCCGGCCTCCTCCAGCGATGACTCCTCCAGTGTCTTTCAAGCCCTTCGGCTTTATTTCTTAGCTCTTTCACCTTGGCCTCTACTTTTAATCCTAATTGCACCTCCAGACCTCCTATGACTCCAACCTCTTCTATAACTCTGGCCTTCTCTCTAAATTTGGCCGAGAAAAAAAATTCAAGATGAGCTCACCGAGCTGCCTAACCCCTTTTTTTTTTTTTTTTTTTTTTTTTTTTTTTTTTTTTATTTATTTATTTTTGAGCTGGCCCGGATCTAACCCATGGCCTATGTAGTGCTCGGCCGGGTTAGAATATTTGACCCATTTGTTAAATAGGGCTAAACGGCTTAGCCTATATATTCCCGCCTATGTTGGCTAGACTGGGCCAAAGCGGACCGGTCCATTTTGATTGCTCTGAGTTATATCCTTTGGACTATACATGCGAGAGGAAGATATTGAGAAATGATAGTCTCGTATTGCATTAGATCGAAGATTCTTGTTGTGTTTAAGTACGCTTGGATCCAATCATTTAAATATCCGAATTTTTAGATAGGATCTTAACGGCTAGAGTCAATATCTCTGGGAATAAATGAGCATTAATGTTTCAGAAATATATTCTGGTTTCCATGTGAATGCCAACCGGAAAACACATCGCCCATGATTTGGGACATATTGACTTTCTTGTCATTCCAAATTAATTTACTTTAAGTCATGTTCATTTCATCGTCATTTTCATTGCCCAGATGGCAGGACTTGCGTGCACCATTCAATTTTGATCAGTACAACAACAGGTGACAGTGCAAGCCTTCAAGGTGACAGTCCACGTCTTTACACATTGAGATGTTCTTGAGATATTATATCTTTAAGTGGTTTTCCATGTTACAATCATCTATAACGATTATCTGGTCACAAATGACTAAGCATAAGGTTGTGATAACGTAAAATAAAATAAAGACGGTTAAGATTGTGTTTGGTAGATCACCAAAAAATCTGAATAATAATATAGATTACTATAAGATAAATTATCATTGGATAGATTGCGCTGATTACTGTGTTTGGTATATACAGGTAATTTATCAGTAAGATTGATAACTGTATTTGGTATGACAAATAGATTATCAGTAATCTAAGCTCAAATTTCTAAAATATCCTAAGTCAAATTTATTAAAATATATTATAATATAATATAGTAATATAATATAATATTACTTTAATATAATATATTATTAAAAATATATTAGATTATATCATATTTAAAATAATATAATATATTTATATAATATAGTATATTTATTTGAAATATATTATATATTTATATATATATAATATATTTTAAATTATGTATTTATGTAAAATATAAATATATTATTTTAAATTTAATAATATATATATATTTAATATATTACTTAATATATTTAAAAGATTATATATATATATATACATTTATTTAATATAAAAATATTTTTAATTTTTTAATTTTAATATAAAAATATTAAATATTTTATATTTAATAATATAAAATATTTAAAATTATATTTTTAATAAATAGTTATAATATAAAATATATATTTTTATAAATAAAATATATATTTAAGAAGAAATCCTAATCAGTATCTAGAGGACATAGATGAGATAGAGAAGGAAATATTTCGTTCTCATTGAAGCAAAAAGAAACAGGATAATTTTGTTAAAAAAAATAAAATAGATTACCATATCTCCGGTAATCTGGATAGCCATCCTTCAGGTAATCTGGATTGCCATATGAGAGATAATCTGGATTACCAGTTCAAGATAATTATCATTTAATATAGATACCAAACATAGTTATCTGGTGGGTTTACTTTAAAATTATCGATAATCTGGATAGATTACCGTCTACCAAACACATTCTAAGACTTATTTTTTAAAAAAAAAAAAAAAAGAAAAAGAGAAGACCAATATTTCATGAATATAAAATTAAGCCAACAAAACTATGAAGTAATGAATCCTTTCTGCAATTTCTAATTACACGGTATGATGCAGGAATCATGAGGAACTCCCAGGCATGCTGCTGAGTCCTTGGAAGAACATCGTAACAGAGTGCTTTCAGCACTAGTCTAGGATCCAAAGAAAATATTTTTCTCATTTTTTTCGGAGGATTTACATTTTTTTCTGAAAACTTTGGACACACAGCATAACCATGATTTATCAGTCTACTTTCAGGGAGGGTGAATAAGCCGGGGTATTACTACTCACATCAAAGCTTGATTATAAAAGAGAATTGTTGGTGGGTATCAAGAAAAAGAAAGTAAATCCAGCCAATTAGTATATCTGCAGCTGCAAATTAATGGACAGATATTGGATTAAATAAAACATTCTAAGGTGCTGGCTACCATGGAACCTTTCACATCAAAATATTAAAGTTTAGGAAAAAGATAAAAAAAAGCTTAAGTTGAAGAAACGAAAAAAATTTAAAAGAGAAATGTCAAGAATGGGATTCGAACCCATGCCCTTTCGGACCAGTACCTGAAACTGGCGCCTTAGACCAACTCGGCCATCTTGACGCAATGAATGCATTATTTTCATATCTAATATATAATAGATTTTGACTCGGACCTGACCATCCAAGCAAATGCCCGATGCTCTCTCTCTCTCTCTCTCTCTCTCTCTCTCTCTCTCTCTCTCTCTCTATATATATATATATATATATATGTATATATATATATATATATGTATATATATATATATATATATATATGTATATATATATATATGCTAAGAAAGTTGAGCATTCGAACAGTAGAAGAAAAAACCTTATACTCTTACAAAGCAGAAACCATCATGCCCAATACAAAGATCTAAGACACCTACAAACACCAGACATTTGCTAAAAACCATAAAATACGGAGGACTAAAGAAACGACCAGAATAAAGGGAAGAACAAGATTAATACTCTAAGTAACAAGAACACCCGAATAGAGTCCAAAATTTGAAAAACAGAACAAATATAAAAGCTGAACATATAGGCCTGACAGAAAAACTGAGACAATTCAAGGAACTATAAGTCATGCCAAATAAGAAGTAGAACATTCTGCTACCTCATGTAACACCGGAGTTGCTCCTGCATCATGCTGCAAGATTGAACAAAATATACTGTAAACACTACCTTCTGGATCCCACTTAGAAGTTCCATGAAACAAAGTTTTAGCAATAAAATGTGCTGCCTGATTAGCCTTCTTGGTGTTTCCAAGAATCTGTAACCACAATCGAGAGAACAATAATAAATTGGTGGGACCAGAAATGTAGGCTCATGTGTGGTGCGCTCAAAGCCCAGGAGAGCCACACAGGTTTGGGGGCTTAGGCTTAAAAGTTCCCAGGGCCTTATAGTCATGTTTGGGTCAAGAAAATTTGATCCAAGGATTAGGATTTTCATATGACTTGTTAGAAAGAGTTTTTTAGAGATTGTATCATAACCTAGTTGGGTTATGGAATTTTATTATAGGTCCAGAGGTATAGCCTATTTCTCTTGATTGGTGAAAGGGGTTAATTAGTTAATTGGTCAGGTAGTTAGCCCAACTACCTAGGATTGTAACTAATTATATTGGACCAAAACCAAGATCAAGAACCCACTTCCTTGAGGGAAGAGAGGAGACCGTACGGGTTGGTTTCTCATCCGGTTTTGGGATGAGTGGGTGCGCCTGAAAGAAGGTGTTGTAACTCCCTCTTGCGGTGTCGTGCGCTTGGAGACCTACCAAAATAGAAAAAGAAATGTGCGTGAAAAAAAGAAGAAGAGGATATCTTCCTTTTGGTCAGTTGGGCGTTCTTGGATTGAGGAAGGGAACGGTTTCCAGAGTCTGTAACAGAGGCTAGGGCTTCTTCTTCAAGTAATAAAGAACGATCTTTTGTTTTCTCCTGATATTTATTTTCTTCTCTATTCTGTGCATGGTTTTGGTTCTTGATTTCAAGAAATAGTTTGTGCCGATTGATTTTTTATTTGTTTCTTCCAAGAAGTTGGTTGCTCTCTATTTTTCTCACGGAGAGTTAAGATCCCAACAAGTGGTATCAGAGCGGGGTTAGTCCGTGAGAAGGATTAAAGGAGGCATCTCTCTCTAGTTCATTTCCAAGAGGGGTTTCATCTCAGGATCTTGAGTTTAAGTTGGTTTTCACATGGTATTTAGGGTTTCATCCCATGATCCCTTTAGGATATTTCTCAATCTTGATTTTGAGTTGGTTTTTGTGGCCTGATCAACCATGAGTACTAGCAACAAGGAGGAGTTTGAGAAGTTCAGTGGGAAGGAAAGTTTTATCATGTGGAAGTTAGGGTGGAGGATCTGTTAGTGCAGAATTTCCTGGATCTGGCTTTGGAGGAAATGCCTGAGGAGATGGTGGAACGGGAGTGGCTGTCGTTACAGAAGAAGGCATGTGTGCAGCCATCAAAGGGTATTTGGCTGATGTGGCACTGTACAACATCTTGGAGGAGAAGACACCAAAGGGTCTTTGGTCAAAGTTGCATGCCCTGTACATGGGGAAGAACATGTGCAACAAGCTGATGTTGAAGAAGCAGTTATATAGCCTTCGGATGCAGGAAGGTGGAAATGTACTTCTTCATATTCAAAGATATGACCAGGTCTGCAATGATTTGCTGACCCTTGGAGTGAAGATGGAGGAAGAGGATAGGTCTCTACTCTTGCTATGCTCGTTGCCGAGTTCATTCAACTCACTTGTCATCACTTTGCTGTATGGGAAGGAGACACTGGTTTATGAAGAAATTGTGTCAGTGCTTAGGTCCAATGAGCAGAGGGAAAAGATGACCACAGATGGAGCACCTCAGGAGGGACTCTCGGTTGGAGAGAGGACCAGGAGAGGGAGGGATGGCAGCAGGCGCAGGGGGCGGTCAAAGTCCCGGAAAGGCAAGAGAGAGTTTAGATGCTTCAAGTGCAATCAGGTTGGGCACATAAAGAGGAACTGTCCTCTTTGGAAGAAGTAACAAGGGGAGAAGAGTGATAAGGAATCTGTGAGCACAGTGGCTGATTTGGGGTCTGAGAAGGACCTCATGGTTGTTTCGGATTTGCACCAGAAGGCGGTGGATAGTTGGATCCTTGATTCTGCATGCTCACATCACTATACACCGCATCGATCTTGGTTCGCTAACTATGCCAAAACCAATGAGGGGACTGTGACACTTGGGGACAATCATCTTTGCAGAGTGGCTGGAGTCGGTACATTCAGAGTGAGGATGTTTGATGGGATTGTGCGGACTCTCACACATGTGAAGCACATCCCACAGTTGAAGAAGAACCTAATGTCGTTGGGATACCTGGAGAGGAGCGGTTTCGGTTTTAGTTGCCGTTCTGGGAGTGGTGTTCTGAATATCATGAGAGGTGCCATGGTAATGATGAGAGGGAAGAGGACGGATAATAATTTATATCAGCTTAAAGGGTCAGTAGAGAGTAGAGGTGGGCATTGGGCTGCATCGGGCTAGGCCCACCCAGGCCCACTAGGCCGCAGGCTAAACGGGCCGTGCTGGCACAGCCCGCTTAACCTGAAGGCCGGGCCCGGCACGACCCTAGGCCCGGGGGGTGGCGGGCCGTGCCTGGCACGGCCCGCTGGCCCATCAGCCCGGTTATTTTTTTATAATTTTTTTTAAAAAAATGGGTTTGGTATGGCACGACCCATTTGGGCCCGTTACGGGCCGGGCCAGGCACGACCCATTGGGCCCATTTCGGGCCAGGCATGGCACGGCCCATTACGGGCCGGGCATGGCACGACCCATTACGGGCAGGGCATGGCACGGCACGTTTGGGCCATAACAGCTAAAAAATGGATATTTTTTGGTTTTTTACTATGTTAACCCTTCCAACTGTCATAAAACGGACATATTTTAATTTTAATTATTAATTTTTTATAATTATACATTAAATTTTTACAATCAACTTAGATCGAACTAACAAGTAACAAATGAGGAACATTGATTTGAGAAGGGGACTATTATTTTCTTCGGGCAACTTCGTTATTGAGATCCTGTGAAGCACACGACAGCTGCAGTGATTTTATTTACATGATGCATACATATTACGAAGACGGTGAAAATGCCAGTTGATGTAGCGAGCCACTAACATGGTGCCCATGTTGGATTTAGCTAAGTGATGAGGTGGCCAAGAATGCCACTTGGCCCAGCTGAGGTCGAGCTCCTGACTAAGGTTGAGCTAAGTGATCGAGGTTGAGCTCCCAGTTGAAGTCGAGCTTCCATCTAAGATCGAGCTCCCAGCTGAGGTTAACCTCCCATCCAAAGTCGAGCTCCCGTCCAAAGTCGAGCTCCCAGCCAAGATTAAGCTCTCATTCAAAGTCGAGCTCCCAGCTGAGGTTGAGCTCCTGTCCAAGGTCGAGCTCCCGTCCAAGGTCGAGCTCCCGCCCGGGATCGAGCTCATAGCTAAGGTCGAGCTCCTAGTGAAGGTCGAGCTGCTGTCCGAACCCAGTCCCCGCAAGTAAGAGGATAGCAGGAAGTGAGATACGGTCTGATGATGATGATACAAACACTACTGATGATTAGTAAGATTTTGATCATTTATTTGTAATTCTTAATTTTTTATAATTATACATTTTTATTTTTTTAATTGTTAAAGTGAGTTATCTCTATTTTTTTCTCCTTTCTTATTATATTCTGGAGGTCAAGCTAGTCCCCCTCCTTTCATGTACCATTTTGATTTAAATTAATAAACTGTAGGGGTCTATGCCAAACCCCCCACCATTACGGTGGCTTTATATTAATAAATTCTTAGTTCCCAATATTTTTTAAATTTATTAAAAAATATTTTTTATAAATAAAAATTTTATTTCTATTTATTTTAAGGGGGTCGGGCCGTGCCTGGCCCTGCCCAGGCCCTGTGGGTCGTGCCGTGCCTAGGCCCGAATGGGCTAGGCTGTGCCGGGCCTGGCCCTTATGGGTCGTGCCGGGCCTGGCCTGCGGGCCAGAAAATCTAAACCCGTTCCGGCCCCTTATTATGGGCCGTGCCTGGCACGACCCGTTACTATAGCAAGCGAGCCATGCTAGGCATGACCCGCTTCGTGTCGGGCCGTGCCGGCCCATGGGTGGCCCGGCCCAGTGCCCATCTCTAGTAGAGAGTGGTGGATCTGATACAGTAGCAGCAGCACAAGATCAGCAGGGTTTGTACCGGTTGTGGCATTATCGCCTTGGCCACATAGAAGAACGCAGTATGAAGGAGCTGATGAAGGATGCACGGATTCCAGACCTGGATACAGGTGTTGCAGCGGAGGGCCCTTGGACCTAGTGCACATGGATGTTTGGGGTCTGGCTCCGGTTTCGGGGAGAAACGGAGCTAAGTATTTCATGTCGCTGATTGATGGCTTTTCAAGGAGAGTGTGGGTATTTTTCTTGAGGAAGAAGTTAGAAGTCTTCACCAAGTTCAAAGCCTGGTTGGCAGAGGTGGAGAAGGAGAAGGGGCGGCATGTGAAGGTTGTGCGGTCAGATAATGGTGGGGAGTTTACAAGCAAGGAGTTCCTGAGATTTTACCAGGATGGTGAGATCAGGAGGCAATTTTCGGTAGCCAGGACTCCTCAGCAAAATGGAGTGGCCGAGCGGATGAACCGGACTCTCATAAAAAAGCGAGGTGTATGAGGTTGCAGGTAGGATTACCCAAGATATTTTGGGTGGATACAGTTGACACAGCAATCTACTTGGTAAATCGGTCTCCTCATACAAAACTTAATGGGAGGGTTCCAAAGGAGTTATGGTCTGGAAGAAAGGTGGAGCTTGGTCATCTTAGAGTATTTGGGTGCACTGCATTTGTGCACATTGATCCCAGTCAGCGGAGCAAGTTGGACACCAAGGCCCGGAAGATGGTGTTCATTGGATATCCGTGAGGAGTCAAAGGATACAGGCTATGGGATCCTTTGGAGAAGAAGGCCACGATAAGCCGAGATGTGGTCTTTGATGAAGAATCAGTCTTCAAGAGACAGAAGGAGGTGGAGGTTCAGCAGGAGGTCCAATCGGACGTGGTTGGGCAGGATGCAGCTCAGCAGGGTGTAGTTGAGCAACAATTAACCTCATATACAATTATACCTTTCGCAGGTACATCGGGAGGATCTCATATTCAGGTGGAGCACTCTTCAGTGGTGCCTCCACATGTAGAGAGCAGCGAGATGCATGCTCATGGCCCAGATGAGCAGAGGGGGGAGCCACCTCCCAGTCCAGGCATCGAAATCGCATTGCATAAGCCTAGGTGGATCGTGAGGCAGCCAGTACGATATCGTTTTGACGTAACCATGTCGTATGCTTTGGTGGCTGCTAGTGGTGGACCGGAGACCTACGAGGAGGCAGTGACAAGCCAGAATCATGATAGGTGGGTCCAAGCCATGACAGAGGAGATGCAGTCTCTACATAAAAATAAGACTTGGCAGTTGGTGGCACCGCCAAGTAGAAAGAAACCAATTGGTTGCAAATGGGTGTTTCAGTGCAAGAAAGGAATCTCAGAGAAGGAAGGGTCAAGGTACAAGGCCAAGTTGGTGGCCAAAGGATACTCTCAGAAGGAAGGCATTGACTACAATGAGGTGTTCTCACCAGTGGTTCGACATACATGTATCAAATTGTTGTTGAGTATTGTAGCGGTGCAGGACTTGGAGTTGGAGCAAATGGATGTCAGGACGGTCTTCCTCCATGGGGATTTGGAGGAGGAAATATATATGGAGCAGCCATAGGGGTTCGAGGAGCCAGGGTCAGAAGGAAAGGTATGTCTTTTGCAAAGATCATTGTATGGATTGAAGCAGTCGTCGAGGCAGTGGTATATACAGTTTGATGCATATGTGAGGAGCATTGGCATGACCAGATGTGAGTATGATCCCTGTGTGTATGTCAGAATTCTTGAAGATAATTCTAGATTGTACCTACTTTTGTATGTGAATGATATGTTAATATCATGCAAAAGGAGAGGAGTTGTAGAGGACCTAAAGGCAACTTTGTCACATGAATTTGAAATGAAGGATTTGGATCCTGCTACAAGGATACAAGGGATGGAGATCTTCAGGGACAGAACCAGAAGGATGCTTCGTTTGTCTCAGAGAAATTACATCAAGAGAGTCTTAGACAGATTCAGCATGGATGGTGCGAAACCGGCAGCATTGCCTCTTGCCGGTCATGTTAAGCTTTCTAAGTTGATGTCGCCCAAGACTGAGGTGGAGGCCGAGGAGATGATGAGAGTACTATATGCTTCAGGAGTTGGAAGTCTGATGTATGCAATGGTATATAGTAGGCCAGATCTCGGGCATGTAGTTAGCCAGGTTAGCAGGTTAATGGCTAATCCAGGCAGAGAGCATTGGAGAGCACTGAAAGGTATCTTTAGATATTTAGTGGGCACAGCTGGAGTTGACATATGCTACAGGCGCCGTAGCGTGGAGGACGACTCTAGGGTGTTCATGGAGGCTCAGGACAGGATGCCTGGGTTTGTGGATGCTGATTATGGTGGTGATTTGGACACGAGACATTCCACTACATGTTATGTGTTTATGATGAATGGTGGTCCAATCTCGTGGAGGTCAAGTCTACAGGTGATTACAGCATTGTCTACTACAGAGTCAGAGTACATTGATATTTCTGAGGCAGCCAAGGAAGCTATGTGGCTGAAGGGACTTGCATTGGAGATGGGCATTGCATAGGGAGCAATCAAGATTTTTTCGAATAGCCAAAGTGCATTGTATTTGGTCAAGAATCCGGTCTATCATGCTAGGACCAAACATATTGACATCAGGTACCACAGGATTCGGGAGCTGGTGGAAGATGGTGAAGTGGAGCTCGCCAAGGTGTCTACTGTAGAGAACATGGCGGATGCACTTACCAAGGTTCTTCCAAGGAATAGCTTCTTCAGATGTGGAGCTCAAATGGGATTGATGGACCGGGGAGAGCTTACTGGAGCTTTGGAGCGCCAAGGTAAAGATTGTAGGCTCATGTGTGGTGCGCCCAAAGCCCAGGGGAGCCACACAGGTTTGGGAGCTTAGGCTTATAAGTCCCCAGGGCCCCAGAGTCATATTTGGGTCAAGAAAATTTGATCCAAGGATTAGGATTTTCATATGTGACTTGTTGGGGAGAGTTTTTTAGAGATTGTATCATAACCCAATTGGATTATGGGATTTTATTATAGCTCCAGAGGTGTAGCCTATTTCTCTTGATTAGTGAAAGGGGCTAATTAGTTAATTGGTTAGGTAGTTAGCCGAACTACCTAGGATTGTAACTAATTATATTGGACCAAAACCAAGATCAAGAACCCACTTCCTTGAGGGAAGAGAGGAGACCGTACGGGTTGGTTTCTCATCTGGTTTCGGGATGAGTGGGCGCGCGTGAAAGAGGGTGTTGTAACTCTCTCTTGCGGTGTCGTGCGCTTGGAGACCTACCGAAATAGAAAAGGGAGCATGCGTGAAAAAAAAAAAGGATATCTTCCTTTTGGTCGGTTGGGCGTTCTTGGATCGAGGAAGGGAGCGGTTTCCAGAGTCTGAAACAAAGGCTAGAGCTTCTTCTTCAAGTAATAAAGAACGATCTCTTATTTTCTCCTGATATTTATTTTCTTCTCTATTCTGTGCATGGTTTTGGTTCTTGATTCCAAGAAATAGTTTGTGCCGATTGGTTTTTTATTTGTTTCTTCCAAGAAGTTGGTTGCTCTCTATTTTTCTCACGGAGAGTTAAGATCCCAACAAGAAACTCGAAGATGATGATTAGATTCAGGATTGCTTTGAACCTTCAAGGACTTTTGTACTACATAACTACCATCTACTTCTAAAGAAAGTTGTAAATGTAATTTAAAGAATAAAGATAGAGCTAAAAGATAAAACAAATAAGCAAATAGAGTTGATATGAGATCCTCTCTTGATATAGTTACATTTGGTTTAAATAACACTCTAAACGGTTGGCTTAGTCTGTCCACTTCCTTATAGTTGTTCATTTCCGAATTATTCCTGTTAGCATTTAAATTTCATATTCTCATTCTCTTCGCATGCTTAATTTTCTACTATTGGATCCCTAACCATTTGATTCCATAAAGTCCAAATATCCTGATATTTTTAAACACTCTTAACTAGTATAGTAAATGCTAATATTTAGTTTTCGACACTTGTTCTTATTATTGCCCGCTACATAGAACACTATTGCTAAAGTGAATAGTACTTTTTTCTTTTCACGTCATGGTAGTGGAAAGATGAGAGCCATATACTCATATTGGATACTTGGCTTTACTTTGGTATGCCATATAAGCCAATATTGTCAAAGTAGATAATACTTTCTTTTTTCTCACATCATGGCAGTCATGTCAATGGAAAGATAGGAGCCATTACTCATATTGGATACTTGACTTTGCTTTGGAGTGCCATATAGGCCACTTTTGTTATACTTAATGATAGCATTAACTTTCTCTTATATCATGAATAATGGTAATAATTGGTTAGCCATCATCTTAAGACTTTACTTTATTAAGATCTTATCCTAAACTGATTTCTCTTATCCTTTGAGCATTCATCCTATTGACTTCAATTTGTATAAACAATTACTATTTCGGCCTACTTATCTTTTCTAGTACTTTGGCCTGCTTTTTTGGTATTTTGGTTTATTTTTTTAGTATTTTAGTATGCTTTTCCAATGCTTTGGTATGTATTCTTAACATAGCAACTTATATCCTTTGTACTAACCTATATTTTTGGTATGTTGGTTTGCTTTTTTTAAACTTCTTCCTGCTTTTCTGATACTTTAGTCAGCTTTTCTAATGTTCGATCTATATCCTTAGCATAGTGCCTTATACCTTATATATTGACTGTTAGATTTCATTAGGTGTAGCATGCAGAATTTTAAAAACTAAATTTTAATCACAGTAGAAACATAAGATTAAACACATTAATTTTAAAGCATGCTAGATCTGATATACTATATACTTAAAGATTTAATATATATGCAGGAAAACAAGCAAAACTGAAATCATTAAATCTAAAATTTAGAAGCATACCTTATGCACTGTTCCTCTCCAAATGAATCAGATCTGGATGTTTTGTAAGTTTTGTTGAAGCTATTCAATCACTTGACTTCTACGGATATCTACATGGAGCCGACTTTATCCGAAGGACCTAACAATCCCCAAGGTGCTAGCTCGATTTGGGTTCCAATGGTTGGATATAGTTTCATGCTTTGCTTCTTCTCAAGAATGAAGTAAAAAAGGGGGTTGCAACTTGAAGAACATTGCCGCGTGAACTCCTTCACATTGGATGGAGGAAAGGAGGAGGATAAAGATCAAGGGAGAACCTTTTTCTCTTTCTTTCTCTCACTTTTCTCTCTAAGGTGGCGTGAGGAAGAGACAATGGGGTGCCTAATTTTTTCTCCTATCTGGTTTTGATGTTGGAAAAACTTTTTCGATGAAAAATTTAGATTCTAGGCACAAGGAATTAAGACCCTTCTTAATCATGTGCTATCTCTTAGATCAACCCCATCTAACAAACCTTTTGAATTCAAAATGGAATTCAAATTCAAATGGAAAGTTAGGATAACAACCAAAGTCCCTAAATAAAAGGACTTCTTCGAGAAAAATTCAATGCACGAATCCCTCATCATGCCATCTTAATTTTGTGTGCCAACTCTTGGCATGAAAGCACATTGGGCATGGGTCAAGAGGATAGACTCCTAGTTTAATTAGGTTTTAATTCCTAATCCAATTATTACTTAAAATAAGCCCAATTCAAAACCAATTCGAAGTCTATTTAAGCCAATCCAAATCCTAATCCGATTAGGACTTAAATCGAATTACCAATTGGACTGAAAAATCTAATTTCACTCAATTAGACCAAGCCTAATTAAATAAAATCTGATTAAATTCAATTAGACTTGAATGATCAAATCAAATTATAATTATTGTAATTAGGTTCTCCTTATTAATTGCTATAACTTGTAACTCTTACAAATTGATCTTATTTATCAATCATATTGAAAATTAGGCTTTGATTTAACTAAAAGATCAAGTCTAAATCCTTATTATGTGTGATCCCATAGGTCATATTTGTCCGATAATGATATATACTATGATGGGATATACTACAATCTCCATCATAGTATCATTAATATCCTTTTCAATGGATTAGAATGATTCCAACTTATCTCGATCAAGAATTACTGATTTGAAAATAATTCAAGTGAGTTTTCACAATCTACCAGTGATTCCTAGTAGCATATAATGACAATTCTAGTAGAAGAGAATATAAATAATTTCTAGATATGTTTACTGTATGATTCAGTTCTTCTATCACCAGTCTTGATATGATCGAGATCATTGAGAACTCATCAAATCTCATTGTCCATCACATGTCAATTCAATTAACTCAAATCCAAATTATAAAGACTCATGAAAACTCTTTTCTATCATTCACATTGCTGTGGCCATGATCTTAAAAACTTAGCCTCTCAAATTGTATAGGACTACTCTTCTATCAAGATTGATAGATTCTATCTAGCCATACACTATACTCTATAGCTAACTTAATGTAGCTAACATATATCGCAAAGACCTACATAGCTAAGAGACCAAGGGATTGTATAGTCAAACTACATTAAGCTCATTGTGAGTAGCCAAGGTATCACAGGTCAAAGGAGCATTTATACTATCACAGCATGGAGAAAGTTACTGATAAGTGTGTAGACATCTAAGTGACTTTTATATGATCATGCTCAATAAAGTTAATCTCTAACAATGACCTGTAGTCTTTCTCTAGGATCCTCATATTATAGATTCAAGACTCGTTTATCTAAAGAAAAGTGATTTATGCACCAATCTTGATGGATCGATCACTATTCCCACGATGATCCAACAATTGGAAGCAATTTAAAAATTAATCTATAATGACATATATCTAAAAATATTGTTAACTCTTGAGAATATATCATTATCCATTAACTCCTTAAATGATTTAAGAATACATTATATAAGAATGGAAAAGAAAAGCCCATTTTATTAAAATAAATTTTGATTAATTATAAAGAATATGTCCTAGACAATGCTATAATGTATCAGCCATATTGATTTCTAGGGCATATACGTAACACTGACCTACATGTTTGGCACTTCAGCCTACCTTTCGATACTTCAGCTTGCTTTATTGCTATTTTGACTTAAGGTTGGCATCTTTCTAATAGTAATTGACCTAGTACCTATATATTTCATTTTATTGTCCAGTACTTTGACTTGCTAACTAAACATAACTTAGCATACTAGCCAAGTAATTTAACCTACAAAAGGTATCCCTCCTGAAATTTTACTATTAATCGACCCATATTAGATGGTCTTTTGAGATTTGTTATAAATCAATCTTAGTATCATAACTATTAATATAAATATGGTGCAAACATCTGGTGACATAGCTTAGAATAAAAGTAGTGTAATTGTTTTTCTAGCAATTAATATCCTGCAAGATAGGTAACCATGCAACATTGCATAAGGATGAAGTAGCAATATAAGAAATAACCATTGCAGCATCGCCTTCAAGAAAGATTGTAGAAGTATTAAGATGCAGTAATGTAGCTTGCAGTGCCAGCCATGTAATAATTAAGCAAAGTAAACTGAAGCTACCTTCAATGTAGCAATGATTCCCCAAAAAAGCTAGAGTAGATAGCTTAAATGTAGCAATGATTCCCCCAAAAAAGCTAGAGCAGGTACCGAATGAATATTCCAGATGGGTCCCATGCATCTCCTAACTCTAGATAATTATATAAAGCTTAGTTTAGGAGTCTTGTTTATGGAAAACATCAAATTCTAGGCTTGTCTTGATGGATTTGGGAATGACTATAGTTTGAAAATGAAGGCTTAGCCACACCCCTATAGTTCTGCACTAAGATTTTCATGGATTAGTAAGTAGTGACATGGCCAATTCCACATTAGCCAATGCCAAATTGAACTAGAATAACTATTAGAAAGACCTGAAGAATCGGCTAGAGAGTCCTCATGAGATGTCATAAGGGTGGGAGCAGAAGGAATACCTAGCTTATGATGCAATTGTGAGAAATAAGCTTGATGGGAAAGTGAATTACCACTTTGGTCAAATGACATCTTTGGAAGTGAAGGGTCAGCTATTGCAGCATCATGTACTGGTGCCAATGAAACCTATGTATGAGTGAGGCAGCCACGGGACCAACTGTCACACCTCGAATCAAGCACCGGAATCAGCTACATGATCGGCCGCACAATCCCAGGTTTGCCCTAGAAATCGTGCCAGGCCTAGGTATACAACATTCACTTCATTCAAAAATCTCGTCAAAAAACTAATATTATTTAAACAAATGAAAAAACTAAATAATTCTTTTATTCCAAATCAAAACTACTAAATGGTCCACTAATCCATACTAAGAATCAGCAACCGAATTTAACTAACTATCTAAATAAAACTAAATGTCAACATTCTGTCTCACACCCAGCCCGATCCTTGCTATGCATCTTGAGTCTCTTATAAAAATAAGAAGTAGGGAGTGAGCTCTACAGTCTAGTAAAGTTTCTATATGATCACACTAGTAATAATATAATTCTGAAGAAAGTAAAAATATACTAGTATATCACATCATGCAGTCAAACAACCCAAATATCATGTATGACAAAACTTTGATAATGTTATGTTTTTCTTTAGAGTTTTCATTAATTAACCTTTATCTTTAGATTTTGGACTAGCCACGGTCATGCTTCAGTCCATGACTAGCAATCTCAGTGTCACACTTGAGCCTGTGACTAGCAAGCTCATTATCATACTTCAGTCTGTGATTGGCAATCTCGTAATCAATCATGTATAATCTGTCCATGGCCAAGCTAGCCATCGTACTAAGCCCATGGCTCAGGCTGTGTAACCACGATCCCGTGGCATGGCTAGTCTAAACATCATTAACATTTTATCCTTCCACATCATCATGTCAAATCATGTCATTTATAGTTTTCCAACAACCGGCATTATAGTCCAACCATTCAAAAATAACTTTACTTGATAAACATGATATATGAAAATACAAACAATAATAACAATATACACATTATTTTTCATGAGAAATCAATTATATCATGTGAAAACAACCATGCATGCAAATGTATAAATGCTCGGATCAAATCAGGTCATATATATATATATATATACAATGGTGATCAAGTCCAGAAATCTTTACCTTTTAAAAGCTAATCCTAGTATAACCAATATTAATTTATATCCGGTGGTCGCTTGACACTTCCCTGCTCAGAAAGTGATTCCCTACATAATAAATAATTTTTATTCATATCAAAACCCTAGCTTCACGAATTCCAAAAAAGAAAGTTCTCCTCCCCGGTTCTCTCTCCTATAATAATATATTGTTATTATTATTTTAAATTTTATTTTCCCCTCTTTCTCTCTCTTCTTTCGCTTTCCTTTTTCTCTCTCTCTTTTCTCTCCTTTTTTTTTCCTGAACCGAACATACCCTTTTTTTTTCATTTTTCCTTTTTTCTATTTCTTTCTTTCTTTCTTTCTCCTAACCCCTCCCCCCGTTGCTCCCTCGACTCAACTGAACCGGCCTTCTCCCCATGGTTGCCGATAGTGGCCATGGGAGATGGTTGCCGGGAGGGCTTGATGGATCAGATCAGACGACGATGCGGCCACCGACAGGGTACGGCCCAAACCGAACAACCAATCCCAAAATCCCATTAATTTGTCCCCAAAAAAAATACTAAACAAGAGGAAAACTCAGTGGCCGGCATTGAGAAACTAACAGTCGCTCGCTAGAGAGGAAAAAGACATGGGAACAGAGGCTCGATAGGGCTTGGTTTGGTGGTGGTGAAGGGGATTTAAAGGAACACTGATGGGTTTCCTCACCGTTTGGAAGACAAAAACCACCCCGATTGAAGTTCTAACCTACCCCGACATGTCGCCGACCACCTCCCTCTCCCCTCACGACTCTTCTTTTGATACATCCGGTGAAAACTCTGGCAGGATAAGGGAGATCCAATCCTTCCCTGTTTCGATTTTCCCCCTCCTCTGCTCTCTGTTTTTTTCCTGCGATTGGGCTGAAGCCGCTGGCCTGCTGACTTTAGCCCAAAAAGTCTAAAAAACTGGGTTTCACATTCTCTCCATATTAAAATAATTTCGTCCTCGAATTTAGCTTGATTGAGATTTTAAACATTAAAATTAACCAACTCTCATGTCACTCATATCTATCACTGTCGCTAGAAACCCTTCACAACCTTTCCTGAGGAGTCACCTGGCATTATAAGCTGAGATCACTCTTCTTGGAGAGGTTAGTTGTTACCCACGGAGTGGAACTCAAGCTGACCAGGATTCTGAAATCTCACTACCTTCTTAAAGCAATTGATGGAAGCATGATATGCCGCTAGGCAACCCATTCCAAGGATTACATCGAAGTCTTTCATATCCAAGACTATCAAATCCGCTTTCATCTCGCTACCTTCAATATCCAATTTACAATCCTTGCAGATTCGATTAACCATAATGATATCCCTACTTGGAGTAGAAACACAAAGTTCAATTTCTAGAGGTGTCGAAGCCAATTCATTGTTTTCCCTAACCAGTCTAGCTGATATGAAAGAATGTATGGCACCCGCATCAAACAGAGCATAAACATTGCTAAAAAAATAACTTAATCATACTTGTCACTATGAATTAGGTGCATTGGCATCCTGCTGCATGAGTGCATGCACCCATCCTTGGGTGCTCGGGTTTTGCTGCCCTCTTCCTTGTTGCTGTCTTACTTGAGGTGGTTGGTACTGTGATCCTTTTCCATTACGGCACATAATTGCCTTGTGACCCTCCCTTTCACAGTTATAGCACTTCCCTCTTGGCCAAGTGCAATGTCGCTGATAGTGAGGCCCACCATACTTATAACACTAGATCTCATCTTTTTGTTGAGTCTCATCATTTGGAACAACATTGTTAGGCTTCCTTGTCTTTGCACTGATGTCTCCATTAGGTTGATCCTGAAATCCTCCTGATCTGGATCTTTTCTTCAAAGCTTTTTCTCTCTTCGCTTAAGCAACATCCAACCCCCTTTCTTTTATTAGTACCTTGTTGACGACTTCCTTATAGGTGGGTAGCTCGAAAGCAGTTACCTGTTATTGAATCTAACCTCTAAGTCTATTTTCAAATTTTCTGGCCCGGACCCCTTCATCACTCTATCACGCCTCGAATCCAGCACCATAATCGGCTACGTGACCTACCGCACAATCCCAGGTTTGCTCTAGAAATCATGCCAGGCCTAGATACACAATATTCACTTCATTCAAAAATCTTTTCAAATAAACTAATATTATTTAAATAAAAAAAAATTAAATAATTCTTTTATTCCAAATCAAAACTACTAAATGGTCTGCTGAACCATACTAAGAATTAGCAACTGAATTTAACTATGTAAATAAAACTAAATGTCAATGTTCCATCTCACGCCCAGCCCGATCCTTGCTATGCATCTTGAGTCTCTGATAAAAACAAGAAGTAGGGAGTGAGCTCTATAGCCCAGTAAGGTTTCCATATGATCACCCAGTAATAATATAATTATGAAAAAAATAAAAATATACTAGTATATCACATCATACAGTCAAACAATCCAAATATTATGTATGACAAAACTTTGATAACATTACGTTTTTCTTTAAAGTTTTTATTAATTAACCTTTATCTTTAGGGTTTGGACTAGCCACGATCATGCTTCAGCCCATGACTGGTAATCTCAGTATCACATTTCAGCCTATGACTGGTAAGCTCTTTGTCACACTTCAGCCTGTGACTGACAATCTCGTAATCGACCATGTACATCTATCCATGGCCAGGATAGCCCACGTACTAAGCCCGTAGCTCAAGCTGTATAACCACGATCCCGTGGCATCGCTAGTCCAAACACTGTTAACACTTTATCCTTCCACGTCATCATATCAAATCATGTCATTTATAGTTTTCCAACAAACGGCATCATGGTCCAAGCATTCAAAAATAACTTTACTTGACAAACACGATATATGAAAATACAGACAATAATAACAACATACACATTATTTATCACGAGAAATCAACTATATCATGTGAAAACAACCATGCATGCAAATGTATATATGCTCGGATCAAATCAGGTCATATAAAATATATATATACAACGGTGATCAAGTCCAGAAATCCTTATCTTTTAAAAGCTAATCCTAGTATAACCGATATTAATCCGTATCTGGGACTCGCTCAACACTTCCCTGCTCAGAAAGTTGATTCCCTATATAATAAATAATTTTTTCAATTCAATTCAAAACCCTAGCTTCACGAATTTCAAAAAAGAAAGTTCTCCTCCCCGTTTCTCTCTCCTATAATAATATATTATTATTTTAAATTTTATTCTCCCTCTTTCTCTCTCTTTTTTCTCTTTTCACTTTCTCTCTCCTCTTTCTGTCCTCTCTTTCTCTTTCTTTTTCTCTTTCCTCTTTCTCTCTCTCTTTTTCTCCCTTTTTTTTTTCATGAATCGAATAGACCCTTTTTTTTTTTCCCTTTCTTTCTTTCTTTCTCCCGAACCCCTCCCCCTGTTGCTCCCTCGGCTCAACTAAACCGACCTTCCCCCCACGGTTGCCGACGGTGGCCATGGGAGGTGGTTGCCGGGGAGGGCTTGATGGATCGGATCGAACGGCGGTGCGGCCACTGGCAGGGTACGACCCAAACCGAACAACCAATCCCAAAATCCTATTAATCCATCCTAAAAAAAATACTAAATAAGAGGGAAACTCACGGGCCGGCGCTGAGGAACTAACGGTCACTCGCTAGAGAGAAAAAAGACATGAGAACAGAGGCTCGATAGGGCTTGATTTGGCGGTGGTGAAGGGGATTTTAAGGAACATCGACGGGTCCCTCACCATTTGGAAAACAAAAACCATCCCGATCGGAGTTCTAACCTATCCCGATACGTCACCGACCACCTCCCTCTTCCCTCACAACTCTTCTTTCGAGACATCCGATGAAAACTCTGGCTGAATAAGGGAGATCCAGTCCTCCCCTATTCCGATTTTCCCCCTCCTCTGCTCTCTCTTTATTTTTTCCTGCGATTGGGCTAAAGCCGGCTAGGCCTCTTGACTTCGACCAAAAGTCTAAAAAACTAGGTTTCACACCAATTGGTCTCCATACTTCCTTACGTTTGGATCTTTGCTTCGGGACTATAGCCATAGATGTCTGGTCTTTGATAGATGCTGATTCTTCCGGTATTAACGTACACATTTGTCTAAGGGCTAAACGATCGATCTACAAGTGTTATGATGATTTGGTGGAGAATGTTTCCTTTATCTTTTGATTTCTTATCATCCACAGTTTGGTTTGATGGGAGAGCTAAATCCATATGGACCATGCTAGGCCCGCTTCTGCTCCTTAAGAGTTTTTCTCTCGTTAGGGGAACGTAGCGAGATCCATAAGCATGAGATTGGCCAGCAATGGGCTTAGGGGATTCTTTGGGAGGCAACTCTTAGATGATTTCTTTGGATAGGTCTATGCTGCAGCAGGCTGTCCACAAGAGGCCGGATTTTGAGACTTCCTTCTTGCATGGGAGTCGGCAAAATGGGAACCCTGGTTGCATGGATCCAGGGGCCTCGGACTTGCATGTCTTCCTGGGCACACGTACAGGGCTCCGACATTAATTCTACCTGGATGACTATATTAATAGCACATATCCGGCAACTCTTCGTAGCATTATTGCTACCATATTAAATTGTTTTTAATTTTAATCCTACCCTTGGGCACACAGCCTGTTTACCATCCATAAGAGCACATACATGGGCATACCCTTTCCTAGATGAGGACTCAGTCCAATCATCAAGAAAGAGAGGGATCTTGCCTCTGAGATGATTTTAAAAATCTTGCCCTTATCCTATTAACTCCATCGGAAGATCTAGGAGGCGGATCCAAATACAAACTTGCCGCACAGAATCATTGGTAGGATTGAAGTTAGGATGCCAACTTTCGAGGACAAGTAGCTATTGGCCTGCCAAGGATCAAGGGTCCTTAGCAAGGATTCAGCTTTCAACCTCAACCAAAGGCAAGTGTGGAACCCCGGCCTTTGGGCCATTTTGGGCTGAAGTTGGCAAGGCATGCCGACTTCAGTTCAGAATACCAAAAAAAAAAAAGGCTAAGCAATGGAAAACAGGGAACTCGTTTTCCCCTCTTACCCACTCGGAAACCTCGCCGGAAAGGTCGCTGGATCATCGTGAAGAGCCGGGGCAAGGCTGGTGATGAGTTTGGGAAGGGTTGGGACTCCGATCGACGGAGTCTTTCTTTCCCAAATGGTAAGAAGAGCTCACTCGGGAGTTTTTTTTAAACCCCCTCACCATCACCATCGAGCCCTTCAAGCTTCCTCCCATGCCGTCATTCTCCTCTCAGGCGAGTGGCGAAGAGCAGTTAAATGCCAGTAAGTTTTATTCCTTAGTTCAATTATTTTAGGAAAGATTTATTTTGGGTTTTAAGTTATTTTTGATTGGACTGTACCCATCGGTGGCCGTGCGGCTACTGTCTTCCCACAGGTCCGTCGAGCCCTCCCCAGCAACTACCTCCCATGGCCGCCACCGGCAACCATGGGGGAGGCCAATACGATTAAGCCAAGGAGGAACAGGGAGGAGAGTTCGGGAGAAGAGAAGAAAGAAGGAAGAGAAAAAAGAAGAAGAAGAAGAGAAAGGAAAAAAAAGAAAAAAAAAAAGCAAAAGGAAAAAGAAAAGAAGAGAAAATAAAAAGAGGAGAGAGAAAGAGAAGAGAGAAAGAGGAGAGAGAGAAGAGAGAAAGAGAAAGGAGAGATAAAGATGTGAGAGAAAGAGGAGAGAGAAGGAGGAGAGAGAATGAAGAGAGAGAAAGAAGGGAGAGGAAGAGGAAAGAGAAAGAAGAGGAGAGAGGAGAGAGAAGGAAAAAGAATAAATAAATAAATAAATTTTGTGAAGTTACTTTGGGTATTTAGATTGTTTTCTTATTGATTAACCCAATTTTCATTGACCGACCTAAATAGATATCTAGATCGAACCTAGCCCTAGACCGGATCGAAGAATTTTTTATTTTATTTTTTAGATCTAGTGTTAATTATTTAACTTATTTTTATTAGAGCCTTCATCAGTATGGAAGTATCGAGGATCTAGAGTTTAAGTTGCGTGTTCTTAATAGAATCAGGTAAGTTATCTTGACCTCTAGTATTACATACTAAATATGTTATGATTGTTGTGCAGTGTATGATGTGTGTGGCATAATTTGATTTGTATTGGATTGCATTTATGGTTATGGTTATGTGTGTTAGTATTGATGCTCTCTAGTCCAACTATGATTACACGAGGACCTAGTCTCCTTCCGAGCCTCCAGTGGGACGATCACTGGCATATGACGACGTGCGGTATATGCAGTCAGGAGCTAATTGTCTTTTTATTTTTAGCCATGCGTGGTAGTTGCCGGCACATGCGAGGATGCATATTTTTTCGTGTGATATCAGAGTTAGTTTCCTTCCGGGCCTCTAGTGGGGCGATCACTGGCACATGACCGATGTGCGATATGTGTAGTTAGGATTCTATTATCTTTCGGGACTAACCACGAGCCGATCGTGGCCATAGTTAGAGAGACTAGGAGAGTAAAATAAATGGTTGGCTATCCATAGTCGTGTCGTTTGTATGTGAAGTGCATATAATGTGATGTTGCATTTTTTTATTGTGAGCAGTTATTCTGTGATGCATGACTTGTGTATGTTAGTAAATGGTTGTTGACATGTTTATGCATATATTAGAGGTGTTGATAACTTACTGAGCTTGTATAGCTCATCCCTTGTTTTCTATATTTTTGTTACAAACCTTGAAGATCAATCGGGTTTAGGACCAATCAGTGAAGAGTTAGGGTTTAGGTGTTAATCCCTTAGTTTATGTTAAATTTTAGTTGAATTATATCTATATATTAATCTTTATGAAAAATTCTAGAAATAAATAAATATTAAGTGAAATTTGTTCTTTACCTCCGCTTGGTTATTGAATTGAATGATAGGCCTGGCATGATCTCTAGGGTGATACCTAGGATTGTTCGGCCGGTTGTGTAGTTGATCCCGGTGCTGGATTCGGTGCGTGACAGAGTGCTATCAGAGTAAAGGTTTAAGATCAAGATACCCTAGTTAGTGAGAGTTGAGTAGAATTAGGGTATTGAAAGATATTTAATGATTTGAAAATTTATATCAGAGTACTCAGCGGAAGTGTGGTGGATTAAAGATATTAGGATTAATTTAAAGTGTATTGTAATGAAAGAATGGAGGCTCTTATTGGGATTACCAAATTTGGATAGAATGGTACTTGTGAGTATTGAATTATGTATATCTGAGTTTCAGAAGACTTAGTTTTTTTTTAAATTTCGAGGCCAATTTTTTTTTATAGGAGGGAGAATGTGGAACCCCGGCCTTTGGGCCATTTTGGGTTGAAGTCGGCAAGGCATGCCAACTTCAGTTCAGAAAACCAAAAAAAAGAGGCTAAGTGACAGAAAATAGGGGACTCGTTTTCCCCTCTTACCCATCAGGAAACCTCGCCGGAAAGGTTACTGGATCATCGTGAAGGGCAGGGGCAAGGCTGGCGATGAGTTTGGGAAGGATTGGGACTCCGATCGATGGAGTCTTTCTTTCCCAAATAGCAAGAAGAGCTCACTCGGGAGTTTTCTTTAAACCCCCTCACCGTCGCCATCGAGTCCTTCAAGCTTCCTCCCATGTTGTCGTTCTCCTCTCCGGTGAGTGGCGGAGAGCCCTTCAATGCCGGTAAGTTTTATTCCCTAGTTCAAATATTTTAGGAAAGATTTATTTTGGGTTTTAAGTTGTTTTTGGTTGGACCGTACCCATCGATGGTCATGCTGCTGCCTTCTTCCCGCCGGTCCATCGAGCCCTCCCCAATAACCACCTCCCATGGCTGTCGTCGGCAACCGTGGGGGAGGCCAGTTTGGTTGAGCCGAAGAGGAACAGGGAGGAGAGTTCAAGAGAAGAGAAGAAAGAAGGAAGAAAAAAAAATGGAAAAAGAAAATAAGAGAAAATAAAAAAAATGAAAAAGAAAAAGAGGAGAGAGAAGAAGAGAGAGAAAGAGGGGAATGGAAGAGGAGAGAGAAAGAAGATGAGAGAGAGATGAGAGAAGGAAAAAGAATAAATAAATATATAAAACTTGTGAAGTTAATTTGGGTATTTAGACTGTTTTCTTATTGATTAACCTAATTTTCATTGACCGACCTAAATAGATATCTAGATCGAACCTAGTCCTAGACCGAATTAAAGAATCTTTTATTTTATTTTTTGGATCTAGTATTAATTATTTAACTTATTTTTATTACAGCCTTCATCAGTATGGAAGTATTGAGGATCTAGTGTTTGAGTCGTGTATTCCTGATAGAATCAGGTAAGTTATTTAGACCTCTAGTATTACATGCTAAATATGTTATGATTGTTGTGTGTGGCATAATTTGATTTGTATTGGATTGCATTCATGGTTATTGTTATATGTGTTGGTGTTGATGCTCTCTAGTCCGACTATGATCACATGAGGACCTAGTCTCCTTCCGGGCCTCCAGTGGGGTGATCACTGGTACATGACCGACGTGCGGTATGTGTAGTCAGAAGCTAGTTGACTTTTTGTTTTTAGCCATGCATGGTAGTTGCTCGCACATGCTGAGGATGCATGTTTTCTCATGTGATATCAGAGTTAGTTTCCTTCCGGGTCTCCAATGGGGCGATCACTAGTACATGACCGATGTACGGTATATGTAGTCAAGATTCTATTCTCTTTTAAGGCTAGCCATGGACCGATCGTGGCCATAGTCAGAGGGACTATGAGAGTAAAGTAAATGGTTAGCCATCCATAGTCGTGTCATTTGTATGTGAATGTGCATATAATGTGATGTTGTATTTTATTTTATTGTGAGCTGGTTATTCTGTGATACATGACTGTGTATATTTACAAATTGTTGTTGACATGTTTATGCATATATTAGAGATGTTGATAACTTACTGAGCCTGTATAGCTTATCTCCTGTTTTCTTTATTTTTGTTACAGATCCGGAAGATCAATCAGACTTGGGACTAATCAGTGAAGAGCTAGGATTTAGGTGTTAATCCCTTAGTTTATGTTAAATTTTAGTTGAATTATATCTATATGTTAACCTTTATGAAAAATTCTAGAAATAAATAAATATTGAGTGAAATTTGTTCTTTACCTCTGCTTGGTTATTGAATTGAATGATAGGCCTTGCATGATCTCTAGGATGATACCTAAGATTGTACCGCCGGTTGTGTAGCCGATCCCAATGCTAGATTCAGTACATGATAGCAAGTCAAAGAGGAGTACCCCTTCAGAAAGAGAGGGGATCGGAAGTTCTCATCCATATTCCATCATACTTTTCGCTCCTTTTCTATGAAATCTGTAAAAAAATCTCAAAAAAAAAGAAAAGAAAGAAAGATAGGGAATCTTTGTATATGCTTCTTAATAGTACAAGAGGCTTTATATACATAACAATAATGAATCCATACTTGATATATTTCCTAAATAGAGATTATACACACTCATAAATATATGGTAATGAATTTTAATAATATATACTAACATATTATATTATAGTAATATATGTTAATAATATATTCTAGTAATATATGTTAATACAAGATATTCTAACATTCTCCTATAAACTCAGGTAGTTGTAGAAGAGAATAACTTGAGTTTGATATATAAATCTCAAAACTAACCCGGAGGATGCGATTTTGTGAAGATACCTATAGTTTGATCTCCAGAGCGAATATGCTAAAGATAAACCATATGATAAATAACTTTTTCTCGAATGAAGTGATAGTCAGTCTTAATATGTTAGGTGCGCCCATGGTAAACATTATTATGGGCAATCCTAATAGTAGTGTGATTATCACAATGAAGAATAGTAGGGCCATCATGTATCACACCCATATCAGTGAGAAACCACCGAAGCCAAATCAATTCACCCACTGTATCAGCAAGGGCTTGATATGTCATCTTGGCACTGGAATGAGCAACTTTCATCTATTTTTTACTCCGACAGGAGATAAGAGAGGTACCGAGGAAGAAGCAAAAACTAGTAATAGATTTTTGGTCAATAGGATCACCAGCCCATTAGCATTAGAGTAGGCAACAAGCATAGGTGAAGATTGGGTGAAGTAATGAAGACCATAGTATAGGGTGTCTCGAACATAACGAAGAATTCGGAGGATAGTAGCCTAACGAAGAGTATGAGGGGCAACAAGGAATTGACTGACCGAGTGAACTACATATGCAATATCAAGACGGGTGATAGTCAAATATACCAATCCTCCAACTAGCTAGCGATAGTGAGTAGGGTCAGGTTGAGGCATCCCATCAGTAGAGTTGAGATGGCTATGATATTTTAGTGGGATGGAGACAACCTTGGTGTCAGTGATGCCAGCATGAGTAAAAAGATCAGCGACATATTTAGTTTGAGATAGAGAATAACCAGTAAAATCAAAAGTAATCTCAATCCTAAGAAAATAGTGTAAGTGGCCTAGCTAGATCCTTCATCTCAAAGTAATGTTGGAGATGCCTTTTAAGATTAGAAATGCCATTGGTATTATTACTCATAATAATCATGTTATCAATATAGTGGAGAAATAAGATAGTGCCACATGAAGAGTGTTGTATGAAGAGTGCAGGATTATAAGGGTTAAAGGAGAAACAAAGGTTATTAACAGTGCTACTGAACTTGGCAAACTATGCGCGAAGAGCCTGTTTGAGTCCAAAAAGGGCTCGTTGGAGGCGACAGACTTTGCCAGACAGAATATCAAGATCAAGAGGTGGGTGCATGCAGACTTCTTCTTCAAGGTTACTATTGAGAAAGGCATTCTTGACATCCATTTGAAAAAGAAATCAGTGATGAAAGGCAGCAATGGCAATGAGAGAGCAAACTAAAGTAAGACATGCAACAGGGGCACATGTTTCATTAAAGTCAACATCGTATTCTTGAGTTAAGCCCTTGGCCACAAGATAGGCCTTATAGTACTCAAGAGATCCATCTGAGTGCATTTTGACCTTATAAATCCATTGCACTCAATAACAGATTTTCTTGAAAGTAGATCAACTAGATCCCAAGTGTGAGTATGAGCTAAGGCCTGTAGTTCGTCCTGCATAGCTTGCTACCACATGGGTCAAAACAAATCTCATGATAATTGTAAGGCTCATGAAAGCTGAAAATAGTGGAATAACAATGAAAGTTTTCTTGGAGATAAGAAAAAGGTTTATCGTTAGTGGTATGAGTGGACTAACGTATAGAAATAAGTTTTTGATATGATAGAAACCAAGGAAAATAGGCCTATTTATAGGTTCAAAATCTCCAAGAAAAATCCTAAAAAGCCTTCTAATTAGCTGTTAGAAACATTAAAAAATTTAAATAAATAAAAACTACCAAATGGCCTCTTGCACAAAGTGCAGAATGATAGCCTACATGGTCTGTGCCCGCTTGCATGCTTTGCGGGCATTTCGCTGGGTGCAAGAGTTTTTGAAACTCACCAAGAAAGTCAATAATTCATCACAAGTTTCAAAAACTCATAAAAATATTTAAATTTAGTAAATAATTCAACTAATAATTTTTTTTGGATTTTTACTGTGCTTAGTGTAAGTACCTTCTAAGTTTGAACATATATTTAGTATAAAGTACATATAGCATGAAGATAAACTGATTATAATACGGAATATCACTATCTAGGTTATGCACTTATCTTGATTTTTATAAGAGTTACTAGGGATTCATCATGGTCCCATTATCGTGGCTTCACAACTACTTTCACTAAGGTAGATCCTGCAAGGGTACATCAATGGAATTGTACCTTACTGGACTTCCATCTTGGATCTATTAAGAGCTATGCTCAACCAACAATCACAATAAAGTACCATACCATAGAGATGGGATGGAGATAGACTCTAAATTGGTACTCCTATACATCATCTTAAAGGTTATTTTTCTTTGAACCTTAATCATGGGATTGTCATGACGATAGAGGTCTACTCTGATGACTAATATATAGATTTAAGCCAATCCCCCTCGATGTCTTAGATATTATAGTCTTTGAAAGGCCTTTGATCAAAAGATCAGCCAAATAATTTTTTGATCTTATAAATTAAAGTAATATTATATTTTTTATTTTATTTCTTAAAGCTTTATATATGATCAAGATATGATTGTTTATTTTTTATTAGTTGTCTGTTAATTTAACAGATCAATTAAAGCTCTATAATTATAATTTAATAAAATTTTTAAAATTTTTGGTGGAAGAAGTTTTATATCATTTATCAGATCTTTTAGCCATTGTATTTTAGTATACATAGTGTCAAGAGCAATCAACTTAGATTCTAATATACTTTTAGTAATTATTATTTATTTACAAGAATCCCATGATACTGCAATTTCTATTAATAAAAAGAGATATCCAATGATGGAATTAATATCTAAGCTATCTATTATCCAATTAGCATTACTATAATCCTCAAGTACTTTTGGATAATCTGAATATACTAGATAGTAATCTAAAGTTCTTTTAAGATATCTAAAGATTCTTTTTAGAGCTTTCAAATATTTTTCATTAGAATTATTAGTATACCTACTCAGTTTACCCATCGCATAAGCTATATTTAGATAGGTTCTATTTGAAACATATAATAGGGATCCTATTTTATGAAAATGTTCTCATTGTTTAGCAGGTTTTTTCTAAATTTTTAATCAGGTAAGAACTATGATCAAAAGATATGCATACAGATTTTAGATCAAAGTATTCAAATTTTTAAATATTTTCTTTATTAAATGTGCTAGGTTTATTGCTATTTAACTACTTACTCTTTTAAACTTCATTCTTAAAATTATATCAGCTTCTACTAAATCTTTCATATTAAAATTATTTGATAGATAGCTTTTAGTTTCTTAAATTACTTTCATTGGTATTTAAAATAATAAAATATTATCTACATATAAATAAATATTATAAAGTTCGTATCCTATCTTTTATAATATATATTTATCATATTCATTTATTTTAAAGTTATTGCTTAAGATAATTTTATTAAACTTAATATGTCATTATCTAGGAATTTTTTTAAACTATAAAGTGATTTAATTAGTCTACATACCTTATATTTTTATCCTTTTACTTCAAATCCTTGAGGTTGGTTTATATAGATTTTTTTTTCTAAATCTTTAATTAAGAATGCAGTTTTATATCTATTTGATAGATTATTAATTTATGAATTGAGATTAAAGCTACTAAAGTTCTTAAGATTATTATTCTAGCTATAGAAGCATAGATGTCTATTATTCTATCTGACCTTAATTTTTTTTAAAAAAATATTCTGTTCCTATAGGTTTATTTTTTGGAGGTAAACCAGTTAAAATCCAAGTTTTATTTTTTAGGATTAATTGAACTTTACTATTTATGACTTCCTTCTAATATGATAATTATGATGATGACATTGTTTGATTATACATACAAGGATCTCCCTTTACTAAAAAATATGAAAAAGTTTTCTCCAAAATCTTTTTTTAACTCTTTTTCTTTTACTACTTCTTAATTTAGGTTCAACTTCAAGTTTAGGTTGAGGTTCTACTAATTCAAACTTCAAAGGTCTAAAACTTACATTACTCAGAATTTTAGTCTTATTAGAAAATATATCATTAAAAAAATAGACATCTTTCTAAGATTGTGTTATTTGTTATATTACTAATCTTTAATTTTATTACCAAGAATCTATAGACATTACTATTTTGGGCATAGCCTTTAAATATAGCATCTATGATCTTAGGTCCAAGATTTTTCTCTTTTGGTTCAAGAATATTAACGTTGGTTAGGTATCCCCATACTTTGAAAAAATCTAGGTTAGAAGTCCTCCTTTTTAAAGTTCATTAGGAGTCTTGGCACTATCCTTAATAGGTATCCTATTTAGGATGAAGCAAAAAGATTGAAGATATTCTCCCCATAAGTTCTCAGGTAAGCTGAAACTGATAAGTACAGTATTTATCATATCCAAGAGGGTATGGTTTTCACACTCAGCTACACCATTGAATTATAGAGAGTAAGGAGTAGTTACTTGATGAATTATACCATTTCTTGATAGAATTAGGATAATTCATTAGAGGTATACTCACATCCTCTATCAGATCTAAGAATATTAATATTTTTTTGTTGATTTTCTGCTTCACTCTTATAAATTTTAAACTTATTGAAGGTTTTATATTTAGATTTAATTAGGTAACAATAGTAGTAACTAGAAAAGTCATATGTAAAGGTTACTATATACCTATTGCTATCACATATTATAGTCTTGGTAGAGTTACATACATTAATATGTATCACCTCCAAGATTGAAGAATTTCTTTTAATCGATTCGAATGATTTTCTTGGTTGTTTAGATTTAGTACATATTTTACATATAGATGCATTTAAGTTCTAAGTGTACATGATCCAACATATCATGTCACAAATTTTGTTTGAATTCATTCATAAAATAAATTTGATTCTTAGCTTTATTAATAAAAAAAATTATTATATTTAATTTGAATAAACCTTCACTAATATATTCTTTTTTATGAAGATATTATTCTTATTTATTATAACTTTATTACAATCAAGAACAATTTTGTATCCCCTCTAAACTAACTAAGATCCATTAATAAGATTTTTTTTAAGATTTGGAACATATAGCATATCCGTCAAGATGAGGATTTTTTTTATATCATCTTCAAGTTGATTCGACCTTGTTTTATGATCTTGGTGGCTGTATTGTTTTCTATGGTTACATCTCCTCTACTTGAGTCCTCAAAAGTAGTGCACCAGGAGTGGTTAAAACAAACATGAACATTAGCTTCTGAATCTAACTACCAATCAAGGTTAGAAGACATAATATTAACTTCAGAATTTAAACTTACTGACCTAAAGGTGGAGTCTTCTAGACCTTTAACTATATAAGCTTAGGATCTAAAGAAACTAGAAGGCTTGTGAAAAGGATCTTTCATCTAGAAAAAATAATCTCTTGCAAGATAGTTTGTCCTTCTGCATATAAAGCAAAACCTTGCACTTGGACCTTGGGTAGGCTTGTTGAATCCAGTGCTATTGGCTTTGAAGGTTTTGAAAGTGAAGCAGTACAAGTAGACTGTATTTTAAAATTATTTTAAAATAAAAAATAGCAGAAGATTTGATAGATCGATTAAGTTTATCCACCAATCTGCCAGCAATAGAATCCAACATAATAAAAGTGCATGCAAAGGATACCATAAGTAATAAAAGGAAAAAGTATGTAACAATTTTTTGTTTTAGATCTGATTGTATGAGACCAAGGAAAAGGTATGTTACCTTTAAACCGTTGGATGGAGGTGATGAAGAACTATCGAGCCACATAAGTTTCTGGCCTCTACGGGTAGTTCACACCAGAGCTCGATCCCAATCAACTCTCTTGGAGTGCTAGTTTCTTAGGATCCTGGAAGTCAATCTTCTCCTTTCTTGGACCTGCAAGACCTTCTTAAAGCCGTTGGGAAGAACTTGTTGGAGGACAATGAGGAGAAGTGGAAGTGAAACCCTTCCCAACCAACTCTCTCTTCACAAACCCTAGCTTGATTGCTAGGTGGGCTCATACCCAAAATCTTAATCCTCTCAAACCCCACTCTAAGGAATCCCTTTCTTTCTCTCTTGAAAAAGCCCAGCTTATCATCCTTTTATCGGCCCTACAATAACACTTATTTATAGTGGTAGCGAAGAGGGAGAGAGATATGGAAGGTGGAGTGATTGGGGGAGAGGGTTAAGGGTTAAACCAAATTAGCTCTAGGTATGAATGGGAGAAAATCTGTATTTCCCAAATAATGCATTCCATAAAAACCTTGGAGCTAATTTCAGCCAAGATTTGAAATTTGAAATTGAAATTGAAATTTAAATTTTTTAAAAGGAAAGAGAGCATGAAAAATAAATCCAATTTGATCCTAAGACAAATTACATTTGGCTTGACCTATCAGGTTGCAATCATATTGCAAATAAGTCCTCCAAAATTTTCTAATCGAATTAGTGAAAAAAATCCTCGTCACAGCCAAGTGTCGACACTCCAAAGTATCAACACTTGGATCATGGTCAATCATATTGACCCCCAGTGATGTCAAACGATTCTTAATCATCGATCAACTTTTAGATCAAGTAGAAATCCCTATGATGTGTAACCTTATAGGTTCGAACACTAAGCTGTTTGCACTGAAACACTTCCAGTACCAATCAAATTCATCATCTAGCAATGATACCCGATGTTCGGATAGGTCAAAATTATAGAGCAACTCTCTAGAACCCCTGGAATATGGTTATCGCAGAATTCATCCTTTTGACCTCATAATGCTCAGGATGACTTAGGATTTGACTGCCAACCTTAATTTAGTACATCCACATCATGTTTCATCCTTACAAATTTTGTGACTCCTCACAAGAACTATCCTAGCCAAGGTTTTGCTAAATTGAGACATAATGAGTCATTCACTCTATATCATTTGGAGGGATCAATTCCATCTTGATCCATCATCGGTCCATAAGTACTTGACTGTACCCAGAAACCTTCCGTTACTAAATTAGAAATCTAGGTAGTCTGGCACCAAAGTATATTGAGTTACTTGCAAGCTACCATGGTAATCTCAGGTCTAGGGGACACATATACCCATATCCCTTTGCGAGCAATCCTTTGGCAAAAGGGAGCTCCGCAGTTGGTCACGTTCAGTGAGATGTTATACATTTCACCTATATATCACATCAGTGTCTCTACACTCCTTGGTCAAGAGGACAACCAACCAATGTGATATACAACAACCTATGCTTGATACATCGTCATCCTATAATAATGTATCCTTTGGTTGTGAACCAGTTTAAGAATTACTCAATATATCCTCTCTATATCAAATATAATATAGTTATAAGGACTCCATCACACAAGAGTTCTTTTCAGAAAAATGCACATGTGATGAACAGCCAAAATAATAACTTTTATTCATTTAAAAAATTCTCATACAATTATAAAATAGCACAACCGTCTACAGCCTAGATGATTGGCTTTGGGATATTATCCCCAAGGACTCCCACTTGGACTAAAGCCAATGAGTTTCAGAATCTTATTCCCATTTTTCATTTACAATTATCTAACTCTTGAACTCTGATGGCTTTGGTGAAAGGGTCAGCCAAGTTCTCTTTTCTATTGATCTTCTGAAGGTCGATGTTACCTCGTTCCATGATTTCTCATACAAGGTGATAGCACTGCAGAATGTGTTTGGTGCATTGATGGAACTTCGGCCTTTGGCTTGATTAATGGCTCCAATGCTATCACAATACACCGGAACAGGACCGTCTAGGAAAGGTGCCACTACAAGCTCACTTAGAAACTTTCACAACCACACAGCTTCCTTTGCTGCATCCAATGCTGTGATGTATTCTGCTTCGCATACTGAGTTTGCCACAGTATGCTGCTTGAAACTTTTCCAGCAGATCGCTCCTCCATTTAGGATAAAGATAAATCCTGACACACTCTTACTGTCATCCCCATCTGACTAAAAACTAGAATCAATATATCCCACAAGTTTCAAGTCAGGTTCTCCATAAATTAGCCATTAATCTTTAGTATTTTATAAATACTTAAGAATGGTCTTTACCACTTTCCAATGAGCTTCACCTAGGTCAGACTGGTATCTGCTCACTACGCCTAGTGAGTATGCCACGTTTGGTCTAGTACATGTCATGGCGTACATGATATAACCTACTGCCAAAGCATATGAAATTTTACTCATACGCTCTCTCTCATCAGGAGTTATCACATAATCCTTTTTGGAGAGTGTAATTTCAGGGTCTATCGAGAGATAGCCTTTCTTAGAATTCTCCATGCTAAATTGCTTCAGTACAATATCAATGTACACAAACTGGGACAGTCTTAGAAGCATCTTAGATCTATCTTTACAGATCTTCATACCAAGTATGTAAGAGGCTTCACCCAAGTCCTTCATAGGGAATTGAGATGACAACCAGATCTTTATTTCTTGTAGTGCTGGGATGTTATTTTCGATTATGAGAATGTCATCCATATATAATACAAGGAATACAATCATAGAACCATTAGCCCATTTATAAATGCAAGATTCTTCTCCATTCCTAACAAAGCCATAGACTTGATGCACTTATCAAATCGCATGTTCCAACTCCAAGATACTTGCTTCAATCCATAGATGGACCTTTGAAGCTTGCACACCTTTGACTCGTCTATGGATGTGAACCCTTTAGGTTGTATTATATACACCTCCTCTTCCAGCTCACCATTCAGGAAAACTGTTTGGACATCCATTTGCCAGATTTCATAGTCAAAGTGTATCGCTAAAGCAAGTATGATCTGAATGGATTTGAGCATTGCCACATGAGAGAATGTCTTATTATAATCAATACCATAATATTGACGATACCCCTTGACAACCAGATGGGCTTTATAGGTCTCTACCTGCCCGTCTGTATCCCTTTTCCTTTTGAAAATCTATTTGCATCCAATGGATTTTATCTCCTCGGGTGGATCAACCAATATCCATACATTGTTGATTTCCATGGACTTCATTTCATATCTCATGGCTCCTAGCCATTTCTTAGAATTAAACATCTGCATTGCATCCATATAGGTGATCGGGACCTCATTGTTCTCATCGAGTTCAATGGGATCAACGTCCCGGACCAAGAAACTGTAGTATCTGTCCAGTTAATGCAGTACCCTATTGGATCTTCTTAATGGTTTCTGTGCGGGCTTTGAGTGTGATCTAATCACAACCGGTTCTATGTTGTTCCTTAAGTGTGTCGATTCTTCTACTTGTTGAACTTCACTAAGTTCAATCTTAGTGGCTACAGTTCCTTCACCAAGGAACTTCTTTTCCAAAAAGATAGCCCTAAGACTGACGAACAACTTTTGTTCCTCAGCCAAGTAGAAGTAGTACCCCTTAGACTCTTTTGGATACCCAACAAATAGGCACCGATTAGACCTAGGTCCAAGCTTATCCATTTCCAAACGTTTGATATAAGCCGAGTAACCCAAGACTCGAAGGTATGCGAGTGTTGGCTTACGTCCAGTCCATATCTCATATAGGATTTTGCTAACAGACTTACTCGGAACCCTATTTAAAAGGTAGCAGGCTGACTCTAGAGCATATCCCCAAAAAGATAGTGATAGAGAAGCAAAACCGATCATGGACCGAACCATGTCTAACAGGATTCGATTCTCCCTAGACACTCCATTTAATTGAGGTATCCCTGGAGGTATCCATTGAGAGAGAATCCCATTCTCCCCAAGATATATCAAAAAATCACTGGAAAGATATTCACCATCTCGATCTGATTGAAGGGTTTTGATATACTTTCCAATTTATTTTTTTACTTCATTACGATATTGTTTGAACAGTTCAAATGATTCAGATTTATGTCTCATCAAGAAGACATAACCGTACCTTGAAAGGTCGTCTGCAAACATAATGAAATAATTGTACCCACCTTTGGCATTAATATTCATAGGTCTGCATACATCAGTATATACTAGACATAGAATTTCTTTGGCTCGTTCACCTTTTCCAGTAAAAGGTAATCTTGTTATCTTTCCAAGAAGACAGGACTCACAAGTTGGTAGTGAATTATATTCACTAATCTCAAGAAGACCCTCATTTTTCAACCTATTTATCATGTTCTTGTTAATATGACCTAGCTTACAATGTCATAGATACGCATGGATGATATTAGCTATCCTAGGATGTTTGCTACATGTGTACACTACACTAACAGGTCACGATAGTACATAAATGCCATTATTCATGTATCCATTTATCACAACAGAATCATTCCAAATGATTGTATAAATGTCATTCTTTATTGATAGTTCATAACCATACATGGCCAATTGGCCTACAAAAATGACATTCAGGATGAAAGATGGATAGTAATGACACTCATTCAAAATGATTGTACAAGACTTGAAAACTAATTTGAGGGCTCCCAATTCCAGAACTGGAACTTAGCTTTCATTTTTCACATTCAAGAATCTCTCGCCGTCGTCGAATCTCCTACTAAGCTGAAGTCCCTGCAAAGAATTGCAAATGTGAATTGGACTTTCGGTATTCAACTCTCTAGAGTGTACACTACGAGAAAATGAAGTATTAGTAATGGCTATTTTTTTAAAAAATATTTGATAGAACTTGAAATTCTAAACTAAAAAGTATCTAACTGTAAATTCTTTCTTTTCTCGAAGATGAGCAAAGCTCAAGTTGGGGGGTATCATGAGCACATTAAATATACTAATAAAAAGTATCAGTTTTTAAACCAATTCATCCTAATTCTTTAAGAATTGATGCTTAATTTTTCTTGTCTTTTATAAGAAAGATGATCACCAGTACAAAGAGCCCGATTTGTAGATTAAAAGGACTTAAAATTATAACTCATATTGAAAACCAATTGGGGATCTACATGTGGCCAAAATCCAGGCTCAAAATCTAATCCAAAATGGATCCAAAATTGGCTTAAAAACTAAGTCAAACCAAGTCCAGAATAGTTTTTAAAGTAGTCAGTCCACCATGGGTTAGCTGCTCAATCCACACTTGCTTTGGCATGGCACATGGGAATAGTAGTTCCTAGTCTTTATCGTGGTGCACAATTTCTTTCGGCTAGGCTATCTTTGGATTGTGCCATTGGATGGGTGATCACATTTCCTATGTTGATCTGATGGTGGAAAATCAATCCGCTTGACTGAAGGAGATCGATATGTGATTCAGGCTGAATTCAACACTATTGGATGGGTGAAAAGTGATCTGGGTGACAATCCAATAGTACTAGAAGTTCCCAACTAGCAGAAGGATTTCCAATCCACTTCTAATGCACGATCAGTGGTTTTGATCAATCTATGATGTGATCCAATGGTTGGGAGAAAGGCTGGCTTGCTGAAGGCTATGAACACCTGAATCAAGCTACGATCTGCATGATCCAAGGGCCAAAAAGCCATGTGCAACATGATCGAATGGTCAGCATTCAATCTAACATGGTTTGGGACAATATGCAGTGATCTAGGAACGATTTCAGGCCCTTTGATGCTAGTCGGATGGCCAAAATTAAATCATGTGATAGCTGGGTCTTTTACTCTGATTCTTGTGCATCTTGGACTAGAATTTAGCTTATTCCAAGCTCTATTTAAAGGGAGCCATGGGGAAGCTAAAAGATCAAGCAAAAGCAGGCAGCCACTATTTATTTTATTTTCTTTTTATTTTCATGATGTAAGGGATTTAAAGAGAGAGAGGTCGGCATGCGTTCTTCTCCCTTATCTTTCTTTCATTGAAGATGAAGCTTGCAGACACCATTTGTAGCTAATCTCCAAGTCTCCAAGAAAGTAGAGGTTTTTGTAATTTTTATATTTCTATATTTTTATATAATTATATCTTGATAATTAGCTATCGCTAATAATGGTATATAACAACACCAAAAAATGATGGTAAAAAATGTCGTTGCTAATAGTACTAGTAATGAAAATTTGACTATTGGCAATGGCATTTACCATCTCTAATAATTTTTAAAAATTTAAAGAATTTTTTTTGAAAACATTATTAGTGATGAATTTTAAACTATTAGAGATGATAAATTACCATTGCTAATAATGTTTCAAATTTCAAAGAATTTTTTTTTATGAAAAATACTATTAACGATGGTATTTTGATATTAGTAGTGGCAGGTTGCCATTACTAATAGTGAACATGAAAAATTAGCCATTCCTAATTGTTGGTGCCAAAATTCGTTAAGCATCAAAAGAAAATACTAGAGTAGGTGGTGCAGGCCGGTCTCTAAAAAGTGGTACCTACAAAAAAGTCCTACCAGCTTTACCCACAGTGAAGGCACTTTGACACTCAAGTCAATTTCAAGCAATAGTATTGAGGAGCACAAGCAAAGAGAGTTTGCATACCTTGGGGTCTCTCAGAAAATCTCTTTTTATACAGGTAGAAGATAAGGGCATTTTTGGAATGGTATAGATCTTAGTGGATCCGGTAAAACATGACAAGGCTTATCATGCATGTTGTCAAGGGCTTTTCATTTGCTGGAGATGTCCATTCCTTACTTGGTGCTTTGTCATTTTGTGGATTTCTGCCATGTTTCTCGATGGCGTGGGTTGCTTTTGTGCTCCTCTTAAATTCAAAGATATGATAGTGAAATGTGATGTGACTTGTCAAGCCATTTAGGTATGGAGATGAACATCAATTGATCCTTAATTGATTAAGGGAGTGCAGCTTGAAGAGGCTTGATCGACCAAAAGAAGCTTGGTTGGCTTAGCTTGCATGGAGTGCTTGGGACAACTTGAAGAAGCTTGGATAAGCCTCGATTGGCCTACATGAGACTTGGTCATTTTTGCATGACTAGGTCAGCCTGGATGAGCAAAGATTAGCCAGACTACATTTCTTAGTTATTTCTGCATGACTGGGTTAGCCTGGATGAGTAAGGATCCACCAAATTGTACCCTTGGTCATTTATGCATAACTGGGTTTTCCTGGATGACCCACGATCAGCCTGGATAAGCCTCGATCAGCTAGACTTCATGACTTGATCATTTTTGCATGACTGGGTCAGCTTGAGTGAGCAGAGGTTGGCCAGACTGCATCCCTTGGTCATTTCTGCATGCCTGGATTGCCTGAAGGGCCTTGGCTCATAAATGTAGCAATGTTAGAACCGAGAAATTTATTAGCAAATCAATGGGCTTGTCCAATGATCGGAGAGCATGTAACGAGGATCGATTGGACTTGCTAACTTGGCTTCATATACTTGGCCCCAGCAAAAGTATCCCCAATAGATACCCCCTACTCCTTAGTCTGAGCTTTGGTTGGGCTATGGGAGCACACATTTAGGGGATACCAAGGATATGAACCAAGGCCGATCAAAGGCTCTTTCAATAGATCGATCAGAGGCTGTTGATGCTCAAGAGACCATTATGAGGTCTTTAGGCTTCAATTGATCAAGGGTTGACTGGAGCCACGGGTGCTGAATGGCCTTTAGGCTTTTATTGATAGTAAATTAGTCATTTGGAGCCAGAGGTGCTGATTGTCTTTGGACTTTGACTGATCATGGATCGATCACTTGGAGCCATGGGTATTGATTATCTTTTGGGCTTTGACTAATTGCGAGTCGATCACTTAGAGTCATAGGCGTTGATCATATTGGAGCTCTGACCAATCATGAGTCGATCACTTGGAGCCATGGGCACTAATTACCTTAGAGCTCTGATCGATCATGGATCTGTCACTTGGAGCCATGGATGCTAATCTCTTTGGGGCTCTGATCGATCATGAGTCGGTCACTTGGAGTCATGGGTGTTGATCATCTTAGGGCTATGACCGATCATGAGTAGGTCACTTAGAGCCATGGGCACTAATCATCTTGGGACTCTGACTGATCATGAGTCGGTTAGTTAGAATCCTAGGCACTAATTGCCTTGGTGTTTTGACCGATCACGAGTCGGTCACTTGGAATCATAGGCACTGATTGCCTTGAGGCTTTAATCGATCACGAGTTGATCATTTGGAGTCATGGACATTAATCATCTTTTGAGTTTCTGACCAATCATGGGTTGGCCACTTGGAGCCATGGACATTGATTGCCTTGGAGCTTTGATCAATTGTGAGTTGGTCACTTGGAGCCATGGACACTAATTACCTTGGGACTCTGATCAATCGCAAATCGATCACTTGGACCAGGGGTGCTAATCACCTTGGGGCTCTGATCGATCATGAGTCGGTCACTTGGAGCCATAGGCAATGATTACCTTGGGGCTTTGACTGATTGCGAGTCGATCACTTGGAGCCATGGGCACTGATCACCTTGAGGCTCTGATCGATCGTGAGTCGGTCACTTGGAGCCATGGGTGTTGATCATCTTGGGGTTTTGATTGATTGTAAGTCAGTCACTTAGAGCCAGGGATACTGCTTGTCTTAGGGCTCTGATCGATTACGAGTCAGTCACTTGGAGCCATGGATGCTGATTACTTTGGAGCTCTGACCGATCATGAGTCAGTCACTTGGAGCTATGGGCTCTGATTGCCTTGGGGCTATGACCAATCGTGAGTCGGTCACTTGAAGTCATGGGTGTTGATCATCTTTTGGAGCTATGAGCTCGACCTATCGCTAGTCGATCACTTGGAGCCATGGACATTCATCACCTTAGGGCTCTGATCGATCATGAGTCAATCACTTAGAGTCATGGGTACTGATCATCATGGAGCTTTGGCCGATCATGAGTTGATCACTTGGAACCAAGGGTGCTGATTACCTTAGGGCTTTGACCAATCACGAGTTGATCACTTGGAGTCATGGTGGCTGATCGCATTGGGGCTCTAACCGATCGCGAGTCGGTCACTTGGAGCCATGAGCACCGATCACCTTGGGGCTTTGACCGATCGTGAGTCGTCATGTGGAGCCATAGGAGTTGATTGCCTTTTGGGACTTTGACCAATCACAGGTCAGTCACTTGGAGCCATAGGCACTATGGCCTTCCATTTCATGGGTCGTTAGGGGTCGTTGAGGCTCTGACCAATTTAAGATCACTTGGAATTGTGGGCACTATGGCTTTGGAGCTTGAGGCTTCTTCAGTTTCCTGCTCATTAGTAGGAATATGTATAGTCTAATCATAATTTTTTTATTAAAAAGTAAAAAAAATCATGTTACTAGTGTATTGGAAGAATTCAATGGTCCGGATGGTAAAATCCCATCAAGCTTTAGGATTCATAGTCGAGCTACCCCTAGTCAGACTTTTATCACCCTTGCTATAGATTGGCTTTCCGTGACTTTGTAAGCCTGTGGATCTATAAGAAAAGACATAATGATAGGAGGGCTTTAATACCCCTTACCATAGAACCATCAGGAACTTTCTTTCTTCAGAGCTTAGGCTCCTTGGGGGCACAACTTTTGGGTGGTCAGCTTTGACAGATCGGCCTCCATCTTGGCCTTAAGTTTGGGCTCTAATTATCCTTCTTATCTTTTTCCTTTTCATTCCCTCCATCCGAATAGAGAGCTTAAAAAACTTTTTATTTATCAAGGAAGCTCGTGACTCGACTTTTCCTTATGCACCCTGCTGATTAATCCCAAATCCCCATGAGTAAAAATGGCTTGTCTTCTTCAAGGTGAATAAAGTAAAACCATTGAAGGCCAAGTGTTGTTCTTCCATGGTACACGTCCTCATAACTTGTTACCATCTCAGTATTATTCAGCATCTTCTAGTATGGCTCTTACCTTTTCCTCCTCTCCCAAGTTCTCTCGCTGCTACCAGTGGTGGCTTGCTCCCCGCTACGGCCACCGGTGGCTTGCTCCCCGCTATGGCCACCGGTGGCTTGCTCCTTGCTATGGCCACTAGCACCTCGGGCTATGGGGCATACAAGCTTCGCTACCTCCATTCCATGGCCCGAAAGCATAGAACTCATTGGAATTTTGGTCAACAATCCAACCATAGGAGAGGCCGAGGCAGTCACTTGCAGTTTTCGATTTGAGCGAGGAAGAGTGAAGCAAAGGCTTACCATCATAGATCTGACCATGGAAAGGCCAAGGCGGTCATCTTGCAAGGATCGATGAAGGATCTTCCATGGGTGCCGATCGAACCAAAGAGGTCGAGTGGGTCTCCTCTTGTGGGTGCCACTTGGAGCGAATGAGTGGTCACCAAGGGCCCAAAGGGGTCGTTTGACCATCAATTCTTTTAGAGCTAAGTTTGAAGTAGAAGTCTTTGAAGGTGATGATTGTTGGTGCAAGTATGGTGCTCCCAAGCCTTGGGAGACCAGAAAAGGAGTCATGGCGATGACTCCAAGTATCTAGGATCAGTTTGGATCCTAGGACTAGAATCAATTTGGTCTTAGGGTGGAGGTTTGGCCCTCTACAAACTCGAGATCCAGTTTTTTGGATCATGATGGGGCTAATTCAATGATGATGAACACTCACATTGGAATGAGAGGTATTGAAAATGGCTAATGCTCCAGCTATATAGTTGCTACACTTGTTGGCCGAAAGATAGAGTATTAGAGAGGATGCTTTATCGTGTTGCTCCTTCTTCAGTGAAAACAAACCTTCAGTGATGAGGTTTCAATAGCATCACTGTGACAGTCGGTAGCACCACCTCTATGTCTCAAGGCATCTAGGAAGCCTTTCCAAGTCATACAAGGGATCCTACCATTGCTGGCAAGGCATAGAGTTTTGGAGTTATTTTTGAACCTCTCAGAAAAATTATTTAATCATCATCCTCCTCTATTTGACTGTTGTCATCCTCTTATATTATCATATTTTAATGTATATAAATTATTATTATTGATGAATTCATATTTTATAATATTATCATGTTTTAATGTATATAAACCGTTGTTATTGATAAAATCATGTTTTATATTATATGTTAATTTAACCAATTAATTAAGTATTTATTTTTATAAAATTTGTATGCATAGAACTATAAATCCATTTTTTGATTAATATACGCATTCTACAACATCCATATATTTATGTATTTTTGTGCAGATAGGAAAATTATGTATATTAGTTAATTGATTATCAAATTTGGATAGTTTGAAAAACGTGATTAATTTTATAGGTAATTATAGTAATCAAATGATATATTGAGAATTCGATAGAAATTTTAGATAGCATTTTCTTTTAGTTCTCCTCACACATCTTCAGCCATGTGGGGAGAATTAAGGAGAAATGCTATCCAAATTCTTTTAGGCCCTATTGTATATCGTTTGATTACTATAACTAATTTAGGAATTAATACAATTCCTGAATGGGATAGCACCTAACTTTTTCTATTAGTTAGTGATAGGATGTATTAAATAATACCATAAGGTTATGATAATTTTGAGTTCATATTCCATCACTAAAGGTAAAACTTAAGAGAATAAGAGTGTCTGGAGGTGACATTTTAGATACAAAATATAAAATCTTGGATGCATAGGTAGAGATTGTCGCTAAGAGGTACTCAAATTTGAAAGTGTCATCCGAGAAAAGAGAGGTGGGGCTTCGAAGAAGAGCACTCAAGCAAAAGTAGAATCTTTGCGATAGAGGGATACAAGAGTACTTCGCTGGAGCTGAAGCACAGGGGTCAAAGGTCTAGAAGTTCATCACAAGTGAGGAGCACTACTCATCGATCTTTTTCGATATTTATTATCGTTTAAATTCTTCGTTTGATTCTTCTTTCACCTGTTTGTCCTCTTCCTCTTATTTCTCTTCATCTCCTTTTGGATAGAAAAAAATCTATCCAAGAAGAGTAAAAGAAGGAAGATGATGATGAAGAAAAGAGGATGAAGAATAGGACAAAAAATCTAAAGGGTACCAAATATCTTAAGAGGCTGATGAGTAGTACTCTTGTTTTTGGTAAACCAAAAGGGAGATGGGGGGATAAATCCTAGTGTAGCTACCCTCGCAGGCCCCAACCCCGCCAGGTAAGGTTTGAAGTCTCTTCCCACCTAACGGTAAGTACATCAACCTGACACCACTAAGACGCCGATTGGTGGAACGGGGACAAAGGAAAAGACCCTGACCTCTCACTCACACCAACTATCGCAGGCTTCAGAATTAATTTTGGATTTAATCGAGTCACCCACGAGATCATTACTCGAACCCATGACCGGTTGGTAGTGAGGCAAGGCCTCTATCAACCGGGCTACCGCCTTAGCGGTAATGAGTAGTACTCTTTGCTTGCAATGAACTTCTAGATCTCTGACTTTCTATGCTTCACCTCTAGTGAAGCACTCATGTGCCTCTCCATCATGAAGATTTTGCTTTTGCTTGAGTGTTTTTCTTCAAAGCCTAACCTCTTCTTTCTTAGATTTCACTTTCAAATCCAAGCACCTCTTAGTGATAACCTTCACCTAGACATCCAAGCTTTTATATCTCATATTTGGAATATTACCTTTAGCCATTCTCATTTCTCTAAGTTTTGCCTTTAGTGATGGGATACGAACTCAGAATCCTCATAACCTTCTCATATCATTTTATTTCTTGCATTGCCTGTTATCATTTTAAACACTTGTCTAGTCATATTAAATGATAAAATAATTGGTAAGTGTTTTGTCTTGTATTTATATATATAAATCTTTAGATATTATGCCATGTACCATAGTTTGATGGACTGTCGAGTAGTCGATGAGATGATTTTTGCTGAATATAAAGAGAGTGTTAAGTACTTTTATGATTATATTTTTGGAATGCGGCACTCTTAATTGAAGGATGTGCTTGTTGCCCTTGTAATAGATATGTCAATATAGAAAAACTTGATAAGGATACAATAACTGTCTATTTATACAGGAATGTATTTATGCCAAACTACGAGTATTGATACCTACATGGAAAGACATGGAAGATAATTGCAATGGTTAGAAGTCAGCAGGACATGGACATTAATAGAATGGTAGACATGGTCATGGATGATACCAGTCCTAAATTTAATTAGGATATAGAGGATGATTTAGAAGCTGGTAGCGATAATTTCTATTGTATACTAAACGATATTAATGAATCACTATGGAAGGAATATGAAACACATACTATACTATCAACTATGTTAGAGTTATTGAACATGAAGGTCAAGTTTAATATGACGATCAATTGCTATGATAGGATGATAGCAATAATAAAGAAGATGCTACCGAATGAGGAGAAGCTTGTTCGAAACTTCTATGCTTCAAAAAAAATGATGAAAAGGTTAGGCATGGGATATGAGAAATAGATATATACTATAATGATTGCATGCTTTTCATAAGGAGGACCAAGTGAAGAGCTCATGTGATGTATGCAGTTAAAGCTGATTTAAGCCGAGGCAAGAAGGTAAAAATCAGAAAGACATACTATATAAGGTTCTTCAATACCTTCCCCTCGCACCTAGGCTTCGAAGGCTCTATTTATCCAAGAGTACTATCAGACAGATGAGATGGCATAAAGAAAGGATCACAAGCACACCAATATAATATGTCAACTATCGAACAATGAAGCATGGAAGAAATTTGATGATTGCCATCCTTTATTTGCTCAAGAATCATACAATGTCCGATAGGATCTATCTATAGATGGGTTTATACCATTTAGCCATGTAGCAGCCCTTTATTCATGTTGGCCAGTCTTCATTACTGCATACAATCTAGTGCCTGGGATGTACATGAAAGAACATAACATCTTTTTTACATTAGTCATTCCTAGACCATGATATCCTGATAGAAATATTGATATGTATTTGAGACCTCTTGTTGATGAGCTGAAATTCTTATGATCCTATGGTACATAAATCTTTGATGCATTGAAAAAACATAATTTTGTAATGAAAGCTACACTAATGTGGACTATTAGCAATTTTTCTATTTATGGGATACTATCAGGATGGAGCACTCATTAAAAGTGAGCATGTCCATATTTCATGAGAAATATAAAATTATGTTAGCTTGAGCATGGTTGTATCCATGCTAGTTCAATTATCATCGTCAATTTCTTTCCAAGGATCATCCATTTTGAAAGTAGTGGGATAATTTCAGAAAAAATATGATAGAGAAGGATCATGCACCCCTACATCTCAGTGGTATGAAAATATTTTAGAGAGTATCCTAAGTTAACAAAGTTTAGTTTGATATATTATTTGACAAGCCAAAATCTCAAGGATTCAATAGAACTCATAACTGGTTGAAGCATAGCATCTTTTGGGAGTTGCCATACTAGTTCACCAATTTGATCTATCATAACCTTATTATCATATACATTGAGAAGAATGTATTCAATTATATTTTCTACACTATTATGGATGTCAAGGGCAAGATGAAGGACAACCCCAAGGCTAGAGCAGAAATAAAGAACATATACAGGCATTATCTATTAGAACTGGTTGAGGTATCACCTAGAAAGTTTTTAAAGTCAAAAATATCTTACACTTTAATGAGGAAACAGTTAGAGGATGTATGTGAATGATATAAAAATTTTAAATTTCTAGATGGTTATGCAAGTAATCTAGCTTGATACATCAATGTCAAAGATTATAGGTTTTATGGACTAAAGAGCCATGACTACCTTGTCTTCATGCAAAGATTACTACTATTGGCTTGGCGTGATCTCCTTCCCAACTCCATATGAAATTTTTTGATCAAGCTTAGTCTTTTCTTCAAAGATATTTGTGCTACCAAACTATCCATCGACCATATCTCCAGTCTTGAGGCTAGCAGTATACAGACCATATGTAAATTAGAAAAGATATTTCCTCCTAGCTTCTTTGACTCCATGGAACACCTCATGATTTATCTTGCATATGAAGTTAGGGTGAAAGGACCGGTGCAATATTGGTGGATGTATCTATTTGGAACATGCATGCACAGTCTTAAGAAAAAAGTAAAAAAATAAGGCCAAAGTTAAAGGGTTTACTTAGAGACTTATATAATAGAAGAAATTATAAATTTTAGCTGATACTACTTTAATCCCAATATATAGATAAAGCTGACTCGAGTTGGTCAAAATGATGATGGTGGTGTTGAAGGATCAGAGCGAGAGATCTCAATATTTGCCTATCATACGAGGTTTGCTAGGTTTTAACTGATGCTGAGTTTTGGCAGGTGGAGACATATATTGTGCTAAACTACAAAGAGGTCGACCCATATATTGGATAAGTGTCCATCATAATCCTAACTCTTCAATCGCTTATTACAATATACTAATCTTATGCATATTTAGGAATATGATGGGATGCTAAGATGAAACAACCCGAGAATAAGTGAGCAAGAAATTCCTACATGATGCTTATAAAACTTTATCATTTGGTTCCATCAACTGGTAAGCATCCATTATCATTTTATCTTTTTCTAATTTTCTCTAATTTTTTTCTTTTATAATGTGTAGGTCATGCAAGGAGGGACTCTATTCTTAAAAAACCAAGACCATTAGATTACGAACTAGCAAAATATGTAACATGTTATAATGGTTGTAATGTTAATGGTTTTCAGTTTTATACCTATAAATATGGATATTGTTGCCGCCCGGATCGTCGTGGCCCGTAGCTGCTGATGGCATCGGGTGTGTCGCGTCTGCCCGCCTGGGAACGCCTCCGGTGCCTCGGGACTTGCAAGGAAGCAACGTCAGTGACCAGGGCCGGGGATTCCAGCGGGGGCATTCCGATGGTCAAGTCAGTGGCAATCCAGGAGAACAGATCCTCTTGGTCAAGCCCCTCTGGATGAGCTCCATGCTAGGAGGAGTGAATATAGTGTGAGTGGAAGATGAGGACAAGCTGGGAATGGTGTTGGCCGAGGTGGTCTTGCCCTCCTCTCTGGCCTTCTTCCCTTGTGTCGCTCTGGTTCCTCTCTTGAATTGAAAAGCATGGTCTGGGGATCTCTCCCTTAGGGGTTAGATGCCGATACCTTTCTTTGCTTATTTTTTGGCGGGAGTTTCTACCTTGGTTTGCTTTGGGATCTCCCCCTGCTATCATGTACGGTGAGGTACCGTGACATGGACGGGACGTCTCTCCTGTTATGACAATCGGGGAAGCCTCCATAGATTTTTGACATCCCTTCTGCTTATCCCTCTCCTGGGAGTCTGTCAGGGTCTCGATCGGTGGACCGCCGGTCTTGGAATCCATGCTCTCCGGAAGGGTCTTTTCTTCGGTTGTACGGCAGACCGGCGGAGGGTATGGCACCTTGATTGTGGCATGGTTGGTGTTGTACGGTCCTCGGGAGCATCGCCACTATCCTCGGAGGAGAGGTATGGCTCCCTTGGTGGCTAGCGTATTGGCTTGAACAGAGGACCGGGCTGGAGAGGCAGGGCTTGTCTGCGGTAGAATTGCCTGGGTGCTGCTCGGCAGGATGGAGGTGGACCGAGCTCAATCGTGGAGGGGTGCCTCGTGGTGGAGGAGGCTGAGCTTGACTCCTGACCATGGGGCCCGACCTCAGACGAGCTCGGTGCCGGGGTGCCACCCAGCCCAGGGGACCCGAGCTCGGAGGGGCGCCTCGTGGCGGAGGAGGCTGAGCTCGACTCCTGACCATGGGACCCGATCTCAAGGGGTCCACCTTAGGTGGGAACTCGGACCCGGCTCCGGCCTAGGTATTCCGGGCTTGCGGGAACGGACCTGGCGGAGGACGGAGCTTGCCTTTGGCGGGCAGAGGTGTTGCCTTAGGAAAGCTCAACTCGGCAAAGACGCTCATGTTGAAAGCTTGTCGTGGCGCCTGATAGGGACTCCACGTCCGCTGCCTCATGCCACGTCATCATTCTAGCCACATCAGATATCATAAGAGAATAATAAACAATGACGTGTGCATAAAGGACAGCTAGTAGGAAGAGGAAGAGAGTAATTACTATAGAATCCTCAAAGAAGTGATCAAGTTGATCTACATTAAGGGTAATAGTGCCATTCTATTTAAGTGCTAATGATTTGATAATAACAATGGTATGAAGATTGATCCATGATACAAGCTTATTGAAATTAAATATGGATCAAAAGTATATCTCAGTGAGCCATTTGTGCTAGCTTACTAAGCTGTTCAAATGTATTATACTTCTTTTTCCATCAAAGGTAAGAGAAAGGAAAGATTGGTGGGCTGTATGTAAGATTAAACCCTGAGCCATTTATTACATGCTCAAAGAAGAAGAGTCTCAATTACTAAAATGCTTTCAAGAGGATGAAATATTTGGAGTTCATCATTCCAATATAGATGTAGAGTTGGATGCTTTAGAAATTCTCCTACATGATGGCTAACATGAGGAGATAGATCATATTGAGTTTATTTTAGAGGGCAATCCTATCCAAGAAGGAGAAGAAAAGGAAGAAGAAAAAGAAATGGAAGATGAGGAATAAGATGAAGAAATAAAAGAAGAGGATGAATCAAAAGAAAAATTTGAAGTGTATCAAAATCTGAAGAGGATGATGAGTAGTGCTAAGTATATAATCCTTGAATCATTTTAAATATTTGTCTTCCATTATTTTAAATCTTGCATTGCCATCGATAATTATATAATTAATTTGATAAATATATTTAATTTTATTTTCAGATATTATACACCATATCTTTCAAAGATTGGAGCTATGCCAGTTGAGAAGAGAGCTCTAAGGGATAGAGCTCTCGAGGACAAAGTGATCATGCTGCCAGCTTGCATGCTTCTGCACCATTTACACTATATGACAAACTTTAAAATTTAAGTATTCTTCCTTATATTATTTTATTTTTTGTTATCTAATATAATATTCTTTATATTAGATGTTCTTTGATCAAGTTCGAAGGATATGGGATCACCAGTGATCCCATAGTCACAAATAGCAGTGACCGACTCATCTCAAACTTGGCATCATGGTCGAGGACCCACCCGGCTTATGATACCTCTGACTCGACCAGAGGATTAAGAGCTCATCCATATTCAAAGCTGTACATAAATGCTACATCCTCATATTAATATACTTAAAATTTAATCCTTATAAAGTTAATATTTATTATTAAATTCTAACTTTGTAGTATATTTGGAGAGCTTGGAGTTTCTTAGGTAGTTATCGAGATCATCATCGATTACTATCAGGATCGATGAATGAGTTCTCCAGTTAGCCATCGGGGAATCATGATGCAGTCTGGCAGATGTTCCTGATAAGTCAAATATCTTTAATTTTTAAATTCATGAAATATTTATATTTTATTTATTTAATACAAGTTTGCTTCTATTTGCAAGAGTACTACCTATTTGAAACTCTTCAGGCTAAGGAGGCTAGCTGTCCAATCTTCGAGGAGGTGGCCACACGTAGACTCTTAAATGGGCTGCATAGTCCTAGGCAGATGGTCATAAAGCACTCTAGTTTCTAGTCACTATCAGATTGGAGGACTTTCAGGGATCATTGGATGTTGGTGAACATATTAAAGGCCCTCTATGACTGTGAAGCACTCACGAGTACTCCGGTAGGTGGTAGAGGGCACGGTAGAATCGTACCTCTCGATAGGATCCATTAAGCATATTAGCAACTCTATTGGCATGCATGTGATGGCAGATAGATTGATAAGAATTCTATACTTATATATATTAATTTTATATTAAACTAATGATATATATTTTAATTAATTTATTTTTATAATTTATTTATCATAGATATGGTACTTGGGTCATGTAGCAAGGCAGTTGTAGTTATGAGAGGCCATACTCAGTCTAAGAGAATCGGTGATTATTTAGATCAGAGAACTCGATATATCGTGGTAAGAACTTAAAGCTTTAAATATTAATTTTTATATATACTGATATGTATTAATTGGATTAATCAATTTATAAACTATATAGATGGATTACGAGGAGTACATCATAGTGCAGCATGGTGAGGACCCGTCCTAAGCCCCTCCTTAACCTTGAGAGATATCTTAGGGCCATAAAAGGGGTGATTAGGAGTTGGGTCATAGAATTTGGCCATAGCTTCGACTCTTTGACTACTCGGTACTCTTCAGCATCCTCGTCTTAGGCCCCGATGATCCAAATATGAAGTGACGCATACGTCGAGAATTCATGACCCATGTTCTTATCCAGTGACTTCAAAGCTTCTAGGATGCTATCCGTGATATGGTGTTGAGCTTCTCTAGGACCTGCATTTGTGCGATCAGCTAGTCTCATTATCACATTCATCGCAGTATGTAAGTCTATTAATAAATTTTTTGTTTTAAGTTTTTATACTTAGAAACTTATTAATAATATTTTATTTATTTTTATTATAGGATACTGGGATATCCGGCTCTTATCCAACACTGGAGGAGAAGGATGACGATGATGTAGAGGATCCTAGATGACTTTCTTTTATTTTGATATTATGTATTTACTTTTTTTACTTGTAAAGCAGTATCAATTTGTAAAATTATAAAATTTATATTTTTAATAGAATATAATTAGGTTATTTTATTTATAATTAGGTCATTAATTATTAATTTACTTTTAATATGGTTTAAAAATTATAATTATTTATTATAAAAATTAAAATATTTTTTAAAAATAATTAATATTTTTAAAAAAGATATTAGCAATGGTTTTGGCGATGATGTTTGTTGTCGCTAAAGATTTATTATCGATGGTTGCTATTTTAAGCTATGATAATTTTTGATCATAAATGATTTTTTAAATTCAACTATTTTTTAAAAAAAATATTATTAGCAATGATAATTGTCATTGCTAATATACATCTCTAATAACTATTATTAGCAACGATTAAAATGTTGTCACTAATACAGTTGTGATAAGAATTAATGCGATAGATTATTAGTGACAACATGCCATCATTCATAGCATTAGTGATGACAAACTTGCTATTGGTGATGGTGTTTAGTTATCTCTAATAGTCAATTTTCTTATAGTGGTAAAGAGGGTGCTGTTCATTTATTAGATAGATTAAATTGTGTGATCAAGGACGAAGGGATAGTTAGCTTAAAGCTTCATGATAGAACATCAAGAAAATTGGATGAGGTTCGATATATACCCTACTTCAACAAGAATCTAATTTTATTGAGTAAAGTGGATTTACAAGGCTATACATGGAGAGTCGATGATAAAATCCTAAAAGTTATCCATGGTAATAGGGTTGTCTTGTAGAGAAAAAAATATGGAGGACATTATCTCTTGACAGGAAGTCTAGTGTGAGGTGGAGTCCCTGGTGCAGATAGGAGCCCAATATGAGATGGAGCTCTAAGAGCAAGTGGATTGGGCATGAAACAAGAAACTTGGAAGGATGACATACGACACACATAGTGAAGTTCCTATTACCATAGAAGACTTTTCCGAGCAGGTCTCAGATCAAAATAAACATAGCATACAACATACTCCTATGTTTGGCCATCCATAAGTAGCAAACATTTGCTCTAGGGCATTGGGATGAGATTCTTCAAGAGCTCTCAAAATCAGATGGAGGCCGAATGTCAAGTTGAGATGGAGATTATTGAGAAAAATATCTCGATTCAGCCTACTAGAGTGAAATTCATGTGTAAAGATCTAGAGGGGCTTCTAAGCAATGTGGAGTGGCAAACAAAGCCTATAAAGGCTAGAAGGTCTGCTTAAGAGTTAAGAGCTTTGTAAGGGATTTAAAACTTCTTGTTGAGAAAAATTGTACAGGATTAAGAATATGAGTTCTTATCTTGTAAATAATTATTTTTCTCATAGTGAAGTATTGTATGTCCTATTAGATTGTGTTTTCGATTTTATTTTCAATTCTTCTTTCTTTTGTGGTATCACAAATGACATGGTGATCTTGAAATGAGGATCCATATTCCACATGAAAGATTCCTCAATAAATGGTATCAGTGCAAGTGATACCATAACATATACATGTTATGCTTATGTGCGCTAAAATATACATGATCTTAATGGAAAGGAAAATGAAATAATTTCTTATACCCTTTTGAAATATTTCTCCATCGTGGGAGCCTTAGTGTCGAATTCCCTATGGACTTGCCTATCAAGAAATTGCTAAAGACCCTGAGGTATTGAACTCTAAGCTCATAGGCGAGCCTCAACCCCACAAGGAAGGCTTTATATTCTGCCTTATTATTGGAGGCCTTGAAGCTAAAGCAAAGCACCTGCTTAGTGAAGACTCCATCTGGATTGGTGAGGATCATCCCAGCTCTGGACCCTCCAGCATTAGATGCTCCATTAACATAGAGAGTCCAAGGCTCACTTGCTAACTCCGACTTCACTAGCTTTGGTCTAGTTTCCATCCCATCGAAGATGGTGCACTCCATAAGGAAGTTTGTCAAAGCCTGGACTTTGATGGAGGGGCAAGGTTGGTAATAGATATCGAACTCATTCAACTCTACCATCCACTTGGAGATCCTCCCAAAGGCATCGATCTTCTGCAAAACCTAACATAGGGGCTAATCGGTTAGGACCATGATGGAATGTGCCTGAAAGTATAGCAAAGCCACCTTGCCTAAATCAGGAGGGCAAAGGTGACCTTTTTTATCTTTGGGTACCAAGTCTTTACATCCTTTAAGATCTGGTTGATTTAGTACATCAACTTCTATACCCCTCCTCCTCTCGGACAAGCATAGAACTTACGACCATGAGAGAGATAACCAATTAGAGATAAAGTGTTTTCATAGCCAAATAGAGATAAAGTGTTTCCCCTATGACCGGCTTTGTGAGAAGCGACGTAGTGGCAAGATAGGTCTTAAGCTGCTCGAAGGAAGCCTAGCACTCCTCCATCCAATGAAAGGCACTTGCCATCGAACCTCACCATGACTTTCTTAGTGTGGTGACTTGCTTTGCGAGGAGCTGAACCTCTTTCCAACTCCTAAGGGTGACATCTCCAGGATTGCTCGGAGCTTCTCGGAGTTAGCCTCGATTTCATGGTGTGAGACAATGAAACCTAGGAACTTCCCAAAAGAAACTCTAAACATGCACTTATTTGAGTTGAGTAGCATTCGATATCTTTACAGCATCTGAGAGGTTTCCTCATGGTCTGCCATATTCTGGTTTTCCTTGTAGCATTTTGCCAGCATGTCATAGACATAAACTTCCGCGTTACACCCAATCTAATCTTTAAAGATCTTATTGAAGAGCTGCTATTAGGTAGCTCCGGCATTCTTTAGGTGAAAGGGCATGACCTTCTAGCAATATAGCCCCAGGTCCATGATGAACACGATCTTATCTTTATCCTTGGGCACCATCCAAATTTGGTTATACTCAGAGAACGCATCCATGAAGCTAAGAGTTTCATGCCCAAAGGTTAAGTCTACAAGCTAATCAATCCTAGGCAAAGACAAACAATCCTTCGGATAGGCCTTGTTCAAGTTAGTGAAGTCGATGCATGCCCACCACTTGCCATTGGCTTTTCTCACTAAATCATGTTGGTGAGCCATTTCAAGTACTGGACTTCATGGATGAAATTGGCCTCCAGAAGCTTCTCCACCTCCTACTTGATGGCACGTTGTCGCTCTTGTGTGAAGCTTCTCTTTTTCTAGCGAGCTAGGGAATGCAATGGGTCGACATTGAGGTGGTGAACCATGATCTCAGGGTCAACACCCAGCATGTCCATAGTTGTCCATACAAAGATGCTAGAGTTCGCATGGAGGAACTCCAAAAATGAGCCTTGGACTCCTTGCTTTACTCACTCCCAACATAGACCACATAGGAGGGGTCGGGTGAGTCCAAGGGAACAGAGATAAGCTCTTCTATGGCTCCCCCAACTATAGCCTCTACTAATCTTGAAGGTCAAGGCTCTCAATGGATATGGCTTCCCTCAGCTTAAGGGTCATCACATAACATCGCCTTGCCAAATCTTGGTTGCCTTGAACCTCACCCACCCCATGGGGAGTGAAAAATTTTATAAGTAGATGGTAGGTCAAGACCATGGCCCGTAGAGCATTCAAGCTGGGCCTCCCCAGAATGGCATTGAAGGCTGCTAGGACCTTGACCACTAGAAAACCCAGAAAGATCATTGCCCACCTTAGGGCCCAGCAAACAGTCACAGGAGGAGTAACGATGCCCTCTACGAGTACGGCATCCTTAGAAAAACCAATCAAGAAAGAGCTCACCCTCTAGAGGTGTCCCTTAGGAAAGCCCATCTGAGAGAAAGCATTACTAAATAAAATATCTACAAAGCTTTCATTATCCACCAGGATTCTTCTTACATCGCAGTTTGAGATAGTAAGGAAAACAACTACATGATCATCATATGGAAACAAAACTCTATCTACATTGACAATGGAGAAGGTAATGGGCTCCTCCTCTGCCCTTTGGTATTTGGACTGAGGGAACTCCATCTAGGCCACCATGGTGTAGGCTCGCAAGCTAGAGAGCTTACAACCCAGCATCCAATCCACCTAGATGGTGCCGATGAGGATGTTGTTCTCCGCAAGAGGTTCGGCTACCGACTGGGGCTCTTGGCTGATGACCTCTAAGATGCTGGGCTGACTGATGTAGCTACGTAGGTAGCCTCGTCGAATCTACAACTCGATCTTCCTTTTAAGAAAGATATAATCCTCGGTGTCGTGCCCATAGGCCTGATGAAACTAGTAGTATTTCTTAGGATCTTTTCAGAATTTCTTGTTCATCTTCTTAGCAGTGGATAATATCTTGACCCTTGATCTCCATCAGGATTTGCTCTCAGGGGGCATTCAAAAGGGTGAAGTCCTCATTAGGAGATGGCTTGGGACTTCTAGATCGATGGTGGAACTCCTTGTCCCGCTTCTTCTACTACTACTGCTATGATTGAGGAGGATGAGAACGATCCTCTTAGGGATGCTTTTGGTTGCCCTTTTTTACCATGCCTTCCTTGGCATTAATATACTTCTTTGCACAGGCTAGGAGTTTAGGAAGGCTTTTGAAATACTTCTTGGAAAGAGAGTGTCAGAGCAAAATGCTCCATGGAATGCCCGGGATCCTCCTTGACACTACCATGGTGGAAAGGGAATGCACCATCAAGGAAGGGATGTGGCGTGCCATCCGCTCCCGTCGTGGAGGCGTGCCCCCATGCGGCTGCACGCACGAGAGAGAACCAAAGAGAGGAGAGTAGAAGGGAGGCTAGGGTTTTAGAGAAAAAAGGGATCACGTCTTATTCTTTTCGGCATTCAATATACAAGACAAAAGACTCATATATATATATATATATATATATATCCTAGGTCATAACCGACCTAGCCCTCAAAAACTCTCCCTAAGTCACATAAGAAAACACTCAAATCTGAGCTTATGTACACATATGTTTCACATGTTCTCTCAATCTCAGACTCAGAGTATCCCTGGAACACCTACAGAAAATCCCTGGAATACATCCAGGACCTGCTTGGGACACGCCCCCAAGCCCCAGGATCGCTTCCAGCATCCCTGTCATGGTCTTCCAAGTCTCTCCAAAGCTTGGGAGCACCACGCAAAATTCCTACAATCTCCACCTTAACCTGGCAATATCCTCACGCACAACCCCGTTGTAACTGCATGTCCTGATAGCCTTGTGCGGATATCCTCTCCTTTGCTAATACCCTTCAGCTACTGATATCACCTGGAGGCCTTTGAGATGACAATCAAGAAGAAAAGATGTAGAAGAGAGATATAGGAGAAAAAGATATTGATCTTTATTAATCCTTGGAGAAGAAATCCTTGATTACAATCAAGAATCAGCACCTCTCAAAACAAGAAGCCCCACGCACTCCTCTCCAAAACCCTCATGCAGAAGAACCTCCATGTAAAAACCAAGACCATCTCCATGGTCGACCCCTCTTTTCTTTAATAATATGGGCGGTTTGAGTTCTTGATTCTTGTTGGGCGTTGGATTTCTTGTTGGATGCGGCTAGAACTTCTTGAAAGGTCCAACAAATTGGTTAGGCTCCTTAGTTGGTTAGGCCTCCTAAGTGGTTATAACCAACCAACCAGTTAGGATCCTTAGGAGGTTGAACTAACCAACTAACCAACTAACACCTGGACCCAACCTCATAACCCAATTGGGTTATGTTACAATCTCTCAAAAAACTCCTCCCAAGAAATCAATGTGACACTCAAACCCGAGCCTATGTACACCCATGTCTCATATGTTCTCTCAACCTTGGATTAAGCCCCCTGACCCAACATGACTCTGGGGCCCTTGGAAACTTATAAACCTAAGCCCCCAAATATGCCATGTATTCATGAACCCCCTAGAACATCTCCAGGGCCTTTGAAAAATCTCCAGAAATTGCTTGGTATGTCTCCAAGTATCTAGGGATTGTCTCGAACATCCCTGCCATGGCCTTCCAAATCTTTCCAAAGCTTGGGAGCACCACATAAAACCTTACACTAATTTGCTTCATGGCTCTACATGCTCTTTTTTCCTTCTCCTGGGTTTCTTCATGGTCAGGTCAGAAGCATTCGGAGGACATTCAAGCTTGATCTTGGGGATCTTGGTCAGGCACGAAGCTACACCAATCATCCACATTATTCTTGTTTAATTCTCCTCCTAATATTAAGGACATAATACACTAAACCAAAAATATTGACGACATGATAATTAAAGTTGATCATACATTGTTATATATATATATATGATACCTTTATTTTGGTAAAAATAAATTCATGGTACTCTTACAAAAAAAAAAAAGGTAAATTTGTATATAATATGAATGAATCAAGGGCCGCTTACCTGCAGGAGGGGTAGGAGGCCCATGGGCTCCAAAGAAGTACACCTGCTCGTAGTGGTGCAGCAGGTTCAAGTAGTGATTCCTTAGAGCGAAGGATGCACTACTGGTAGTGGGAGGAAAACTAAATGTCATCACGACTTCCGTTAGCCTCTTCTCCAAAATCACCTCTATTAATCGAATTTAATAACAGTAAGATAAAGGATGCTATATTCAAACACTATCAGTCTTTTTTAGCATGATGTATCTAAGATACCACGGTGAAATAAATAATAAAAGAGAAGAGAAAGAGACCTTTTCAAGACCACCCCTTTGAGGCCTAGTATTTGTTTGAAGAGAGAGATCCTTCTGTTCTCTAATTAAGTATCATCAAGCACTACACAGCATTTGCCATGCAAACCATGCACTATAAATAATCTTAAATGTTTCTTTACACATTGTGGTTTGGAAGCCATTAGAAGAAATTCTTAAATTGAAAGATGTTCTGATCCAAGTTTTGCTTGCAGTGGGCATGTAAATAGGTCAAAAGACTCAACCTAGCTTCAGTATTGGCAGGGCTAGTCGATCTTCATCCATTTATTTAGATTTGTTGGGAATTGATTCTTTTACTTGGGAAGTTATGCCTTATTAAATGTCTTTTTATTTTCAATGGGCCTGTATGTTTTACTTATCTCTTAGAATTAATTAAGTCATCTAGGAATATGAAATATATGTATTTCTCTTTTATCTTTAGAAGACTATGTAAAGAGAACTCATAAGAGATATATATGAGAAATACAAGTTTATGTGATGTGAATGTTCTTTCATGTTTCTGCATCTTATGTCCTATTTTCTACTTATTTTTCTAAACTCACAATTGGTATCAAAGCACATTATTTTTCTTACGGGACTATGGAAAAGTTACAACAGGGGAGTTTGTTTTTTAGAATCATAAAAGATAGCTTCTTCAAATAGTTTCTCTCTTCCCTCTGTTCCATTTTTCTCTGGTGAGAACTATGATTTCTGGGCAATCAAAATAAAGGTTTTCTTGATGGCAAATGATTTATGGGAAATTGTTGAAAATGGGTATGAAGCTCCGGTTAAAAATGCTCAAATATCTGCTAAAGAACAAACGGTTTTTTTCTAAAATTGCTAAAGCTCTCTTCTTCTTGCAATCTGCGATGTCAGATAAAATTTTTCCAACCATAATGAATGCTTCTATAGCCAAGGAAGCTTGGTTTTCTCTCAAAGAAGAATTTCAAGGCAAGAGAAGGTAAGACTCATTAAACTTCAAACTTTGAGAAGAGAATTTAAAAATATGAAGATGTCTGGTTCTGAATCTGTCAATAATTATTCTTCTAGAATTGTTGAAGTTACTAATCAGCTAAAATTGTATGGTGATGATATTAAAGACCAGCGTATTGTTGAGAAAATGTTAATTACTCTGCCTGGTAGATTTGATTCAGTTGTTTCTGCAATAGAGCAATCTAAAGATATTACTAAGCTATCAATGACTGAATTAGTTGGTGCTTTGCAAGCACATGAGGAAAGAATTAGTAGAAGAAATAAAAATTCATCTGAAGGGCATTTCAATCAAGGCATATATTTAAATATTCTAGCTCTAAAGGGGGTAAGAAACTAACAGATAAAAATTTTGGTGAAAACAAAGGTGATGTAAGTGATAAAGATGCAGATAAAAAGGAAAATTTTCCTTTATGTAGTATCTGTAAGAGGAATAATCATTTAGAGAGAGATTGTTGGTATAAAGGCAAGCCTCAAATGCAGTATAGATATTGTAAAAAATTTAGCCATGTTGAGAAATTTTGCAGGTTGAAACAAGGGCAAAGTTCTCGGCAGTTCAAGCCTAGGTAGCAGGCTAATAATTTTGAATCCAAGGTAGAAGACAATCACCTATTTGTAGCAGTATTACCTTCTCAAATTGACAGCAAGGAAGCATGGTTTATTGATAGTGGATGCACTAATCACATGACCAACAATCCTAAATTATTTCAGAAGCTAGATGATTCAGTAAATGTCTCCATGAGATGGGCAATAGAACTATTATCAAATCTTCTGGTATGGGAACTATTGCTGTTTCTACCAAGGAAGGTACTAAATTCATTAATGATGTTTTGCTTGTGCTTGAACTTGATCAGAATTTATTGAGTGCATCTCAAATGATTTTGCATGGGTATCATGTTGTATTTGAAGATAATTATTGTGCTATTTATGATTTTTCAAAAAAAGGAATTGCTAAAGTTGTTATGAAAGACAAGTTTTTCTTTTACATGGAAGAACTCTTTTGATGTTTTGAAAGTTAAGATTGATGACACTTAGTATGGCATAAGCGATATGGTCACTTGCATCTAAATGCTTTCAAGTTTCTTCATGATCATGAGATGGTGAAGAATTTGCCTCCCATTCATGTCTGTGATGATGTTTGTGAATCCTGTCAACGTGGAAAATTACATAGGCAATCATTTTCCATTGGTAAGGTATGGAGGGCCAAAGAAAAATTAGAATTGGTGCATACAGATATCTGTGGTCCCATGAGGACATCTTCTCTCAGCCAAAATAAATATTTTATTCTCTTCATTAATGATTTTACTAGAATGACATAGGTCTATTTTCTCAGACAAAAATCCGATGTGTTTACTGTGTTCAAAAAATTTAAAAGTCTTGTGTAGACTCAAAGTAGCAGCAAAATTAAAACTCTCAGATCTGACAGAGGCAAAGAATATACTTCATCTGAATTTGAGAATTTTGTGAAGATGAAGGGGTTCAACATCAACTAACTTTGGTTATACTCCTAAACAAAATGGAGTTTCTGAAAGAAAGAATATAATAGTGATGGAGATGGCTAGAAGTATGTTATTTGAAAAGAATATGCTTATGAAATTCTGGGCAGAAGTTGTTAACATGGCTGTATATTTGTTGAATAGGTTGTCTACAAGATCTATCAAGGGTATGACTCCATTGGAAGCTTGGAGCAATCACAAACCATTTGTCAAACATTTAAGGGTGTTTGGTTCTTTATGTTATGTTCATGTGCCATCTGAAAAATGGCATAACTTAGAGGAAAAAGCAAAGAAAGGAGTTTTTATTGGTTATAGTACTCAATCAAAAGGGTACAAAATTTTTAATTTGAAAACTCAAAAGATTGTTATCAGTCGTGATGTAAAATTTGATGAATATGTTGTATGGAATTGGAATGAGTCCCAAGTTGATCTTAAATCTGATTCTACCATTTCATATCATTTTTTTCTGTCTCAACCTCAAGATAAAGATGATGGAGAAACGAGCAATTTAGATTCTGATGATGCAGTTCCATATTCTAGTTCATCTAATATTGATTTTTCTTCACCAAGAGGCCAATCTTTTTCTGGATCACCAATCAGAAAAACTAAATCAATTCAAGAACTTTATGAAAAATGCAGTTTAGCTGTACTTGAACCAGAAAATGTTCATGAGCTTCATAGTATGAAGAGTGGATTTCTACAATGAAAGATGAAATTAAAATGATTGAAAAGAATGACACCTGGGATTTGGTTAAAAAACCATCTCATGCGAAGATAATTGGTGTGAAATGGGTCTTTAAGACCAAATTGAATTCAAATGGCTCTATTAATAAGTATAAGGCCAGATTAGTGGTCAAGGGATATATTCAAGAAGCTGGTGTTGATTACACTAATACTTTTGCTCCAGTTGCCAGGCATGATACTATAAGAATTCTCATTGCTTAAGCAGCTCAAAAGAGGTAGACCATTTATAAAATGGATATTAAATCTATATTTTTGAACGGCATATTGGAGGAGGAGATTTATGTTGACCAACCTTATGGTTTCATTGTGAAAGACAAAGAAGATCATGTTTATAAGCTGAAAAAGGCTTTGTATGGTCTAAAACAATCTCCTAGAGCTTGGTACAACCGACTGATTCTTACTTCACTAAGCAAGGATTCAGAAGGAGTATGAGTGAGCCAACTCTTTATGTGAAAATTTATGATAATTCTGATGTGATTATTGTCTCTTTATATGTAGATGACTTGTTGGTGATAGGTAGCAATGTAAAATTAGTTGATGTTTTTAAAAGGCAAATGAGAAGTATGTTTGAAATGACTGATCTTGGTATGATGAGTTATTTATTAGGAATAGAGGTTCATCAAACAAAAGATGGAATCTTTATTTTCCAAAAGAAGTTTACTGAAGATATTCTTAAAAAATTTAAAATGTAACATTGCAAATCTATAGCAACACCTCTTCCTATTAATATAAAGTTATCCAAGGATGATGGTTATGATAAAGTAGATGAAAAAAGATATAAAAGCTTGATTGGTAGTTTGTTGTATTTAACAGCAACTAGACATGATTTGATGTTTGCAGCAAGTTTGCTTTCCAGATTTATGAATATTCCAAGTCAAGCACATTATGGACTTACCAAAAGGGTGCTGAGATACATTAGAGGCACTAATGATTATGGAATTTGGTTTCAAGCCAAAGAATGTGGTGATTTAGTTGGGTATGTTGATAGTGATTGGGCAGGTTCTGTAGATGATAAGAAAAGCACAACTGGCTATGTATCACTTTGGATTTGGTGTTTTTTCATAGAATTCTAAAAAATAAAGTGTTGTTGCTCAATCTACTGCTGAAGCAGAATTTATTGCAGCCTCTAGTTGTGTAAATCAAGCTATATGGTTACAAGAAATTTTGAAAGACTTGGGTCAAGATCAAAAAGGTGCAACTGTGATTAATTGTGACAACAAGTCTACTATTTCAATGGTGAAGAATGCTATTAATCATGGCAGGACCAAGCATATGAAGATCAAATTCTATTTCATCCGAGATGCTGAAAAGGATAAAGAAGTTGATTTTGTTTACTGCTCTACTGAGAATAATGTAGCAAATATGTTTACAAAAGCCCTTTCAAAAGCAAGATTTGAGTTCTTGAGATCACTGCTGGGAATGTCAAGTAAAAGCATCAAGGAAGAGAATGTTGGAATTGATTCTTTTACGTGGGAAGTTATGTCTTATTAAATATCTTTTTATTTCCAATGAGCCTGTATGTTGTTTTAATTACTTATCTCTTAGAATTAATTAAGTAATCTAGGAATATGAAATGTATGTATTTAGAGGGAACTCAGAAGAGATATATGTGAAAATACAAGTTTATGTGATGTGAGTGCTTCTTTCATGTTTCTGCATCTTATGTCCTATTTTCTACTTATTTTTCTAAACTCACAAGATTTGTGGGGTTACAAAAGAGTGGCTCAATGCGAGAGGCTTGTGCAAAATCTAAGGAGAGTTAGATGTATTCAGTTTTATTTCTATGTATAGAGAAATTGTTTCCATATCTTGAATATTTGTAGGTCAAATTTTGATCTAAACAGTATCCTATTTGAACAATTTGGTTGGGTCAGGATCTAAAATATGATAGGACGTCTAAAAATTTGTTTACCTATCCAAACTAGTTCAGCTCAATCTAACTTGATGGAAGAACTTTGTTGCTTCATCTAAGATATAAAATGGGTATCAAGGGCATTATCTGTACATTTGTGGATTAATTGAAGTCCCATTGAATTGCACCATTGTGGACAGTAAAAGTATTGGCCACTCTATACAAATACCCACTTTCAACTTTTGATCTCCACCTGCTCTATATATTATCAAATATTATTTCTTCTAAAATTAGGATTTTATTTTCTTGTATCTTATACTAGACTTCAATCTAGATCTGACCCTAGCTTGGACCATAACGTACAAAGTTTTGTGGAAATCATCTTTTATTTTGCAGGTCCCACACACTATCCCTCGTGCTTAAGATGATCTGAACCTATAAAAGTTCCATTGCCAAAAGACTTGGTAATCTTAAGCAATCGATATATAAACGCTTCATCAGAACACTAACTAACCACAGCTCATATCATCATAGATGTATCTTTATTCCCAGAAAAAACTACTTCAATCAAAAAACGATAAAACTCCCCTGCAAAGCTACTCAGTTGTCAAAGCACTGAAACTAGCCAAGAGATATATACCGCCAAGAGGCGAACTTTGCCTGTGCATGGCTCCTTGAAACGTCTTTTCCATGCATGTTCTTATTAAAGCTCTTCCCAACTTTATACCGAAAAAAAAACAAAGCTCCTCACAACTTGACGACCGCTACTCCATTCGTTCAGGTTCATCATTTTTCGCGTTGGCCAGCTCCGCCTCCATGACTTCCTTCAACTGCTGGAGCTTCTGCTTCTCCCAGTACTCCATTTCCCTTCTGTAGCGCTCCTTGTCTTCCACTCCACGATCCAGATACACCTGGTTAAAAAGAGAACGATACAAATGAAAACTAGCTAGAAACATCTCAGCAGTAAAAGTTCCTGTCAGAAAACATCCAAATATGAAAGCCAGTATTCCATAATAACATTTTATTTTTCACTGCATCAACTTAAATATCAGCTTATACTACTAGTACAGCAAATTTCATCATCTATAGAAGCAAAAGAGGTTATTATATATGCAGTCACCTGTTTTTCTTCTGCATCGAGTCTTCCCCAGGACTCTCCTATCATTTTACTAAATTCTTTATCTCTGTCAGGATAGAGGGCTTTGAGCTTGGAATATTGTTCGGCGAAGTAGAAATTGTACGCATTCCTGCTCGGTTTCGGGTGCGCAGGGTCGGAGCTTCTGCACCTTCTCTTCTTCCTACGCTTCTTCGCTTCAGTAAGGGCAACATTCGTTGCAGCGGCGATCGCATGAGGCAGAACAGATAAAGAGGATGAAGCCTCTCCAGGCTGCTCGACACGAAAGAGAACTCCATGCAGTGTCTCCTGGCCAACTTGCACTGTCACAAAATAACCAAAGTCGAATTTCCTGTCGATTGATCCGGTCACGGTAAAATGATGCGACTCTGAAGCAATCAGCATTGAAATAATTAGTTCTCAGTATTTGATCAATAGAAAAGTAGTAGGATTAGAGATGTCATGAGGCTACCGAAGCATTAAAAATGTAGAATTATCTTAAAGAGTGGATGAAAGTACAAACTGCTTGAGAAATAGACCTCCCAACATGTCTAAATGATATATGGTCAATAAGTCAAATGGTTAAAGTATTGACTATTTCTTTTTCTTCCTTCTAAATGCTTTGTTGAAAAAGAAATCCAGATACTAACTAGAGTTTTAGACAATTTTTCAACCACAGTCCGAGCTTTTGATTTATAACTACAAGGTTTCGGTCACGATATATTATCAACTCCTTGGGTTGCTGGACGCTCTCGATCGTTTGTTTTTCGAGAAGAAGGAAAAACGACAACGAGCACGTCCACCATGTTACATGCATGCATCTAAGTGTGTGCCTGCTGCACGGAGCTTTCTGCACTCGAAAATAAAGAGAAACAAGCTAAAAGTCTTTTGATCAAGATAGCATGCATGGAGATATTGTAACCTGTACAAATAGTGCTGAATCGATAACATTTTGAGAAAAAAACTAGTTGAAGAATCAAATCTCTGTTGGTCTATACCCCGAACTTTTGTTCCATGCATTCCATCTACACTTGGAATAAACAGAAACAACCTAAAAGTCATTTCTTAAGTTTTGAGAAAAAAATCCTACTCGAATAATCAAATCTCTGTTGGTCAATGCATCGAATTCCATGCATTAATTCATTGCTTATTTACACAACATAAACATGCCAATTGTATATGCAAAAATTATTAAAAATTGATTTCTCATCAAGTTTTTAATCCACTTCAAATGCATGTGATCTGAATGTGTTTGTGACACAAAAATTTGTGAAGCTTGTTAGCTTAACTGAGTGGGGTTAGGGAGGAGGCTTGTGCTCTTGGTAGACCAGGGGTTCATATATATTGTGTCTTTAAAGACCTGATCACAAAAGATAGGGAAAAGAACAAAAAACCTGCTATGGTATTTTCTATTCTCAAGGTGTCAAGACAATGCCAATTTTGTTTTATCCATATTAGAAAGGTTAAAATAAGTATATTTGCAAGAATGGCACAATTAAGATATGATATTTTCTAAGTAAACATCTATGATGGAGGAATAAAATGTTTGATTTAAACAAGCAGCCAACAGATAAAAGTATGAATTTCTCACGTATGCATCTAGCAAGCTAATGATCTAGGTCGATATTCTCTAAGACCAACAAAAAATTCGAGAATACCTTAGAAATGATCTAATATAATTAAGGAGAAAGTAAAGATTTCTTCAATGTCCACTCAACTCAAATCTCTAAAAATAAAATTTTAAAAATAAAGAAATGGTGAAAGTAGGATTCCTTATTTTTTTCATTAATCAATCATAAAATTAAATTATAACACCTCTATTGATATAATTGAGATCTGTCCTTGCAAAACTCTTGTTAGAATTTTCTTGTATTAAAACAGATTATGCCTTTTTTGAAGTAGACATGATTAGTGAAAATAATTTTAAAAAATGCTAAAATATTAGAGATGGCGGATCTCATCTTGTACATCAACTTTATCATCGGCTGTTTCATCTATTTTGTCCAGATTGAGGGATATGTGCTGTCAAAATCTTTTCTGAAAAGAATTTTTTTTTGATTGATCCATTTCAAGATTCAAATGATAAAATTTAGCTCTTATGACTCAATATACTTAGGGCTGGAAATGGGCCGGCCCAAAAGTCCATTGTCTGGAACTGGACTAGGCCAGCTCAACAAACTTCGGGCCGGTTTGAAATCGGTTCAGGTTCGGACCAAATTTTAAGCATATTGGACTAGTCTTAGGACTGTAAAATAGAGTCCGTTTAATTTTTGGACCAAAGAAATGCCCGAAATTCGGTCCAAAATTTTTTTAAAATATAGTCTTTGGGCTGGCCCAATGGGCTTTGGGCCGGCCCATTTCTAGCCCTAAATATACTATACCTTTATAAGGTGGTACCACATCATAGAGTTCAAGAAGTTATTCGATTTTTTTTTAAAAAAAAGGCTATCTCAATTGAATGTTGGATCAGCAGAGGGCCTTTGAAAATTTGGCACATGGTTCAATTTTGTGATATAGCATATTTCATTTTTGGATCCTGTCCAATTTTTTCCATGGTAACTAAAGTAGTTTGCATTAAGTCTAATGATGCTCTTTGATTATTTTTGATTATTTAATGATTGCTATATGTTTGCATATTAGATATATTTAATCATGGTTTTAATGTCAGGAGTGGTGCCTGTTGCTGTATTGTTGATCCTAGGATTGATTTTGATGATTACAAAACATTGATGCATGATTATGTTACTAATTATCCTTGTAAAGATTATTTTTGTAGAGTATCATAGGTTTAGAAGATGTTTGAAGTGGTTTGGAAGAAGTTTGGAGTAGTTTGGAAGCATTTGAAGAAGTTCAGCTCGAGCCGACTCATGGATCAAGAGCCGACTCTTTCAGAATAGCAGAACTGTAATTATTCAATCAAAATGACTCCAGAATGGCAAAACTGTAATTATTCGAAAGTTAGAGCCGACTCAAGCTTGAAGAGCCGACTCGTCCAGAACTTTTATTTGGGTTGTCTGAGACTTCGAGCTGAGCTCTTGGACATCGAGTCGACTCGAGTGACGGGTTCTGGCACTCCAATGACTAGTTGCAGAATTTATTTTTCTTCATTCCAACGGTTCTAAACGGCATATTTCGATTTCCAAGACACTCCAACGGTCAAAACAACATGAGAACACTTCCAAAATATATATATGATGGATTAAAGTGAAGAGAAAAAAAAAGAGATTGAAGAGAGGAAGATAAATTAAAGAAAAAGGGTTTTTTAAGTTTATATTTCAGATTTTGGAGAGAGCTTCAATGTTCAAATTCAAGAGAGGGTTCTTCACTTCCTATCACAACTCTTGAAGCTTTATTTGAAGAAAGAGAGAGCTTAGAAGAGCTACATTCAACAGCTAAAGTGACAACTATCTATCTTTGAGAGTTTGTATTTTATGTTGCATTGTTTGCTTGTTTTATTTTTGTTTGGGTTTTTGGTTAGCCCGTTGCAAAACCAAGTTTGGGATCTTGGTGATCCCGGTATAAAACCAAGATTGGGTTTTTGGTGAGCCCGTGTAAAATCAAGTTTGGGTTCTTGGTGATCCCGGTGTAAAACCAAGAGTGGATTTCTTTGGTGATCCCGGTGTAAAAACCAAAGGAAGTTAGGTTTGGATTGTGATCCTGGTAAAACAATCCGACTATATTCTAGGAAAAATATAGTGGAAATCCCAAGTGGTCTTTGGACAGTGGACGTAGGAGCTGGATTGCTCCGAACCACTATAAATTGTGGTTTTTGTGATTATTTTGTTTGAGCTCATTTATTTGCTTCTACATTTAATTCTTTAAATACTTCACTCACCACACTAAGATTTCAAAAGGGCACATACTTGTTAAAGTTTTTATAATCCCAATTCACCCCCTCTTGGGAAGCCACCTGGGCAACAATTGGTATCAGAACAGTGTCTCTGAATACACTTAGAGTAAAGATTAATGGCTACCTAAATGAGCATACATCTTGCCGAAGGGCAATATTCTACACGACCACCACTTTTTATCGGCACGAACTATAGCTATTGGAAAGTATGCATGAAAATTTATATTCAAGCTATAGATTTCAAATTATGAAAAATTATCTTAAAAAACCTCCCACTCCCATGATAAATGTTGATGGCATAAATATTCCAAAATCGAGTTGGATTGGAATGTTTATGAAATGCAAATGGGAGAGTTAAATGCAAGAGCAATGAACCTCTTGTATTGTGCTTTAGATGCAAATGAGTTTAACCAGATTTCTACTTGCACCACCATAAAAGAAATTTGGGATAAACTTGAAATCACTTATGAAGGCACAACACAAGTTAAAAACTCAAAGATCAATATGCTCATGCATGATTATGAAATATTTAAAATGGAACCTCATGAATCTATTTCTGAAATGTTTTCGAGGTTTACTAACATTACTAATAATTTGAAAAGTTTTGGTAGAATGTGTTCTAATACAGATATGGTTCAAAAGATTCTTCGATCTTTGCCAAGAATTTGGGATCTTAAAGTAGCTGCAAATCAAGAGGCAAAGAATCTAAACAATCTGTCATTAGAAGAGCTTCTCGGATCACTCATCACTCATGAACTCACAATGAAGTGCCGGAGTGAAGAAGAGAAAAAGATAAAGAAAACAATTATACTCAAGGTGACTACTAAAGAAAATGAAGAAGAGTTCACAAGTTCATCATTCGAAGAGGAGCAAGATGAAGATGAATTAGCCCTGGTTATGAAAAAGTTTAGAAAATTTATGGGTAAAGGCAGATTCAGAAAAAAGAAGAAGTATATGGCTAAGGGGGAGCCACACAAAGAGAAAGAAAAGAAAAAGAAGGCATTGGCAGCCACTTGGAGCGACAGTGAAGATTCAGCTCAAGTGATAATGTAAAGCAATCAAAAATTGCCAACACATGATTTACGACTCTACAAAATGAGATAAATTCTGTACCTAACTTAGAATTTATATTTGATGAACTTAATGATGCTTTTTATGATTTATTTTTTGAATATAAAAAGTTAGGAACTAAGCATCAAATCTTAAAACAATCATATGATATGCTTCAAAAAGAAAGAAATGATGCTTTGAAAAAATATCATGTTTTGCAAATTGAATTAAATTCTATTTCTGAAAATTGCAAAACTCTTCAAAAAGAAAATATTGAATATCTTGAAAAGAATGAAGTATTTCATGAAAAAAATCAAAGGTTGCAAAAAGAAAATGAGAAACTCAAGCCTTTAGTTGATAAATTGATTTTAAGTTCAGATAAGCTTGAGTTATTATTAAGCAATCAAGGATTTTCAAGTAGTAGAGCTGAAATTGATTGTAATTCAAATTCTAATTTTGTTAAAAGAAAGATTTCAGTTCAAAACAAATTTCAAAAATCTAATGTTGTTTGTTTTTGTTGTAAAAGAGTTGGGCATAAAGCTTATCTTTTTAATTTTAGAAAGAAAAAGAAAAATGATGTAAAGAAAGTTTGGGTTCCAAAAGGAACCGCATGTACTAACTCCAATGGATCCAAAAAGATTTGGATACCAAAAATATCGACTTAGCTATTTTGCAGGTTTGTCTTACAACCCATCATAAGAAAAAAAAGATTACAATGATAAAGTGGCTGTGCAAGGCATGAAGTAGGGTGGAAGAGCAAGTTTCATCCTAAAGTTAGAGCAAGTGGACTAATGGTTTGTAGAAATAATGGCAAATGGAAGATTATTCATATTAGTATAATTTACTCAAACCCTTCCTTACTTTTTGATATATGTAATACTAGTCATTTACTTGAAGCAATTTGCTATGATTATTATATTTGATGCTTCAAGATGAGTTAAATGTCAACTATGCAAAAGTTACTAGTATTCTTGATTATGTGAAATTCATTGAACTTTGACTTGAAACATTTTGAATGTTTGAGGTATGATTGGTATTCAAGTCTTGTGGCAATGAACCATGAAATCAAGAGTTCTAGCTTACTCAAGTATAGATAATTTGATATGTGCTAGCATACTTAATGTTTTAAATTGATCATGAGGATCGATTGATTTTGATGATTTTTATAAACTCATGACTTTAATTCTTCTATTGATATTTATTTATTTTTATTGATACCATGTTTTACATTACTCTCTTGCATGAATGGTTAGCATGAATGTAAAAGAGAGAGGAGTGTATGTGTTAGATAAAAGAAAAATTAAGAATCTTGATACCCCCAATAATTAGTATTTGTAACAATTGATAGCATAAAGAAAGGGAGAGAAAAAGAGAAATTATTGACAAGAATATGAAGGAAATAAAAAGAAGGTGAAATTATCTCAAAATATTATAATATTCTTGTGGTATTATAAAATCATTGATTAGTATCCCCTTAAAGAATGGTTAATAATACTTTTTGTTGATGTCAAAAAGGAGGAGAGATATAAGGTGTCATGATTTGAAAAGAGAGAAGTTTCATTTTTGAAATATACTGATAAATTAAGGAGGAGCTTATTGTTTATATGATACTTGTTAATTTACTTGAAATACAATCTTCTATAGAGTTAATTTTGTGCTAAGATTTTTTTTCATGCCCAATGTTTTGTCATCATCAAAAAGGGGAAGATTGTTGACCCTATAATTGATTTTGATGATTACAAAATATTGATGCATGATTATGTTACTAATTATCCTTGTAAAGATTATTTTTGTAGAGTATCATAGGTTTAGAAGATGTTTGAATGGTTTGGAAGAAGTTTGGAGTGGTTTGGAAGCATTTGAAGAGGTTCAGCTCGAGCCGACTCATGGATCAAGAGCCAACTCTTTCAGAATGGCAGAACTATAATTATTCAGTCAAAATGACTCCAGAATAGTAAAACTATAATTATTCCGAAAGTTCGAGCCGACTCAAGCTTGAAGAGCCGACTTGTCCAGAACTTTTATTTGGGTTGTCTGAGACTTCGAGCCGACTCTTGAACCTCGAGTCGACTCGAGTGACGAGTTTTGGCACTCCAATGGCTAGTTGCAAAACTTATTTTTCTTTATTCAACGGTTCCAAACGGTTATATTTTGATTTCCAAGGCACTCCAACGGTCAAAACAATATAGGAACACTTCCAAAACATATATATGATGGATCAAAGTGAAGAGAAAAAAAGAGAAATTGAAGAGGGGAAGATAAATTAAAGAAAAAGGGTTTTTCAAGTTTATATTTCAGATTTTGGAGAGAGCTTCAATGTTCAAATTCAAGAGAGGGTTCTTCACTTCCTATCACAACTCTTGAAGCTTTATTTGAAGAAAGAGGAGAGCTTAGAAGAGCTACATTCAACGAGCTAAAGCGACAACTATCTACTCTTTGAGAGTTTGTATTTTATGTTGCATTGTTTGCTTGTTTTATTTTTGTTTGGATTTTTGGTTAGCTCGTTGCAAAACCAAGTTTGGGTTCTTGGTGATCCCGGTATAAAATAAAGAGTAGATTTTTGGTGAGCCCATGTAAAACCAAGTTTGGATTCTTGGTGATCCCGGTGTAAAACCAAAAGTGGGTTTCTTTGGTAAGCCCGGTGTAAAAATCAAAGGGAGTTGGATTTGGATTGTGATCCCGGTAAAACAATCCGACTGTATTCTACGAAGAATATAGTGAAAATCCCAAGTGATCATTGGGTAGTGGACGTAGGAGCTGGGTTGCTCCGAACCACTATAAATTGTCGTGTTTGTGATTGTTTTGTTTGAGCTCATTTATTTGCTTCCGCATTTAATTCTTTAAATACTTCACTCACCACACTAAGATTTCAAAAGAGCACATACTTGTTAAAGTTTTTATAATCCCAATTCACCCCCCTCTTGGGAAGCCACCTGGGCAACACGCATAAGTCATCGTGGCCTGCAGCTCTGATGTGGCCCGGGTGAGCCGTCCTTCCCAAGCTCGTTGGATTCCTTTCCATCTCGCCTTCATTGCTGGTTGCACCTACAAAAAAAAGGAGAAGACCCGGACTAGGAATTCCTGTGGAGACACTCTGACGATCAAGTCAGTAGGACGACCAAGGGGAACAGATCATCGGTGATAGGGGCTTATGTTACCCCCGCTTTAGAGGAGAAAATGAAATAGGAGGACAAAACCCAGAAATTACAGATTGGAAGAGTTCTCGTTATCTGGTTCCCTGGCCTTTGCTCTCTTACCTCTCCCCTTTCTAAAAGTCTCTCTTGCGGTTGTATAGGAATCGTTCCTTCCCAGGTGTCTCCTATGGGAGGAGCACAAACTTTCCCCCTTGGGTCCCCCTCCTAGTCGAGGAGGAAATCCTTATGCGCGGGGTGTGGTCGGCACGCTGCAAGACTTGTCTCCCTGATGGAGTGACCCCTTGCAAGTAGTGCACTACAAAGGCATGTACTACGATTGAGCACTTTCGCTTTCGGGAGATAGGTGATGCGCTACAGGGTTTGAAGCCTCAGTAGAACTCTCTTCTTGTGGGAGATGCAAGTAGCGTGCTAAGGGTCTGGAGTCCCGGCGGAGCACATGTTTGCTAGAGAGTGTGGGTGATGTGCTTTGGGACTTAGAGCTTTGATGGATCATACGCTCGTAGGGGGCGCGAGCGGTGCACGCCAAAGCTTGTGCCCCCAGCGGAGCACGCACCCTCGGTGGCCTACTCGATGATGACATCATGTCTTCATATTGTAATCCAAGGCTTTCCCCTTTTCTTGAGTTCGTATCTCATTTTCTACTACCCTCTTATCTATGGGGATGGGGCTCGGGCAGCAGCTCGACCTCAGATGGGAGCTCGACCTCAGATAGGGGCTCGACCTTGGACCTCAACCTCTGCTAGGAGCTCGACCTCAGATGGGAGCTTGATCTTGGATTGGAGCTCTACCTCCACTGGGAGCTCGTCCTCGGATGAGAGATTGACCTTAGATGGGAGCTCAACCTCAGCTGGGCCAAGTGATGCTCCTCGCTGCCTCATCGCCTAGCTAGATCCCACGTGGGTGTCCTATCAATGGCTTGCCACATCAGATGCCTCCCACTCTCAAGTCTTGGAGTGCATGATGGCCTCTTGGGCATGGGGTGAAGGGAGTAATGATGCCACTGACATGGAGGGTCACTATTTCCCGGTCATTAAAGGCCACATCTCCTGACAAATCATGGATTGCATCTATGCCAACTAGGGGACACCACATCAGCGAAAGCATCAATTCGAAACAATGCCCTTTCACCTTTCGGCGTGGCATCTCATGAACCAAAATGTCTGGGCCAGCGAGGGCCGACACGTGTCTAAACCCCATTGGCCAACATGATGGAGGGATGCGCTGACTGGCCGATCAATTTCGAAAAAGGAGGTTTCACCATTTCATCCAAATAAATAGCATGTCCTTTCATTTCTTTCTTGAAGACCTTCGAGTGGAAAGCGAAGAGTGGAGAAGGAAAAGGGGAAAATTCCAAATCCATTCCCATAACCCTCGACTTTGAGTTTTCTGTGGGTTAGTTCTCTTCTTCCATCTCCTTCCCCTTGAGCTTGGGTTGAGGGGTTGCCCTTTGCCTTTAGGTTTCCTTCCTTCTGTTTCTTCTTCTTTCCTCATCATGAGATCCTCCAAGTGTTACCACCATCCTCAAGAATATCCACCAGCCAGCCCCGGTACGATGGAGGTGTCGGGGTGGGGCCTCCTTCCTCAGGCAGTAAGAAGGAGGACGTTCCTTTCAAAGTTCCCCAAGGTCCCCGATGGACGGTGGGCCCCAATACCCTATATTTGCCTCCCCCTCCTTCAAGTATAGATATGGCCGGGCCATCCGAGGTCACCTCGACAATAACAAGGGAGGACACACTCCAGCTCCAGGGGCTCTACAGGATCTCAGACTTTATCCAGATCTCGGTCCTAGACTCGGGGGAGTGAGTCACCTCAGGCGAGCCGAGCCGGGTAGCCCTGTATGAGAAATTTTTTCCAGTGAGTTTCTGGCTTTCCTTTCACCATTTCATCATTTCTTTCTTGAACCATTATAGATTGGTCCCAGTCTAGTTAACCCCAAATTCTTTTAGGGCCATTTCTTCCTTCATAATCCCATGCCACTTCCACGGCATTGTTGCTAGGTTTTCTTTGTTTAGAGCTCTTTTCATCCTGAAGCACCACCCAACTGAGAATGGGTGGTGGTTAGTTGCCCCTCAGCCTAGGACCCTCAAGTTCGACCTGCCCATTTCCATCAAGGAATGGAAGATCAGGTACATCTTTGCCTCCGTCGAGGAGGTGAACTAGGTGTGGAGTGACCTTGACCACTCCCCCAATCAAGATGCCTCAGTGGAGCCCGCTAACCTGGAGGTGCACGACCAGCTCGTCACCTCGAAGATTCCATGTGGGCGGGACCTCCTCTTCAAGAAAAATTTATTTGATGCTGACATCAGCCCGATCTGATCCCTAGGTAAGGTTTTGGATTTTGGTTCTTTCTGTAATTTATGATAACTGACTACGTTTTTTTCTTCGATGCAGATATGAAGTTCTCACTGGACTGGCTCAAAAAGATGACTCGTAAGCAGTCATCATCATCTAGGCCTCGAGAGGAGCCGGCAAAGAGGCTACACGAGGAGCCAAAAGGAAGGTCCAGTGAGGAGCCTCCAGCCCACCCACGAGAAGACAGGGCCCAAGATGCCCCAGCACCAATCGCGAGGCCAGCAGGGCCTGTGGCCCTGGGACTCGATAGGAGTACTGAGCCAAGGGAGGGGGCATCTCGAGCTGCTTTTCCAGAGGCCCTCGAGATCATGGAGATCCCGTCGTCTCCCGAGGCTGCCACCATGCCCGACCAGGGACAGAGCTCGACACCACCCATGCTAGCCACAGCACTAGAGCCTCGTCCCATGGGTCCAGAGGTGGTGGGACCATCATCATCTGTGACAGTTCCGCCCTCAGAGATGGCCAGGGGTCCTGCAATGCTACCGCCCGATGCGTCGTGACCCATGATGCGAGACTGGCGAAGAGGCTATTAGGGTTCATCCTGCAACCTCGAGATCGGTGGGAGAGGACCAGCCGCACACTGAGGGACACCATTGACGGGGTCTTTCCCCAACTACTCACGATAGGTATCTCTTCTCTTCTCTTTTATTTATTTTTTTACAATCTTCATTTGCATCACAGATTATCTAGGATGCGTTCTTAATTAAGGATGTGTGCTAAGCACTGCTCCGGTGGGACACTAAGTCCTGCAATAGGGCGGACACCACCGAGGCCCGGGCCTAGGTCATTGTAGGGCAACTACCAGACTTGGAGGCATAGATCAGGAGCCTGGAGGCCGAACTCCGGGATGCCCGAGACATTATGGGGGACTTGGAGAAGCATGTTGAAGGCCATGAAGCTACGTTGGCCAACAGAGTAGAGTACATGGCCAGCCTAGAAGAGCAACTAGCTAGGACCACCACCAGCACTCTCCACTTGGATGGGCTGCAGCAGAGCTCACAAGTATGGTAGAGGCTAGCAAAGAAGCAAGCTGCGGTGATGGAAGAGAAAGCTGGCACTGCTGTCGTGGTCATGGAGGCTATAAGAAAGGAGGTGGCTGACTCCGTCCAGCGGTACAAGGCTTCAACGGACTTCGAAGATGAAGTTTAGGTGGCAATCTATGATGCCTTCATCAAGGGCTTTGAGGAATGTAAGAGGAAGATGGCACGGCTCTTCCACCTCCCCGACCTCCATGGCAATATCCCCGTCAAGCCCGAGGAAGATTCAAGTGATGCAGAGCCACTAGCTGGAGCTGCCCCGGTCGAGCTCCTAGATCCAGAGCAGGCAGGAGCCACTGTCACTACCTTGCCTGCTCCTCCTCTGGCGTCCTAGCCAACTGCACCCAACTTAGCACTAGCTCGATAGAGCTCCGTGAGGGAGGACGTGGAGTAGACCATGGCGGAGACCGGAGCACTAATAGAGGTCGTCATGAAGGTCATGGGATCAAGCAGCACACCATCCTCACAGTAGCCTTAGGGTCCTTTTCACTACTTTTTTGTTTTCTTTCTTTCTTTCTATATGAGAAAATTTTGTCAAACCCCGACCTGTCAGGAGGTTCAGATGTAAGTGAATTCAGTTCTCATATGAAATGAAATACATTACCTTCCCAATTTTGAGCTTTTTCTTTCTCTCCTTTTTTATATGCCCTTCTCTCTTCACTTTACGTGTGTGCTCATCTTTTGCTCAATCGGTTGAGCACCGTGGGAGTTGGGTAAATCGCCCAAAGTGTCGGGGTTTGGTAAGATCCTGCTACACTCTTCCTGGGGCTTGGCAAATGATAGCGGGGCCATTGGCTTCCCTCATCGGTGGGAAGGTGCAGGGGACTGGTGCTTCCTACCATGCCCGCTTGGCTCGAGGACTGATAGGTGAGTGTAGGGTGCAGAGACTCCTGGCCCTCTTCACTAGACTTGGTGGCCGGTGGATGAGTTTGGGATGTTGAGGCTCCTCGCTTTCTTTGCTGGACCTGGGGCTGGTAGATGAGTGCAGGACATTGAGGCTTCTAGCTTGAATGCGAGGTGTTGAGGCTCTCGATTTTCTTCACTGGACCTAAGACTGGCGGATGAGTATGGGGCACTAAGGCTCCCGACTTGAATGCAGGGCACTGAAGCTCTTGGCCTTCTTCACCGGACCTGGGGCCAACAGATGAGTGCGAGGCACTGAGGCTCCTGGCTTGAATATGGAGCACTGAGGCTCCCAGCTTTCTTCGCTAGACCTGGGGCTGGTGGATGAGTGCGGGGCACTGAGGCTCCCGACTTGAATACAGGGCACTGAGGCTCCCGACCTTCTTGGCCAGACTTGGAGTCAGCGGATGAGTGCAGGGCATTGAGGCTCTGGGCTTGAATGCAGGGCACTGAGGCCCCAGCCTTCTTCGTCGAACCTAGGGCCAGCAGATGAGTGCAGGGCATTGAGGCTCTGGGCTTGAATGCAGGGCACTGAGGCTCTTGCTTGAATTCGGGGTGCTGAGGCTCCCGGCTTTCTTGAGTCTGTTCGAGGAAGATAGGGTTGAGCCGAGATACTGAAGAAGCATTTTATTCCATATAGGGCATTTATCACTGATAGTATATCCTCAGGTTTGAGATGTTCCATGTTCAAGAGAATGCAGCTCCGTCTAGGCTGGCGATTCGGTATGCTCCTTGGGACAGGGCTTCGACTACCCTGTAGGGGCCCTCGTAGTTCGAGGATAACTTGCCACATTGGCTAGGCTGGAAAGCCTCTACATGCTTGAGCACGAGGTCGCCCAGGTGGAAGGCCTTGGACCTCACGTGGGAATTGTAGTAGCGGATCACTCGCTACCGGTATGCCGCCATATGGAGCCATGCTTTATCTTTTGTTTCATCCAGCAGGTCGAGGTTGAGAAAGAGGCACGCAGGATTGGCAACCTCATCATACTGATGGACTCGTTATGTAGGCAGGCCTACCTTAACCTGGATCACGACTTTCGAGCCAAAAACCAAACTGAAGGGTGTCTTGCCCATCGCCATCCAGGACATGGTATGGTAGGCCCATAGTACGCTGGAGAGCTTGTCAACCCACTGGCCCTTCGCCTCATCCAACTGGGTATAGAGTTCTTGAAGGATGGTTTGGTTCATCACCTCGACCTTTCCATTGGTCTGGGGGTGAGCTACCGACATGAAGCAATGCCGGATGTTCAGGTCGGTGCAGAACTCTTCAAAGGCCTTATTATCGAATTACCATCCATTATCTGTGATGATGGTATGGGAAAGTCCGAAATGGTAAATGATCGACCTCCAGAGAAAGGATCTCGCCTTGTCTTTGATGATCCGGGCCAGAGGCTCCGCTTCCATCCATTTGGTAAAGTAGTCAATGGTGACAATCAGGTACTTCTGCTGACTAGATGCCGGGGGGAAAGGTTTCAGGATGTCAATCTCCTACTGGGAGAATGGCCATGGAGAAGAGAGCTAGGATAGTAGGATAGCAGGGAGATCAAAGGATGCTAGATGTGAGCATGTCTCTGGCAGCGATCACACCTCCTTACAAAGTCGATCACATCTTCTCGCATGGTCTTCCAGTAGTAACCATGCCAGAGGGTCTTGTAGGCCAATGTCCTACCCCCCACATGATTCTTGCTGATGCCCTTATGTATCTCTTACAGGATATAGGTGACCTCCGCATGCCTTAGGCACTTCAATAGGGGGTAGGAGTAGGATTCCGATAGAGCTGACCGTCCATCAGCACAAAACGGGTGGCTTTTTCTTTAAGGAGACCTGCTTCCGTGCGATCCTCAGGTAAAGTACCATTGGTAATGTATCTGATGTAGGGATCCATCTAGCTTGCTTCAAGGGTGACCTACTGGACCTCTCCCGAGGCTTTGAGGCTAGGGGTCTCTAAATACTCGATGTAAGTGTGCCTCGATAAAGAGTCCGGCAGGGTCACCAACCTGGAGAGTGTATTGGCATGAGAATTCTCCCCACGGGGGATATGGAAGATTTCGAAGTGTTGGAAACCCAATGCGTACGAGCATACCTGATCCAGGTACTTCACCATCATAAGGTGCCAAGCCTCGAAGTCTCCAGAGACCTATCTTGTCATGAGCTGCAAGTCTATGAAGACCTTCAGGCTCGTCATGCCTAGTTTGCGGGATACTTTAAGACCTGCTAGGAGTGCCTCATACTCGGCCTAGTTATTTGTCACTTTGAAGAGAAAGCATAGCGCACATTTGGCCACCACTTCATCTGAGTTGGCGAGGATGAGACTGGCCCTGCTCCCTCCTGTGTTGGATGCCCTGTCCACATGGAGGATCCATGCCTTCTCCCCCACGGGCAGGTTCCGTGCAGGTCTGGAAGAAGCCTCTTCCGGCTTCTCGTCCGTCAATGCACACTCCACTAGAAAGTCAGCCAGAACCTGAGCCTTTTGGGATGGCCTCGGGTAATAGGAGATGTCGAATTCACTGAGCTTCACTGCCCACTTGGCCAGATGTCCTGAAGTATCCGGACGACCCAAGATAGCTCTTAGGGGCTAGTTGATGAGAATTGCAATCAAATGGGCTTGGAAGTAAGGCCTAAGGTGCTGAGCAGACACTATGAGTATAAAAATATTTTTTTTAGAATGGGTGTACCTGGTTTCTACATCGTGAAGCAGCTTGCTGATGTAATACATCGACCTCTGGACACTATTTCTGTCAATTCGGACCAGCACCGAGCTTACCGCCCTAGGGGAGATGCCATGTAGAGGAGGAGCTCCTCTCCACTATCTAACCTGGATAATAATGGGGGAGGTGAGGAACCTCTTCAGCTCCTCGAATGCCTCTCGGCACTCCTCCATCCATAAAAAATCATGCATCTTGCAGAGTGGCTTGAAGAATGGCAGGCAACGCTCAGCAGAGCATGAGATGAAATGGCTCAAGGTAGCGATGCGGCTGGTCAGGCATTGGACCTCCTTCTTCAAAGTGGGATGCCTCATATCTGTGATCGCCTAGATCTTCTCAAGATTGGTTTCAACCCCGTATTGGTTGACCATGAAGCCCAGGAACTTACCTGCCGCAATATCGAATGCATACTTCGCTGGGTTTAGTCTCATCTGGTAGAGGCAAAGGTTGTTGAAAGCCTTCGCCAGATTAGTGACGTAGTTTGAATCTCGAGCACTTATCAAGAGCATGACATCTACGTAGACCTTCATGTTTCGGCCTCTTTGGTCTTTGAAGACTTTGTTGACCAGATGTTGGTATATCGCTTCGACGTTCTTCAGGCCGAACAGCATCACTTTATAGTAGAATTTTCTTGGTCCGTCACGAAGGCTGTTGATGTGGGATGATTACATGAAGAACATCAGCATGAAGGAAAAGCTATTTTGGATGAGCAATGATTCAAATCTATATGGCTTATTCTTCCCGAGAAAGAGTAAAAAACATGCTGGGATTGATTACAAGAGGAGTAGAGAACACTATCCCGCAGACTAAACTCACCTAAATGATAAAGAAAGTGGATCTAAGGATTGAGAAACCACTTACGATTAGGACTAGTATCTTCTTCAACAAGTCAGACCTAAGATTAGGGGGGTTTGTACCATGCAATGAACTCTTCTCTGTAGTTGGTCTCTCAACACTCGAGGGGGTTGGCACCTGGATGAGGAGGCTTTACTCCGGCGGATTCATCGACTTTCAGGTAAGGGGTTCCAAGGCAAGGAGGATCTCCTCTGCAGATCGAGATATCTAGGGGATCTTACAAGCAACAGAGTTAAAGACCTATTGAAGCAGAGAATGAAGTGAAAAGGAAACTTTGAGTAGAGAGGGGTAGGGAATGGCGATGGAAGATGGGTCTTGGCATGGATGAGCTTGGCATGGAAGAGTCTTGGTGAGGAGGAAGCTTGTCGCTGGAGACTTGAAGGAGGAATGCTTGATGGCTAAGGCTTGGAGGAGGGGCTCTTGGAAGCTAGGGCTTAGAGGAGGACTCTTGGTGGCTAGGGCTTGGAGGAAGAGCTAGGGCTTGGGGTTTTGAGAACTAGGTTGGCCTCACACCCTCTACCTCATGGAGTGTCAATGCAAAGAGCACAGGAAGTAGAAGAAAACCTTTCATTCATCAAGATCTATCTCTTACAAGAGGAGGGGGATACTTATTAATCATCCAAGACCCTTTGAAATTCCAATACATGCCTAAAATAAGGAAAGAAAAAAGGGGAGCACCTTTCATGCTTGGGCGATCAAGGGTTTTCAAGTGGGGCGCCTCTTTCCTTTCATGCTTGGTCAAAGATTTCCAAGTGGGGCACCTCTTTTGAAATTTAAAAAGCTTCCAAGTTGGTGGGAGAAGAATGTGGGCACCCATTTGAACTTTATGGAAATAAGGAGAGAAAGGTGGGGTGCCACTTAGTTTCTTCCTTTACTTGGGGTGGCTTGAGTGGGGACCAGTGGAGGTGGCACATGACATCTTCCTTCTTTGCTTCGGTGGGGGCCAGTGGAGGTGGTGCATGAAATCTTCTATCTTTGTTTGAGTGGGGACCAGTGCTCTCCTCTTGGACTTGACTTGAATGAAAGAAAACAAAATTACAGGACTTAAGATGAAAATAAATGGACTCAATTGACTCATCTCTATTACAGGACTGACAGGACTCAAAACTGATGGACTCAAATACCTAAGCAATCCATACTAAGCTCTGAATTGGGTGCAGCCTCTTTCTAATCCTGGTGCCATACCATTCTTCCGGGATAATGGAACTCGACCCTATCGAGTAAGGATCAGTCTAACTCTGGTACTGCTCTAATAGGTCCGGGTCGATGCACTGCAGATCATCTCGAGTGATCCACGAGTCTCAGATTCTGGTTGACCTTGCCAATGAATCAAATAATGCTGGTAGCCTCTATTCTGGATAGTAACAACCTGGTCATCCAGAAGATGCTCAATCTGTTCTCGCTACTCAGGTAAATTGATTGGTGGATACTCGGGTTAAGGTTCTCTCTCAAGAATTGGGTCAGGTCCAAATGGCTCACTAGGTATCATTGCTGGCTCCCTATATTCAACTAGATCTGAAATATTAAAGGTTAGGCTAATGCCAAATTAGGGTGGTAACTTGAGAACATAGTCATTAGGTCCAACTTTATTTATCACTTTAAAAGGTCCAGCTCCACGGGCATGTAGCTTTTTCATGGTTCCTGGGAGAAACTGTTCAGGTCTAAGCCTAATCATCATATAGTTTCTCTTAGTAAACTCTTTAACTCATTTCGAAAATTAGCCATAAGCATTTAAGTTTCATTGCTCATATGCAAATTTCTAACATGTTGTGCATATGACTCGTACCAACACCTAATAAATTACAGATTCAACTATGCATTCCTATTGAAAGGAATTTATTAAATCTTTAACTACAACTTTGTGCTTGACCCTTGGTTGGTGGGTGACATGCAGATGAAAATTTTACATGGACTCCTAATAAATGTCATAAGGTCTTCTAGAAATAGGTAGTAAATCTAACATGCTCAAAGGATTTATGTAACCTGTTAACCTTAATAAAGTATAATCGAGTGGTTCTAGAAGCATTGGAAGCCTTAGGATAGGTAGAAAATAAGAAGAGGATTCATGGAATAGTCCTTAATTAATGGGAATGACCTTAAAGTTTGGGCATTGATTTATATCTACAGGCGATAAAAGGTCCACTTTATGGAAGGATGAGTCAGCAATTTCAGGAAAGAGATCTTTAACCAGACTAAAGGAGTGAATTCTCCTTGAGGGTACTGAATTGAAGAAACCATGTCCTCACTAATTTCTTTTGTTCTTCAATTTGAAGACTAGGCTCTATAATTGATTCTCTTCTAGTATTTTCTCAGGTAAAGTCCTAGTAGTAGCAGTGTTATACTCCTCATAGTTCTATTCTTCTAATTATCCTTGTAATACAGCTTCAATCTGAGTATTTTCCTGGTCAACTAGTTCTGGGTCTGCCATATATATTTCCTCTTCAATGCTATCCTTGTGAACAAATGGGATAGTAGGGATGGATCGACTAAGGAAAACTTGACAGTACTTGGATTATATCTAGGGATACTAATCTTATTGGATTCGGGTCAATGGGTTATGGGTCCCCTCTGCTCATAGGACATGGATAGGTACTTTTTTCTAAGTTTGATCTTCATGGCTCTCATGTGGCTATGGGCATGTCTCTTCTCTGATGACAAATGTGCTCAACATTTTTTCAACACAACCTAGCTTGTTGGACTAACCTAAGTTTAGCGAATTTGAACTTCCTCTCTTTCGATATCTCATACCATTTAAAATATCGATCCATGTCATTCTCCCAATCAACGTACACCTTAGAGTCTAGATTTCATCAAAGGTAGGTGCATCGAGGTGAATGTTCCTAAGGGCTCTTTCCTCCGAATCAGTGAAGTCTTGGTGTGGGTGTCTATGGTCATGTTCAAGGATGTGATCATGGCAATGGGTTCTGGGACTTAGGGGAGTTGGTCTAGGTGATTCAGGTTTAGTACGGGCCTTACGGGTCTCTTCAAGAGTCCCGATTCGCTCCTCCATTTGGTCAAACCTATTATTTAGTTGTTTGCATTGTTCAGTCATGGTTCTCAACAAAGTTTCAAGATTTGGATCCATGGTGACACTTGGTTGGGTTTAAAAATGTTGGTATGGGGTTCCTGATCTAGTGGTCATGCGGCACAGAAACTCATTCTAGGGGTTTCCTAGACCTAGAAGCTAAATGTAGAATGAATTGACTGAGTACAATCAAGTCTACAATTACCCTTTTAACTGGCAAGTAAGAGATGGGAGTATGGAAGGCTCCCCTGCTCTCGTAGGGTCCTAATTAAAAACCATAGTTTCACTTAAGGCATTTGCCATTGGACCCTTAGCCTTAGACACCAATTTTCAGGAGTAGGTGAAGAATTAAGTTACACTAGTCTCAACACAATACCTTGAACTTGACTTGTTGGTGTCCCTAGTTTTGCTTTAGGTTACTAAATTTTAATTAGGGCTTAGGATCGATGCAAATGAGGGTGGTTATTTATGGGCCAAGAAAAAGTGATGAAATCCTTTCCTTATCTTGGATAGAACTACCCTTAGTTAACTTAAATATGAATGCACAAGTAAATTCTACTCATCATGAAAACTAAATTATCTAAGCAATTTAGTTTTGTAATGTGTCAGAATTCATGCGATCACACATCAAGCAAGCAATTAGCACATCAAACCTTAAATCTAAGGATTTTCACATCCAACTGTAGCTCATTACTTCAATGGGTCGTGACAGTATACTTTCATATACCCGCTCAGGAGGCGTGAAACCTTAGATCAAAGAATGAAAATGATGCAATAGTTTACAAAATTTCAGGTCTGACATCTATGAAGGAGATGTCGGACCTAGTTTGAACTGGCAAATATTGATGTAGAATGCTAAATTAAACTGAAATCTGAATAAATATTGAATCAATTTTCAGATCTATGTCCTAATATGCATAATTTCAACATATGTAAAAATTTCAGCACTTTGCATGCATGTCCTAATCTACCATGCTCTGATACCAAAATGATGTGGGATGATTACATGAAGAACATTGACGTGAAGAAAAAGCTATTTCGAATGAGCAATGATTCAGATCTATATGGCTTATTCTTTTCGAGAAAGAGTAAAGAACATGCTGGGATTGATTATAAGAGGAGTAAATAGCACTATCCCGTAGACTAAACTCATCCAAATGATAAAGAAAGTGGATCTAAAGGTTAAGAAATCACTTATGATTAGGACTAGTACCTTCTTCAACAAGTCAGACCTAAGATTAGGGGGGTTTGTATCATGTAATGATCTCTTCTCCGTAGTTGGATCTCTCAGCACTCGAGGGGGTTGGTGCCTGGATGAGGAGGCTTTACTCTGATGGATTCATCGGCTTTCAGGTCAGGGTTCCAAGGCAAGGAGGACCTCCTCTACGAATCAAGATACTCAAGGAATCCTGCAAGCAATAGAGTTAGAGATCTATTGAAGCAGAGAATGAAGTGGAAAGGAAACTTTGAGTAAAGAGGGGTAGGGAATGGCGATGGAAGATGGATCTTGGCATGGATGAGTCTTGGTGAGGAGGAAGCTTGTCGCCTGGAGACTTAAAGGATGAATGCTTGATGGCTAGGGCTTGGAGGGGGAACTCTTGGCAGTTAAGGCTTGGAGGAGGGGCTCTTGGAAGCTAGGGCTTAGAGGAAGGACTCTTGGTGGCTAGGGCTTGGAGGAAGAGCTAGGGCTTGGGGTTTTGAGAACTAGGTTGGCCTCACACCCTCTGCCTCATGGAGTGTCAATGCAAAGAGCACAGGAAGTAGAAGAAAACCTTTCATTCATCAAGATCTATCTTTTAAAAGAGAGGGGGATACTTATTAATCATCCAAGACCCCTTTTGAAATTCCAATACATGCCTAAAATAAGGAAAGAAAAAAGGGGAGCACCTTTCATGCTTGGGCGATCAAGGGTTTTCAAGTGGGGCGCCTCTTTCCTTTCATGCTTGGTCAAAGATTTCCAAGCGGGGCGCCTCTTTAAAATTTGAAAAGCTTCCAAGTTTGTGGGAGAAGAAAGTGGGACGTCCATTTGAATTTCATGGAAATAAGGAGAGAAAGGTGGGGCACCACTTGGTTTCTTCCTTTGCTTAGGACGGCTTGAGTGGGGACCAGTGGAGGTGGCACATGACGTCTTCCATCTTTGCTTCAGTGGGGGCCAGTGGAGGTGGTGCATGAAATCTTCTATCTTTGTTTAAGTAGAGACAAGTGGCTCTCCTCTTGGACTTGACTTGAATGAAAGAAAACAAAATTACAAGATTCAAGATGAAAATAAATGGGCTTAATTGACTCAACTCTATTACAGGACTGACAAGACTCAAAATTGATAGACTCAAATACCTAAGCAATCCATAATGAGATCTGAATTAGGTGCAGCCTCTTTCTGATCCTGGTGCCTACACCAGCTGTATACTCCTTGTCCTCCAGATACATATGGATTTGGTTGTATCTAGAGAATGCATCCATAAAGCTAAGCAAGTGGTGCCCCAAGCTGGCATCCACCAACTGATCAATCTTGGACAGCGAGAAGCTATCCTTTGGGCATGCTCGATTAAGGTCAGTATAATCTACATAGATCATCCACTTTTCACTGGCCTTCTTGACCATAACTACATTGGCTAGCCAACTGGGGACTGCACTTCACAAATGAAGCCTGCTGCAAGAAGCTTTCCAACTTCTTCATCTATCGCCTTCTACCTTTCCAGGGTGAAGCTTCTCTCCTTCTGCTAGACCGGACAACACTTGGAGTTGACGTTCAGCCTGTATGTGATGATGTCGGGGGGAATCCCAGGCATGTCCTCGGCCATCCAGGTGAAAACATCAGCGTTCATCCACAAGAAACTTAGGAGACGGGCCCTCTCTTTCTCTATTAAGAGGGCTCCCACTTGCACCGTCCTCAAGGGATCGTCCTCGAGGGGGAATGATAACAGGCATTCCATCAGCCCGCCTTTGGCCTCCTGCTCCCTTTCACCCAGCTAATTGATCATGGTGCCTCCCTAAGCATCCTTGGCACCGGGAACAGCCTACAGGCAATGCTAGATCGGTTAGCGAGTCCTCTTCATTTCTTTGACTCCTTATGGGGGCATAAATTGGACAAGGAGCTATCGGGTGGAGATGACTGCATCGAGCTAGTTGAGTCCTGTGCAGCCCAGAATCATGTTGTAGGCTGAAGGGAGCTTAACCACTATAAAGGTCATCATGATGGTACTTTGTCGGGGTGGTGTCCCGGTAGTGACAGGAAGGGTAACTTCTCATTCGACCCACACGGAGTCCCCAATGAAGCCCACAGGGGGTGAATATCAGCTTCAACAGATCGGGAGACAAGTTCATTCTGGCAAAAGTATCATAAAAAAAGGATATTGGTTGAGCTTCCACTATCAACCATTATTCTCTTTATAAGATATTTTGCTATCATCATTTCTACGATGACGGCATCATTATTTGGGTTTCTACCCGCTCCCTCCTCTTCCATAAAGAGGAGTACAACATCAGCTCCCTCCCTCACCCTGGCCTTTTTCAGCTCTCACCCTGCCCCCTAGGAGATCATCCCCATCGGCTTCTCTATGGGCAGATTGTCGATGGGAGGAGGAAGGGCCTCGTCACCCTGGGGCTCGGATGGAGCTCTTCCGCCTATGAACTTTCTGAGATAGCCCCTCCTGATCATGTTTTTAATCTTTCTCTTCAGGTGACAGTACTCTTCGATGTCATGACCATGGTCCCGGTAGAATTGGCAGTACCGGGACTTATCATGGCCACCAGATGGCTTCAACAGGAGGAAGGCGACGCACATAATGTTCGCCTTCAATCTCCATTAGGATTTTGGAGCTTGGGGCTAGGAAAGAGGTATACTTCTCATCCCTGGCAGGGGTGCTCCCTGGCTTGGGAACCAATTGGGAATTTGGAGCAACCTTGGGTCCGTGGGTCCCGCCCGGCTCCCCCTAGGCTTGCTTCTTCGAGGGCCTTCCATCGAACTCTCTCCTGGTGCGGTCTGCCTCCTCCATATGAATGTACTTGTGGACACGGAGGAGGAGCTCAGAGTAGGTCTTCGAGGGCTTTTTATCAAGGAGTAGGTAAATTGGGAGGTCCCGAGTCCTTTCTTCAATGCCAACATGGCAACAGGCTCGTCCAGATTGTAGATTTCTAGGGTGTCAACTTTAAAGCATGACACATAGTCCTAGAGGGGCACATGATCCTGCTGTCGGATAGAAAAGAGACTATCGACCTCGCATGGCACTTTCTGGCATGCATCGAAGTGTGCCACGAACTTTTTCTCCAGCTACTCAAAGGAACAATGCTCCTTGGCTCGAGGCAGGAATACCAAACTCGAGTGGCTTTTTAGAGCATAGTTGGGAAGGCAATGCAAAGGAGGGCATCATGGCCCTTTGAACCCGCATGAGAGCTTTGTAACTCTCAAGGTGGTCCAGGAGATCGGTGGTCCCATCATAGGGGTCCACTTATGGCATGCGAAACCGGTTGGGAATTGGTTCCTCTTGGACTCTATGGGAGAAAGAAGGGCCACGGGTGTCATATCTTACAGGCTCACTCGGGGAGCCTTGCATGTTAGCGAACCAGTGGGCAAGCTCAGCCAACTTGCTCTCTTGCTCCTCTAGGCGCCTCTCAACCCGCTGCTGAATAGCCTCGTCAATCGACCCCTCCACTGAGACCGTCGGGGGAGAGGGAGGTGAGGGTTGAAGAAGCTCGTTCTTTGGCCCTTTACAATGTCGACGCTTGCAGCGAGATATGGCACCATGGTTCGAGACCGGGGAATGGCTTTCCTGGTTAGCCGATCCATCCCAACATCATTTTTCGGGCATCATCAGGCTCCCTCGCGGGTAGGACACCGCTTGTGGGTGCGACAGCCCTGCTCGGAAGATCTTAGGCTGGCATAGGATCCAGTAGTCTGGGCCATCGGGGTCCCTGGTTGCTGCTGGGTTGCCAAGGGCCTGTGCTGATGGTGCAACTGGCACTTCACCATGGCCAAGGTCTGGACCTACTGGGCGAGTACGGTAATCTACAGATCTGTTGAAGGTGGCGGTAGCACAGTATGGGGCTCCTCCTCCAGACTGCATTGGTCACCACGATGGAACGGTTCCCTCATGCAGCTGACCGAGGCCTCTTGCACTCGAGTCACCACCATAAGACTACCGGACTTCACTGATGCCTTCTAGGTGGAATGGTCGGTTATCACGGACCAATCACTATGTAACTTCATCAAACTCCCCTACCCGGCGTGCCAAATTATTGCCACCTGGTCGCCATGGCCTGCTCATCAGATTCCTTCCTGCCTTGCCTTCGTGATCGGTTGTTCCTGCAAAAGAAAAGAGAAGACCTATGCCGGGGATTCCAACGGGGACACTCCAACGATCAAGTCAGTAGGACAATCAAGAAGAACAGATCCTTAATGATGGGGGCTCATGTTACCCCCGCTTTAAAGGAGAAGATGGAATAGGAGGACAAAAACTAAAAATTAGAGCTTGGGAGAGTTCTCGCTATTCGGTTCCCTGCCCTTTGCTCTCTTATCTCCCTCTTTTCTAGAGGTCCCTCTTGTAGTTATATAGGAATCATTCCTTCCCAGGTGTCTCTTGCGAGAGGAGCACAAACTTTCCCGCTCAGGTTCCCATCCCCGTCAGGGGAGGAATCCTTATGTGCAGGGTGTGGTCAGCGCGCTGCAAGATTTGTCTCCCCGGTGGAGTGATCCCTTGCAGGTAGTGTGCTACAGAGGCATGCGCTATGATTAAGTACTTCCACTTTCGAGGGTACAGGCAATGTGCTATAAGGTCTAGAGCCTTGGCAAAGTGCTCTTCTTGTGGGAGATGCAGGTAGCGTGCTACAGAGTCTGAAGCTCCGGCAGAGCATGCGCTTACCAGAGAGTGCGAGTGGCGTGCTCTGGGACCTGGAGCTTCAGCGGATCATACTCTATGCAGGGGGTGCGAGCGACACACACCAAAGCTTGTGCCCCCAGTAGAGCACGCACCCTCGACAGCCTGCTCGGTGATTATGTCGTGTCTTCATGTCGTAATCCAAGACTTTCCCATTCTCTCAAGTTCGTATCTCGTTTCCTGCTGCCCTCTTATCTGCGGGGATGGGGCTTGAGCAGCAACTCGACATCGAACGGGAGCTCGATCTCAGTTGGGAACTCAGCCTCGGATGGGAGCTCAACCTTAGCTAGGAGCTCGATCTCAGACGGGAGCTCGACCTTAACCAGGAGCCCGATCTCAGACGGACACGCTCGACCTTAGTTGGGAGCTCAACCTCAATCGGACTAAGTGGCGCTCCTCGCCGCCTCATCGTCTAGTTGGATCTCACATGGGCGTCCTGTCAGCGCTTGCCACATCAGTGCCCTAACTATAAAAGTGAAGGGCTACTCATTTCTCAAAAGATAAAAAGCCGAAGACAGAGAAAATTATAGGGAAAATGTGACAATTTAACAGACTTATAAGTTCTCCATTTATTTGGCATTGGTGTTTTTAATAAATGCCATCACCAACATAGACTCTTTTTACTCACCGCCAAGGTGCTAGTTCTCATGTATTCTAAATCATAGACACCACTATATTGAAAATTATGGTTTGCATGATTAGTTTAGGATGTAGGAGGACTGACTTTTTAGTTAATTTCTTTGTGCAACTAGCACTATGATACTAATGTGATGCATACCATACAATTCTGATAGAGAATTGGATTTTCTTAACAAGGGTTTATTTTTCTTGAGCGACATGAAAAATTGATAAAGATACTAGCACAAATATTTTGCGAGAAAAGCAGGGGGACCATGCTTTAGGGCTATCTATTTAGGTTTCTCACACAATACATATACACTTACGTTAATTGCCCTTCCCGAGCATGTGGTTAAGGCTTCCTTTGAAGGCCTCGGTTGTCCAAATGAAACCATAGTAAGTCATCCAATCTCTATTAGATTGATTTATTCAAATGACATGCAGCTTAAAACCATAGGGCCCAAATTGTAACTCTTTGAACTATTAGTAATTCTCATAGGTTTAACCAATATGCATCCAATATTACCATATGATATTGTAGATGTTATCTTGACTATTTCTATCAAAGCATGGATTCTCTATGGTATGCGCATGGCACAGCAAAGTATGGTGCAGTCATGGATGGATGCCATCAGAGGATGGACAACTATTAAGCAATATGCATGATGAGTATAGCACGGCAGCATATTGTTTGATGGTTATCCATCTTCTTCTGATGAGCCATGGCTATCCAGTCATGAATATGCTGTACTCTATGGTGCATGAGCGGCATCGCAGAAGATCCGCGCTCCCAGTCATGAGCAAGTCATGCTTTTATGGCCCGGATAATTTCCATCAATTCATTTTAAGACTTGTTTACATTTTCCTCATCTTCCAACTTAGAAAATTAAATCCCTCATTTTTAGGTGCTTTCTCTCTCTACAGCTATGTTAATTGAACCATAGTACAAATACATTTCATCGTGCAATTTATAGAATCACATAGTTGTTCTAAAAAAAGTATTCTAGGAAACCAATTACAAATTAAAAGAACCAGGGTACGTAATTTCTATGCAAAGACTCTTCACAAGGAATCACCATGGGGCTAAAAATAAATTACTACTTAATCATCGAGCAGATCGGTGAGATATGATTCCACCACTTTCATGGTGATGCTCGACCTTTAACATATCCCTCCTCATTTGGGTTTCTCCGAGTCTTCTTCTCTCCTTTCCGTCCCTTTTCGCTTTCAAACATCACTCCTTTGAAGCTACCACTCCCCCTACTTTGCTCAAGACTCCTCTCTTCTACCAACGTACTCCACAAAGCTAGGATGTTGTCCCCTCTTGCTCTTCTAGTTTCTTCTCTTTGGGATGAGAGATGGCGGCAAGCTCGAGAGGGCTGGCATCACCACCGTTGACCCTTACGATCAGGTGGATCTCCGCATCTACTCTCCCACGGTCGCTTCATGGACTAAGATTCAGAAGGGAATGGCTGGGACGAGAGTGTCGATGCTACTACGCTGAAGCCAAGTTCCGGAAGCTCGGCAATGGGAGGAATGCCACCGCCGAGAAGACAGAAGTTTGGTTGCTTGAGCCGAGGAAGAGATCTTGGAGAGTCTGCATGAAAGCATTACCTGACGTGCGGCCCCTTCCCTTCGCCTTGTAAGCTCTTCTGTTGGCAAAACCCTAATGAAAGTTTAGGATGTCCAACACGTACCTAGAGCTAGCATACTTGCACCGCCATGCATATACATGGCATGCTTATGTGCACTAAAATATACACCATGCAAATAATCACTTCCATCTAAGCCAAAGTGGATGATGCATCTACGCTTCAACTTCATCCATATTTGGTCCACATGCCAGGATCTTCCTCATAGGAGACAATTTTTCTCGGTCGTGGTGGCTAACTTGTGCGTGAGAGGCCATGCACGTACTGCTGGCATGCTATAGTTAAGTCATGCTCAAGTGAAGTGAGGTTTCATCTCCAAATTTGCTCCAAGGGGCCAACCATCTTGTTAATTACCTATTATTCAGCTGGAGTCATTTGTAAATTTTCACTTGGACTTGTGTTAAATGATAAGCAGTTGTTTATATGCTTGTAGTCCAAAGCCATCATATATATGCAAGAAAATATGAACCATTCTATCACTTTGGAGATTTATTTTTCCATAAAATGAGTAACTGCGATGCCCGTTGCCTGTTAGACAAAACCACACTTGTCTAGACAAGAGAGGGACATGGCTGCGAATCAACTACTATCTCCTTGTTCAAGAAGATGAGTCAATTTCCAAATGTTTCAAATGCCGAAGTTGCCATGATTGAGTTGGTCGGTTAGAACTTATGTGAACAAAATTTTAACTTTAATTCATCTTTTATAAAATTATTTGAATTGACCATTGATTGATGATTTCTATTACCTTTTCTCAAAGTGTCTTAATAACCATCAAACTCTTGAATTTTTAAACTCTATGGTCTATGGAACGTGGTGTTTTAATTATTCTGGAAATACTATTTTGATAACTCACTGAAATAATGGGCGGCTATTTCAAATCTTTTTGAATTGGTTACAAGTAGACGCCATTAAACATATATATGCCGCATTTTTTTTAACATTTTAAAGATCCATCAGATGTCATTATCAATTGGATGCAACCCTAAATATTATATGTTGAGACATCCGGGGCATCTTGCTCGAGTTCAAAAGAAAAATTTTTGGTCCATACCCTCTGGTTGTCTCCTGTACTTGCTCTTCTCGGGAGCCAATCGGTAGGGTTACGTAGATGAAAAAAGTGTTATACTTCTAGTATGGTACTTTCATTTGGATGGTCCTCATTCAAAATAGTACTTATTAACCGCTGCTCTATTCTCTGCTCATTTCTCCATTCTCTGTGGTGTGGCGAAGGTTGTGTACTACAGTATACCGGAGGTTGGGCCATTCACCAAACTCTATTATAGGACAAGAATTATCAAAACAAGGAAGAGAGTGACACTAGAAAGCATTTTTCTATCAGAAATTTGATTTTGGAATACTGGTCCATGCTCACATGATCCATGTGTAACCTCTAAAAGAAAGCTAAGATTTTCATAAACATCAGGAATTAGACAATAGAAATATCTCTTCAAACTGCAACCTACTATTATAATAGAAACAAGGATCATCATAGCTGAGTTCAAACCTATATATACTGGTTGTTTTAGGATAATATAAGGTTGTTAATTACAATGGTTATTCTTAGCTACTATGATGAAAAATATCAAAAGAAAGAAACAGAAAAATAACAATATTACTTGAATATGTCACTTTTCACATAACCATGAACGAACATTGATTTGGAATGAACATTCGATCTAGCTAAATAATAATCATTTTACTTGGATAATATGTGTAAATATTTGATCAACAATAATGATCATTGGGGTTTAAACTAACCATCGGTAGGACATTATTGAAAGCTCGTCATATCATAATGTAGAGAAGAAGAAGAATTTAGATACTAGCTGAAATTGACTATGGTTATATTGTTGTAATAGCTATTGTATTAGACAAAATAATGATCATTATTGTTGATCAAATACTGTTGTAATAGCCGTTGTACTAATTTAATAGCCCTTGTATTACTAAATTAGTACAATAGCTATTACAACAGTATTTGATCAACAATAATGATCATTATTTTGTCTAATATAATAGCTATTACAACAATATAACCATAGTCAATTTCAGCTATTATCTAAATTCTTCTTCTATTATATATTTTAATATGGCAAATTCTCAATATATAAGTGTTTTATTGACAATTAGTTTAGACCATAAAAAAGGGGAATCTGTATTTTAATTCCTCATATGGTCTAAACAACAGGATAAAAAGAAACTACCAAACCAGCAGGATAATATCAACTCCAAGCATGGGCCAGATTCACCTTTGCTTCGCCGCTTTGCATGTTCTCTTTTCCTTCTCCTGCGTTTCTTCATGGTCAGGTCGGAAGCATCCGGAGGACGTTCAAGCTTGGTCTTAAGGATCTTGGTCAGGCACGAAGCTACACCCATCATCCACATTATTCTTACATAATACACTTATCCAAAAATATCGAGGACATGATAATGAAATTGATCATACATAATACATCATTATATATATATATATATATATATATATATATATATATATATATATATATATATAATGATACCTTTTATTTTGGTGAAAATAAATTCGTGGTACTCTTACAAAAAATAAGGTAAATTTGTATATAATATGAATGAATTAAAGGCCACTTACCTGCAGGAGGGATAGGAGGCCCCTGGGCTCCAAAGAAGTACACCTGCTCGTAGTGGTGCAGCAGGTTCAAGTAGTGATTCCTTAGAACGAAGGATGCACTAGTGGTTGTGGGAGGAAAACTAAATGCCATCACGACCTCCCTTAGCTTCTTCTCCAAAATCACCTATATTAATCGAATTTAATAACAATAAGATAAAGGATGCTATAATCAAACGCTATCAATCTTTTTTAACATGATGTATCTAAGATACATAACCACGGTGAAATGAACAATAGAAGAGAAGAGAAAAAGACCTTTTCTAGACCACCCCTTTGAGTCACCTCCCTATATAACAGATGCAGATCGATCTCTTTTCCTCCTAACACGGGAATCCTTCTCCATCAAAGAACAAAGAGATCATCCAAGTCCACAAACATTTAAAAAAAAAAAAAAAATTATAAACGCAACGGAGAGAGTGGAGTGAAGATAAAAGAAGAAAGAGAACCAAAAGCATGTCAAGTCCTACATACGAGAGCTTACTGCCCATGGAGTGGTGGAAATGGATCATCGAATCCATGAAAAGGACCCTGTCCTTGACGACGTCCTCGTGGGTGCATAGTGGACGAGGGTAGAACGTTTCCCTCGCCACCTCTACCGCCATGGCTCTTCTCTTCTCCAACTCTCCCATCCTCATCTACTCCTTTCCCATCCCGTTCTCCTCTCCCGTCACACTAAATGGCCTGGATGAGATGAGGTGTTAGCCAGTGGAGGTGGTAAGTTTTGGGCCAAAATCAATGCTTTCCAGTCTCGGGTTCGGGTTGTATCTTTCGCGCGAAAGAATGGACGATCTTTATTTTCGCGACATCGGCCATTGGATCGCGCAATGCACGGCTTTCAAAGCATTCCAATAGTTCTGTTCTACCGTCTGCACATATCTCGAAGTGGATATTATGCAATCCAACGGTTGACATCATGAAAGAATGGAAATCACTCTTCGCGCGTAAGATACAAGCGTAACCCTCCGGCCTCCACAACAAACCAAAAACCCATGGGAGAAGGGGGGGGGCGGGTTAATTACACAGGGGACCCGACCCCACTCTCACTGCAATCGCTGATTGACACGTGGATTTGTAACATCTATAGCTCTTTTATTTTTTTTCAAACTTTGGAATGATAGATTAGTAATTTAGTATGCAATTAATAACCAAATTTACCGCAGATTTCCTGACCGTTCAGTAATTATTAGTTTGGCTAATATCCATCTATTTTAGACATCCATATCTATTCCTTTTTGTTTTTCTTATTATTTTAATAACTATATATCTCTGTGCCTTCTCCGACGACGACTGTGCATAAAAACATAATCTAATGATGGCAGTGGTATTGTTATCAGAAGCTCAGCAAAACTTAATCAAATTATTTTAATCTGTCATATTTTCTGTTTTTTTTTTTGTTGTATTCAGTATGAATGTTCTGTTCTATAAAATAAAACTAAAAATCAGCTATGACTTTCCTATTATTTATTGTGTTATGATATCTCTCAGCTGTTAGGACATGACAAAATTATCCATGTTTTTTTGCCATTTCACTAGAAAAGTTACCCACCGTTTCAAAGTTGTGGCTAGCTTAAAAAGCAAACAAGACCCAACTCAAAACCTATGAACTATTGTCACTGTGGGCAAAGCCTGGTGACCAAACCCAGACAACGTTTCCATTTCCTTGGCTAGCAGTAACAGCACCCTGGAATTCATTGGATCTTAATTTGGCATTTAGTAATTAATCAGCTCTAGATCAGTCTCAAGTTAGTTCTGAGAAGTGTTTTATTCTGAAATGGTAGGTGGGGCATTGTCTCTCTCTTTTTTTTGTTTTCTTTTCTTTTTTTCATAAATCGTGGCATTCAGATTAAGGATTTAACATGAATACGACCAAGAAAGTCAGAAAGGACGATATCATGAAACGACCTTGAAGTATGCCCTAGGTCGGTCCACAAAACAGAGCCCGAGTGATGAATGATATAGGAGGCAACCCAGTCAGCAGCTGAGTTAGCCTCCTGATACATATGTCTAATAATAGATAACGAACATCCCTGAAAGAGAAGCCCGATATCACGAAGGAGAGGGTGCACTAGCTTGGATCTTCTGGTCTTCTTAATCCAAGCAATGACAGTAGCAGAGTCACCCTCCACAATGAGGTGGTCAGCTTGCAGAATCATCCGAGCATAAATAATACCGGCCCAAGTACCCCGAAGCTCTGTAGCCGGGGCAGTCAGCTCAATGAGATGATGGCCCCACGCTGTGATGACACCGAGACTCAGGCCACGGATGACAAAGTTGGCTCCCTCGCGAGTGTCCAAGACACTCCCGTCGAAGTTGACCGTGACGAAGTTCAGATGTGAAGGCTTTTAAGAGACAAAAATCCCGCAGAATGCTCGAGGAGCGATGCGAAAGCCCCAAGTCTTCGAAGATGCCACAATCGACATCAGATATTCATCAGCATGACTCCGAGATTTCTCCACAACAAATCTGGCGAAAGGAGTAGCGGTGTTGAAGACTATATCATTCCTAGTGAGCTAGATGTGATACGCAGTATAAGCAATGAAAGGGCAACAGCATGGCCCGTAGCCGGGCGGAGTAACCCCAAAAAGTAATCAACATAATCTGCAACATACATGAATAATGGTTGGAGACCAGCCATCTTCCAAATGGGTAGCTCGCTGACATAGGAGAAGAACATGGCCAAATTCTCGTCCTCCAACCTGCAAACCGGATAGTAGGAGGGGATGCACATCCCTCTAAAGTTAAGGAAGGCTCTAGTAAGGAGACATCCCCAGGCCACTTTCCATAAAAATATGCTCACTCTAGGATGGACCCGAACTCTCCAGATCCAGGCAAGCTTAAGAGTTTGCTGAGGTACCTGGCTGAACAAGGGAAGTAGATTGGATGTGGCAACTCTGGGAATAGCTGAGGTCCTCCACACCCTGATGTCAGTACAAGCATGAACAAGCAGTGAAATTGATAAAATCCGGGCTCCCATAATATGACCAAAAACATGAGTAAGATGAACTGGATTCCACTACAAAGCATCCTTAAGCAACAAGTCAGGAATGAAAATGGAATCATCGATGTCCATGGTAATGAATGTCGGCCAGCGAGATAGTAGGATATCTGCTATCCAAGGGTCAGATATGAAACTAATAGATGTGGCATTCCCCAAAACCCAGCTGGTATGGGAGAGGACAGCATAAGCAGTGGTCATCATCGCTCTCCAAATGGCTGAACATTTCTGCGAGATCGATGGACCTCATCATGGCATAAGGGGCCATATCTATGTCTCATCATCCTTGTCCAGAAGCTATCCGGACATAACAGGAGTCTCGTGACATGTCTGGCAAACAAGGCTTCCCGCATCGAGACAAGGAAGTGGATACCCAGACCTCCATCTCTGCGGGGCTGGTAAACTACATTCCAGCTGATAAGATGGATTGGCCTTCAAGCAAAGCCGAACCCAAAGGAAAGCCGAATAATTTGGTCCAATTTGAAAATCACAGATTTCAGGACTGAATGAGATAGCAAATAAACTGGTAAAGATGTAAGCATCAACCTGATTAGAGTGATCCACCCCATAAGAGAAAGAGTTCTACCTTGCCATCCCCACACCCTATCATGGACCTCCTTAACCAGGGATAACAATCAAACTTAGCCAGTTTGCCCCCCATAACCAGGATTCCCAAGTTGCAATGTACCTCGATGCTCATCAGTCTCGAGGATCTCCTGGATAGAACGCCTCAAGAGGGTCGGGATTTTTGGGTTGAAGTGGACTCAGATTTTTGAAAATTAACTCTCCGCCGAAATGCTAGACAGTAGTCCTCATGAATCATCCTAAAGCCCTGAGCATATCGGATAGTGGCACGACCCAGGAGTAGACAATCATCTACAAAGAGAAGATGCGAGATGGGATTGGCCTCAAGGGCTGGACATAAGGCTAAAGATCCAATCCCTAGGGTGCGACCTGCAAGGCTCGCAAAAAAGCATCAGAAGAAAAAGTAAACAGGTATGGAGATAGAAGACAACCTTGACGGAGGTCGACATTAGAGACAAAGAATCTCGAAGGAGTACCATTGATCAGAATTACGAAAGATGGATTGATAATACATGCAAGAATCTGAGAAATCTAGCAAGAATGAAAGCCAAAGTCGACCAAAGCCTTCTCGAAAAAGAACTAGTGCATGCAGTTGTAAGCCCACTCCATATCTACCTTAATGGCCATCAGGCTACGATGGATGGACACCTTGTGGAGATCGTACATAAATTCTCATGTAATAAGCAGATTATTAGAGATAGATCTACCCTCCACTAAAGCTCCCTACTCCAAGCTGATCAGAGTGGGAAGGATCGACTTCATCCAATTAACCATGATCTTAGCACAAAGTTTGAACATGGTATTACACAGACTGAAGGGCCGAAAGTGACTAGGCTCCAGAACATCCCGGTGCTTAGGGATAAGAGTGATAAAAGTATCCTTCCAAGAGTTTGGCATCCTGCCAAAGAGAAGAACTCCTAGACAACAGCAACCAACTCTGCCTGAACAACACTCCAAAACCTCCTAAAAAAGGGGGGGGAAATTGTCCGAGCCATGAGCTTTATTTTCAACCATAGACCCTAAGGCCTCATGCACTCATCCTCAGAGACATAACTGATCAGACCAAAATTTTCTTGGTCCGACACCCTAACCAGAGGAGTAGAGTGAAAAGTGGGAAGCTCTCTCAAATGAGCCATCCATCTAGACCTGAAGAAAAGAACAAGCTCCTGTTTGATGTCCTCATCATCCTCCACACAAGATCCTTTAATAATCCACAGAGCCCTAAACCGGTTCATATGCCTCCTAACAATAATAGCTTAGTGGAAGAATCTAGTGTTCCTATCACCTTCCTTAATCCACTGAGCTCTAGATTTTTACTTCCAGAAAGTCTCCTGTTGAAGGAGTAAAGACTAATGAATGGATAACTGACTCCACAAAGCGGTCACATCATGGTCATGAAGCCCCCCTCCCTGACCTCCTGCTCTTGAAGATCAAGAATAGTCTTCTCTACAGTTCCCAACCTAGAAAAAAATATTTTCCACCTCCTCCCTATTCCAATACCTGAGACACCTTTTAAAAAGCTCCAGTCTACGGGTAATCAGGTATCTAGTATCACCCTGCATAGGCATCCTCCACACCTCCCTCATAATCTTCCAGGATCGAGGGTAGGCCAGCCAGAACTTCTCAAACCTGAACGGGGAGTGACAAGAGATCGATAATTTAGTTGAAAGAAGCACCGGACAGTGATCCGACCCAATCCTAGACAGATGCTGGACCATATGAGCAAGATGCCACTAAATCCAACTAGAAGTCGCTAGGATTTTGTCAATTCTCTTCCACACCCTCGCCCTCCTTGAGTGATTATTGCATCAGGTAAAGTGAGGGCCAACAAAGCCCAGATCCAGCAAACCATTATGATGCAAGAACTCCTCACAATCTCTGGATCTAGTGTCCTCCACAAAGGGCCTTCCACCTCTCTTGTCTTCAGGATGAATAACATAATTGAAATCCCCAGCAATTACAGCAGGAATACCCTGGTCAACCAAAGCAGTGATTTCCTCCCAAAGCCTCCTTCTCTCCCTCTAATTAGTGATGGCATACACCCCAGACAAAAGTCAAGTTCGGCCACTAGTTTCAGTCACTACAATAGGGACATGCAGTGTTGTCTCTTTTGCTGGAATGGCAACAGCACCATGAGATAAATTGTCCTGGAATGACCTATCACTAAATGTATCATGTCTTTTGAGGTGTGTGTGTTCCTCAAGCACAATGTAACCAAGCAGTCTAGTAGGACTAGAACTAGGCTCAAGCCGATCAATGGACTTCAAGCTAGGTTTCGGACCAAGCCCGAAGTAGATCAGGTTGGGCATGGGCCTGAAAATAGAATCTATTTAATTTTTGAATCAGGCTCGAACTTTCCTTGGCATGACCCGGTCCAGTTCGAAAAAGGCCTAGCCCGAACCCAGCCCAATAGGTTTTAGGATTTTAACCTTTTAGGTTTCTTTTTGAAATATATACTAGTAGTTAAAAGAATTTCATTTTATCATTTCATCTTCAGATTGGCAGGTCCAATCGAGGCTTTAATTCAGATCGGTCCGAATCAAAGTCTGGTTCAGGCCGGTCCAATCGAGCTTAGATTTGGACTTGGACCTGGTTTTTTTTAAATAAATTGAGCCTAAGTCCAGCCTGAGCCCGAAATTTTTTAGGGCCGGGCTCAAGTAGGGATATGGCCCAGCAGCCTGGCCTACTTCTAGCCCTAAGTATTTGTATGAAGAGAGAGATCCTTTTGTTCTCTAATTAGTTATCATCGAGTGCTACATGGCATTCTTCCATGCAAACTATGCACTACAAACAATCTTTAATGTTTCTTTACACATTGTGGGTTGGAGGACATTAGAAAAATTCTTAAATTGAAAGATGTTCTGATCCGAATTTTGTTGCCTACAAATGGATCAAGACTCAACTCAACTTTGGTCTTAGTAGGGCTAGTCGATCTTCATCCATTTATTTAGATTTGTGGGTTAGAAAAAAGTGGCTCAATGCAAGAGGCTTGTGTGAGATCTATAGAGAGTTAGATGTACACTGTCTTATTTCTATGAATAGAGAATTGTTTCCATATTTTGAATATTTGTAGATCAAATTTTGATCTAAACAATATCCTATTTGAACAATTTGGTTGGTTGACTTGGGTCTAGATCTAAACTATGATAGGTCTGAAAATTTGTTTACCTAATCCAAACTAGTTCAGCTCAGTCTAACTTGTTGGAAGAACTTTGTTGCAACATCTAAGATATAAATTGGGTATCAAGGGCATTATCTGTACATTTGTGGATTAATTGAAGTCTTGTTGAATTGCACTATTATGGATAGTAAAAGTATTGGCACTCTATATAAACAACCACTTTCAACTTTTGAACTCCACATGTTCTATATACTATCAAATATTATTTTTTCTAAAATTAAAATATTATTATATTGTGTTTTATACTAGACTTTAATCTAGATCTAACCCTTCGTTTGGACCATAATTTACTAAGTTCGGTGGAGATCTGCTTTTAGTAAAATTATCAGAATCTCACCAATTATAGAAGCTCAGATATTACAATTGCCATATATATATTGCATGTAGAATCTTGGTACATTAGTACATATCAATTTTCAAAGATCCTGAGATCCTATTATTAGATTTACATACCAAATAATGAGATTTTGCTATTATATTATATGATATTAGGTTCCTGATATCTTTTCTATAATATTTTTCTTTATTAGCCTAATTTTGTATCAGTTATTATTATTTTTCTTATATGGAGTTTGTACACGTACTATTATAAATATCTCTAAGATGTATCAAATGAAATCGAAACAAAGATAATAAAGTTCTTTTTTTTTATCTTTTTCTCTTGTTTTCCTCTTCTTCTGTAAATATATTTAACATAGTATCAGAATCACTAACCATTGCCAATCTATCAATCTCTGTTTCTCTTCATTATTGGTCTTTGTTACATTTTTTTTGAACGATGGCCTTCGCTTCTATAGCATTTTTGTCTACGAGGATTATCAACATTTGGTTGCCTCGTCTTTGATCCTGACCTTCTATTTTGTAATATTTTTGTCTATAAGGATCATCGACCTTTGGTTGCCTTCTTTTTGAGCACTAGCCGTATTATGACTACCACCTTCTATATCTTTTTATAATCACATTATCTAAATTAGGCACATCAGTGACCTAGTTTCCAAACATAAGTTGGCACCTACAGTACTATCTTGAGTTTGAGAGAAAGTATTAAAATTATTAAAATCTTATCAATTATAGAATCTTGGATATTATAATTGCCATATATTATATGTAGAATCTTGATACAATAGTCCATATCAATCTTCAAAGATCATGAGATCCAGTTATCGGATTCACATATTAATTTATGATATTTTGCTATTGTATTATAATATATTAGGCTCATGATATCTTTTCTATAATTTTTTTTTTATTTGCTTGATTCAATATCAAGTATTATTATTTTTGAATCTATACACACTTATAAATATTCCTGAGATATAACTAATAAAATTGAAATAGAGAATAAAATTCTTTTTCTCTTCTTTTTCTCTTCTTTCATAAATATTTTTAATATCTTTGGCCCATCCTAGCTTCAATAGCCCATGTTGTTGCCCGGCTCGGCCCACCAGACTGGCCCACTAGCCCAAACTATGCCTAGCCCGAGCCAAGTGCATCCTAAGAGAGAAGAAGACTCCTAAAAGGAGTCTTCTTCCTCCAGCTCCTCTGAATAAAACCGGGAGTCTAGGTTGCTTAAAACCCTAGATTCCCACCATAAAAATCTTCCTCCCCTCCCCTAAAACCCTCTATCCCAAGCAGCAAGCCCTCTCCTTTCTACTTTCTCTCAATTTCTTTGAATTAGCTTCGATCGCACTTTCATAATGTTTTCCAGAAATTGGAGCAGGCAACCCATTGGAACCAAGGTATGAGGCACAAACCTTCTTCCCATCTCTCTTCCCCACCTTTCCATGGTTGGATGCATCGCCGCCGGCCACCAATTGTGCTAGAAAAGCCTGCATAATATATCATATGTTTTTCCCTATTTTGGCCGACCTTTCTCCTCTTTCCAGTCACTGGTGCTACCGTCCCTTGGCCACATACCTTATGTTGTGATGCTCCACATCCCAGCTACTCTCCCTAGAGTTCTTAGCCATTGGTAATCAGCCAATGACCAGAAAAATCCAAGAAAGGGATGGATCCCCTATTTTTTCATGGATTTTCTTATTTTCCATCGATTAGCCACTGCCACCAACCGTCTGCCACTTCCCATCATCGGCTACCACCATGGGTCGCAGGTCCTCCAGCCACCTCCCATCCTCTCTCCTTATCCAGCCAAAGAGAAAGAAAGAAAAAGAAAAAAAAAGGAAGAAAGAAAACAAAGGGAGAGAGTTTCTCTCTCTTCACTTTCTCTCTCCCTCCCTTCTCTTTCTTGATTCTCCTACTTTTTCTCTTTAAAGATCTACTTTCTCTCTCTAAATTTTTCTCTTTACTCTCTCTATTAGTCCCAAGAATTAATTTTGATGAATAACAAAATATTTGAGTATATAATATAACTAATAAATTAAACAAGCTCATGTTTCAAGAAATGGTAAAGTCTTAAAAGAAAGATTTAAGAGTAATAAATTTTCATATAAAAGACATGTTTTGGAAGCACCAAAGAAAAAAGCCAGTAAAATTCAAGTAAGAATAATGTATTGGGATGTGCAATTAAAATTTTTTAAAGGCTCAAAGTTTCATGAGTCCTGTATAAAAGTTTCAACTTGGCACATGAAAAGTTTCAACCGTAGCTGCTGAGCTGACCCGGAAAGAATTAGAGTTGACTCGACCAGGAGAGCTGAAAATTATAGAAGCTATATTTTGGAGGCTGACAATCGAGTCAATCCAAAGGAGGCTAATAATCGAGTCAATCCAAATATCAACTAAGCTAACTCGGATGGAAACCAAGTTGATCCCAATTATTTGAGTTAACTCAATAGTACTCTATAGAAGATAAATTTTATGATGGAATGGTAACTTAGTCAACCTCAATAATATGAGCCGACTCAATAGTAGAACATAAAAGATGAATTTTGGTAAACTGAGATCGAGTTTACTCACTTATGGACCGAACCAAATCAAATGGAATCTGAGTCAACTCGAATATGAACCAAGTCAACTCAAGGACTGCTGACAATATAATAGCCAATTCTGTAGAAAGTTCAAATTTGTTCAGTTTTAAATTTAACAGCTCTATTTCATCTCTCAATGACTAAAAACTGACATTATTGTCCTTGAAGACATATTAAAAGCTTACCAAACTCATTGAAGAATAAAAATAACTCAGAATTTTCCAAAAGCCATTAAGAGATAGTTAAAAACAAAGAAAAAAGTTAAAAGAGTATTGATTTAAGAGCTTTCACTCCCAACCATCAAAAAAATTCTAATCATTTGCATTCCAACAAGAAGACAAGTTTTAAAGATTTCATAGCTTTAGTCTCCTTTCACTACAAAAAAATCACGTACACCCATGCTTTTTAGACATGTAAAATACATACGTAAGTAAAAGTTTAAATTCTAAAAAAAAGGATTATATATATCAACGTTTAGCAAATATGAAAATGTTATAATCAATTTGTAACTTACGTTTCAACTATTAAATGTGTGTAAATCAAATATAATGGATAAATATTGGTATGCTAAGAAAAGAGTATCCAAAAAAATTAATACTGATCCCAGGTCTAGAGCTATTCCAAACTCGGATCTGATTAACTCTAACATAAATAGATCAAATTAGATATTTAATATCCAGACCTGAGACCTGACTAAAAATATATATAATATATATTTAAATAATATAATATAAATGATATATTTTATATTTATTATAATATATTATTTTATATTTTATATTTTAAATGTTAAAAATATAATTACGCTTAATTATAATTTATCATAATATATTAAAATGTATCATATTATTTTATATTCTATTACATTCAATATAATACCAAATATTGATTTTATTTATATTAAAATATATTAATATTTAATATTATATAGTTTTTATATAATTTAATTTGATTTTGCATGATTTTATATAATTTTACATGATAAAAACATATAATATAATATAAAGTAATATAATATAATATAACATAATATAATATAATATGATGTAATATAGCATATTTTATAATTCAATACAATATATTATGTTATATTTTATATTTTTTAATATTAAAAATATTATGCTATATTATAATATGTCATAATATATCATAATATATTATATTATTTTATATTCTATTATATTTAATATAATATCAAATACTAATTTAGATTATATTAAAATATATTAATATATAATATAATATAGGTTTATATATTTGTATTTGATTTTACATGATTTTATATGATTTTATATAATTTTATCAATTAAAATCACATAATACAACATAAAGTAATATATATATAATATAATATAATATAATATAATATAATATAATATAATATAATATAGTATGATGTAATATAGTATATTTTATAATTTATTATAATATACTATTTTATATTTTATATTTTAAATATCAAAAGTATTACACTATATTATAATATATCATATTATTTTATATTTTTTTATATAATTTTATATTGTAAAATCACATAATATAACATAAAGTAATAAAATATTATATAATATAGTATAATATAATATAATATAGCATTATATAATATAATATAATACAATATAATATAGCATATTTTATAATTTATTGTAATATACTATGTTATATTTTATATTTTGAACTAGTAAAAATATAAGTATACTATATTACAATTTACCATAATATACTATAATGTATCATATTATTTATATTCTATTAGATTTAATATAATGTCAAATATTGATTTTAATTATATTAAAATATATTAATATTTTACTTCTTTCCATTGGGCGATGGGAATGGATTGATTTTTTTTTTGTTGGCATGGCCCGCAAACACTCCCACGACCCCTTTTGATTTTTTTTGGTTAAGTCCTGTGCGCGATTTATTCGGTGTTTTAATCCGTGCGCCTCTCCATTTTCAACCTTAGGACGGTCGTCGGCAACCTGTCGGTGGCTGCGAAGGTGGTTGATCATCGTCGATGGTGGCGAAGGTGAGTTCATTTTTGGTTGATAACCTTTTTTTTATTTCTTTGATGGATCCAGTGATGTTGGAGGAAGAGCATCACAATGCCGGGGGGCGGGTGCCAGTTGACGAAGGTGACGACGAGGGAACCTTCTCCTCGGACTCAACTCGAGAACCACCATCGATGTCGGTAGTGGGGAGGGGCAGGGCGGAGAGGTGGGGGGTCAAGGTCGACAGTGGGGAGGGGCGGGACCGCGGGGGGGCCGCCGGGGGAGGGGGTCAGGGTCCAAAATAGAGAAATGGCTCGAAGAAGGGAGAGAGAAACAAAGGGGGGGTCACCGTCGACAATGGGGAGGGGCGGGGCCGCAGGGTGGCCACCAGGGGAGGGGGGGTCAGGGGTCCAAAAGAGTGAAATTGCTAAGGAAAGAAGAAGAAGGGAGAGAGAAACATAGGGGGGGTCGATCGACGTTGGCAGTGGGGAGGGGCAAGGCTGCGAGGGGGCCGCCAGGGGAGGGGGGGTCGGTGGTCCAAAAGAGATAGAGAGATGGAATAGCTTAGAGAAACCGAGGGGGTCGAGGTCGATCATGATGGCTAGGGCCAGGATAACATAATGCTTGTTGCTTCCAATGGTTATTTAAATACAAATTTTTGGAATGGTTCTGGGGTTAAGAAGGTTTTTATTTAAAGAGTTTATCTTTCAATGGGAAATACAAAAATTTGAGAATGTTTATAGTATTTTGAACTTTGAGATCCTCCTCAAGGCCCACCATTGATAATAGTTTGACCACCATGGCCTTCCATAGTTTTATAATGGTCCCTATAGGTTTTTTGTTGCCCTTCCCTGCTTATGCAAGAGCCTTTGATCCACCTGCAATCACCGACTAGTTTTGTTTTAGAAGGTTATGCTTGTAGTTAAGCAAGAAATGCCATCCCCATCCTCTCCAAGCAGTCCCTAGGTTATTTGGGTGCTCTTGTGCAGCAATGAGTAGATCACAAAAATTAACTAACAACCATTGAGAGATGTCTAATCATTAAATGGACCAGGATTAGTGCACTAATCCTACGGTCACTCACCATGTTATCCTCTTATATTTAAATAATTCAAAATCAATTAAGAGATGCCTATTACCTACCGTATATTTGCTTTGCAATTTGATTGGTCGATTGGATGAACGGCTATGATGTGGCAATCATTATGATGGTTCAAATTATCTACTAAGTGAGGTTGTTCGACTACTCGCTCGAGTTCGATCTCCATCAAGAGGCTTTTGAATGCAAATTCAAGACCTTCGTCTTCCTTGCTTTGTTACCGCCAAGCGGAGGAGTGCAGCTCAAGGTATGCTCACTTATTATTATTAATCATTATATGTTAGCCTTTCAAAAAAAATTTATCTTAGTATCCTTTACTTATTTTTATTTTTTTATGTTGATACATATATGTATATGGACATAAATTGGAGTTGGTTGAATCTACCAAGGTATCGAAGATTGATTTATAATGCTAGAATTTGTATATATATAATACTTAGATTCTCATTTTTCTCAATATTTTTCTTTTTAGGGAAACAATAGAGTATCTGAAGGGAGTTGATGGATTATCAAGTATGCATGTTGGAGATGTAGAACCCAAAACCCACGTACATGAATTTTGGAAGACGGGAAGAACAAAAACGTTGCTGCAACCACACAACGTTGATGGATTTTTTATTTATTTATATCAAAGTCCTCTACTGGCATACATGATGGAAACACCAAGACTTTAACTAAAACTAGACTAACTCAAGACTCATTGTTTAAACCAAACAAATAAACTAAGAGTCCAAACAAAAATAAACTCTGAGACTCAATCCCACGTAGATAGGGCTGGTGTTGGTCATTCAATACTCCCCCTCAATGCCAGCACTTCATCTCTTTACTACACCAAGTTGACGACAATGATCTTCAACTTTGTTGACACACAAGCTTTTGGTAAACAAGTCTGCAGCTTGGTCTTCCGTTCGAACATATTTCAACTCAACCTCCCCATGCAGCACCTTTTCTCTTATGAAGTGATAATGAACCTCCACATGCTTTGTCCTAGCATGAAAAACTAGATTTTCTGCCAGGTTTATTGTAGACAGATTGTCACAATGTAAGAGAACTCCACCTTCTTCCAACTGAAACAGATCTTTCAGCAATTGCCTTAGCCAGGCAATTTCTTGAGATGCCATTGCAGCAGCTCGGTATTCAGCTTCTGTGGTTGTCAAAGAGACAGTGGGATGTCTCTTACTGCACCATGAAACTGCTCCAGATCCAAGCTTAAACACATACCCAGTAGTTGACCGCCGAGTATCAAGATCACCTGCGTAGTCAACGTCACAATAACCTTCCAATTTGCAACTGCTGTTCTTTGTGTACATGATGACATGACCGAGCGTTCCTTTCACGTACCTCAAGATTCGCCGAGCTGCTTCCAGATGAAGGTTCGTTGGATTGTGCATGAATCGGCTCATCACCCCAACAGCAAATAAAATATCCGGCCTAGTAACACTGAGGTAAATAAGACTGCCCATCAGTTGCCGATACATAGTGATATCTGTCAGACTTTTGCCTTCCTGAAAGTAGATTTTCGCATTAGGTTCCTTGGTGTTGTGCTCGGTTTGCAACTGAGCATCCCAAATTTCTTCAACAAATTCTCGGAGTACTTCCATTGATGTAGAAACAGCCCTTCATCAGAGTGATCAACTTCTAAACCCAAGAAATGCTTCAATCGTCTAGTTCTTTCATCTGAAAACTGATCAACAGGTTTTCCTTGGTTCGAATATTTTCCTCCTCAAAATCTCCGGTGATAATTAGATCATCCACATACACTAATATGGCAGCTATTTTCCCTTCACTAGCTTTGACAAACAGCTTGAGTCTGCAGAAGTTACCTGGTATCCAGAGTGAATAAGAAATTCAGCAATCTTCCCGTACCAGGCCCTCGGTGCATGCTTTAAACCATAGAGTGCCTTCCGAAGTTTGCACACATATTCAGGGTGCTCAGAACTTTGAAATCCCAGCGGTTGTTCCATGTAAATTTCACGGTCTAGCTCTCCATGTAAGAAAGCATTTCTTACATCCATTTGCCATAAATTCCACCCTCTGCTTGCTGCCAAAGCCAGGATAACTCTTACTGTTGTGAGCTTTGCAACAGGACTAAAGGTCTCATCATAATCTAACCCGTACTGTTGGGAGAACCCTCGAACTACAAGACGAGCTTTGTATCTCTCAATCGATCCATCAGCACGGTGCTTGATTTTGTACACCCACTTGCATGAGATGGGCATCACATCCTTTGGCTTGGCCATCAGCTCCCAGGTCTGATTTCGGTCAAGTGCAGCAATCTCTTCCTTCATTGCGTTGAACCATTTCGAGTGCTGTGAAGCCTCTTCAAATGTCTCTGGTTCCCTTGTATCCAGATCCTCCACTAATGCAGCATTAGCATATTTAGGATTTGTTTTTCTAATCCTGGTTGATCTCTAAGTGCAGTCGGCATATTTTGCTGTAATGGCTCGTCCTCCTCTTCTACTCTCTGATAAACACCTGTCTGCCATGGATGTTGAACAGCTCTTTCCTCGCCATTACCGCTACTTTCTGCAACTTCAAATTGCTGTGAACTAAGCTGAACATGTGAGGGTTCCAGATCTTCTTTGTAGACATCCGAACTTGATAGTTCCTACTTGTCCGCAGACCACCATGAAGATGCCTTATCAAATACCACGTTCCGCGATGTGTAGCATCTTCCTGTAACTGGATCACAGCACCGCCACCCTTTTCTTTGACTATCATAACCTACAAAAATACATCTGACAGCCTTCTTCTCCATTTTGCTGCGTAGATGGTCAGGTACAAACACATAGCACACATATCCAAAGATGCGAAAATGTCCTACTGCAGGTTTTAAATTCCATAATTTTTCAAAGGGTGAAAGAAAGGATAACCTTTTTTGAGGCAACCGGTTGATCACAAAAACTGCTGTCTTCATTGCTTCAGCCCAAAATCGACCCGGTACATTCTTCACATGAAGCAAGCTCTGACAGATTTCAGCTAGATGCTATTCTTCCTTTCTGATACGCTTTTGTTGTGGAGTATTGGTGCAAGTGAACTGATGGCAATTCTGCATTTCTGAAGAAAATCCAGGAACTCCTTTGAGGTGTACTCTCCCCCATTATCTGTCCGTAAACAGTGGACAGTTCTTCCAGTTTCCGCTTCTGCAGTTTCCTTGAACTCTCAAATTTTGAGAAGGTTTCAGACTTCTCCTTCATGCAATAAATCCAAACATATCTCGAGAAGTCATCAATAAAGGTCACCAAGTATTTCTTCCACTGATGGAAGCCTGCTTGACTGGTCCAAACACATCCGAATGAATCAGTTGTAGGGGCTCCTTTGCTTAAAAGTTGGACACCTCATAAGGTAGCTGATGTGCTTTCCCATATTGGCATCCAACACAAACCGTATCAGTCCTTACATCAAGCTGTGGAAGGCCCCTCAGCATCGCCTTCTTCATCATCACATTGAGCTTGGAGTAGCTGACATGTCCTAGTCGCATATGCCAAAGATCAGCTGTTTCATTTTTTCGGGTTTTGTCTACATAGGCGGTTTGGGCAGACATCACATAAACTGAATCCAATTTCCGCCCCTTCATCACTGGTTCTTGGACAATCTGAAGATCCCGATACACCTTGACATCTTGTGGACCAAACATAACAACATGGCCAGAAGATGTCGACTGTGCCACAGAGAGAAGATTCTTTTTCATCCCTGGAACATGGTAGACATTATGGAGCGGCACCTCACTGTTATTGCAAGGAAGAGCAACTGTTGTATTGCCAGTGTGAGCAATCGGTAGCTTTGAATTATTTGCTGTCACCACCACCCGGCTTCCCTTATATTCAGACAGATTCTGTAGCTTCTCCTTGTCACCGGTCATGTGATTTGAACACCCTGAATCAACAATCCAGTCATTTTCATAATCAACTTTGGTGACAGTTGTTACCGTGAAGGATTGCTCAACCTCGGCTGTAGCGAAAAGTGCCTCAGTATCCCATTCATCTTCGATTTTTGAGGTTGCAACATTGCTTTCTACCTCCTTCTTCTTGAACCAGCAATCCTTTGCCATATGACCTTTCTTCTTACAATTGTAGCATTTTCCTTCAAACCTTTTACCATTGCCAGAGTTTCTTGATCTGCCCCCTACACGAGAGTTCCCTTCGCCCTGATGATTCTCCACCTCATCATCCTTCTTCTTAGATCCTTTAACAACATGCTACTTAGAGTTCTTCTTGCCTCTATTGGCATAGAGTGCCTCTTCTTCACCTTTTAACGAGACTCCTCCCATCTGCTTGGCTAAGGCTTCTTGGCCGGCTAACAGATTTTCAAACTCCACAAGCGATGGCTGATTTTGCCATCCCTGTATAGCAGCAACAAAGCTCCTAAATTCAGGCTTCAAACTGTGGATGATGATTTGCTTCATCCTGGTATCGCCAATTGTAGCTTCTGGATCCAACTCGGAAATCTCTCGGCGCAAGGATTTCACCTTGTGAAAATACTGGACGATCGTCTGATCTCGCTGCGCCATCGACAGTAGTTCACTCTCCAGAAGTTGAAGCCTGGTATCATTCTTCTTGGAGAACAATGCAGCAAGAGTATTCCAAGCTTCGTTGGGGGTCTTCAACTCACGGATATGGTCCAGCACGTCTTCTTCGACCGTCGTCTTCAAGACAAACATCGCCTTGCCCGCCTTGATCTTCCACTTCCGCAGCGTCCCGTTCGTATCTTCATCAGGTTGCCATGTTTCGTTGTCGTTTACAACCTCCCACAAATCCTGGCCTTGCATATACGAAATCATGCAGGTTGACCAGGAGTTGTAGTTCTGATTGTTGAGCTTCTTGATGCCGCCAACAACGTGAAGATCACCTATGGCAGATTGATATAGAATGCCCTTAATCGCTGATTATGGAGCTCCTTTGGAATTCTTATGCAGGGAAGAAGAACTAGGGAAATAAAATCACATGGAGAAAAATATTTTTATTGAGGAGGAACGTCTCTATCGCTCGCACACGGCCTTCTTTTCTCTTGTTTCTTTTTTAACTCAAGCAAATTGTAGACCTTTCTTCCTTCCTCTCTCACAACCAAACCGCAAACCACAGTATGGAAATCAACGTGAAAAACACCTCCCGATCCGTCTTCCCTGTTTCAGCCATCGATGGAGGGTTTTAACCCCAAATCTTCATCCGGATCGAGGAAAAAATACCGTGAGAAAAGGTTTTGGGATAAAACCAAAACTCCCAAGACACCAAGCCCTCTTCTTTCTAGTGTCCTCGATCTCGTAGAAGTCCTCGTCAAACTTCGGCACCTCCTTGTGACCTAGAGGCGGTGGACCGAAGTTCCCCTTGAGTGATTTGAGGAAGGAGACGAAGGTGCGGTAATTGACCCAACGGTGAGCGGCGGCGGACTTTCCGGCGACTCTGGAGATGCTAGCTTCTCCGGTCGCGGGAATCGGGGTGAGGAAGGTTCTCGTTCTCCTTTGAGGCTAGGAGCGTGGCACCGATCGAGATGACCCCCTGGTTCGGATCTTTCACCGGCTCTGATACCAAGATTGTAGAACCCAAAACCCATGCACAGGAATTTTGGAAGACGGGAAGAACAAAAACGTTGCTGCAACCGCACAACGTTGATGATTTTTTATTTATTTATATCAAAGTCCTCTAATGGCATACATGATGGAAACACCAAGACTTTAACTAAAACTAGACTAACTCAAGACTCATTGTTTAAACCAAACAAATAAACTAAGAGTCCAAACAAAAATAAACTCTGAGACTCAATCCCACGTAGATAGGGCTGGTGTTTGTGGTCTGACCTATGACAAAGATACAATTAAAGTATATTTAGCTTTTAATGGAGTTATTAGAAATAAAAGACTTTGAAAATTGTATTATGGTATTTCAGCTCATAGTATTCCTTTTAATATAAATAGCATAAGTGGAGATTGCACTAAGGATGAAGGCATATATAAAATGGTACTAGATGCACTTAAAGTTGTAGCTGATGATGACAAGGAATTTGAATATGGTGATACTGGTCTAAGAGATGGAGATGAATTTTTAAATGGATTAAAGAAGTTGCATGAAGATACACAAAAATCATTATTTGAAGGTTGTAAGAGTTTCAAGAAGCTTTCTTTTGTTCTCCGTCTGTTCAACATTAAGTGCATGACTGGAATATCCCAAAAAGCTTTTGATTTGATAATGCAGTTATCTAAACCCCTTCTTCCATATGGTAATGCACATCCAAATTCTTATAATGAAGTTAAAAAGATTGTTGCCGCATTAGGTTATAGTTATGAAAAGATAGATGCATGTCCGAATGATTCCATTTTGTGTTGGGGGGGAGGAGAATAAAGATCGTACAAGTTATCCAAAATATGGAAAGGATAGATGGATTGAAAAAGAAACTTGTTATGGCCATAAAGGAAAAAGAAAGTCCAAAAAATCCTTCGCTATTTTTCATTAATCCCAAATTTTAGAGGATGTACCTATGCTCTAAATTGGCTACAAAAATGAGGTGGCATAAAGAAGAGCGAAAAGTATGTGGCATCTTGAGACATCCCACTATTTCATCTTGTTGAAAATCTCTTGATGTCATTAATGATTTTGGATTTGACTCTCGAAATGTTCATCTTGGCTTGGCAAGCGATGCGTTTAATCCTTTTGGTAATGTGAGTGTAAGCTATAGCATTTGGCTAGTTATTTTGCTGCCTTATAATTTGCTACCATGGGAGTGTATAACATGGCCTAATATATTCCTATCCTTACTTATACCAGGTCCACATGGACCTGGTAACAACATTGATGTTTACCTACAACCTCTCATTCATGAATTAAATATTTTGTGGAATGGGGTTGACACATATGATGCTTCGAGAGATGAGAGGTTCAACATGTGTGCTGCATTATTATGGACCATAAATGATTTCCTTGCATACGGATACTTATCAGGTTGGAGCATGAAAGGATGATTGGCCTGTCCACAATGTAATAAAGATACATGTTCTGATTGGTTATATTCATGTGGGAAACATTATTATACTGGTCATAGATGGTGGTTGGACAAGGACCATAAATTTTGATGAATGAAGTCAAGATTTTTTGATAAGGAAGAAGACATGAGAGATGCACCTACTCTACCTTCTGGGAGTGACGTGTTCCAGCGACAAGAGGGTCTTACTTTTATCTCAGAAACTTCTAAAAATTTGAAGAAAAGAAAAAGAAAGTCAAGCAAGAATTTGAAGAGAGCACCAAAGCAAAAGAAATCAAAGAAGAGAAATACTACAGAAGCACCTGATAATGTTGAAAAAGATAAATACCTAGCATGGAAAAAGAAGAGTATCTTTTTTGATTTGCCATATTGGAAGTTATTACTTGTTCGGCATAACCTTGATGTAATGCACATCGAGAAGAATGTCTTTGATAGTTTGATTGGAACATTATTGGGAATTGATGGTAAAAGTAAGGATGGCTTGAAAGCTCGGCAAGACTTAATCGAATTAAATATACGATCATCTCTTCATCCCAAATTTGTAGATCCGAAAAAGATCTTGTTGCCACCAGCTCGCTTTACATCAAGTAAAAAGGAGAAGGAAAGCATGTGCCAAGTTCTTAAAGATGTCAAGGTTTCTAATGGGTATGCAGCTAACATCTCTAGGCATGTTGACCCAGTTCATGGAAAGATATGGGGGCTAAAAAGTCATGACTATCATGTAATTATGCAACTACTTTCAATAGCAATCCAGTCTATAAAAAGCAAGGAAGTTAAGTAGGTAGTCACTGAATTGAGCAAGTTTTTCTCGCAATTGTGCTCAAAGACTTCTTCAGCAAATGACTTTTATTTACTTGATCAAAGGATTTTAGTTTTCTTATATCATATAGAGATGTTATTTTCTCTTAGTTTCTTTGATGTGATGGTTCACTTGTTCATTTGCCATATGAAGCTCGACTTGCTGGTCCAGTTAATTATCGATGGATGTATCCAATTGAAAGATATGTTTTGAATTTGAAGTATTTTTAGTTTATTGCATTTTTAGTTTTTTATGTATGTAGACTAGTAAAATTTAGTGGTCATGATGATAGGTTCTTGACGAGATTGAAATCATATGTGTGTAATAAAGCACAACCAGAAGGTTCAATTGTAAATAGTTATTTGGCTGCGGAAATAGTGATCTTTGCATCAAGATTCTTAGATGATGATGTTGAGACATGGCTAAATTGATATGGAAGAAATGATGATTGTACTGAAGTTGATACCTTGAGACAGATGTGCATTAACATAGGCCGACCTTTAGGTGCTGGAAGTTCTTGTAAGATGGATAATGTGGAGTTGGATCAAGCTCATCGATATATATTATTCAATCAAGTGGAGGTTCAGCCATATGCATTGTAAGTAAAAAGTGATTTTTTTATTTCATAATATTGTGAAATTTATTGTTGTTACTACAAAACTTACACAATATTATTTTCTATGTTAAGGATGCACTTCGAGTTGATCCAAAGAGAATGACCTCGTTCACCAAAAAGGGTTATTGAAATTATTCATATAGCAAGTTTCCATAATGGTTTCGTAGACATGCATGTATAATTACTAATTGAATAATATAATATCTTTTTTATAGGTTTAGGGGCTACAAGATCAAGAAAAAGAAGATCTACCAGCTATTATTCATTGTCTAACAAAAATCTAGTTAATATAGTCAACAAATATGATGGATGTTTAATTAATGGATTTAGATTTCATACAAGGAGCACTGAGCAGAGAAGGAAAACTCAAAATAGTGGCATTGTGATGTCAGCTAAAATAGCAAGCTTCTTTAGTATAAGAGATAATAATCCAATACATACTAATATGACCTATTATGGAGTCTTAGATAAGATTATAGAGTTAAATTATTATGGTGAGATGAGTTTTTGCTCTTTAAATGTGAATGGATGGATGTTAATCGAGGTGTCAAACAAGACAGGAACTTGACACTGGTAAATTTTAATTATAAATTATGTACTTCAGAGCCTTTTATATTAGCTAATCAAGTGGAGCAAGTATGGTATGTAAAAGATCCAAAAGAAAGTGGATAGCATGTAGTTAGAAAGACAAAGCCAAGGGATTACTTTGATATGAATGAGGACTTCAATGATGTTGATGAAGGCTTGGAAATTGAGTAATAAATAGATCTCCATACTAGCAATTATGGCAATGAGATTGATGTAGAGGATGAGAATGTAACATGGGAAAGAGATGATATTCAAGGAATTGAGATTGTGACGTAGTTATCCATACATATATATCCATATATGAATAGTGTATTTTCTTGAATATTTGTTAACTATGTATGGAAGACTTGTTTGGTTATGTTGAATGGTATTAGTTATTATTTTCTTAACTATATATCGAATGGTATTCATACTTTTTTGTTAACCATATTGGAAAGGTTGTTTGGTTATGTTGAATGATATTTATAATTTTTCTAATATTTTTTATATTTTTGATGCATATATAAATAATATTTCTATTTATTGCTTGGTTTTACCGTACTAACATCATTCCTTTTAATTATAGATGTTGTTACAAATATATTTGTTACCTTAACTGAAAGTCTATGTAAGTGACCTAGTTTTTACCTTAATCTAATATTTATTATATAAACAAAAGTGATGACTATTTTAATTTCTTTTATAGGGCTAAAAAAAAAATCTGGTAATTGTAAGGGCTCAGGATAGATTGAAAATAAAGTCTACTTATGTGAAGTACATGATTCTAAACCAACAATGGACAATGATCATAAAGTGGTTGACCTTGAAGAGACACAAGATAGTAAGAATTTTATTTTTTAAACCAAGCATTTTGAATTTAGCAAGCAAATCAAAAAATGCAGTATGTAATTCATTAAAAGTAAACTCTAAATTGGGTTCAAAATTTATCTCATTTTCCAAGGCCATGATGTAAAGATTTGCTACCTTCCCTTCCTCTCTTCATTGTTGCTAGTATCCTCACTATTCTTCATATTGCAACCATTGCTTTCTTCTTTTTACTTCTCTTAAATGACTTCTTCAAAGTAGGACTATCTGACCTATAGTGTCCCGGCTTCTTGCACTCATAACATATAGATTGGTCTTTTTTTTATCTTTCTCATTATCCTTTTCTTTGATTGGCTCTTCCTTAGCCAAATTTCTCCTCCTATATCTAGATTTTCCTTTGCCCATGAATCTTTTGAATTTTTTTATAACCAGGGTCATATCTTCATCTCCCAGCTCTTCTTCTAATGAAGGATCTTCATCTTCTTCCTCTTCAGCAACTAATTTGATGGCTATAGACTTCTTCTTTATTCCCTTTTCTTCATTATGTTGCTTCATTACAAGCTCATGAGTCATCAAAGATCTAAGGAGCTCTTTAAGTGATAAATTGTTGAGGTCCTTGGCTCTTGGATTGCTGTGACTTTTACTTTCCAATTTCTTAGCAATGATCGAAGAACCTTCCCACCAAGTCACTGTTGGAGTAAGACTTGCCAGGACTTTTAAAACCATTGAATATATCGATAAAATGAAAACATTTTAGTTATTGTCTTAGTAGGTTTCATCTTAATTAAATAGTTCATAGTTATATACAAGCATGTTAATTTTGAATTCTTTGACTTGATTAGTGCCTTCATAAGTCATTTCAAATCTATTCCAAATTTTCTTTGCAAAATTACAAGTAAAAATTGATTAAATCATTAGAATCCAGAGCACAATACAATATATTCATTGCTTTAGCATTGCATTCAACCATTTTCATGTCATTCTCATCCTAATCATCTTCTGATTTCGGAACATCAAAACCATTAACCTTAATAGTGGATGTGTGTGGTCCTTTGATTATCACTTTTCATAATTGATAATATAGTGCTTAAATATATATCCTCATGCATACTTTTCAATATGCATAATTTGTGCCACTAAAGAGAGGTGGTCCATTGCTAGATTGCCCTTCGGCAAGTGAGTTGCTCATGTGGGTTATCATGATCTTTATCTCTTTATCGTGAGACCAATGGCACTAAGAACATGGCTTTGATACTTGTTGCCTAGACCGACAATCCAATAGAAAGGATGAATTAGGTTTTAAAAATTTTTTAGCAAATATGCACACTTTGAAATCAATAAATTAGTAAGCCAAGTGTAGTATGAGTTATGCTAGAAGCAAAGTTAGAGAACATAGAAGTACATATATAAATAAGTCAAATTTATAGTGGTTTAGTGCAATCCCAACATCTACATCCACTTTCCAAGGTCCGCTCAGATATTTTCCATTATATTCCCTTGAGAATATAACTAAATTATTTTTCTAATCTCACAACCCAAAATCCAATATATGTTTATTTTACTTAGACTCACAATCAAATTCAATTGACTTTTATAGGATAGCCAATCAAAACCTAATCAACAAATTTCAAGTTTCAAACCCCACTAAAAATTGTAACAAAAAAGAAATAGAAAAACAGAGTTTGCAACACAAAATCTAAATACTTTAATGAGCTGATTTGTTGCGATGAAGCTTGACTTGAAGTCACTTGAATACTTTAATGATTGCTCTTGAATGCTCTTCTGAATACTCACTAATTGCTTCAAGAGAACTGGTTGGAAAGTAGTTGAATTCTCTTGAATTTTCAATGAATGCTTTCTTGCTTTTTGAATATTCTTTTATTCCTCTTGAAATCTTGTTTTCTGAGCTTAATCCTAGTTTTTATATCTCTTTCCATGATTTTCCATTGGTTTAGAGGCTTTCTTGACTATTATTAGTAGTTAGAAATCAAAAACTAGCTATTAGAATCACTTTTCTTAAATTCTAGAAGTCTGTAGAACTAGTCACTAAAATGCTATCAGAGGGTCACGAGTCGACTCACCTGGTCAAGAGTCGACTCTCTTGAAAAATTTTAAAATTTTAATTTTTTGTATCTTTGAGAGAGTCGACTTTTCTACTTTAGGAGTCAGCTCTTCTGCCTGTTCTAAAAAAATTATCTTTCTACATTATTGAGAGAGTCGACTCGCTAGTTTAGGTGTCGGCTTATCTAAGTGTTCTGAAAATTCAACCTTCTATTTTTTCTGAGAGAGTCAGCTCTCCTTTCATAAGAGTCCGCTTGTTTGCCAGTCCTTTATGTCAATTCTAGATTTTACCAGAGTTGGCTCTCACTTACATGTAGAGATGGGCACTGGACCGGGCCGCCCATGGCCTAGCACGAAGCGGGCCATGCCAGGCATGGTCCATAATAGGGGGCCGGGCCGAGTTTAGGATTTCTGGCCCGCGGGCCAAGCCTAGCATGGCCCATAAGGGCCTAGGATGGCATGATTCGTGGGCCAGGAACGGCAAGGCCCGCGGGCCAGCATGGCACGGCCCATAAGGGCCTGGGCACGGCACAGCCCATAGGGCCTGGGCCAGGCCAGGCATGGCACAGCCCACAAGGGCCTGGGCAAGGCCAGGCACGGCCTGGCCCCCTTAAAATAAATGGAAATAATTTTTTATTTTAAAAAATATTGGGAACTAAGAATTTATTAATATAAAGCCACTTCAATGGTGGGGGGTTTGGCATAGATCCCTACCAGTTTATTAATTTAAATCAAAATGGTACATGAAAGGAGGGGGCTAGGCCTAACCTCCAGAATATAATAAGAAATGAAAAAAAATAGAGATGACTCACTTTAACAATTAAAAAAATAAAAATATACAATTATAAAAAATTAAGAATTAAAAATAAATGATCAAAATCTTACTAATCATCAGTGGTATTTGTATCATCATCATCAGAGGATGTTGTATCATGTCCACCTTTATCTTGAAGTCTCGTCTCAGCATCCAACCAATCTTTGAAGCAAAGAAGCATCTCAACCGTGTCGCCAGTCATCCTACTTCTCTTTTCGTCAAGAACACGCCGACTTGCACTAAAAGTAGATTCTGATGCTATTGTGGACATCAGCACAGCTAAAATATCGCGTGCAATAGCAGACATAACAGGATATTGATTTTCAATACTCTTCTACCAAGTTAATACATCTAGACTCTCTATTTGATTTTCATCATATACAGACTGAAGATCATTTCGTAAATAAAATTCTAGTTCACTACTTAAAGATGAAGACGACGAAGATGAACTTGAAGCATGTGTTTGTTTTCTCTATGCAATGAATGAAAAAATAGATGACGAACGATAACTACTAGAAGAAGAAATAGAGCTTTGTACGGGTAATCTAGATCCACGAGTTTTTTTATCATATAAAGCATAAATATCATAAAAAAGTTATGTTACCTTAATTTTAGCTGGTTCATGATCTTGAATCATATGTTTACAATATGCATCAAGTAAAATAAGTACGCCACTTAATTTAACTTTTGAATCAAATATAGTAGCTAAGTTATGCATAGAACATATCTTGTCCCAAAACTCATTCCATTTAGATTCCATTTGTTCAATAATAGGCATTAAAATATCATCATATCTATTTCTGCAAATTTTTGACTAATCATATATGCTTGTTGTAAAAATGAACATGAAGTTGGATAATAAATGCCAGAAAGAATATTAGCAGCATTATAAAAACTAACCAAAAATCTTCCAAAGTTTTGCCTTTATTCCAATCAATTTTAGTTAATGTAAAGTCTAATCCACGATCATTAATATATGCACTTAATAAGTTTTTATATGGGTATGCATCATGATCATGCTATATGTTTTACCTTTATTCCAATCTTCCAAAGTTTTACCTTTATTCCAGTCAATTTCAGTTAATGTAAAGTCTAATCCACGATCATTAATATATGCACTTAATAAGTTTTTATATGGGTATGCATCATGTATCATGCTATATGTTGAGTTTCAACAAGTAATTACATCAAGTTTAATTTTTTTAAAATGTTTACCATGATCTATACATAGTTGTTTAAATCCTTGAAGTCTTGATCTTGAAGCATGAATAAAAGAAACTGCATTTCTAATTTTTTAAATGACATCTTGAATCATGCTCATGCCAGCTTAAACAGAAAGATTTAAGATATGACATGCACATCTAATATGCAATAAATTTCTATTTAATATGGATACAATGAATCCTTCAATAATGCAACAGCAGAATTATTATTAGATGCATTATCAAAAGTAATAGACATGATTTTATCATTAATATTATATGAATATGTAGTTTGATAAATGGCATTTGAAATTTGTTATCCAGAATGTGAAAAATCAAAAGCACGAAAAGCAAGAATATGTTTATTTAATTACCAATCATTATCAATATAATGAGCAGTAATAGCAATAAAATAATTACTACCTATAGATGCTGACAAAATATCAGAAGTTAATGAAACTTTTGTATTTAAAATAGAGAGTATTTCAATTAAATTTTGTCTCATTGCTAAAAATTAGTCATAGCTACTCTTCCAAATGTACGTCTACTAGTTCTTTTGTAAGCAGGTTATAGAGCTAATTGAACATATTCTTCAAAATTAAAAGATTCACATAAACTAAAAGATAATTCATCCTTAACTATCCATTTTATAAGTGCTTTTCTTTGATTTTCATGATTATATGCAAAGTTACCTACAAGTGATCCCCTTGTATATTAAGGGTACTTTGAAGATGATAATCATGCATCCTATGACTCTCTTGATGTCTTTTTAAATGGCCTGTTCCCCCACTACTATTACAACTATAAAGTTTGGCACATTTTAAACATTTTGCTTTCCAGTCTCCATCAACCATAATTCTATCAAATTCATTCCATACAGCACTAGTCTTCTTACGAGAAGATGTTTAACCTTCACTTGGTTCACTGATTCTAGAGGGATTAGGAACTTGGAGATTAGTTTCTTCTCCCTCGGAAACAGGAGGAATGCCAAAATGACTTTCATCATAAGATACCATATCTAAATTGATGAATGCAAAAAATAAAAACTAACCACAAGAAGAAATTGAGTAGAGGACCAAAGGCAGAGGTAGAGCCAATATTTGTGAGCTTTCTCTTGTGCTCTCAACAAGGAGTGACCTTCTCTTTCTCTTGTACTTCTAACTTCTCAACAAGAACCTCCTCTGGTGTAGCACTTAACACTTGCTAAATGCAAACTAAAAATTAAATTGCTAGAAGCCTAAAGCACTTGCTAAATATTGCTAGAAGAGAGAAATAGTAGTAGTGGAGAAGGAGAGAAGAGATGGTTTGGTATGGTAAGAATGGAGGAGGAAAGGGATATTTATAGGGCTCCAAAAAAATTATTTTCCAAAATACCCCTCAAATTAGCCATTTTATGACAGTTGGGAGGGTTAAAATAGTAAAAAAATCAAAAAATAGTCATTTTTTAGCTATTATGGGCCAAATGGGCCATGCCTGGCCCGGCCCGTAACGGCCCCTAATGGGCTGTTCTTGGCCCGGCCCGTAACGCCCCAAACGGGCCGGGCCAGGCCTAGCCCATTTTTTAAAAAAAAAAAATTTAAAAAAAAAGTAGGCTGATGGGCCAACGGGCCTGCCTGGCATGGCCCGCCACCCCCCGGGCCTAGGGCCGTGTCGGGCTCGGACTTCAGGTTAAGCGGGCCATGACAGGCACAGCCCGTTTAGTAACAGGCCGGGCCAGGCATGGCCCGTTTAGCCTGTGGCCCGTGGGCTTGGGTCGGGCCCGGCACAGCCCAATGCCCACCTCTACTTGCATGAGTCGACTCTTCTTTTCAAATAAGGATTCTAACTTCTTTTTCTCTTTAATTAATATTCTTTTGAGCTCACAAAACCTTCTAATAGCTATGAATCAATCTTGAAAATTATATTCTTTCTACAAAAAATATTTTTTTAAATAAATTGAAGATATTAATATACTTTTAATGCTCTAATATTTTATAATCATCAAAATCATTTCTGTGATCAATAATTTTTAACCTTTTTAATAATTTTATATTTAATACAACCATTTCAAGAATCTCAATCTGAATTTTTTTTGAATATATGCCTTATATATTTGGTTGATGCTTGTCTCTTAAAAGGTGAGGATATCTTTAGAAAAATATTTATTTGCAATGATTTATCATCGTGCTTAATTTTTGCTTCAGCATTTTTTAAGGTATCTTTATACTTATCGATACATTCCTTGAGTATAGTCTTTTTTTATATAGAAAAAAGGGTAGGGGGTTTTACCTCGGTGTAGCTCCCCATAACATGCCCCCAGCTCGCTAGACCATGTTCAATTCCTTGAGTATAGTCTTTAAATTTATAAATCAATCAAAGAAGTGATTAATGCTCTCGCTTCTCTATGAAGATGACATGCATGTTCATAACTTAAAAAAAAAGAAGCATTAAATATCTCGATATATTAGAAACTTATAAACATGCACATAAATTAAATATAATATCATAGAAATCTATGAAGAATATATCCTTAAAGTAAACTAAAATCCATTTATCCCAATATTCGTAAAAGTCATTTAACCAATCTTTAGCCTTGCTTTCTTCATATTTCTCCATAAGTTATGCCCATCTTTTCTTGAAAACCTATGTCGTAACTGTGCCATATATCATCTCATCAAACTCAACCATAAATTTGAGATTGGTAGTACATATGTAGTTGATCTTTTCAAGGATCTTCTTTAATATATGCCAAAGATAAAATCAATATCGTGCATTAAAGAAAACCTTCGTAAAAATAGTCTCAATTACCTTATCTTGGTTGGTTATGATTACATTAGATGGTTGACCCCCATTTACATCTAGTCATGATTGGAATATTCATTTAAATGTCTTAGTTATTTCATTTGTCTATTTGTTAGATAAGTTGAGTCAGAGGTTAGTACCTCATCAAAGTAAGTATTATCATTCTTGACCTTGGATAAATCCAAAAGACAGTTCTGAACTATCCATTGTCATTCAGATCTAAAATATAAAAAAATTATATTTTTAAATTATATTTATACGAAGTGGATTACCGTTGACTATGCATCTCCTTCTTTCAGTTGATTCTAACATTCTCGATAGAAGAAATTATGAGCATCCTTCTTTATGAAATCCAATTATCTTCTACCTCTTTCCTTCTTTCCATGGCAAAATATATTTGAGTTGTGGACATATTCATGATATGCATATTACTAATCTCTAGCTTTTCTAGTGTGCTAATCTTTCTATGGGATATAGATAACATGTAGTTGATATGGATAGCTTATGTTTATATTCTAAGCAAACATCATCCCATGTCTACTTACCATTCTTAGAATTTAATCTTGCTTTTATGGATGCCTTTCAATCAATTTTGCTAGTATTCCTAGGATTTATAAAATTATCTATTTTTCTAGATTTTTCTTGCCTCCAATATGCGAGGTACTTGAAGTATATTTCTTTCTTGTTATTGGACCTACTACACAGTCATAATCCAAAATAACTTTCTTGCATATCCATTATAGAAATTGTACACATTGTTTACTAAATTAAACTTCATTCTAATGTGAGAATCAATATAATCATTATCTGTATTCGGGATAATAGAAGAATGTACATTCTTTTGAACAATACTAGCAACCTCATCCAACTAATCATATAAGATATTTTTTAGATTTATAATTTCAACTTCATCTATAGAGATTTTTGTATAAGATCAATAACATTGATGTCAATGGTTTTATATGACATTTTATCTAAGGGATATTAATAATTACACTATCTATTGACTAAAATATGACACCCAAAGTATAATAATATGACTCTAAGATAAAATTTTTTGAAAATATAAGATTTGAACTTACAATATTCTTTCACAAAATTATGATACCCCTTTAGAAATTTATCAAACCTTGTCACAAAATAAAAAATTAAAAAATTTGATTCTTCTACCAGAACTTTTCATTATCCATTGGCTAAAAAATAATTTCTAGGATATCATAATATAGCACGGAGATAAGTTGACTTAAAAATATGAGAATCAAAATTATAATATTTTTTTTATAAAATTTATGACACCCATTCACAAAAATTATAATACTTCATTACAAAATCAAAAACCAAATATTTTGATCCTTGTATAGGGACTTTTTTACTATCTATTATCTAAAATATGATACCCAAAGTATAATAATACAGCTCTAAAATAACTTGAGCTAAAAATACTAGAAATATGACTATTTCGGTATAAAACAAAAAAATGAAGGTTTGATCCTCCATACTAGGACTTTTCAACTATGTATTACTATAAATATGATATCTAGTGTATTATAATATGTCATGAAGATAACTTGACATAAAAATATAAAATTTGAATTTATAACACCCCTTCACAGAACGAACACTCCTTCAAAAATTTATAGCACTCTAGTATAAAATGAAAAACTAAATATTTTGATTCTCCTACCAGGACTTCTCATCATCCGTTGGCTAAAATATAACTTCCAGGATATCATAATATGGCATAGAGATAAGTTAACCCAAAAAGATAAGAATTATACTTAGGATATCCCTTCACAAAATTATGACATCCATTCATAAAAATTATGATATCCCGATACAAAATTAAAAGTAAATATTTTTTATCCTTTGTACCAAGAACTTTTCACTATCCATTGCCTAAAATATGACTAACTAAAGAAGGTTAATACTTCTAATATTCAATATGTGACTTAGTTAAGTAATTTATGATATCCTAGGATATTATATAATTTTTTAATATATTAAATTGGTCTAGCTACTAAAATAGTTGATATAATAAAGGATTTACAAAAAAATTATAAAAACAATCTATAAAGGATTTTTTACTTTCTATTGGGGATGCAATTTTATCTTGAAGTAATAGAACAAGTCTTCAATTGCATACATCAACCTTAAATGCTATTTGATTCCTTAGACTTGACACCTAGAGCACTTTTCAAGGCAGGGAAGAATGGCATAAAAAGTAGCTTTCGAATGTTTTACAATGAGCAAAATCCAATATAATATGCTCTCTAAATATCTTGGTGAGGAAGGGCATTTTTATTTGCTCAAAATTTTTAAGAAAAGGTTGACCAGATACTAATGCACGTCACATTGATAATAGATTCTGCTCTCTTAATATTCAATGCAAGTCATGTCCCATCCCATCATGCTAACTTGGATCGTGTGGACTAATGAGAAGAGCTGGTACAGGATAGCTCGGATTTCCTACACCACATGCAATATTCAAAGAATTTTGCTCAGAAAGAAAGAGCCAATGATTAAAGGCCATTTCAAATCCTATCCAATAAAAGGAGAAGGGAGAGAAATTAAAGTTTCTTGGTGTTAGCATTAGCCCTTTTTTTCAAAGGGAGTCATCCCTTGTTCAGCTGCAAGGCCATGGGGGTTTGAAGTATTTTAGAGGGATTGGAGCAACATGTTGAGAGATCCTTTCTTTCCTCTTAGGAGGGCCTCTTATTGTTAGGAGATCTTGGTGGAGGAAGAAGCCCTAACAGACCCATTATTTAGAAGGAGAAGAAAAGGGCAAGGACAAGATAGCACCATAATTATGAAGCCCCATTCAAAAGTTCGTGACCATGGTTCTTGTCTCTATCCACTCTACCACCTTTTATGCTATCAGCTGAAGAATCCCTTAAATGATCCAAGAACCGTTGTTTCTCCTTTTAAGTCACTGAATTTAAAATTACTTTTAGTTAACATACACAATCATCTCATTCTTCAACAAGTAGTTTTGGATAGGAAAAAAAAAATTATTTAAAGTAAAATATTGGTAATTTATCTTGATTTTTCTCCACTTCCCACTAAAGTAAAATATTCACATACCTACTTATCTACATGGTTCTAAGGTTGTGTTTGGTAGCAAGCAATCAATCCAGATTGCCGGCAATTTAATGGGGCCACATAATATTACTAAATTTAGTATATTTTTTTTGGATGGCAATCTATTCTATCTAGTAATCAAGATTACCTTTCAAGAGATAATCTAAATTATCTCTAGGAGGAGTGGTCATTCAGATTACACCTTCCAAGTAATCTAGATTATCAAATTATCCTTTCCTTCTCCCTTCATCTTCCCTTCCAAATAATATAATATATATTATATTTTATAATACAATATGATAAATATATTATTATATAATATGTTATACAATATTATTATATTATATTATATTAATATATTATTATATTATATTATATAAAATATTATAAAATATAATATATTTTATAAAACCTATAATATAATATTGATATTATTTTATGTTTTATATTTTATAAATTTAATTTATTTAATATATTATATTAAATAATATATTTAATTTTATATTATTATATTATATTATATTAATATTATATTTATATTACATTATATTATATATTTTATATTTATAATATATTATTTTATATTATTTTATATTTTATAATATTATAAAATAAAATAAAATATATTAATATAATGTGGTATAATATTATATTATATAGTATAATATAATATAATAAATTTTATAAAAATAAAATATTATAATATTAAATATAAAATTAAAATATTATAAATTTTATAAATTTTATTTTATTATATTATAATATCCATATTTTATATAAAATTAAAAAAAAATAAAATTATTTTTTATACTAAATAAATTTAATATAAAAAATTTATATATTAAATAGATAATATATTTAATATATTTTTAAAATATATTAAATAGTATATTAAAATTATACATTACATTATTAAATTTAATATAATATATTTATATTAAATATAAATATGTTAATTATATTATATATAATGTAAATATATTTATATATAAATATATTATATTATATTATATGTAATATAATATAATATAATATATATTATATTATAAAATATATTATATAGTCTTTTGTTATATTATATTAATATTATAATATTATAATATTTTGTAATATATTATATAAATTTGTATTTTATAATATTACAAAATTAAAGAAAATAATTAATTTAATATAGTATAATATTATATTATATGCTATAATATTATTATATTTATAATATTACTATACTATATTATATTATTATAATAATATAATATAATATGATAAATTTTATAAAATAAAATAATTTATTATATTATATTATATTATTAAAATATTTTATAATATTCTTGTTTTATATTATATTTATTATATTAATATGGATATTTATATTATATTATATACTATAATAATATTATATTTATAATATTATATCATTAATTATACATTATATAATATATAATAATATATAATATATATTATATTATTATAATATTATGTTATATATTATATTATAAGAGGAATGGAGAAGGAGATGGTAATATTGTCCAAAGAATTACTTGAAGATGGTAATCTAGATTACTACCTCTTCTAGAGATAATCCAGATTATTTCTTAAGAGACAATCCAAATTACTAAATATGATAGATTGACATCCATAAAAATATACCAAATATAGTAATATGGTGGGGCCTTATTAAATTACCAATAATCTTGATAGATTATCTGCTACCAAATGTAACATTCAAAATTTTCTGGCAATGCACCAAATGCAACCTAAGGGTTAGGCAAGCTTAATGCATGTGGCAAAGACTTATAAGAGTTTGGCAAGATTTATGCATATGGAAATAGTTAATATATAAATTTTAACCAAGACACTCTACTCTAAGGTTGTATTTGGTACATTACCGGGCAATCTTGAAAAATAATATTGATTATCAGTAATATGGATTGCCAGCAATGTTGATTATAGGTAATGTAGATTCTTACATTTGGTACGTATAAGTAATATTACATGATATAAAATCAAATTTCCAAAATATCCCTAAATCAAATCTATATTTTATTTATAAAATATAATTTTTTATATTTTATCCATTTATTAATTATATATTTTTTATATTTCATATTAAAAATATTTTTTAAAAATTATATTTTAATTTTTATATAAAAATAAAAAATATTTTTATGTTAAATAAACTTAATATTAAAAAATTATTTATTAAAAAGATGATATATTTAATATATTACTTAAATATATTAAATAATATATTAAATTTATATACTATAATATTAAATATAATATAATATATTTTATATTATAAAATATAATATATATTATATTATATTAATATAATATTATAATATATTTTATAATATTATATTATAATATATCTAATATATTTATATTATATGATATTATAGTATGATTTTATATAATATATTGTATAATGATATATTTATCATATTTTATTTTAAAATATATTATATTTTATTATTATAAAATGTTAAATATATTATATTATAATATATTATATCAAAGAAAAGAAGGAAGGAGAAGGGAAAGGTAATTTGGTAATCTAGATTATCTAAAAGATAATAATCTAGATTACCTCCCCTCCTAAAGGTAATCCAAATTATCTCTTGGAAGGTAATCCAGATTACTAGATATGATAGATTGCCATCCAAAAAAATGTGCCAAATATAATAATGTGATAATACCAATTAAATTATCTGTAATTTGGATAGATTGCCTACTACCAAATGTTACCTAAAATACTAAAGTGAAGGCATGGAGATCAATCCACCCTCTGCACGGGAAAAGTAGGACACTGCTAGTCACACTGTCAAAGAACATTGATGTTTTAATCATGGCCACACAAATGATCTTTCATCCTCAAATTGGAGCTCAGTTAATGGAAGCTCCTGACATAATTTCATGATCAGGGCTCTTAATACTGGGGTTGTTAAGCATGCTTCCATTAAGGCATTAGATGCCTGCTTGCACAGTAGCCTTGAACCTCATCATTGGAAAGGGTAATGCTTGCACTGGAACAATTGCTTTATTTGTAGCTGGCAGTTAGCATGGTCTTTATATGTCTTAAAGAGATTTCTATGAAAGTTGTTGAAAAATTCCAGGCACTGATCTCACTTGTTGGGAAACCCGAACCAGTGCCTATATGCAGCGGATGCAACAGAAGCAACGTGGAAGAATATAGTCCAACAATCTACTCTTAGATTCAATATCATGCAACAATGGAGATAAAATGTAGGAGAAAAAAGAGAGATTACTTTATTCTTTTGGAGAAGAACCTTGTTACAACAAACAAGACAATATCTGACAGCCCTTCTAAAAACTCAGAAGCTTCTCGCCGTCCTGCACGTCTTCTCTGTTGCATGCCTCATGCCCCAAGAATCCACGTATGCCATGCATGGAGAACACCTCAACGTGCATCCCTTCTCCAAAGCCCTGTGAAACACCATCACGGCACAAGCCCTCTACATGATATCTCCCTCACATGTGCCTCTCTGCAACCCAACATCATGGCTTCCTTGAAACCCAGGAGGTCTCCCCACGGTCCCAGCCCTAAGAGGTGGCCCTCAAGCCCTCACAGTCCAAGACCAAGACCGTGAGAAGTCCTCATGGACTCCACACCGTGAGACTGGACCCCAAAGGGTCGGCCTCTCTTGGACACTGCTGATAACGCACGTCCCCATCTATTTATAGGCACATGGGACGGTGAACTTCTTCTTGGATTGGGCGTCAACAATCTTGGTCTTCTTGGAATCACATGGGCTAACAACTTTTTGATCATGTTGGACTCAATCACATGGGCGGTTAGGACTTGGATTCTTGAGCCAATAACAAACTGATTATGACTCCTCACATGATTGGACTTCCTAATTGGTTACAACCAACCAACTGGCTAACTTCCTAACCAACTTAACAAACCTGAACCCAATCCCATAACCCAGTTGGGTTATGTTACGATCTCTCTAAAAAACTCTCCCTCTAAGCCCATATGAAAATACTAATCCTTGGGTCAAATCCCCTGACCCAACATGCCATGATCCAAGTTGACTCGGAGACCTAGAAAAAACTCCAGAAATCCCTAGTATACCTCCAGGACAGCTTGGGACATGCTCCCAAGTTCCAGGGATCGCCTCCAGTATCCCTGCCACGGTCTCCCAAGTCTCTCCAAGACTTGGAAGCACCATGCAAAACCTTTATATTCTCCATATTGGTGCCCCAAGCCTTGGCGAACCTGGCAATGTCCTCCTGCATAACCCCGCTGTAACTACGTGTCCTGACAGCCTCTTGTACAGATCTTCTTGCCTCTGCCAACACCCTTCAGCTACTACACGCCCTTGGAGGTCTTTGGGATGATCGCCTCCATAGTTGAAGATCCTTGCTTGTGTCCTTGTACCACGATTGTAGCCTTCCTTCTATCTAGCAGCTGCATCAGACTTTTTCTTGGACTTCCCTAGAGAGAACACAGCAAACCTGAACCAGTACTCACTGTAACTGGAGCTCTACATGACACCATCTTCTCAGAGTCGTGCCAATCTCTGCACACTTGCTCCACCTAGCTAAGTGCACCCCTGGCGCTCATGCTAGGATATGGCCAGTATCCCTGTACCTCCCACTCTGAACTCGTGTCTAATCTTGCTCCACCCATGAAGCCACCTCTCCTGGGTGCTCCACCTGAAACTGAAGTCCCCCTAATACCACAAAAAGAAATCTCAAGGCCAACCACTCAACACTGCCCTGCTGAGCCTGCCACTGCACCTCATACACCGTCGCTGCCTCCTCGGACCCTCTGCATCATGCAGATCCCTCCGAGACCGTTTCGAATACACTGCATCCCACTGGCTCCTCCGAAACCAAGAGCTCATCCCAACTCTTTTGCTAACCTAGCAACTGAACCCAGCAACCATCTCTACCTGGCTGCTCCATCATGTCCTAGCCTGTCTCCCGGCAGCATGATGTCCCTGACGCTCCCTGAGACCTGTCCCCGGTCTCTCTGAGTTGCCATCTCCATCAGCTCCAATCTCCATCCCTAGGCCAATGTCGCCATACCGGGACACTCCAGACTGCCCGATACCCCCGGTGCTTCTTGAAACTGTCTCCTATCTTCCTGAGTTACCCCTGGCACCGTCTCTGCTGACATACTCCGATGAACTTGAAAAATCCGGACTTTTCCTTTCTCATCCACGTGGGATATCATACCCACATACAACACCACCTGCCTCGATACACTCCTTGAATCCTCCTCTTCCACCTTCAAACTAGCGGCTCTGAAACCGCTCTGCTTCCGCTCGAACAATGGCTCAAACCAAGCTCTGATACCAGTTGTTGAAAAAATTCCAGGTATTGATCCCACTTGTTGGGAGATCCGGACCAGTGCCTATACCCAGCGGATGTAGCAGAAGCAACGTGGAAGGATACAGTCCAACAACATGTTCTTGGATTTAATATCATGCAACAATGGAGATATAAATGTAGGAGAAAAAAGAGAGATTTCTTTATTCCTTTGAAGAAGAACCTTGTTACGACAGACAAGACAATACCCGACAGCCCTTCTGAAAATCTAGAAGCTTCTCGCCGTCCCGCACGTCTTCTCTCTTGCAAGCCTCATGCCCCAAGAACCAACGTACGCCACTCACAGAGAACACCTTAACGTGCATCCCTTCTCCAAAGCCCCATGAAATACCATCACGGCACAAGCCCTCCATGTGATATCTCCCTCACGTGTGCCTCTCTGTAACCCAACACCGTGACCTCCTTGATACCTAGGAGGTCTCCCCACGACCCCCACCCCAAGGGACGGCCCTTAAGCCCTCATGGTCCAAGACCAAGACCGTGAGAAGTCCTCATGGACTCCACATAGTGAGACCAGACCCCAAGGGGTCGGCCTCTCTTGGACGCTGCTGATAACGCACGCCCCCATCTATTTATAGGCACATGGGGCGGTGAAGTTATTCTTGGATTGGGCGTCAACAATCTTGGTCTTCTTGGAATCACATGGGCTAACAACTTATTAATCTTGTTGGACTCAATCATATGGGTGGTTAGGACTTGGATTCTTGGACGAATAACAAATTGATTATAACTCCTCACATGGTTGGGCTTCCTAATTGGTTAGAACTAACCAACTAACCAACCAATTGGCTAACTTCCTAACCAACTTAACAAACCTGGACCCAACCCCATAACCCAATTGAGTTATATTACAATCTCTCTAAAAAACTCCCATTTTAAGCCCATATGAAAATACTAATACTTAGGTCAAATCTCCTGACCCAACATACCGTGATCCAAATTAACTCAGAGGCCTGGAAAAAATTCTAAAAATCCCTGAAATATCTCCAGGACAGCTTGGGACATGCTACCAAGCTCTAGGGATCGCCTCCAGCATCCCTGCCGTAGTCACCATGCAAAACCCTACAGAAGTTATGGTCTGGGAGAATGCAACCACTATAGGTTGCTTCAGTGATCAAGCAGTAGAAATATGTTGCTTGCTTTGGGCCTTTTCTGTCATATGCTTTCAGGATGTAGTATATTAGTGAGAAGTTTTACTTGGGTGCTTTCTAGTTCTTTCTGCTTATTGTGCAGCATTGTGGCTAAAAGGTTGTGCTCCTCTCCATGTCAGTCATAAAGACCTGGTGAGATACTTGTCAATCATGCCTTGTGGCTCATTATGTGTAAAATAATATCAGAATATCAAAACAATCTTCACATTCTGTTATTTTTTTGCTAAGAAGACTTCTTATTGGTGGTATAGAGTGATGCAACAAACTCTAAATCAAGTTCAAGCTAGTTGCAATACTAAAAAGATGAACCTTACACTCCACATGGTTCTTGCAATCAAGTGTAACATTCATTCATGGAATAACTCGTAATCTCATTCGTGCACAACGAAGAAACCCATTGCAAGCTGGTTTTTGCCTCATCAGGAAGTTTTGGTAGCAAGCCCAAGGGAAAACTGATTGCGTGCATGGTTCCCAAATCATCGTTGCCATCAATGCTTGTATTTGTGATTACCTTCATGCTAATTTCTTCTTCTCCACTTCCCAAGTGCTGAACCACCTCGAGCGGTAAATCTGTTCTCGCTCCATCGCAATTTTTGGGCTGTCCAAAATCTATGTTCGACGAGGCCTTCTCTACATCAGTAAACATTGCTGGTGAGACGCCATGAATCATGGAAGCAACATCGAGTAATCTCCAGTTTTGCACTGATAGTTCAACAGGAGAGAACATGAAGTTAGCGGGTATTTCTTCGCTCCAAATCAGAGGTAAGGAATGTTTGTAGCTGTCGTTGCTGGGCTCGTAAGAGGTAGCATCAGGAGGATAAGTTATGTTTCTCTGCTGCTGCTGCTGCTGCTGCTGCAACTGTAAGCCATTGTTGCTACCAAACTGGTTCATGCAACCACTGCTCTCGATAGCAAATTGGTTGGCATCGTCGATCTTAGATAAAGAAGATGGCAAGGACTGAGGCAGTGCCTTTCGTGCCATGGAGCTGGTTCTCTTAAAGATCCTACAGATTGCCCATTGGTCCTGTTTTCGGTACCAAGAGAGATTAGTATCATGTGAATAGCATGGATTAGCCTAATGCTGGAAATTTTGTATTAATTGCTTACACCGGCAGGAATGTTCTTGCTGAAAGGCCTGTTGTTAGGGGATGAAACAGACAGCGATGGCAGCCTGAACTCGTGCATCATCCAGTCAGTTTTGATCCCTTTGGCAGCTCGGCCCCTGTAGAAGACGAGGGATTTCTTTAGGCCTATGCACTTGGTTCCATCAGAGGAGTAGACTGGCCTATCTGTTCCTGTGGCTTTCCAAAATCCAGCACCTGTGACTCTGTTAGGCCTTGTGCTGTTCCTATATTTCCGGTCCCTTGGGCAGTAGAAGTACCATTCCTTCTCTCCGGTGATCATTGCCAGCTCTTCTCGGTGGACATAGCAAGAAGATGAGAGAAAAATTAGAAGCAGACATTATAATTTACTATATCAAAAAGGTTGAGATTTTTATCCTTCAAAAGCTCATCAGGAGGTCTAAATGCCAAATAAGTAGAGTTGAAATGGTGGAAGTTTTGTCACCGGTAAGGTTCTTTTAAATTTGTCCTGGTGCAGGAGACAATAGTGTCGGTGACCTAGAGCACTAAACTTCTAAACTTCTTTGTTAAGGTTCTATTGCATCTTCTCACTAAATTCTCAAGGAATAAATGATACGAGAAGCTATGTAGGTTATATTAGTGGTTAAGAAGCCAAATTAGTTAGATATAAAGGAAAACTGCGGTAGTTTTATGAAACCAAGCAACTTTAGACAAATTACGATGTATAAACATGTATATATACTCTTCAAGAAAGACAATAATAATGGATAATTTAGACTGCAGCACCGAGGAATGGCTTACTTGGAAGATCCCATGGATCATGTTTGTAGATATCCAGTTGCCTGATAAGCTGAATGGCAAGTGGTTTCTGCTCAACCTTCCTCTTCAAATAAAACCCAACGAGCTCCTCGTCCGTCGGATGAAATCGAAAACCTGGCAGCATCACTTCTTCTTGCTGATTTAATTCACCATTCTCATCCATGGTGCTTCCACTCTTTTTGGATCAAACCTAGAAGACCCTAGGACAGGAAGAAAAGGTGAAGCCGTGCAACTTACAGCCCTGTTCTTCCAAAAGCTCAAGCTTGATTTAATTCGACTTCGACGTTGAGGGAGTCCCTATGAATCTAGTCAAGATCCAACTGCGAAAATCTCGAAAACTTACAGTGGTACAACATGAGCTGAAAATAAACTAGCACATGAACTATAAGCAATTGAGTCAAGTCAAGGGAGTAAAAACAATGCAACATGACCTTGGGAAATCCAAAAACCACATGAAGCTTTCTTCAACCAGACGAAATGGATAATAACACCCTATCAAGAGGTTTCTTCAGACCTAAACTAGCCTTGACCAAGGCGAACTCCAATGATTTCTCCGAATGTAGAGAGAAGAATAGAGCTGGAATAGCACACCAAGAACTTAACTTCATGCAATACAAGACCTATCATTGGAAACCTTGATAATTACTGGATAGCATTAGCTCTCTGGCAAATCAATTTCATGAACTCTTTGTAATGTTACCAAGAACAATAACAATAATAACAAGACCAAGGAAAACAAAGATCCCACAAGACCATAAACCACTTAATCCAATTCCATTTGAAGGTTCCACCTCGGAATATTCGGCTTGTCTTTTAGTTTCTCTTGGATGAATACTTGGGTCGAGGGAGAAGCTCCAGCATTCGGGGCTTTAAAAGAACACCAAGAGGCCCAATTCACAACGCTACTTTCCCTCCTCTGTGAAGTGTGAAACCACTTGGCTTGTCCAATTCCAAGGAAGAGGACCCCAAAGAAACTACAAAATGAGCAGCACGCTAGTATTTTAAAATCCTACTCTGTTCACACTCACCATAATTTATTTCATGGAGTTGAAACATATTCTTTATGCAGATCAAGACAACGCTGGCTTCTAAACAAATTCATTTATAGTCTTCCATGAATTTTATGAACGTACACCTGCCAATACAACATAGAATTTCAAATTATATGATACTCCCAATGGCAAAGTCTATGCAATTTCCTCTGAAATCCTTACATGGATATCTGTATATACCCCTTAAATTTCATATCAATTTTTTACCTGATGATGGTCTTCTAGTCCTCATTCGCTTTATATTTATACCACTTTTCTGTCATTGTATGTTTTGGCATCTAATTGAGATTTCTCAGCTCCAATAATGAAAATGGATAAAGAAGGAAGAATCAAAATTGGCAGGCTATGTAATTTTTCATGGATTCCAGCAACAGACTAATTTAAAATAACCCAATCTGAAATAGAATGAAGAAGGGGTGTGGTGTGAAAGTAATAAACCAGGGAATGAAGAAGACTTTAAATTGACCCCTTAGCTGATAACCTGCGAGCATCTAGAACGAGGGAGCTGCTAAATTTAAGACTTTGGCTATAACTTGCATTATTTTCGAAACATACAAATGTTAAATGTTTGGTAAGCTTCATGGCTGAGGTAAAGGTGAAAGTGATGTTCATATTTGTTCACTTCCTTGGCAACATCATACTGCAGGAATTCCAAAAGCATCTTTTCTGAACGAAAAAAAAATCTTGGACATATATAAGGACAGCTTTGGACTCGTGTGCACAGAGACTTCGCCTTGAAGGCTGTAATAATGTCTCGAAACATGATTTATGGTATGAATTGCAAAGAAGGTTTCATGAAACTGAGTTCAAATAATTTGGAGACTTTTGTTGGTAGTGTATGCATGTTCTTTCTGGTTTGCATGACAGGTTGTACCTGAAGGTTTATTCTTTTCCCATTGGTCATTGGGGGCATCTAGGAAAAAAATTTAACAGTAGAATTGTCCATAGAGTACACTGTTTCCTAAATTATTGCTAGCTCCAATCATATAGACCTTGAACTAGAAAAAGACTGGGTGGAGTGGGCCACGCAAATATTAATTTTCCAAAACGCATTTAATTCTTGTAGTTTTATTTTTTTTATTTAAAATTTTGAACGGCAAAAATAAGCTTTCTCATTTTAAAAAAATTATGATATCCTATGGGAAAATTAAAATTTCCTGGATCCTATAGTTTTTTTTTTTTTTTTGAAAATCATAAAGAAAGGGCATTTTCATCATTGATTTTTTTAAAATCTTTAAATAATAAAAATGTCCCGACCTGTCTTATGACTTCCTGTTTATTATTATAACTTCTTTCTTACAAGAAATCATAATTTATCCATGGTATATCATGATGAGGTCGCGGGATATCATAATTTTTTTCAAAAAGAGGAAAAATATTTTTATCATTCATAATTTCAAACAAAACAATGAGGTTGCAAACATGAAATGTACATTGAAAAGTGAGGCCTACATGGCCCAATCAAATAGAGTAGTAATTTTTTTCTCCACCCGAAGTAATGTACAAAGAATTTTCCCATAGGAAAAATCTCTCACTCGCTTGAGTGCGCGCTCGGCCCGATCATTGAAAGAAATCTATAATAATTTTGATCGAGAATGGCTTTATGGGCTTGCGACTAGGTCTCATGATATTGCAAATCCGTTTTAGATTATGTTGATCAATAATCTATCTGGAATCATCATACATTTGCAGTATTGTTACCCGATTTTATAAATTAATTATATGCTTGTTTCACTAAAAAAATATGCGTGCTCTTACTCCGTTCAAGGACACGTTTGATTGAAGGAAGTTGGATTTTAAAATAGAAATATGAATGAGAAACTCATATTTCAACCATTTAATTGAGGGAGTCCCCTTCTCTTTCTAATTCCGAATGGAATGACAATGTCTCAATCCTTCAAAACCGAATCTCCACTCTCCTCTAGTACTCGTATCCTATTCTAATTCTGATCAAGGGCCAAACATGCTGGGGAATATGGTCATTTCAATTTTTATTCCAATCTATTTTAATTAATTATAAATCTAATTGTGTACCAAACATGTCCTAAATCTCTTAAACTACTTCTTGAAAGATGTATTGGATGGTGAAAAGGACTCATCCAGAGGATAAGTATTAAACATGACATTTTGGAAACAAATAGGTCAACCCCTTTATACACAAGTTTCTTGCACTTGAAATGTGAACTTTGACCTCACTCAATAATCTCATTTCCCCAATGAAATATGTTGCCCAGAAATGGAGCCTAAGAGGGGCGGTGAATTGGATCTTTTAAAAATTTAAAGCAATAATGTATATGCCTTGTAGTGTTTGTGAATTATGAAATTGATGCACTAGTTATATGTAGTGGAAAGCAATAAATAGAGTGCAATAAATAAAGAGGAAGAGATAGAAGAGACAATCACACACAAACACAAAATTTATAGTGGTTCAGTGCAAACCTAGCACCTACATCCACTCTCCAAGCCACCCAGGGAATTCCACTATAATCTCTCCAAGATTACAGCCGACTTGTTTTTCCAAAGGCTCACAAGTCAAAACCTATGTTGGTTTTGTCACCTAGGCTCACCAACTAACCTTTACACTTGTTTTGTCTTCAAGCTCATAAGTTAATCCTAGTTGGTTTTTATTACCTTGGCTCACCAACAAACCACAATAACTTTCTTTCAAGACACCCTTGAAAGCAAGGTCAAATCAAAAGAGAATTTCATATATATAATTTAAATAAACAAGACAAACTCTCTTCAAGAGTGGAATAGAAACTTTGAGGCTCAAGTTGATGCTTCTCTTGTCTTCTTCTCCTTGGAATATTCTTCAAGCTCTCTTTTTGGAAAGATGAAAGAATGGGCTTATAAGCTTTTTCAGGGAATTACACTTTAAATGGCTCTTGAGTAAAGTTCTTGAGAGAATCTTAGCTTTTTGGCTTTCAATGGACTTCAATATCTCAAGAATGAAGTTGGTGAAGCTTAAATACAAAGAAAAACTTCAAAAAAATGGTTTGCGACTGTTTGAGCATCGAATCTAGCTGTTGAGAGCTTGAAAAGATGTTTCTGCAAGTCAGAAAAATAGATCCTTTAGGGCTGTCAGAACACGAGTGTCGACACTTGGTTTGTTAGGTGTCGACACTTAGCTGTCAGGTGTCGATACTTGACTTCCAGGTATCGATACTTGAACTTTCAAGTATCGACACTTGATTCATAGGTGTCGACACTTGACCCAAAAATACTCTAATAGCCATGTTCTGGATTTTCAAAAAGTCTCGAGCCTTGAGTCGACACTTGGAAACTTAAGTGTCGACACTTAAGTTTCAGGTATCGACACTTGAATTCTGGGTGTCGACACTTGGCGTACCAAGAAATTTTTTCGCGTGCCAAGAGCTGAAGTGTCGACACTTGACTTCCCAGGTGTCGACACTTGGTTCTGAAAAATTCACAATTAAGTGCAAATTAATCCAAAAACATAAGTGTTGAATATAAAACTTAAAACCAATGTAAATAACAAATAAATGAACTCTTTTAAGCCCTTTTTGCATGAAGAAGACTCCTCAAATTGTGAAAAATGCTTCGTACCACAGCGTGCCACGATACTTTAATTTTGAGATTTTGAGGTGCTTGTTTCCTGAAAACTCATAATTAGAAATAAACATTAGTACACAATATGTACTCGATGTTTTGTTATTCATCAAAATCATTAGGTGGAGCTAACAATCTCCCCCTTTTTGATGATGACAAAATCTTGAGTATCTCAACATTTAATTTCAAATTTCAAATTTGATAATTCATGAATATGATTTCAAGCTAATACATCCACAACTTGCATAGTTAAGAAGGATGAATCTCCCCCTTAGTTAGACAATTATAATCAGAACAAGCAGAATATTGGTATCAGATCTATGCAATATCGATATCAGATCAAATTTGAAATTCATAGAATTAAAGATTCTACTCCCCCTTTTTGTCAATCATTAGAAAAGGGAGTAAACTCCCCCTCAAAATGAGCATAGAGACAAAAAGTAGAAGAGTATCAGAGTTAATTCAAGAGTTAACAGGTATCAGAGCCATAATGTATATATATCAAGTAAATGTAAACAATCAAGTTGTCAAGACCAATCATAGTGATTCACAAATTGTAAATACCAAGCTGAAATGCATATATATATATCTGTCAAGTAATGTTTTCAGTACAAAATTTGCTGACTCATCAGCAACACTGAAATAATCAAAATACATCATGAGATAATTCATAAGTAACAAGAGTCATAAATAGCATACAACACAATAAACATCTGTGAGGCTAATCCTCATCAGATAAAATCTCAAAAGAAATAGGACCTATAATCCTAGACCTATGGGCTAGACCACTAGGAGTCTTCAAAATACCACGACTCCGAGTCCTAGTAGAAGGTCCAAAATGGGGTACCACCCTAGAAGCTCTAGTAGAGGGAGGGGAAAGAGTCTCAGCAGGAGTGACAAAAACTGGATCAGTGGAGATAGGTGTGCCAGTCGAATTAGTGGGAGGAACAACAGGAGACTGCAGCTCTTAGCTGACTACCTCATATCCATCAGCGCCATCGTCACTATCACTGTCATCATCAATAACATCTGTAACTCTATCCTCAATCCCATCAGCACGGTCACCACCATCAATAGTGTCATCAGGGTCATCCTGGTGGTCGTCATCATCATCATCACCAGTAGGTGGATCAGCAGGAGCAACAGGAGGAAGGAGGGATCTAAGCATATTCTCAATGCAAGCAAATCCTGCCTCCATAGAGTAATGCAACTCAGCATGCTCTGAAGTTGTATGAGCTCTAAGGCTCTCTATCTCTATCCATAGCTGAGTCGTGCATACTCCAAGACCAATGAGCTCACTCCGTACCTCCAAGAACTGCTGACGAGAATGCTCCTCAAAAGATAATCCAGTAGACGATGGAGGAGCAGCAGAAGGAGTGGCAGTATGTGTCATAGGCTCTGTCTCGGTCGGTGGAACAACAGGAGGAGGTGAACTAACTGGCTAGATGGCCCTGCCTCGGCCTCTCGAATCTCGTCCTCCTCATCTGGCTCCTGGCCAGACTCTTTCCGAACCCACCGACATGCGACTAGTCTGTATCCCATGCGATGTAGCGACCTCTCGTCGTAGACGTCCGTATGCAGAATCTCCTTGGGGATCTCCCCCTCCAAGGATACTCCATAAGCTCTGAATAGTCTGGTCAAAGCCATACCGTAGGATAAACATTATCGTCGCTGGCTCGCAGCATCTCTCATCTGTACTAGCATCATGGATGGAATATCGACCTGAGTCCTCTGAGTCAAACATACCATGAGCATCAGCTCTCTCTCGGTGATGAAGTCGAAGCGCCCAGTCTTCGAAAGCAATATTCGAGCTGTGATATGATGCAGAAGGCGCATCTCCACTGAAAGCTGGTTCACAGTGACCACGGTCACTCCGCGAACATCCTCATGCTCAAGAATGCATCGAAAGGCAGCCTCTCTATCCTCCACAAAGAAAATACTGATACCACGATAGGGAATCTGCCAAACCCTGCTCAGAAGCTCCTCAGTCAAAAGAATCTCTACACCCCTAACAGAAGTCCTCCACAGCAATCGGCGGCAGTTCATAGCGCCATAAAACTCATGCACTAGGTGGGAGTAATACCTCTCCTGCATGGTGTAGAAGGGTATCAGTCCCGCATTAGTGAGTGTCTGTCTGATCTAAAACTGTTGTCGATCGAAGAACTCGAGGTCAATCCGTCGTCCTGAAGCTACAGCCTTCCCTGCCATCCTCTATGCAGGAGAACCTGGGGCAACTGAACTACTGGCCTCTCCTGTATCATGTCTAGTCTTGGTCCTCCTCTCTGATCCCTAACTAGGTCTCCTAACAACTAATCTCTTTCTTGGACCCATCACAATCTAACTGAACAAGAAAGGAAGAAGATAAATAACTTAGGGGAGTATAAGTTTCAATCAGGTTAAGAACTTAGACTATATTTTTCTAAAAGAGGGATACTGACTTTCAAGAGAAGCTAGAATAGGTTTTGAAAACTGGGATTAACCAAATTTGAGTTGTAAATACAAGAAATCGAGGATGAAATACTTTTAACATAAGAAATCAGGGGTAAAATCATAAGAAATCAGGGGATTTTATCCATACAAAATACATTTGGGTTAAAAATACATTTGTTCTTTCAAATCGATAAAACATATCTAGGTCGTAAAATATATAAAGTATATTTTATAAATAACTAAGCTAATTATTTGGGATTTTTGGGTTAAAATCAAAATACATTAGGATTTTAGATTTAAACACCAAAATAATGGAGAGGAAAACATCACAAATACCCCTTTTAAAACAATTGGAATGTAATAAATAGTTTAGAAATTTGATTTTAAGATGAAAACCCTAGGATATTTTGGCCAAAAATCAATCCAACGGTGATTTTAAGGAAAAACGAACGGAATGTGTGGGAAATCGTCCAAAAAATCATGGGAAATCCAAGAGGATTACATTCAAACATGATTCCCCTCAAATGAAAACTTCCAATCGATTAAAACATTCAAAAAATCCGATTAAACCCCATTAAAGTGGACGAAAATACCTAAATCTAGGTTACACAGTTTAAAAAGATAAAAAGGAGAGAAAAATACCTGATTTTGGTTGACAAATGAGGGGGGGATGCTGATTTGGAAGGTAGGGGAGCTTGGGGGACCACTGGAGCTCGAGAGAAAGCGAGGGAAATCAAAATACAAAACCCTCAGTCTGCCCTAAAAAAATAGAAATTTTTTCGCGAGTGTCGACACTTGGGATTTCTTAAGTGTCGACACTTGGTCAGGTGTCGACACTTCGAAAAATCCAAGTGTCGACACTTGGCCAAGAAAATCCCAAAAAATCTGAAAAAAATTCAAAAAATCAAGGATGTTTTTAAATGCTTTTGGGACTAAACACAAGTGATTTTTTTTTAGTAAAACAATTTAAGAAAGATAAAATTTGAGAGAGTTCTAGGAGAATGGATCAATGATACCTAACTCTCTTATAATCAGACAAAATCTCTCCTCACTCAATGGTTTGGTAAACACATCAGCTAATTGATCATCAGTACACACAAATTCAAGTATTACATTAGAATGTTGTACATGATCTCTTATGAAATGATATCTTATTTCAATGTGTTTACTTCTTGAATGTTGTACAGGATTCTTTATTAGATTGATTGCACTAGTATTGTCACATCTTATGGATGTCTTAATTAATTTAATGCCAAAATCTTTGAGTTATTGTTTGATCCATAAAATTTGAGCACAACAACTTTCAGCTGCTATATATTCGGCTTCTGCCGTAGATAGAGCAACTGAATTATGTTTCTTGCTGCTCCATGAGATCAAATTTACTTCAAGAAATTGACAAGTTCCACTGATACTTTTACGATCAAGTTTAACCCAGCAAAGTCAGCATTAGAATAAGCAATCAATTCAAATGAAGAATATTTAGAGTACCATAGACCAATTTCAATTGATCTAGATAGATATCTAAGTATGCGTTTAACAGCCAAAAGATGAGACTCTTTAGGATTAGACTGATATCTAGCACACATACAGACACTAAACATGATATCTGGCCTACTGGCAGTAAGATATAATAATGAACTAATCATGCCATGATAAAGTTTTTGGTCTACAGATTGACCTGATTCATCCTTGTCAAGTCTACAAGAGGAGCTCATAGGGGTACCTAATGGCTTGGTGCTCTCCATCCCAAACATCTTGAGTATTTCTTTTGTGTACTTGGCTTGGTTGATGAAGATCCCCTCTTTAGTTTGCTTTATTTGGAATCCGAGGAAGAAGTTCAGTTCTCTCATCATGCTCATCTCGAACTCACCCTGCATTAATCTTACAAACTCTTGATAAAGAGATTCGTTAGTAGCACCGAATATGATATCATCTACATATATTTGTACTACTAAGAAATTATCATTCTTTTTCTTCAAAAATAAAGTCTTGTTAACATTATCTCTAGTAAAATTATTTTTGAGCAAGAAAGAACTTAAACAATCATACCAAGCTCTAGGAGCTTGTTTCAAACCATATAAAGCTTTATGAAGTTTGAAAACATGGTTTGAAAATTCAGGATTTTCAAAACCAGGCGGTTGTTCAACATAACCTCTTCTTTGATAAAACCATTCAAAAAGGCACTTTTAACATCCATTTGAAATAACTTAAAATCCATAAAACAAGCAAAAGCCAACAATAGCCTAATTGCCTCAAGTCTAGCCACAGGAGCAAAGGTTTCATCAAAATCAATCCCTTCCTCCTGATTATATCCTTTGGTAACTAGTCTAGCCTTATTTCTTGTAACAATATCATTTTCATCAAGTTTGTTTCTAAAAACCTATTTTATGCCAATAATTGAAACATTTGAAGGCCTATCCACTAAAGTCCAAGCATTGTTTCTTTTAAATTGATTAAGTTCGTCTTGCATAGCATTTATCCAATTACTATCATTTTCAGCTTCTTCAATAGTCTTAGGTTCAATTTGAGATACAAAAGCTAAGTAATCACAAATATTTCTAAGAGATGATCGAGTACTTACACCTTTAGATGGATCACCAATGATAAGTTCTTTTGGGTGTCCATGAGCATACCTCCATTCTTTAGGTAGAGGATCAACAGTAAATGTGTGTTCATCATCTTGTGCTTGATCTCCTTCATTGTTTTGATCAATTTCTTGTTTCTTGGTAGGCTCTTTATTATTATTCACATCTTCAGTTTTCTTGGTACCTATTTCATCAGAAAATACATCTTCTTTTTAGAAGATTTCTGGTCAGACTCATCAAATACTACATGTATAGATTCTTCAATAACAAGAGTTCTTCTGTTGAAGATCCTGTATGCCTTGCTAGATGTAGAGTAGTCTAGAAAGACACCCTCATCTGAATTGGTATCAAATTTGCTCAAGTTGTCTTTACCATTGTTTAAGATGAAACGACGGCATCCAAAAACACGAAAATAACGAATTTAAGGTTTTCTACCCTTCCAAAGCTCATACGGTGTTTTCTTTAAAATCGGTCGGATTAAAACACGGTTTAAAACATAGCATGCAGTGTTTATGGCTTCCATCCAAAAATATATAGGTAAGTTATTTTCACAAAGTATGGTACGTGCCATTTCTTCAAGAGTTCTATTTTTCCTTTCTATCACCCCATTTTGTTGAGGTGTTCTAGGTGCTGAAAAATATGATTAATGACATTTTCAATACAGAATTTGTCAAAATTAGAATTTTTAAATTCGGTTCCATGGTCACTTTTTAAAGATACAATTGAAACACCTTTTTCATTTGAAACTCTTTTATGAAATCTAATTAATTCAGAAAACGTTTCATCTTTGTGTGCAAAAAACATGACCCAAGTAAAACATGAGAAATCATCTATAATGACTAGATCATACTTCTTACCTCCCAAACTAGATGTTCTAGTCGGCCCAAAGAGGTCCATATGAAGCAACTCTAAGGGTCTAGATATAGAGATTACTCCTTTTGGTTTAAAAGATGATTTGGTTTGTTTTTCAAGCTGGCATGCACTACAAATCTTGTCCTTTTCAAAACTGAGTTTTGGCAAATCTTTTATTAAATTCTTTTTGCTAAGTTTTGAAATCAAATGCATACTAGCATGTCCTAGTCTATGATGCCAAAGCTAACTAGTTTCATTGATCTTGGCTTTCATTGCCACTAGGCATTGACCATTTTGAATAGGAAGATCATCAGGATCAACCATATAAATATTGTCATGCCTATGACCAATGAACTTGATGCTATTGTCATCTAAACTAGAAACAATGCACAAAGAAGATTCGAAAGTAACTTTGAAATCCTTGTCACAAAACTGACTAATGCTAAGCAAGTTATGTTTTAATCCATCAACATACATTACATTATCAATGTAAGTAGAAGGGGTGATTTGGACTTTACCAATTCCGATAATTTTGCCCTTTTCATTATCACCAAAAGTCACATTACCACCATTTTGATATATGAGTGATGAGAACCGCTCCACATCTCCGATCATATGCCTTGAGCAACCGCTATCAAGGCACCACATTCTTTTCTTGTTGGTTGCAAGGCATGCCTGCAATAAAAATCAGGTGGAGACTTTAGATACCCAAGTCATCTTGGGTCCTTTTAGGTTAGTGATAATGGTTTCTTTTGGAACCCAAATTTTCTTAATAATGCTCAATTTTCTATTATTGCACATGTAAGATTTATGCCTTATAGTACCACAAGCATAACAAGTAATGGATGATGATGCAGGCACAAAAAAATTTTTGAAAAATTTTTGTTTCTTTTGAGTTCTAAAACCTAAACCGGCTTTATCAAAAATAGCTCTTTAATTATTTAAAAGCATATTTAGTTTTTCAGAACTATATATAAATTTATCAACAAAAGGTTTTAACTTATCAATTTATTCTTTATATTTTTTATTTTCATCCAAAATTTTATTATTCCGATTTGAAAAATTTTCATTTGAAACAAAAACATTCTTCTTTTTCAAAACTTCCTTTTCTTTTTCAAGAATAATAATCTTATCATTTAATTTTTTATTTTGAAGAAGTAGGCAATCATTTTCATTTGAAAACTTGTCATTAGCTTTGACTAAATCCAGATTTTGCCTTTTTAGTTCTTTATGTTTTGATTTTAGTTTTTGAAATTCTATAACTAACTCATCAAAAACTTCATGCAGTTCATCAAATATAAATTCATTTTCAGTTTCAGATTGTTCCTCGTCATGATCTGCCATCAGACAAAAGTTTGCGACTTCTTGCTGTTCTTCTTCAAAACTAGAATCTTCGCTGTCACTCCATATTGCCATTTTGACCTTCTTTCTTAGTTTTCTCCTGCTCTTCTTAAGTAAGGGGATGTCTATCTTGAAGTGGCCCGGTTTTTTGCATTCAAAGCATGTGGGCTGCTCATTATCTTTCTCCTTTTCTTTTTCCTTGCTTGGCTCACCTTTCAGAGGTTTCTTCTTGAAGTTGTACTTCTTCTTCCTCATGAACCTTCTGAACTTTCTTGCCATAAGAGTGGTCTCATCATCTTCATCTTCTTCTTCGAATTCATCGCTTGACTCTTCTTTTGCGGTGGATTTGAAAGCATGACTTTCTTCTTCTTTTCTACATCCACATTCTTCTATTTCAAGGAAAGCTCATAAGTCATCAATGAGCCTAATAGTTGCTCGAGGGGTAGAGTGTTGATATCCTTGGCTTCTTCTATGGCCGTCACTTTGGCATCCCATGAAGCCGGAAGAGACCTGAGGAGTTTATTTACAAGATCACCATTAGATACAATCTTTCCTAAGCTTCTCATACCATTCATAATATTTGTGAACCTAGTATACATCTCACTTATAGATTCAGTAGGTTCCATCTTAAACATTTCATATGTGTGAATGAGCATGTTAACCTTAGCTATTTTTACTTGATGTGTACCCTCATGGGTAACCTCAAGTGTGTCCTAAATTTTCTTAGCGGAGAGACAGTTAGATATTCTATTGAATTCACTCAGATCAAGAGAGCAAAACAACATATTCATAGCCTTCGCATTAAGCTCTATTTGCTTAATATCATTCTCATCCCAATCATCTTCCATTTTTGGAGTGAGAATACCATTAACTAACATAGTAGGCTGATGAGGACCTTTTATGATTGTCCTCCAAAGATTATAATCAATTGCTTGAATGAATATGCGCATGCAAGTTTTCCAATAGATATAATTTGTGCCATTGAAAAGTGGGGAACGGTTTGAAGCTTGACCTTCAACAACACCCATTTCAATTGGGGCTGTCATGATCTTTTACTCAAGATCCTTGGACCTACAAGAGAGTACCGATGCCTGATACCACTTGTTGCCCAGAAATGGAGCCCAAGAGGAGGGGTGAATTGGGTCTTTTAAAAATTTAAAGCAATAATGTACATGCCTTGTAGTATTTGTGAATTATGAAATTGATGCACTAAGTTATATGCAGTGGAAAGCAATAAATATAGTGCAATAAATAAAAGAAAGAGATAGAAGAAACAATCACACACAAAACAAAGTTTATAGTGGTTCGGTGCAAACCTAGCACCTACATCCACTTTCCAAGTCACCCTTGGAAATTTCACTATAATCTCTTCAAGATTACAGCCGACTTGTTTTTCCAAAGGCTCACAAGTCAAAACCTATGTCGGTTTTGTCACCTAGGCTCACTAACTAACCTTTACACTTGTTTTGTCTTCGGGCTCACAAGTTAACCCTAATTGGTTTTATCACATTGGCTCACCAACAAACATAACAACCTTCTTTCAAGACACCCTTAAAAGCAAGGTCAAATCAAAGAGAATTTTAGATATACAATTTAAATAAATAAGACAAACTCTCTTCAAGAGTGGAATAAAAGCTTTGAGGCTCAAGTTGATGCTTCTCTTTGGAATATTCTTCAAGCTCTCTTTTTAGAAAGATGAAAGGATTGGCTTGTAAGCTTTTTCAGGGAATCACACTTTAAATACTCTTGAAGTGGAGTTCTTGAGAGAATCTTGACTTTTTGGCTTTCAATGGACTTCAATACCTCAAGAATGAAGTTGGTGAAGCTTAAATACAAAAAAAAAAATATCAAAAAAATAGTTTGTGACCGTTTGAGCATCGAATCTAGCCATTGGGAGCTTGAAAAGATGTTTATGCAAGTCAGAAAAATAGATCCGTTAGGGCTGTCAGAACCCGAGTGTCGACACTTGGTTTGTCAGGTGTCGACACTTGGCTATCAAGTGTCAACACTTGAACTTTTAAGTGTCGACACTTGATTCACAGGTATCGATACTTGACACAAAAACACTCCAATGGCCATGTTCTAGATTTTCAGAAATTCTTAGGCCTTGAGTCGACACTTGGAAACTTAACTATCGACACTTGAGTTTCAGGTGTCGACACTTGAATTCTGGGTGTCAACACTTTGCGTGCCAAGGAGTTTTTCTGCATGCCAAGAGCTGAAGTGTCGACACTTGACTTCCCAAGTGTCGACACTTGGTTCTGAAAAATTCACAATTAAGTGCAAATTAACCCAAAAACACAAGTGTTGAATATAAAACTTAAAACCAATGTAAATAACAAATAAATAAACTCTTTTAAGCCCTTTTTGTACTGAGAAGACTTATCAAATCGCAAAAAATACTTCATGCCATAGCGTGCCACGATACTTTAATTTTGAGATTTTGAGATGTTTGTTTCCTGAAAACTCACAACTAGAAATAAACATTAGTACACAATATGTACTCAACGTTTTGTTATTCATCAAAATCACTAGATGGAGCCAACAAAATATTTTCACCGGCACATGCAATTTCTTGTTGATTTCTATACATGTGACCCACAAACTACTTTATCGTTAGCTGCATGCAATTTGTCAGTGTTTAATCTTTCTATGAAACAATTATTTATATCGGGTAGGGTTCACTGATTTCACCAATTGCAGTATAGGGACTGGAATGTGACACATTTCAAGACTTTGCTGCTTTGCCCGACATGTAACATTAGAACAAGAGACAGCTTTTTTTTTATTATTATTATTATTTTAAAAGAAAGGAGGATACCCATCCAAATTATAATTATTCAAGTCTAAATACTTGAAGATGCATTATATAATACTTAGAATAGCTAGTTGCCAAGTAGAGGGCGCAAGCGTGACATTGTAAAATGGAAACAAAATCCAAGGGGTTTTTTTTTTTTTTTTTTTTTGAAAAACAATTTTGAAATGTAGCATCATGGCATGCGTTTTAGAGGTGTTTCGAACTTAGATTAGGGGCTTATTGCACTACACATTCTTGAGATGTTCCCCCATTAGACACTTTCAGGGTGCAGCACTCTTTTAACCTATTCTCGTCTTGCCACATTCTAACCTCCATATTTCTATCACACGGTTCAATTTATTGCTTAGCCGGATCTTTTAGTCCAAATATCAAGATCCATGTGACATTAGAAGCTTTAATTGTATCTTACAAAACTAGTCCAAATCATGCAACTTAGACCGCCATGTAAACCCATTTGCTCTCATTAGCTCCATCATCACGTTCTAATTATCTAAGATGCCTATTTTCATCCTTAAAAGACCTAAGATAACAGGACTGTAACACATCGGACTATCACCAAACAAGCTTTAAATTAAATCACTTCTTCTCAAGATTCTTAAATCGTATATGGACAGTAATATACTGGGTTGTGGCTCTTCCAGCAATTCATTGAATCAAAAACTCAGGTAGTAGAAAGTTTGTCCTGAAAGATTGAATGCCTGGATTCATTATGGGTATGAATCCATAGACCATAGTTGATTAGAATCTTGCCCTGGTCTTCATTGCACCTGGCAATCCAAATGAATCTTCTTTTTTTAACTGGAGAAAAAAAATAAACGTTTTAACACAACGGATGGGCCATTTGGACCATATTTTACTATGATAACAGGGCAGTAATAAAATGTTCGATGGAAAGTCTCCACGTTGTCATTTTTTTTTAAAATTTCCACCGTTTGAGGGGTTGTTCTTATGATAATCTGATTTTTATAATCCTTGATAGACCCACCCGCGTTTCTACGTCTTCCAGTAACAATCCTCTGATTATTATATTCATCTGTCGCAATTTATTCCCCTTTTTTAATGAGCTCATGAATTATATCAACTGCTTTCAATCTACTCAAACTTCCCTTGGATCTAGTCGCTATTCACATTGAAAAGTACCTCCTTAACAGTATTGCTTTTAATATTTAGTAGGTTTTTACTGATGTAAGTATCCTATAAACGAATACCAGGGTAAGCTCATGAACAGAGCATCACCATGGTTAAATATACACAGGCGTGCATGCAGACAAAATGGACCGTGGCCCGGTCGATGCCCAAATTTGAAAACCTAGGTTGGGTGAGTTTCGGGCCTCCCCTTCTACTCTAAAAGTATAATATTTACAAAGAAAAAATATGAATAACTAAAACCTCGAGGTTTCAATAATAAAATCTTTGGGAGAGTTGGAGCCTATATTTTACTCTTGGCAGTAGGAATAGAGGATTATATCCTATAGTTTGACAGGGAATTTCTAGATTTGCAAGGCCAGCTATAACAGAAGAAGGGGTACAAAACCCCTATAATACAGCAGCTCTATTGTTTAGATACGAGGTGGTTTGCTGAATTTTTGGGAGGTCCTGATGTTGCTTTTACTATCATATATTTTGAGAAAAGTTTATGATACCGAAATCATGTATTTTCTTAGAAGGAAAGCTTAAAAATCAAAAAAAAAAAAAAAAAAATTGAGTCTTCATTCAAGATGCCTTTTTCTTGGTTTAGGTTTTGATGATAACTGGATAGGAAGGAAGCTAGGAAAAGGATGATAATTTGGGATGGGATAAAACCATGGTCATCAGTGTCCAGCACCAAACAACTTAAGCAACTCGAGTACTTGGCGCCGTCAGCTTGGTTTAAGGTTAAATCGGATATCTCGTATCTAACTTGGATAACATCTACACTTTGATTCTTTGTTTTTGTTACCGGCACTGGAGTTGAAGTTGTTTTGCATTTGCTTTTGATGGATAAACCGAGCATGATCCAAAGTTAAATCAGGCCAGAAAACTCAGCACGCGCAGCCCCAGCATGCCCTTCGGGGCACCGGCACTGGCAAGACGATGATAAAAGGAATTTGATAGGCTTGTCAAAAATCTAGCCAGAAAACCAAATCCAGGTTTGATCTGCTTTCGTTCCAATAAGTTCATGTCAGGCTGAAGGTTAATTGTACCACCCACCAAGTTTTCCAAGAATTGGGTCACGAAGAAGCCAGGCATGGACCATAAGAAATATATATATAGTGATTCAAACATGAAGGCATCTGAAACCACCAGTTCAGCATAAACTCATCAGCAACCATACTAAAGTTACACGTTTCATTCAAGCGACCATGATTTGGTAAATGCAGTGTCCCCTCTCTTAAGCCAGGGGGAGGTGGACTCCCGGGAAGTGAAAACTAATCGTGTGTAAGGATTAAGGGGATGGAAATGCAAGACCCACACCATACCACTTTGCAGCCAACAGCTCCTGCTCCTTGAATTCAAGAAGGCCAAGATAGGTAGCTACATAATTAGTCATTTTCAGGCCATTGGGTTTGAGTTGAGTTTTGTATACCCCAAGTCCAATTCATAACTCAAAACAGGATAGATTTTTTTCAATCCTAGCCTAAGCAATGACTCCAGTTTGGTTAGGACTGAAACAGTTCTGAATCAACAGCAAATTAATCCAATCAACTTAAAGCCCTATCTGTCACTGCTACCTAGTGGACACTGATGGCAGGCACTTAAGCTGAAGCCGGAAACTCCAAATTAACGTCAAGAATCCCTCCCTCCTCTCGATATGGCAGTTCTGAGAGAGACCAAAAGTCCAGCCTGCTGCTTCAGCCCTAATGAAGGGCAATTGATAATTTCTGGTGGACTAGGAGACCTGATACACATATCAGTAAACAGTTGGAAGGGAGGTTTAAACTCAACACTACATACCACTAGGATTATTCACCTCACTATTTAGATAGGTGCAAACATAACAGTGACTGAAACCTTGACCCTGCCCAAGGGAAAGCTGATTTGCATGATATGTGAATAACATTGAAAGCTCTGAATGACTTTTTCTAAATTACATTCCTGTTCGAAACACAACAGAAACCAAAATGCACAGGAACAATAAAAGGACAAAAAGAGTTCCAATTCTCTTCTCATCACTGGTGCTAGTTTAATGGTTCACAACCACAAACTGGTTCCTGATATTTATTCATACGATAACACGATATATATTACATGACTTACTGGAAGACCTCTACCCAAGTGGCTCTTGTTGTGGAGTTGTTGGTGACTCAGGTGCTATGGTAAAATGCAGCCCTCTCCGTTGCCCAGACTGAAGTATGAATGCCACTTCAGTTGCTGCTAAGGCAGCAGCTTCCTGATCGAATAAAATAACAAATCAGATGCAAATTCCAAGAGAAAAAGAGAAAAAGCATATTGAATAAAAAATACCATCCCGCATTAATATGGATATTAAGAAATATGGAGGCATATACACATGAAGAACTTCGGCAGAAAGTTGGTGCTTTTAAGACTTTAGCACTGTCACAATATATCAAGCACGCAAGTGTGAATTATGGATGCAGAGAAAGAATTTTGCCAGAAAGTGTAGTGCTTTTAAGAGACCTTAGCACTGTTACAGCATATCACGTGCATGTACACACGCACACACAGATTCATCTTAGTGCAAATTAAATGATGCACCATGCAAATTAAAAATCCAAACTCAGTAACAATTTGAAGCATTTATAGTACTTAAAAACAAAAATCAAAATGTTTTGGGATGTCACATGCATCAAATGGCACATAAACGAACAGTTCAAACATCAAGATGCAAATCTTTGAGTTGATCTGAAGTCTAAAAGTATTCAAACTCGCTGAATTTTGGTCCGTACATAGTTTATGATGTGTGCATAACGATCAACAAATTGAACTCTCAAGTTACCTCGGAAAGGATTCATCTTACATTTTTGCCCCCCAATGTTCCTCCTTTATTTCAGTTCTTTCCTTGTTTGTTATATTTTTGTTGAATGATTGAGTTAAAACTCTCTGTCCGATGAAAATGAACTATCAAGAGGCATGAGGAAAGTAGTGTCCTTGTAGGAACTGTAGAGAAAACTAAGGGAAACATGCCCAAAGAGTAGACTTAGTAAACACTGATGAAGAAGAGCTCACAAAGCACATCTAGAACTGTGAGATATACATTTACCATATGGTTATGTTGTATATGGAGAAACCATCTGTATCTCATGTTATTGGTACTTCGTATTCCTTGATTTGCATATAGATTTCATGTACCAAGTAAAATTGTGCACGGGATAAATTCAGTCTGATTCCACATGAAAATTTACAAGTTATCTTGGAAAGGTTATTATAAAAGAATATCAGGATACACAAGACATGAGAAATTTAAAACCATATCAATATATTCATGAATTTAGGCTGTTGTTCTTTATTTGTGAGCTTGGCATCAATAACACAGACCTATATGCACAGAAAATGGAATTTGGGAACACAAATTGGGTAGTTATCACATCTCTATACTAAAGAAACAACCTTATGGTCTATCTGCATATTTAGGTTGCCCAAAAGCAGGTGCATTTTGGTTATCAGAAACATCAACAATGGTAAGGCCTTTTTTTGCATTTCAGGAGCCCACAACTGCAGCAGAATAAGTTCATCTGATGGGAATAAAAAACTACTTTTTAATCAAAAGAACGCAATTCTTTTCATTCATGACTAGAAAATGTTATTCCCCCTGCAAATTGGCGGTTAGGAAAGGTAGATCATCTACGGGGAAAGAAATATCTCATATATCCAACAGGATGTAGTCATGATAAAAATGCATATTTTCTTCTTTCAGATTGACAATTTGAGTCACAAATTGTCAAAGTACAGATCCTGCAGAAAAAGTAGCAAGAGAAAGAAATAAAGCAAAAAGGAACTCCTGGTGATCAAAAGGTGAAAGATATCATTCCTTACAAGTTTAGGCATTATAGATAAAGTAGAAAAAAGAATTTCATGTATGAATACCATTATTCAATATGCTAATGAATAATTATTGTTCAAAGTAACCAAAAGAAGGCCTGTATAATGATTTTCAAATCACTCAACTCATAAAGAATAACATTAATTGAGAATGATAAACTTTCACTTTGATATTACAAGCATTATGATACCAATGTGATATTGTAGAATTCATGGAAGACATTGCATTTGTCTGTTCACAGGTGTTATCAGGATGAAGCAAATAAAGCTAAACCAAATACTAACATCAAGGTTTCTCAGTCTAGTAGAATAATATCAAACAGGGAAAGACTGATCATCTAATATCTAAGTTTTAGTAAAAAAGATGGAAATTAATACAGACTAGTTATCTATTGTACTCCCACACTACTGGCAACCAGGAAAAAGCTTTGGTCTCGCTAACTCTTGGTCAGAGTAAAGATACAGCAGCAGCAGTGCCCAGGTACATCTTCCTGTTTTTAAGTCTATTAAATGACCAAGTTAATAAAGACATGTACAGAATTCATAAAGTAAAAATGTAATGTAATAAAGCCACATACTAAATTACAAAAACAGGTTGATCTGACAGCATATATAAATAACTTTACTTCCTAAAATAAGAACCCCATTGGGAAAAAAAAGAAAAAAAATAGAAAAAAGTTTAGAACCTCTATGAACAGCAAGTTATTTATACTTCTCCAATGGCAGCAAAAGAGGTAAATATTTAGTTTCCTAATTTCTATTATACAATTGGTGTGCTACCTGTCTCTGCCTTCGACGCTGCAGAATACTTATGGCCCATGCCATAATATAGCATGGCAACAGAAAGCCAGCAGCACGCAGCACAAAAAGCTGTTACCCATCAAAAAAAAAAAAAAAATGTTAGACACAGGCTGAAGGCTAAACCATTAACAAAAATTATGGAAGAGAACATTTAATGGTCTCACTTACAGAAAATATGGTGGAAGCATCATCCTCTCCATCACCATTGGTGAAGGTGAGTGCATGCCTCAACAGCAGAAGAGCCATTAACTGAGGGAGAAAAAAACAGCAAAGATTAGAATCCTGAAACTTCGGTCTTTAAATCAAAAGGTCTGATCCAAATTTAGAAAAAAGCATTACTAGCAACTACCCACAAAGTACAGTTCAAACAAGTTGCCTTATATAATCAAGTGAATGCCTGAAGAAACATACTAAAACTCACTGCTAAAGAAAGCCCATCTTCTTACTTATCCCTCCAAAAGTAAAAAATGCATATATTCCTGAACACTCTGAAACCTACAAATTTTGCCCCTCAAAATCTAAAATTCATGCATACACCTCTACGATCACATCACATCCATTGAACAAAAAGTAACATCACCAAATTATGTTACTCTACCATTTATTTCAGAAACTTTTGCATAGACTGTTCAAAGACCGCTTAATGCCATTTGTCAAAAAATGAAAATTACAAGGATAACGTGGGCATGGAATTTTGAACATGCAAGTCAGGCAGGCAAAATAGTTTAGGGACAACTTGAGTGATCATTTAACCAGCCAAGGAAAGTTAAGGCAACATGACAGGAAGGGTATATATGCAAAATTCAGTCTTTTGGAGGGGCATAATATGCACTTTTTTTTTTTTTTGGAAGCAAAAAATGCACAAACAATTGATTTTTGGGTATATAGATGCAGAAGTCCCAATAATCTATCAGAAATTTTAAGTCCACAAAAGAAAATTAAATAATAATTTGTTTCGTGCAGTGTTCCACTGCCTTCCAATTGAAACTGTCCTTTCATTGTTCATCTTCTAATATTACAGCAAAAACTCCATTCTTTGTTTTTCTGATAGCACAAACTCCTTTGAACCCCAATCCTCAAAGGCTATAAAGCCCTCACAACTGCTCATCCCTGAGTACAATCCAGACCTTATAACAAAACAACAGTTTTGAATCTTGAAATATTCCATTAAGATTTCATCTTCACTCTTTTACAATATAACCTTGACTTTTTGTTTGCGGTTACTCATTCACCACTTCCAAAATAGTCCCAACTTTCATTTCAAAACGAAAAGGGAGACCTTTAATATCTGATTCTTTGTCAAAAAGGAAGCTAACAAAAACTTGAATATCCATCAAATAAGCAACCTAACAACCAAATCAAACCATATCAGGAATAGCAACTTCATATAATACTCATCCTTTTTCACTCCCCTACAATGGGGTTGGCAAATGAACAAGCTGTTGGCAAGCTAGCTCAAGTTTGCCAGGCTTGCTTGGTTAATAAACAAGCCAAAGCAGACCTAGGCTCCAGCACAGCTAGAATTAGCTCAAAATACTAATATATAAATAGTTATTATTATCTATACAAGCATAAGTTTAAAATATAATCAGGATTATCAATCTAAAATGTATAAACAAAAGCCTCAAATGATTTTATGTTCTAACTAAGTCTCTTAAACAAGCTATTCACAAATAGCTCATGCTCAACTCGAATATAAAACAAGCCAAGCTAGAGACCTAAATCAACTCGAGTTTGGCTTGTTTCCACCCTGAAGCACAATCTAATATACAAGACAATTATTTCAAGATGTGAAACACAATCTAATATACAAGACAATTATTTTTTCTTGACTTGAAACTTGAATAATTGATCTTATAATGCTTGTACTGTTTTTTCAGATATATATAGTATTTATTTCTACTAATTTATTGAACATTTTTTAACTGAGCGGATTGCTTTCTTCAAGCAATCACCTATTTGGCACCTAGAATCTCAGGCAATATAGGACCTCTATTGCCATAAAGATGCCTTTTTGACAACTTTGATTGTATGTTAATGGTTGCTTGAAATAACATATCAAGCGGTCTTAACTAGGAATTCTTGGCAACTGATAATCCATAAAACCATCCCAAATAATTGCTATAAAGACGGAAGGTTATGGTTATATACAAAACCATATATAGTAGACATGATCAAAAAATGATGTACAGGGTGGTTTGAGGTGTACCAAGCTGTATTGGGGGCAGAACCAGGTTCGAGGTGCACCAAGCTGTATTGTGGGCAGACTAGAATGGTTCTGCCCCTTAATTCAAGAAAATGGCAAGGAAAAGGGAGAGAGAGAAGAAGAGAGAAAAAAGGAAAGAGAGAGAGGATGGGTTGGGGGGGGAAAGGGGCTTTTCAAGCCCCCATCTCCTCTGGCACGCGAGAATAGTCTCTGGCCCTTTCTTTTTTTTTTCTTTTGAAGTGAAGTCGGCACTAGTTGCTGACTTGAATTTAAATTTTTTTTAAAAAAAAGCCTGCAGCCCCTGTTTCATCTCGGAACAAGAGCTCTGCCCTTGTTCTCATGTGCCAGAGGAGATGTAGGCCAAAACACCCCCTCTCTCTCCTCCCTCTCCCTCCCTTCCTCTCTCTTTTCCGCTCTCTCCTACTCCCCCTCACTTGCCAGCTTTACCACGTCAGTACAAGCCTGGAATAGAATGATACGGTACCGTACCATACCATGCCATATTGCCAAGCAACCGATACAGGTTCCGGTAACAACACAACAAACCTTACTTATAGTTTGTGTTAATTTTTTAGCTTCATCGAATAGAATATTAAGTTTGTTTCTATAAATGTTACATCTAAGAAATTATAGTTTATTTCTTTGGATTTTGTTCATATATGATGTTACTGAATAGCTTATTTGTGGGTATTTTCTTTTTCTAGAGTTGGTAAGGGGGAGCCCCCATCACAGCCTATAATACAAAGGGCCCATGGAATTAACAATAATCAATTATATAAGATCCATGGAGATCGGAATATAGCTAGCTAGCCTTTTAGAAAGATATGTGAGGAATGAAAGTCCTGGGGGGAGTGAGCAATGTTCTAAAGGTCTGTCAAGTAAGGATGCTTAAGCAATGATGTTCTCTGAATCCAAGCTATGAATTGTTGTGGAGTCCCTGTCCAACCAAATTTATGTATCACGAAGTGATGAAATTGCAATAGATATATAGATATCCCCCTCCATGCAATTGTCAATTCCACTATGGGTATAGAACAGGTACATAGAGGTATAGCACTTGCTAGCGGAAGTCGCTTGCAATGATCTAAAAATGTAAGTCCTGCACTAGAAGTTAAGGGGTGGACCAATTCATCTAAGTTTGATACAATCCGATTCAACGGGGTGGGGTGGGGGGTGTCCCCAAAAATGATAAACCTTGGGACAATGGAAGAGCCAAGAATCAATGTATTAGTTCTGTCATGGCAATGGCATATGGGAGAAGTGAGGCCACAATGGTGCAAAAGCTCAAAGGTAAGTAGCCATTCCCATGCCAATTTCCAAAGCAAGCAAATAGCATACTGACAGGCCTTAAGATGCCATATCCATGATATCCCCATCCAGCCTTGGAGTTAGAATATTCTTGTAGATCTCTTGCACACTAACCAAGCTTTATTTTTGGATTGGCTCCTGATTCATACCTAATCGAACCATGTCCAATCTTCCCTACTAATAACTTCAGACCTCTTTTAAACATAAATTCCCATCTGAAATCTCTCTAGCACACAACACACCAGAGACTAGAGCGCATATCTCTCCCTCTTTCCATATTTATCTTTCTACAATCCTGCTCACCAACCATCGCTTCCTCACCTTGTTCTGCGAGGTTTGAAAATGGATACAACAATATATGATCCAATCCATTTCTTTATCCACATACATGGATATAAATTTTTAGCATCTGACTAACATCTATATCATCAATAAAAAAGTTCGTATTCACAAGATTTAACTTTATTTATCTTTTACTTACTACATGGCATTCTTGAACTAATCAGCCAACTCTTTGACCTAAATTTTGTAGCTCAAAAGGATTAATACATCTAATGGAAGTGTAGCATGATTAAGTGGATCCACCAAAACAAATAAATGTTTGTCGAATCAATTGCTTTTTTTTTTTTTACAAAATAATCAAGGGAAGTCGACATGCTTGTCTTGGATTACTAAAATATAAAGTGAAATAGTATTCTACCATGGTTATCGTATTCTATTTTATATCAAAAAATTGTATTTGTATGGTTATGCTTTGAATCAATATCCAATTAGAACAAATATAGATACAAAATCTAGCATCCAATAAAAGATCCACATCTGTATTCTTATTCACCAAATAAAAGTGGCTATGTATAATCAAGGAAATAATAATACCCGATCCATTTTCAGTCTTATTCGTGCCTAATTATTTGTCTTTTACTCATCCTTAATTTCACCATAATCACCTGTTAAATACCTTATCCTAAATGTCTCCTTTGAATTACATTTTAATCACAACTAATTAATTAATAATTCATTCTCTAAATAATCCAAATCAATATTTTTTTTGCCAAATACAACCCCTCTCATGTACATATTCTGTTGTTTTATACAACACCCAACATCTCAATCTCCCCCTATATATTTTCATTTTTTTAGTATTTCAAACCAATTATGTTCTACTGATGTGATTTTTATATTTGTAATATGCATTATCTTTTTTTTTGTCCTATTCTTTTCAAATTTAGTTGTAGTTTTGATTTATAGGTTTGCACTCAACCATGACCAGTACAACACAAAATACTAGCCTAGCATTACCTTGCTTTCTTGATAAATTGAAGTCAACACCCATCTAAAACTCCCATATCTATTAGAATCTCTCTAGTGCCTCCATTTGTATGGACATTGAGTCTCATATGTTAGGGCCACCACAATTCCCATTTTTAAATATCCTTCCTCTATTAAACACGCATCGTACTATTCACTCTATAATAAATAATCATAGAAGAATATATAAACTAAAATAGGGTGTAAATATCAATTCTACTCTAAACATCCTATACTGATGGGATCAAAGTTTTAAATTTTGTAGGATGGAGCTGTCCTAGTTTTTCTATGGAATACGACACGCTGCTATCCCGCCCCGTCCTAACACTTGGGACAAGGGAAGTCCCAAGACATGCTGATCGGGATGCTAGACCGATGGTAGGACGCTCTTATCCCGACACATAGGATAGTACTCTATCTTAGTGTCCTGTGGGATATCCTGCTGAGACTTGAATGCCTGCATGAAATCATGCCAATCCATCAAATGCTTATTTGCCTGCACGGGCTTCGTGAAAGCAAGTGCCATAATCTACTTCAAGGATTCAAATCCTAAAAATCATACCAATCAATAATCGCCAGTACACCAAAATCCTCAATATGGGGGTAGTACGCCTCAATATGCCTCGGTAGAAATAAGCAAAAAAATATAAAAAGCATATTGAGTAATATGAGAAGGGACAACACACCTCCATGCAAAAGATACAACATGATAGTTATATAGTGTGATATAGGCCTAGTTCACCCAATACCAATACACCATCATACACAAGCTGGTATGAGGCTAGTAGGCATGAGATTTCAACCCTTAATCTACTTCAATAAAGGTTTTTAATTTCTACTATCTCAGTCATCTTGGTAGGAGCCCAATACTGGAGATGAATTAAGATATTGGTCTACCCCGGCCAAGTTTAGAAGCCAAAGATTTAAAAAAAGAATGACGATTCCATATTTTATTGCAATATTAGGCACGTCCAGAGCCCATGATGACAAGAAAGTTTCCAATATTATTAATAAAATGATTATCTTTCCTTAAAACTACTTCCTTTCTTTGTACTCCTCCCTTCCCCTTCATTTGAACCAATATGGAATGTCCACTCCACCAACCAGCCATCAAAGGCATGCATTCTTCCATCATCCCTCATCCTCCCCCTTAACTTTTGTTCAACCTTGAACCTTACCTCTCCACTTGATCATAAAGCCCTTGAACCTTAACTCTCCACTTGATCATAAAGCCTATCGCTCTTGAGTTCCAATCTAATACCACTTGATCATATGGATCCATTTGCCACTGCTTTTGTTATCATCGCCCATGGCATACACCACATGATATATTTCACTTCCTCAAGGGCATTACAAACAATGATTCAGATCTCATGGATGGGGCTGTCTTTTTTTCCTATGGAACAGGATGCTTGCTGCTCAACACTTGGGACAAGGGATGTCCCAGGATGCTGAGAAGATGGCATGAAGGTCATGTCCTGCCACTTAGGTCAATGCCTCATCTCAACATCCCATGGGGTGTCCCATCAGGAGTTGAATCCCTGATTATAGACAATGGCTGCTGGATCAACAAATCTCATTACCAAATCAACAAATCTATTTGTTGGATCACCAAATGTCCACCATTTATAGTTCTTATTGATAGATTCGCATCTTCCCGTCGCTCCATTCTCATAGCTTTACATCCAGCTCCAACCATCTTTGGAAATTAATTAACTACTCTAACAACAACTTTTATATACTGGCTGATATTTTCAGCTCATATGACCGAAATTATAATGGCTGACACTTTATAATATTGTATTTATAAGTGATGCAATATAAACTGATATCTTGGCTAAGATATTGGCCAATCTGAAATTGGGCTTCATGTAATTTAGTGGAAAGTGGTGAAGAAATAAAAACAAGGACATGACAATTTTCAATTTCAAAATTGTCCTCGAACTTATTTTAAAAGAAAAAAACTATCTTGCCTAAATTAATTGTGTTGCCATTTTACTTGGTGAACAAGACTGAAAAAGACAAACATGAGAATCTTTCCAATATGTTAGCATTGCCATGCCCATAAATTACATGAGAAAATGCACCTTCCAGATAGCATCTATCCACATATACAGAAAATTGTTCTGATAAAAGTTTAATTTAAAAATAAAAAATTATAAAAATCAAAATTAATTGTATGGCAGACTTCTTATAAAAAAATAAACAAATAAAGAATATCACTTGGATATAAACTATCTTAAAAACTATCTTCCATGTAAATCATATTTTTAGACCAAAACAAAAGCATCAATTGTATTTCTAGGGCATCACAAGGCTCACAATCAGAGCAGCAGAACGGCAAAATGCAGCACCACTGGCATTTGTAGCAGCATATTCATCATACTCAGCATCAAGGAAATGGCGTTGTGCTGCTGCCATTGCAAGGAGACGAGGATCACGCAGATCCAAGGGAGTGCCTGTAATAGTCCAACCTCCACTACAAATCAAGTAAAAAGATCATCAAAGTGCACTAAAAAATGCAAAAGAAAATACATTATGAAGGACATTAGATGCAGTGCTAATTCAGTGTCCAAAGGCAAGAAATAAATATGCATTATTTCTGCTTTTTATCATTTATATGATTGTGCAAGAAATATATGTATGACTTGCCTGATATCAATGGTGGTCTCATCAGGGTTAGCTTGAGGAGGTGCAGTATAACCAGGCTTGTATTGCTTCAAATCATGTAAAATGATATACAATAAAACATTCAGTTTGAAAACAAAATGTAACCTAACTTATTCAGCAGATAGAAAAGCTAACATGATAGATGCATCATTAAAGTGTATAAGTATCATGACACCAAAAGCAATAAAACATTAATAATTCCATAAGATCTTGGGATTCACTACACTGAATTGTGTGATCAACTTCCTTACGGGTTTACACTAGATGGAGATCCTAAGGTGACATTGAAACAAATAAAAGATCTAATCCCAAGTATTAAAGGACACAGAGTCTGTATTCTAACAGAAGAAGCAAAATCCAAGTATTTACTACGTAATTATATAAAGCATTGCAACTCACCTCATGGCAAATCTCACAAGTTATATCTCCTTTCTCATTGCACCAACGCTGCACACATGCTCTATGAGCATACTATGTATGGCACAAAAAACAAAGTAAGATCCAATAAGTAGAATATTTGTATTTAAACAGAATGCAAATAAATATCATGATAAGAAGAAAGAAACTAGAAGCTATTTCCAAAAAAAAATGATTATCTTTAGGACAAAATGAACTGATATTTTGCACATATAAACTGGCATATACTATCAGCCAGATTCTAACAGATATCAGATTATAGTTAATGGCAGATTGCCTGGGGAATTAAGGCAACATCCTTAGATAAATCTACTACTCACAGTGATTATTTCCCATTAAGCACTTACTTGAGTTCAAAAGTAAACTTCCCTGACGATAAGAAACAAAGAGTTTTCCTGACAGATATTAGCGGGTAGTCTAGCACGATGCTCTACATAATATGTCAAATGTGTAATTACGTAGCTATAGCTGGGCCATAAAAATGAAGAAAGAAAACAGCTCTGTGCAGTGGAAAGTGTGCATATGGTATTTGTTACCCACTGCAAGAATGGAAGCAAGGACAACTTGAAAACTTGTTTGAGAACTAAGAAGCATAAAATGGGATCTAGCACAAAGGAACATTAAATCCTAATGCAAACATTACAATGGCTGCTAAACAACCCCACCTGTCCTACATAGGAGAAAAAAAAAATATCCTAGCTCTCAAAATCTTAGAGGAAGTAGGTGTATAGAAATCCAACCATTGCTCATTTCTTAGTGATAAAATCACATCCTTGATATTAGAAAAAGAGTTATTTGAATCTAAACCATTCTCGATGATTCAACCTAGAGAATGATCAGTTTTCAAAAGCAGAAAATCCACAAAACAGAAATAACCAAGATGACACTAAACTACAGTTATGCAACAAAACTGAGAACACAAATTCTAACATCATGTTGGATATACTTCACCATATCAAATTGGCCGATCAACCAATTAATGCACCAAGACCAAATGACCTTCAAAATAATACCACAATACTGCATTCCCGCATTATAATGACTGAGCTAGAAAATCCATGCACCAAGATCAAATCACTTTCAAAATAATACCACAATACTGCATTCCCGCATTATAATGACTGAGCTAGAAAATCCAAGGAATTGAACAATTATGAGGGAAGTTACGACTAGACAGTTTATGAACTTTACTAACAGCAGCCAACATACCGTTAAAGTCAAAGAGAGAGAAAACAGAGATTTTTTCTCTTTTTTTTAGAAAAAAAAAAAAGAAAGAAAGAAGAAGAAGAAGAAGAAACCTTCAGACTTCCACTGCATGCACATGGAATCTCCAGGTTTTTAACGTGGTCCTCCTCCTGGCAAATGCGACACTCCACCATCTGAATAAGTGGCTCCTCTTCCTCAGAACCAGAGTACTCCTTTTTCCCCTCATCGCCAACAGACGCTACCACTGAAGAGGAAGGAACAGATGGAAGTGAACCATGCACAGCTTTTCCAGAAGACTTTGAAGCCTTCATTGCTTGTGGAGATTCAACAGTCTCAGGCTTCACAAGCTGGTCAAGATCCAACACCAGATGGTCTCCCATTGCCACTTCTCTCACCAGAATATCTATAACAAATAACAGTAAAGATCACTCCTTTTCTATGTTTTAACACTAGAATCACTCCTTTTCACATTCCTGCATGAATAACAAAGGCCAATATCTCCACAAAGACAAAGAATTCCCTTATAGAACTACAGAAATCCACAGATGGAGAACAAGGCCGCCTCAAAAAAGGCCAATTTTCGCCGAGAGAAACCCTAAAGCGCGAGCATTTCAAGAAATAAACCTAGCAACCTGATTCAACACAAGAAAATCCTCAACGAAAACATCATAAGGAATAAAACCAAAATCACCTTCACGAACGAAGAATCGAAGAACCAACAACCAGAAACCCTACAAAGATCTAAATGCACGAAGAAAACCGTAGGAATAGCCGATCGCAAATAAAAACTACACCAAATCAAAGGATTTCTCGAGCACAATCCATCGCCACAAACGATTCCATTCTCACATAAAAGAATTCAGAACCAAACGGAGAATCAAACGAGAGGAGAAACGGAAATCGACATACCTCGGAAGCTCTCGATGAGAGAGAGCCTCCTCGCCAGGCTCGCTCCGAAACAAAGAGAAAAAGAACGGAAGACTTCCGTTTATATATCCCAGGTAACGTCGTCAGTAGCTGGGTCCCCCGGGGCCTCCAGTGCCGTAACGTACGCTTGACGGTGAGAGGGCTCTAACAGGAGACAATTTAACGGATGTCAGACATCGTCGACGTGTTCACGTTCGAACTCCCACGCGTGGCTTGGTCACAATTCCACGGCTGGAAAAGCTCGATGCATAAAAGCCAAAGTTTGAAGTTGGGAAATAAAAAAAAACCATATTTACTAAGTTACCCTTAGAATTTTTATTTTCTCTCGTTGGCCACCGACCGTTGAGAAGAGGTTTTCTGAGAGCTTTGTTATCGTTATTGATTTAAAGTTTCGAGGGTATTTTGGTAACTTAACAAAAGGTCGTGCTCGATAACGCGGGAAAGCTGCCCTTCGAGTTCATAGCTTGACAGGTGTGCATTACATTTCGACCTCCACTATTTTTTTTCTACTAGTTCGTGGCAGTTGCAAAATTTTGAAACTTATAAAGCTAAGACTCCTTCAGTTAATTAAAATATTTTTTTATCTTTATTTAAAATAAGAAAATATATTGAACAAACCATTTGGGAATGTTGCCATTAGTACGCATGCTATCCTTCGGAGTAGCGGTGAACTAAAAGATGGAGCAGTAATTGATAAGTGTTTATATCTTTCCATCTCTTCATTATATTTTTCTACTAATTTTTAATACTTGCTAAAATTTTAAAACAAAGACGGTTATGATTCCTTTTATTTTATTTTAAAAAATAATTTTAAATTAAAAAACATCAAATGGTCATCAATTTTTTACAGATGAATGTATGTTATTTTGAAAATTAGAGTGGTATTTAACTCAAAGGTAGGGCAATAATTGACATGCGTATACCTTTTCATATTTTTACCAGTTGCTGACATATGAGAAAGTTTTAAAGTATGAGAAGCTGCAGTCCCTTTATTTATTTGATTGAAATTAATTTTATTTGCTTTTAAATCAGTCATCAATTTTTTATAGATAAATGCATTCTATCCTAAGAATTGGAGTGGAGCCAACTAAGGGATGCCGCTAAACCTCTTAAGTTTGTGCTGTTGCAAAGATAGAGATGTTTCTTCCATTCCATTGCCATCTATGACCTAATCCAATTCCACCCTATACAAATTTGTATCCCAATAGTCGAACATCCTTCTTAAATTCTCAAATTTTGATTTATATAATAGGTTATGCAACAGCATGGATTATTTCCATCAGTATGTACGTTTGAATGGACAATTGGGATAAAATTTGAAAAGAGCACTGAAAGTTTTTCTTCCTTGATATTTGACCCGAACAATTTATTTTAGATAAGCATGCCCACTATTTTGAGCACCTGAGCATACAAAAAATATAAACATGGAGAAGAAAAGACATTAGAGGTTCGATCTAAGCAGGAACCTCTCTCATCCAATCCATGTGGCAGAGGGAACTCAGCTATGTCACAGAAAAAGAGCAATACACATTAGGTCCAAAAGATTGCCATCACGATAGCATTGCAATGGCACAGTGAAAAATGTTGTCCAAAAGATTGCCAGCATGATAACATCATAGCATGAAAGCATCCTTCGTGGCTTAGAACATTGGATATATCAGATGGGAGACGCATGCTGGCCTTCCATCTGAAGTCCTGAACATTTTGTTTGCTAACTCTATTGGATGTATCCATTGATTCAAGAATTGTGTGATCCATCCAAACGACAAAAATAAAAAAAATTTGTCCCATCACATAATCTGATTGTCAAATTACATTTCCAATTCACAAGAAACCATCCATCTCATCTCTCACAAGACAATCTGTCTCGCGAACCAAGGAATACAAGACAAGGCAACTGCAATATTTTTCTATGGACACACGGGACACCTACAATCTCAATGGCCCCCAACAATAGCTTCTCAATTCTATAAATAAGTTCAGGAATGCCAATAGGATGAATTGACATAATACTGCAGATGTAAGCCCTCTTCCACGGCCCGTGATTGATGACCTTTCCATAAGCAGAGATCAGCAGCTGACGTAAGTCATAATGTAACCATCTTTCTCCGAGTCTTATGGTCCTCGATTGGGGTTCCTCCATTTTGACACCAATCATGCTCCAAATGTCAGCAAAAGCGTTACGGCTAGCATCAGTTGACTCGAGTTACTATGTAACGACCTTTCTCCAAGTCATATATGGTCTTCAAGCGGGGTCTCCTCCATTTTGACACCAGCCAAACTGCAAAAATCAGCAGTGTGGAGGCCCCAAACAGCAGTACCAACGAGTCAGGTTGGACCACAGATGTGATCCAACCTGAGTGGTACGACCCAGTTGCCATTGTCTGCATGATGAAGGCTCCCAATGCCCATTCTACTTGGATGTTTCCGACCTGATTTGCAAACTCAATCCTGCTCAAGAAGGATCTCAGATATATCAAGAGGTCAAGAAATTGCTGAACTGAACTATCACATAAACTATATGTAACCAGCAGAAAAGATGTCCAATGCTGGAATGGTGAGTCTAAAATCAGCCTTCTTAGTGTAAAGATCCTGATTCAGATACATAAGAAAATATATTTGCTGCCCTACGGTCCTGGTTTCCTCCAAGCCACAAGGCTCTAAGCCTTCTTTGTAATGTTTCTGCCACTACTTTTTGGTTCTATGAGTAGATTTCATTCCCAAACATAGATAACCATGATTTTAACAGGGAACACATTTTGATGCTAAAAGAGTTTCTTTCACCATGAACTGTAAGTTTCTAATTGACCAATAACCCAGCAACATTGGTCTATGCATATGTTAGTTTCATCTGGCAGTTAATAACTGACCATGGCAGTTTGTTCAAATTATAGTGTTTAATCCCCTCCATGGTCACAGGACCAGTGGAAAGGTCACAAGAAGGTGTGCTTTCAAGTAACTTCTAAGGAAAATGTTTTAGACAGTTCTAGATTTATATTAAATGGATCTAGTGCATGCATTGGCATAGGATACCACATTGGAAATTGTGTAAAATCAACATAGTTGGCATACCTCCTATCATCCAGATTGATACCAAGACTGTCATGTAGTAGGGCCACTATGTATGCTGAAGAGAAACAATACCGTGACAAATCTTCCTCACCCAGAGTATGATACTTCTCCTTAAGCTTTGACCAATCTTCTCCACAGAATTGTTCCCCAGCCAACATCAAATCAGAGAGAGACGAAGTTGGACTCAGCCCAAAGAACTTACAAAGACAGAAAAGTAAAGCTATTAGAAGTGCATACGCAAAAAATTTATTTGCAGGAAAGATGAATTTTTATAGCCATAACCGTGCAATTTAAATACCCTGCAGGGTGAAATTTTTTGTGCCGTATGTTTGGCATTACAAATGTGAAAGGACAAAAGAGTTATTAAAACCTTTGTGGTAAAAAAGAAATTCTCAGTTGCTAAGAAGCTCCCTTGTAGCTTAGGTAGGAAAGTTGAGCCCATGTGGCACTTCTGATACAAGCAATTTTCTGCACACCAAAAACAAAAGTAAGGAGTTCAATTTGAGAAAATAATGAGACGGGGAAAAATAAGGAAATAGCAGCATCTTCATAAAATAATTCGGATCAAAGATATAAACCACTTTGGATATGAACCACTTGGACAGTGAAAGAATGACCTCAGAGATAGCAAGTCATAGTAGTCATGTCAAAAGAAAAAATAGAATATACAGTAGCTCACTTCAGATATATGTCAACTGAAATAAGATGCTAGATTGGTTATGATGACAGAAAAGTGATCTGCAGCAATCATCTCAACTATGATAACAATTTTTGACTGGCTCCTGACAATGAAGAACTTTGCAAGAACGTCAAGCAAATCCTGGAAATTACAAGATATGCGAGAGTGGCATGCAGCATGCTTTGCATGTGATAAAATTTGGTTGTTGCAAATTACAACTTCACTTCCACCCAACTGATCAGGATAACAAACTCAAAACATCAAACCCAGGAGAGTTTTTATCACTCTCATAGCAAAAACTAAGAAAGCTGATATAGTATAAAATTCATATGCACTCTCAGCATCTAGAACAACATAACAATAATTAATTTATATATATATATGATATGTGTATATATATATATATATACACATATCATATTTAACATCAAAAATTCATATGCCAACATAGCTTTGAGAAACATAGCTTCATGGGAGTTTAGGAAGGCATGTCAGTTAAAGCCAAATAGTAAGCGGTAGTTGAGAGCATCCATGCTACCTTTTTCTTTCTGTAGCAGCACTGATGCAGCAGACCGACATGCTGAAAAGTTACCACCTGCCTGAGCAATGGGTTCACGTTCCAGCTCTAAATTGGGAACATCAGCTGGTTCCCCAACATATGAATATCCCTTAGGAGAACAAGGATCCATAAGTATTCCCTCTTGCACAGATTCTGCAGCTGAATTGGGAGAAAACATTCCACACTTACAACAATTTCTAACATAAAGAATTTGCAATAATCATTAGGCATCTTGTCTCAACATTTCTATAGTCACAATTATTTCCATAATTTATTACAGAAGTTGCATGTTGTTTATCTGCAAATATATAGGAAAAGTTCCACTTGGAAAAGTAGGTCAGGTTGAATATGGGCTGAGCAGGAGTGTAGCAGGTAAAGATGGGGCTGTCCAAATTCAGGTTAGCCTTGCCCAAATTACACCACCATGTATGCACCAGGGTTAATGTTGTCATATTATAGAGTAGATGTGTCACGCTGTCTCTGATTTGCAGAGTACTTTTTATGCTACGAAGAATTTCTTCTATATGTTTAATAATATGCTAATGAATTTTATTTGTATTTTGTTCAAAAGTGATCCATTCACTTTTATATGATCCATTCCACCCATAGTGGAAATGTGGTTATCATTCCTAAAGGTGTACTTAATGGCAATCACACATGGCAAGAGGAAAGATGGTCCTGGAATATCTCTCTCATTATTTAATTTACAAAATGGAATGCATGCACAACCAACATGGAATAACACTAACTGAAGCAGCAACTTACATGCTTTTAGGCTTCTCGAGCTAAGCAATTTCCGAAGCGATTCATGTGCCACATGCTGCAAGATACAATGCATTAGTGGATGTCCTCAACACAAAAACTCACTAACCTAAAACGTAATTCAGATGATATACATGGTTGTTCTGCCAACTCAATGTCGATTTCAACTGAATTAATAATTTTCTTTTAAGAAAAAAAAAAAGAGAGATGATATGACAAAAAGCTTCCATGGATCTAATAAGGGTGAAGGCAAATGTAGATATAATATTGCGGACAGCTCAGAAGTGTTCAGTTAAAGGCATTGGACTGATTTTGCAGGTAAATCACCTGACCATAATGAAGAAAGCTGTTGCTGTAGAGGTTATAAGTGCTTTCCCCAAACTGAAGCACATGCAAGAACTCTGCAGGGAGTGGTTCATTTGAAACAAATGTCACCTAAAACAGCAAAAACGAGACTATAGTTATAGAGAGGTCAAGCACCAATCAAGAAGATTTCCAATCAACATTCACAATGTTCAAATCTAAAATAATGCAATATGAGGAAGATTCACAGGAAATTATGGGGAAAAAGCAGCTTTAGAACATTACTAAAATTAATACTGGAGATCTTCCCTGAGATCTCCCCACCCCCCCCACCCCCTCCTTTCCACACCACCTCAAAAACACCCATGAAGGAGAGAAATTCAATGCATTCATCGAGGCATTAGAAATTCAATGCATTCATCGAGGCATTAGAAATTCAATGCATTCATCGAACACCTATCAGCCATCACTCTGCACGTGAAGCAGAGAGAGACCCATGCAGGAGTGAGAGAGTGACCATCCCAGAAGTTCTGCTACCTAGACGCATGATACAGGCATAAGTTGTCCAGAAGAACTCATGTCAACCTCAGATATTCGCACAAGAAAAAGGGGAAAAATCATCATGCATCATTGATTTATGGATGCAAGTGTACGATAATGTATAAATGATGACATATAAGCTGCAGGGCTGGTTCCTCATGATCACATATTTTGTGGAGTGTCCAAAATATCCTGTGTCCAACATTTCAAGAAACCCACTATCGAGTAACCAAGTATACCACCTAAAATCGGATAAGGAATGCATGTGAGAAACGCCTCCATTATTTTTTTAAAAAAATTACTAAATCATATATAAGGCCTTCTCAAAGATCTTTATTAGATAGGGGTGAAAGGACCAAAAAGTTCTTATTGCCATCAAATCGTCCTCCACTAGAACTCTGGCGGCGCCCGAGGATCTCCCAATCTTCTCCGGTAGAAAGAGGTGTTGCTCCCAACATCTCTCGAGCAGAGACCTACAACTACAATCCCTTGACCAGTGGTGACCGGCGGGGGATCCTTTAATGCTTAAATCAGTGAAAAGGAGAGATAGGCTACAGCAACAGAAACTAAGAGCAATGGTGAAACTGTATGAGTGTGAGAGAAGGGTATCAGTGTGTTACCTCGTCAAGATCCCCTCTTACTAATTTATAGAGTTACATAGAGTAACAGAATGCCGTTAGAGATGTGGCCACCTCTGACATGAATAATAAATCCCTAGCAGATATTGGGATCATTTTTCTTAGAATATTTTCTATTGGCATCTTTCTATTAGGATGGCAGAATCTGTTGAGATCTTCTGCCCGACTTTGTCTGCCATGATCTATGGAGGGATAGCTATAATCGATTAACTTTTGCCACTTACTCGGACATCATGAACTCCGAGTATTAGGGCAACTTGTCTGTTACTGACAAGGAACTGATATTATATCCCGGCATGTCCAACTAAGTCTCCACTAGTAATTAGTTGGGCCCGAGTAAGTACTTAATGAACGCGCATAGAGGATGCCATGTCGGTCGGGTCCGGCCACTTGTAATCTCCCGGTACAGGGTGTTGCAGTTACTCAATGTAGTAGCATGCTTAGTCGTCTCCTCCATGGTCATCTTCTTCTCAATCGATAGACTGGTCGTTTCCAGATGGATATCATCGCCGTCTCCTTAATCGGTGGCGAAGTCGATGATCCATCTCCTCCTTAGTCGATGTCTGACTAGTTCTCGAGACCGAGTAAGTAGTTACCACAACAGTTCTCTAACAGACAAAACTCCTTTAACGTGCTAAATTTAGCATTGTCTTTCCTAATTTTATCATACCTCCATCTCAACAATCTCATCTTTGTGACTATGCATGCACCTGGGCCCTATGCTAGCATTTTAATCCATACAGCAATGCAAATATAACTCTCATATCATGAGGTTTTTCTTTTAAGTGTATATAGCATGCACTGGAAACATCACATTGAAGGAACCATGATAACATTGGTCCAAAAGGCAACTCAATTAATTTCATCCACCTAGTTACCCACCACCAACATATTCTATATGCCCCATCAATCTCCTCATTCTTTCTTAAAAATCAGCAAAGAAACTCATGGGAGTGTTCATGATTTCATGTTAACATCAGTGCATATCATAACCATTTACCTGGCTAAAACATACCTATTTCAACATATCCTACTAAATTAGGTAAGTTGCTTCATTCTATTGATTGTTCAATATGTAGCCACCAAAGATTTCTTCCAGAATTCCAGTGTAACATTAAATTCAATTTAATATCAACATGTAGTATCATCCTCTACTTCATCTCGAATCTTTATCTCACCAATTTAAAACCATCATTTTCGAAAGCATTCAACAATATTGTTTTGATGACTGCATTCATCATTAACTGTGTAAAGAATATGGCTTAAGACCAACCTTTGGTGTAGGGCCATTAAGACAAGAACTGAATTGAATTACCTCAATTACTTGTAAAAGCCATATTTACTCCTCATATGTCTTTGGTAATCCCAAAACACTTCTTTCGAGTACCTTTTCTTAATTAAAATCTGACAAGTTACAATGCATTGGTAATCTATCATAAGTTTTAGTTTTCTATGTATTAACAAATCATGTTCCAATGCTTTTGCCTTTACAGAAATTCCACTAATCACTCTTGAAAGAATTCCAACACTTTGAACTGTAAGATGTGAGAATGATGTGAGAACAAGTTAGCCGTTAGGACAGAAACGCACATATTAAATAAATGAGCAAGAATAAACATCTCAATGACAAGGTTTGAAATGCCAGTAACAAATTGGCTTGAATTGAAGAAGCCATAAAAGTGCCTAAGTTCGGACAGTTTCATCAGTTCTATCAGGTTTCAGCCAAAACCTGCCAGACTTGTAGTTTTTACTGGATTTGATCAATACAAGAACAAAGGTCTTATTATCATGATTTGTTTTTCAAATTTTTCTCAAGCCAACATGCTTTTGGATGATAATTTAATCCTCCAAAATACATTTTTGCAAAATTAACAAGAACTTGTGAGGTTTAACTAGAGTTCAGAGCACTGATGTGTTGAATTGCAAAAAGATTTTGGAATATGTTATAACACCATCATTTTAAGTTGATAAAAACCAAGCAAGATCTTGTAGACCATGCTTGCTTCACAAGCCTGCTTTTGTTTGTTTATTTTCAATTACCAATATTCGTATTTCTGGGTTTCTAAGAGGTGCCAGATTACTGAAACTAGGTGAAACACACCTAACAAAGTTCCAGATATTAAAATATACTCAAAGGAAATTTGGTGTCCTTGCTTTATTGTGTCTTATGGTTTATATTTTTAATGTTACCCAGTTCTTTCTAATATAGCTTATAGCCATGCTAAAGAGCATTATGCCCTTGCTCTACCAATATTTTATATAAAAGCAAAGAGAAATCTTTTATGTACTTATGTTTCACTACTTTTATATGGTGTTACATCTATCAACTATATTAGTCCTTCATAAGCCAACTCAAGATTTTTCTGGATAACAGAAGTTAAGGATGCCTGTAATTTTGTCATTTAAGAATTTATACGATGTTGTTATACTCTTAGAAAGTAAAATGTTAGATTGTAATTCATGTCAATCATGGCCTATGGAAATCTTAAGTTCTTTAGAGAACATCCACTAATTTACTTCATAAAGAAATTAACCATTAGGTTAAAGCCTTCATTAAGATTATTCATGCAAGAATGAAACAAAGCATGTCAAATATCTTCAATAACTCAGATAAAAGTTTCATATCAATATTTGAAATAACTCAGTTAAAAGTTTCATATAAGGGCTTGTTAGGATTCCAACAAGTATTTTGGCGATAGTCAAAAGATCTAGAAGGAAAGTACAAAACCTGTGCCGAAGCCCCACCAAGTTCAATTATCCCAGTGGTTTTTTGAGGATCACCTCCTAGAGTACCAAGGGCATAATTTGCAGCAACCCAAGCATAGATGCCTTCATTGGAACCTGTAGCAATAATACCATAGATCATTAGGCTTCCAATTCTGTGAACTGGAAATCAATTTTCAAATCACGAGAATACATACAGTAAATTAAGGAATCCTCTATCCAAGACATCGATAGCAGAATAATATTTATGAGCTGGATGCATGTGGGTAAATGACCACCAAGAGGTTGAAACACTAAGTCCAAAAAAAAGCTAGTAATAACATTTTCCATCTTGAACATAAATGGTTATCAAGCAAGCCTTGTCTTATAATATATTCATTGTCAATTTTGGACCCAGGTGGTGAGCACAGATTGTATCAAATATAGAGGTATCGACAGATTGGCATAATATAGGTATTACACACAATTAACGAACACCACTGAGCATGTGCTAGCTAGAAATAAACTACAGTGCTTTAATATATACCAAAGGCGTCTTACAATACTCAAAGAAAATACATTTGTTTCTTGTGCATTTATGTTATTTCAACTGTTGTTTCATAAGTAGTCCTGTTTTCATTTTAACAGGATTGTAGAGTCTATGAAGTGAAGTCAGTTTTTCCATGTACATTTTGCTGAGGAAGGCAACATAAACTTATTATGCCATGGAGAAAATGGCATGAACTAGTGTTATTAATAATGAGTTAAACAATCCAAAGAAAATATACCAAGCTCAGATTTTAGAATAAAATTTTACATTTTAAATAAAACCAACAATTATAATTTGAAAATTATAAAAGAAATACTTGACAAAATTAATACTTGATATTTTATGTGAAATTTATACTGTGTTTTCAAGACCCATAGATTTCGCAACAAAAACTAAAACATCAAAAGTTTATTCTGATTGGATGGGGCTACTCCATTGGTATATTGTCACAATGAAAAATGGACCCTAAGCCCTTCTCAACATCCACCTACGCTGATGCCACAATGCCACCAGCACTAGAGAAGGGAATCATGCATCACTACCATCAGGTCAAGCAACCCCAAATGTAGGGGGATAAAACCAGTATGCTCTATATATCCAATGAGACATCAAATAATCAACTTTAAGTACCCATGACATCAAAGAAATAAAAAGGCTTGCTAGCATTATGATTGTTTGAAGAATGACTTTGCCAACCATGATACTATTTTCTTACAACTTTAAAGACCTACCCTTTTCTTCCAAAGCTATAATTCTGCCCACTGAATTCTATCTAGATTTACACCTCTTTTCACACAAACTGTTAGACTCCACGAGCAATGACATGTCTGGAAACTGAGGAAGTTTCATCAGGGAACCTTAGAATCCTTAATACAACAAAGCATTTGTGATTTTGCACATATTTGAAGTTGAAAGTTATGTATGAGTTCTCGATTAATACTTGAAAATTAATAAAATTCCTAAAATCATAAAACCATTATAATTTTTTAACTTTGAGTAGATCTTCCCAGGTTCGTCCCTTTTCTTCTCTTAGAATCTTTTTTCCACTTTCAGCTTTCCCTAAACTTCCTAAATTTTAAAAGCCTTAATTGTAGATAACTGATAATTCATGATTTCAGAACTAAGAAATCTCCAAAAGCAACATAAATTCCACGATTTTCAATACTAAAAAAGATGAAAGAATGCTAATTTTAACATTCAAATGAGAGACAATACAAAGAAAATTCCTTTTTTTCTAGCTTTCAACAAATTCTCAGCTTTCAATGAGCTACGATATCTATGAGTATCGATCTATAAAAGGTCTACTAAAGGAAACCAGGAAAGAAGGATAAAATTGATGCCTAAATTACACCTACCTGTTATCACAGTGGCCCAATTGTCTTGGAAACGGAACCCAGAAGACCTCAGGACCCTCCTGCAGGACTCCAATATACTTTCCCTAACTTCCACAGGGAGCATCCTCAAGCCCGCGGTCGCCATTAGCCTAACGTCCGTCTTTCCCCACTGATCCTTCGCCACCCTCCCCTTTGCAAACTCCAGCAGCTCCGCCAGTGACGCCCCCGCCCGTTCCGGCTCTCCGGAGAAAGACGACAGCCCAGGGGTGACCCTCATCACGGCCGTCGATCCCCAATCGATCGACGGGATCATTCCGCTCTCGCCATTGAACCCGAAGACATGGATCCGCGTCCCGGAGCTCCCGGCATCGATGACGATCCCGAATCGAGAGGAAGGGGAGCTGAGGGAGGCGATGATGAGGAAGAGGACAACCGCCCCGGCTGCGGCAGCTGCGACGAGGATCCACAAGGTTCTCCGGTGGTGGCGGTGGGCTGTGGGGGAGATCCGCGAGAGGAGGGAGGGGCGGGGGGGCAGAGGGCGGATGAGCTCCTTCGGGGCGTTCATTTGAGGCGGGGGATGGGAGATCGATAGAGGAGACAGGGGGGTTTAGGGGCCAGGAATGGAGGAGGAGAGAGAAGGGAGTGGGAGGGGATGGGTCTAGCGTTTGGGCCCCCGTCCGCCTCGTTAAGCTCCTCCTCCTCCTCCTCTGCCTCCTCCGGCGAAGAGAATGGAAGGCGGGTGTCGGTGTTTTCGGGACGGGGAGGAGCAATCCTGGTTTTGTAGGATCCGGCCACGCGGGCTCCGCGGACCAGGTCGTGGGTCCCTTCATTTGTTGAAAGGTCGGTTGTACCATTAAAAATTATAGTAAAATTATATTTTTACCCTTTTATATGTTTGGAGTAGGGCTCCCGGCACGTGCGTAAGTAATGTGCATGACATCCAATTTAGTATCCAAACCTATCTCGATATGCATGGGGATTTAGACATATAGTTAATATTTATATTTATATTTATAAAAAAATAAATATAAATATGAATAGTTAATTTTTTGATTCGTATCTAAATATTTTATTTACTTATAATTCTATTTAATTTTATATAATATTCGATAACTTTTTAAAAAATATATAAATATATTGATATTTTATTAATTTGATTTATTTTTTTTTGATAAACAAAAGGAAAGGGGGATAAATCCCGGTGCAGCTATCCTCACTGGGTTTCAATCCTGAAAGGCTATGTTCGATTAGGGGAATAATTTTTTCGCATACACTCTTCATCATTGGTGACGTAGGTTTCAATCCTGAAAGGCTATGTTCGATTAGGGGAATAATTTTTTCGCATACACTCTTCATCATTTGTGAGTAGGTTTCAATCCTGAAAGGCTATGTTCGATTAGGGGAATAATTTTTTCGCATACACTCTTCATCATTTGTGAGTACGTCAGCCTGACACCACTAAGATGTGAGTAGAAATTTAATCGAGTCATCCACGAGGATGATATCTCGAACCCTTGCCCGATGGGAGGTGAGGCTAAGCCTCTACCAACCGGACTACCGCCTTAATGATAATTTGATTTATCCTTTACTTAATAATATATTTTATTCTATAATCATAAAATTTAGTTATTCGATATATATTTATCTATATTTTCAATATCCAATTTATATCCATATCTATTTAAAATAAATAATATATATTAAGTTTTATATCCAATTAATTTCTGTCAAACAAAATAAATATAGATATAGATTTAATTTTAGTCCTAACTCCTTAGCAACCCAACCTTTCCTGCACGCTAAATTTTGAATAGATCCTTCAAATTTAAAATGATCCTATCCCTAGTCTCCACTAACAATTACTTAATATTATAAATATATTATTTAATCAAAATATTTTTGTTATTATTTATTTTGATGGAGTCTTGACATCAAGGATCCGTTCTTTTATGATAAAAAATATTTAAAAAACTATATTTTTTAAAATAAATATTTTTTTAGATAATATTTAGATATGAAATAATTTATCGTATTTTTTATATATGAAAAAGTGATTTCAAGATTTGCTATATATTTATGCTTTTTTTTGTATTACTACTGTCATGAATAAGTAACTAAATTTTATGTAAACGCTGCTTTACGCAATCTGATTATATTAAGATTGTTGCAAATCCTAGTCCCAATATAATTTAATGGTGCAAAATCATATTTATATTTTTCATTATACCCTTTATATTATTTAGATATAAAGAATATTGGACAATGAGCTGTTAGGCATTGAATAATTAAGCATTAAAAATAAGGATAGGATATTTCAGAAATAAAATTAAATATTTATTTTAGTGAACAATTTAGCTCTTTTATATAAATAAGATTTTCTTTCTATTTAATAAATAAATGTTATCTATAAAAAAATAATTTATTTATCTTGAAAAAATATAAGAATGAGTCATAAGGATATATCAAATCATGAGAGTTTATTTGATTATTCACACAATTATTCTTTGTAGACTTGAATTCTCGATGAAAAGATTAATTGAAATTAAATTCTCACAATATATATTTCAATATACTCTCATTTTTATTATAAGAATCATAAATTCAAATAAATACAGAGCAAGAAAAAAAAATGATCAAAATTTATGACATCTCATCCTTATATTCAATATGAACAACCATATAAAATATCGTAAATAAATTTCAAAAAAAAGATCTCTTTGATTAAAAAAATCAAAAAAAATGAGCAATTATTTGAATTAATAACGTGGCAATAGAATCCTAAACCAACGGGGGAGGATCCTTTTCTTCGATATGTCATCTCTTTGATGTCCGTTCTCTAAAAAATTCGAATCTTATTCCTATCCTATCCTTCGCAATCGAATCTCCATAAAATTCTAATCCTCAGATGAGAGATCCCCGACCAACAGATTTTTTACCGGACTTAAAATTTCAACATCAAAATATAAAAGACTAAAAGGTGGCTGGAATAATCTAAAATTGAAAAGGGAAGAATTGAAAAGTTTAGAAAGCATCGAGATCGGAGATGATCATCAAAGATATCATATTTTGATGTGTGGAAACTCACAACCTAATTCCATCATTCTTTCTTCCACAAGGAGGAGTACGTAGGGGATGAAGATGGAGAGGATGCGGAGCTCGAGGATGGTGAGGGCAAGGGGCGTGAGAGTAAAAAAGGCAAAGAGGAAGAGGATGTTGTCATGGTAGAGGTGGTAATCAAGCATTTTAGCAGGGTAGCAAAATTAGAGTGCCCTGGTAGTAGTGAGGTTGCTCCCCAATACTACCCTCGCGATGATCATCTTTCATATGCCAACATCTCCAGCAAAAGTGGAGACCGAATGGAGAGGAGTTGGAACGTGGACGAAGGGAGTACCAAGTGATTGCGGGTCAGATCGGGTTGGATACAAAAAAGATCATGTTTGGATCGGATCAGGTCGGATCGAGTATATCCGATATTATAAAACCTAGTTTACTTAAAATCTGAACGAGTCAAATCGAATCGGGTCGGGTATATCCATCACACATATATATCCAATTTACTTGAATATTTTATAAACATAGCTTTTTTATATATATAAATGGATCGGGTTTGGATCGGGATGTATTATTATCCATACCCGATCCGAATCAAAGCCGAATTTTTTTATATAACCCTATATTCATTTATAAATTAGATGGATCAGATTATACTCGTCCCATCAAGATTGAATCGAATCAGATATTGACTGAGTTAGTAAAAATTATCATTCCTAGAAATGCTAATGGAGTTGACATGCCTTAAAAAAAATGAGGTGAGGGTGTGCCAGGTCTGCAAGAAGAAAAGGAGGGTGGAGCCTTGGGCAGTGGAGCATGTGCGATATTTTCATAGTTATACATGGGTGGAAGTGGAAAAAAAAGAATATAATTATTTGGGGTTGCTCTGCTTGAAAAATTTTATTGCAATGTGTTGTGGGGTGCTTAGTTTTCTGCTATCACTATCCTAGCTTGCATTTCACAAGATTTCGCATCATTTATGGTAGCGAAATCGACTTTGAACTTTGAAGGTTACATGGAGCAATAACGTTTTTATCTTTTATAATGGTGGGTCAATAATGTTGGCTGGTTCATAGTCTGCAAGGCCATCGAGTCATTTGAGATACTTGGAGGACTCATTTGAAAATTTTAAAGATGAGGAGGTGTGTGCAGAAACCGTCCATTTTTTTTTTTTTTTTTTTGATAGAAAAAAGGAACCCTGTAATTATTATTATTATTATTATTTTTGGCAGAAACCGTCCAAATTTGAGAGAATGAAATTATAACTTTTACTAAAATTTTATATAAGGAACTCTGTAATTATTTGTCCTTTTGCATGGTACATCTTATGTGAGGCCCAATCCAAAATGTGACCCATGTGAATTTCCACTGAAGCTGGCAATTGAGATGCCGACTTCAGTTCGGATTATCCTTGGCACCGAACTGCCATTTTGTTCAATAGAGGAGATGGCGAGAAAGGTAGACGGTGTATGGGAGAGGGATTCCTTCCTATAAAGAAGGCTTCTCCACGTGCCTTGACCCTTCATGAAACCCTTTCCTCCGGTGGATACTGACGAACCCCCCTCTCGCGTGCCTTGGCTCCTTTCCGAAACACGTTTTCCTCCGGTGGACGTCAATCTCATCGATAAGTTCCTCTATCCCCATCTTCTTTTGGGTTGGCATGAGTAGGGGTGACCGACGGGAGCCCATCCCCTCTCGAGCATGGGGTTGAGTAGGGTCGACCAGCCGGGATGGGGGGGATTTACTTCATTTGTTGGGTTTTGGTGGGTGCCGGACGGTCACCGGTGGTCGCGCCGCCATCTGCTCCAGTCAATCGAGCCCCTCCTTCTCGCTAGCCATCGCCGGCAGCCATGGGGAGGCCGGCTCGGTCAAGCTGAGAGAGGAGGAGAGCAGAGGAGTTCGGGAGAAGAAAGAAGAACAAAAAAAAAAAATAGGGCCTAAGTCCCGTGGAAGAAAAAAAAAGAAGAAAAGAGAAGAAATAGAAAAAGAGAGAGAGAGAAATCTACCTGAGAGTCCGTCGCCGGGATGGTTCCCAGTGGCTGGAGCTACCGTCGGTGGCTCACCTGCAAGGTCCCCCGCCATCGTGGACGAGAAAGGAGAGAGAAGAGAGAGAGAGGAAAGAGGAATAAGAGAGAGGAGAGAGAGAAGATAAAGCGAGGAAAAGTAAATTTCGGATCCTAGTTAGAACTGGATTGACGAGAATGTCCATGATAGTTTAGTTTTTATTTTAGTTTTATTAAATAAAAATTAATTATATGTTTAAATCATTGGTCAGGATCGTCATTGTCTTGGAAAGATCATATCCAGGTTTGAATTGTACTTGTTGGTAGATCATTTTCAGTAGGCTATCTTTAACCTCTGATATTATATGCCAAATATGTTATGTATTTATGAATTATTAAATACGTGTAATATATTTTAATTTACATTGGATTGTATTGGGTGCATGCATTGTGTTGGTGTAGGTGCATTGTGTTGGTGTAGATGCATTGTGTCGGTGTGGGTGCTCTCTAGTCCGACTATGATCATACGAGGACCTAGTCTCCTTGTGGGTCTCCAGCAGGACGATCGCTGGCACATGATCGATGAGCAGTATGTGAGTCAGGAGCTAGTTGCCTTATTTTAGCCATGCGTGACAGGCACATGCAGAGAATGCATGTTTATCGTGTGATACTCAGAGCTAGTTTTCCTTGTCGACCTCCAGTGGGGCGATCACTGGCGCATGACCGGTTTCGGTATGTGAGTTAGGATCTAGTCTCTTGTGGGACGAGTCATGGGCCGATCGTGGCCATAGTCAAAGGGACTAGGAGAGTAAAGTAAATGGTTGGCCATCCATAATCGTGTCGGTGTCGGTTGTGATTAAGTATACATATTTGCATCATGTTGTTGGATATATATTATTATATTGATGGACATCTTGTTGTATGATGTGTTTGTGCTTGTTATTTATTAATGGCGTATTTGTGTATGTATACCGGAGGTGTTGATAACTTACTGAGCTTGTATAGATGACCCCTTGTTTTCCTGTATTTTTGTTTCAGATCCGGAAGATCAATTGGACTTTGGAACCAGTCAATGAGGAGCTAGGATTTAGGTGTTGATCTCCGAGTTTATATTAAATTTTAGTTTAATTTTATGAAAAATTCTTGGAATCAATAAATAATTAGTAAAATTTGTTCCTTATCACTATTTGGACGTTGAATTGAAGGTTAGGCTTGGCATGATCTCTAGGATGATATCTAGGGTTATGTAGCCGGTCGCGTAGCCAATCCAGATATTGAATTCAGGACGTGACATCTTACTAGAAAAATATTAAAAAAATAAATATCTAATTTGCCCAAGTTATTGTTTATCTCAAAGTTATCCTCTAGATCATCTTGTCATTACAAGCAATCCCTTCCATCCATCTTCATTAACAGGGTTTCAATAAAATACTCTCATGATTGAAAATATTTTGAAATATATATAATATCCTTTTTTTATAGCAAATTGAATGGAAAAAATCCTTGGACTCCTTAAATTCTTACCCACTTCGGGATTTTTTTTTTTTAAAGAAGATGCGGGTTATATTTTTTTGTTTTTTTAAAAGATGCAGAATTTTTTTTTTTCTAAAGAAGATACAAATAAAACTTATATTTTTAGATATTTTTTATTTAAAAGATACAAGTACAATCTACAACTTTAATCCTTTTTATTTAAATTTTTAGAAGATACAGATAGGAATGCGCCTTTTGTTAAAAAATGCAGGAAAAACCGGTACCTTTTCCTGATGATAAAAAAAATACATAAAAAAATAATAATTTAATAAAATTAAAAAATAAATTATATTTTGATAATATTATTTTAAAAAAATATTATTTAAAAAAAATCTTTGGCTCTCTCGTGAGAGAAGGGCATCAAAGTAATGCCCCAATTCTTGGATTTTCACGTTGCTGGGAAGCGAGACAGGCCTGGTCATATCGCCCCGACGCTATCGCGATGGAGGGAACGCGGCAGGTGGAGAGACTTCAACGATTTTATATGGGATCCAAATTAGATCATCGTTCGCTCGTAGAATGTCATGTGCGCGAGGTCTTGTCGCGACAAATTGTGGGGTAACATCGACAGGAAAGTAGCTGGCTCGCAACGCGTGAGACTGCAAATAGGTCGGATTGATCCATGATTTGATTCGATCCGATTTATTTAGATCCGATCTAATTTATTTTTATGGATCCGTGAATCTGGAATAGGTCCTAAAATTAGATTTATTTAATTTTTTAGATCGGATCTGGATTTGCTAAATTTGGAACCGATCCGATTCGAACATACTAATACTGTTAGAATTATATCTATTTGAATATTTAAATTATAATTTAAAACTTATATAGAACTGGTTATAATTATTTTTATATCTTAATTTATTTTAAAAATAATATTATTTGTTATATATTTTATAGTTAATAATAGTTAGCTATGTAATAATTAAAATATAGTTGTCTATATTTTATTCAGATCATATTTAGATCCAAACTTTGTATATTAGAACCGGATTATTTATGGACCCGATCCAATAATCCGTTGATCCGTTGAATTGAAAATTTTAATAATAGACCTGACCTGACTCGACTCAATTTTCTTGTCGATTGGATCTGATTCTATTATTAGAATCCGATCAAAAAACTGGATCGAATCGGAATCATCCAGGATACAATCCGACCAATCCATTTGCATCCCTAGCAACGCCATGTCGGCATCGCTCGGAAAAGAGTAAGCAGGAGCAGGATTAGTCATTTACCATTCTCCGGTTAACTTTAACTTAACTATGGATCATCGTTATTTACAGATGGGTTAGAATAAAGGTAGGTGTTCTACATAATTTAGAAACGGAAATAAAAATAAAGAAAAACAATCGATTTGTTTCCCAGAACCTGGAAGGAAATTCCTGGCGAAGGTGAATTCGTGGCTCACTTTAAAACCAGTCCTACCACTGCTATATATATATATATATATACGAGAAAGATAAGAATTAATAAGATAGGGTATCTCCCATGTCTTAACTTCCTTCAAATCATTTTTTGTTTTTTTTCGAATTTTCCAAGAGGCAGTTACAATGAGCACGGCTCTAACGATCAATCCCCTCTCTCCCGCCAAATCCAAAACCAGCGACCACAATAACCCAACTCCCAAACCTAAAGAAACTGCCCTCCAATCTCTCGTCTCCCTCCTCTCCAAATGCACCACCTTGAGAGAACTCCAGCAGATCCACGCCCTCGCCATCAAATCCCATCTCCAGCACCACCCCTCTCTCCTCACCAAGCTCATCACCTCTTGCTCCCTCCATTACGAAACCTCCTCCATGGACCACGCCCACCTCCTGTTCGACCGAATTCCCCACCCAGACGTCGTCCTCTACAACACCATGTCCCGTGGCTACTCCCGCTCCCACACCCCAATCCTATCCTTCTCCCTCTTCATCCGCATGCTCGAGACGGGCATTGCCCCTGATGACTACACCTTTCCTTCCCTTCTGAAGGCCTGTGCGAGCGCCAGAGCCTCGAAAGAGGGGATGCAAGCCCATGGCATCGCCCTGAAGCTCGGGTTCGCCGAGAACATCTACGTACGCCCCACGCTTGTAAACATGTATGCTGAGTGTGGCAACGTTCGGGCTGCTCGCACCGTCTTCGATCGGATGGAGGAGCCATGCGTGGTTTCATACAATTCGATGATCACAGCTTGTGTTCGGAGCAGCCGTCCTAGCGAGGCACTAGCCTTGTTCCGTGAATTGCAAGCAAAAGGCCTCCAGCCGACGGATGTCACGATGCTTAGCGTTCTTTCCTCATGCGCCTTGTTGGGGGCTCTTGAACTGGGAAAATGGATCCATGAGTACACCAGAAAAAATGGATTTGATTCATACATAAAGGTGAGTACGGCATTGATCGACATGTATGCCAAATGTGGGAGCTTGGAAGATGCTGTGCAAGTATTTATGGAGATGAATTCGAAGGATACCCAAGCTTGGTCGGCCATGATCGTGGCCCACGCAGTTCATGGGCATGGGAGCAAAGCCATCTCTCTTTTTGAAGAGATGAAGAGGGAGAGGATTAAACCTGATGGCATTACATTTCTTGGAGTTTTATATGCTTGCAGTCATTCAGGCATGGTGGATGAAGGGCTTGGGTATTTCAATGGCATGAGGAGCAGCTATGGCATTGTTCCAGGAATCAAGCATTATGGTTGTGTGGTGGATTTGCTAGCTCGTGCCGGACGACTTGACGAGGCTTATGACTTCGTTGATGGTTTACCAATCAAGGCAACACCTATCTTATGGCGAACATTGTTATCAGCTTGTGGAGGCCATGGGAATGTCAATCTTGGCAGGCGTGTGTTTGAGAGGATTTTAGATCTGGATGACTCTCATGGGGGGGATTATGTGATTCTTTCAAACATGTTTGCATCTGAGGGGAGATGGGAGGATGTGAATTGGATAAGGAAATTGATGAGTGAGCGAGGGATTGTGAAGGTGCCTGGTTGTAGCTCAATTGAGCTGGATAACATGGTGCATGAATTCTTCTCAGGGGATGGTAAGCACCCACAGTCTAGAGAGGTATACAGAATGGTAGATGAGGTGGTAGGTCAATTGAAGTTGGTTGGGTATGTGCCTGATACTTCTCTTGTGTTTCATGTGGATATGGGGGAGGAGGAGAAGGAGGATAGCCTTCGATATCACAGCGAGAAGCTGGCGGTTGCTTTCGGGCTTATAAACTCCCCTCCTGGGACAACCCTACGCATTGTTAAGAACCTCCGTGTCTGTAGGGACTGCCATTCGATGGCAAAGCTGGTGTCAATGGTATTTGATCGGAAAATAATTCTGAGAGATCTGAATCGCTTCCACCACTTTGAGAATGGATTATGCTCTTGTGGAGATTATTGGTAGAAGGAAATGAGAAAGAATGTGTTATCATCCTATACTGCCTTGTGCAATTTCTTCTTATGGTTGTGCACGAGATGAAACGAGAAAGAATGTGTTATGATCTGTTATTGCCCTGTACAATTTCTTCTTATGATTGTATATGAGATGGTATTAAGTGGTAATGATAAGGTTCTTCTACAAGGGAGACAGATGCATGCCAATGTTTATGTGAAGACCAAATTAATACTGAAGAGTTTCTTCTTTCATCCTTTCTTGACACTCTTGGATAGACTCTCAAAGCTGATCCCTGGATAGCCCATGATGAGCTTGGTGCAAAACTACCATTAGTTTTGTATTTTAAACCCTTTCTTGGTGCCACCTTTTATTGTCAGCACCTAAAATTTAAACCCGAATGGTCATAAGTGGCTGGATGCCAGTTAGCCCTGCTTCTAATAAGTGCACTGCAAATTTGTGTTGCCCGTGGACTTGCAAGCTTTGTTATCAGTTCAAATCTAGTGTTACAGGAATGTGTTGTTATTTCTTCTGGCCAACATATATTGCATTATTGCTCGACTAAAAAGCCCAGGTTATCTACCATGTGAATGATCGAAGAGGCCCCTGGTAACTTGTCTTCATATCAGCACCTTAGTCTTATTCCCAAACTAAATGCAGATGTTCAGGATATTATTCTTATACACACACCATTGGCATGCTGAATTCATCGAACAGGCTTGGCCTCCACCCACATCATCCAGATCACAAGACCGACAAAATAGAGTTCGCAGCTCAGAATCTTTAACCTCTTCTACTTTGTTCCACAGGTTAACTCGTCTTTGGACTAACCAAGGAATATCTCTCTACAGGCTCCTCCTCCGTTACAGAGAGAAGGTGTTGCTATCCCAACAACGGAAAGGCGGTAGCATAGTTCGATATCCATGACCCTTGGTCTAACTAAAATATATAATTGGCCAACTGTAACAAGGATGAATCGGGTAATGCCAAGTACTGCCTGAGATCTACCTTTGTAAGTGTCCTTGCATGGATTCCGAGGGACGGACTTCTTCCTGTATTCTAAGAACACAGCTTCGGCTATGTTAGTCCACCTCACCTTGTTATGCATTTAAAAGATGGAGCACCGCTTGTACGACATGTTGACTCCGGTGGACACGGCAAAAATATGAGAGCATGGCAGCGCGCTCCTATCATTTACTGATCCTGGTTTTTTTCACCTTGACTTCGTAACTGAGCAATGCTATACTCGTGGACAGGAGCACAAGGCATTCAATTATCATGAGTTCGTGGCTTACTGTTTTCTGTTTTTTTCTTTCTTTTTGTTGTGTCCAAACAAAACTACATCAGGCTTGAAAGAACAACGAACCAGATTGAATTGATTCGATCTAGCTGCTAGCTATCTTCTTGGAGAGTTTGGAGATTGAAGTAGCTCCCAAGCTCGCGAATGACGTCTGGACAGGAACAGATAACTTCTAAAGGAAGGCTAAGTGGAAGGTGTTTGAAAAACATGAATTGCCAAAAGTCCCTTCATCATCGCAATCGTGGGTATTTATAGGCTAAGGAATTAATCACTGGCATCCGTCTGTAAAACGGTTAATCCAGGGTGTAAGCACGTGCAACCAAAGTTGGTCGTAGTTAATCAATCTTCTCCTCTAAGTGATCGACTTCTTCATAGTTGATCAGCTTCGCCACAGTTGATCGTCTTCTCCAAAGTTGATCGTCTTCTCCAGAGTTGATCGTTTTCTCCAGAGTTGTTCGTCTCCGCCAGAGTTGGTCGTCTCCTCCAGAATTGATTGTCTTCTCTAGAATTGGTCATCTCCTCCAAAATTGATTGTCTCCTCCAGATTTGATCGTCTCCTACACTACATAATTATTAACAATTCCTATTTCTAAACAAATCTATCGCTTACCTGGAAGCAAGTCAGTTTTGCGTTTGTTGGTTATTAATCTACTTCATACCCCTTGAATATCGATCAGTTAAGTATCATCATATTTGTACCTTTCAGGCATTGATCAGTTTTATACCATTCATAAGAGACATTGATCATAGTCATGCCTTTCGGGCATTGATCAATTTTAATTTTGAGCTCTTAGCAGGTCAACATAAACAGATCAACTTTGTCATATCCCAACGCCTTCTTTCTTCTTCTTCTTCTTCTTTTTTTTTTTGCATAATTAAGCATCGGCCTATAGATTGCGTACAGAGTTGCAACACTAATAGTGCCCTAAGTAAGTCTTTGTGCACCGCGTACGGTGCAGGAAATTTAACCTGGCCTGTACAATTTTTTTTTATTGATCCATGTGTATCCTAACTGGTTTGATGGGACGGGATGTATAACATGTTAAAAAATGAGCGTGACGTCCATTAATTATTGTTCAGCTTTTTTTTTGAATTATTTGTACAGACCAAAATATTCTTTCCCTCTAGCCTACTTTTTCTCGTCATCTTGCTTGGATTTTGATGAATCTAAAATATTGTTCCCAATATTTCTTGCTAAATATTTCAGTTTGAAACATGCTCTGGCTTTGGTGTTTGGTCCAAGAAATGAGTCAAAGGTTGAAGGAAGAACTCCCTCGCTTTGAAATGTGCTCTGAGAGTTTTATCGCAGGAATCGATTTTTGAATGTTAATATAAGCTTCTTTCTTGCTCTAAAAAAGTGCTCTGTTTTGGTCCGAGGTTGGAATAAGCTATCGAAGACTTTTTCTATAACTTCAATACAAAATGTCATCTCTAATAGGAAATGAACCAAGTATTCATAGAATCTTATTTAATTTTTCTTTTATAGTTCCTTTATTATACCAATTGTTTTGGTAGTTAGAGAAAGTTAATGATGTAGGAAACCATATAATACTCCTTTAGCATCCATGAAATTTTATGACACTCTGGGAGTCATAACTTAGTCCATAGGTGATAGGTATTCCTGGTAGGAGGGGATAATAAATATAGTTTAAGATTTTGTGTAGGAATGTCGTAGTTTTATAACTAAGATGTCGTAGTTTTTGAACTGGGATGTCATAATACTGTTTCAGCATATTATTATCATCCTTTAGCATCTGCAGCATGTTATCATATCCTAGGAGTTATAACTCAGTCCATAAGTGATAGGTTCTCCTAGTAGTAGGGGTTAATATATTTAGTTTCATGTTTTATGATCGGGTGTTGTAATCTTTTAACTAGGGTATCGTAACTTCTGAACTAGAGTGTCGTTCCTTGAAAACTCTTTTTTTAGAAATATTTTTTTCTGGTCTTTTTATCACAATCTAACAATCTTATTCAAGCCAATGCACGGTTGACAAAAACTTTCATTTTTTGTTTTTATTACAATATGGTATCATATATCAACAATGCATATTGAAACACTTCTGTTATGAAAGATCAAAATATCCGGTTTAAGATTTTGTACAGAGATATCATAGTTTATAACTAGGATGTCGTAGTTTTTGAACCGAAATGTCATAATACTATTTTAGCATATTATTGTCATCCTTTTGCATTCGTAGCATGTTATGGCATTCTTGGAGTCATAACTCAGTTCACAAGTGATAGGTTCTCCTAGTAGTAGGGGTTAATATATTTAGTTTTATGTTTTATGATCGAGTATCGTAATCTTTTAACTAAGATATTGTAATATCTGAACTAAGATATCATCCCTTAAAAACTCTTTTTTTAGAAATATTTTTTTCTTGGTATTTTTATCATAATTTAACAATCTTATTCAAGCCAATACACGGTTGAAATATTCTATGATGGAGGACAAAAGCTTTCATTTTCTGTTTTATACTGAGTTGTTCATGTTTCGAAATTTTTGATATTGAGATTTTCTCATAAGTATTTTATTATAATATAGGTATCATATATCAGCAATGCATATTGAAACACTTTTGTTATGGAGGATCAAAATATTTGGTTTATGATTTTGTATAGGAATGTCATAGTTTTATAACAAGGATGTCATAGTTTTTGAACTAAAATGTTGTAATACTATTTCAGCATATTATTGTCATCCTTTAGCATCCGTAGCATGTTATGACATTACAAAAATCATAAATCAGTCCACAAGTAATAGGTTCTTCTGGTATAGGGGATAATATATTTAGTTTCATGTTTTATGATCGGGTGTCATAATTTTTTAACTAGGATGTCATAACTTTTGAACTATGGTGTCATTCATTGAAAACTCTTTTTTTAAAAATATTTTTTTTCTCTCGGTCTTTTTATCACAATTTAACAATCTTATTTAAGCCAATGTATGGTTGAAATGTCATATGACGAAGGACAAAAGCTTTCATTTTTTGTTTTGTATCGAGTTGTTCATATTTCAAAGTTTTTGATACTAAAATTTTCTCAGAAGCATTTCATTACAATATGGGTATCATATATCAGCAATGCATATTAAAACACTTCTATTACAGAGGATCGAAATATCCGGTTTATGATTTTATGCAGGGATATCGTAGTTTTATAACCAGAATATCATAGTTTTTGAATTGGGGTGTCGTAATATTACTATCATCCTTTTGTATCCATAGCATATTATGACATCCTAGGAGTCATAACTTAATCCACAAGTAATAAGTTCTACTGGTATTAGGGGTTAATATATTTAGTTTCATATTTTATGATCGGATGTCATAATCTTTTAATTAGGGTATAGTAACTTCTGAACTAAGGTATCATAAGTTCAAATATCTTTTTTTAAAAAATATTTGATTATATGCCCGTATTATCATACTGTTGTGTCATATTCTATCTAATGCATAACACATTATTTATTATGTTGTAGATAAAATGTCATCTAAAACTATGTATATCAATATTTATATTTTTTTTATAGACATTTCTATATATGGTGTTGAAATTAGAAATCTAAACAAAATTAAAGATGATCATTTGGATGAGGTTGCTGGTGTTGTTCACAAGAATGCACCTTCTCCTATCACCCCGAATGCAGAAAATGAGTTTGTTGATCCTAAAATTAGAATGGAGTTCAATTTTGCAAATGATGTATATAATTTCTATAATGGATATGCAAGAAGAGAGGTTTTGGAATCATAATAGTGTGTAGTAGGTCTAACAACAACAAAGAAATATGCTTCAAGCACCTAGCATGTTGGAGGCAAGAAAAATCTAGAAAAATCAATAACTACTCCATGAATCATAGGGATACTGGCAAAATTAATTGTAAGGCTTCGATAAAAGTAAGACTAAATTCAAAAAATGATAAGTGGATATTGGATGATATTTTTCTAAAATATAATCATGAGATATCTATATCATCAATTGGTTATCTACGGTCCTATAAGAGGATCAACACACCAGAAAAGGCAAAGATTAGTAATTTACATGTCGTGAATATTTTTACAACTCAAATATACTTTACCATGGCTAGAAGGAAAGGGGATAGAAAATAATTAGATTTTATAGAGAATGATGCTCATAATTTTATTTGTCAGGAATGTCAGAGTTAGTTGAAAGGAGATGCACAGTCAATGATAATCCATTTCATACAAATACAAATAAAAAATTTAAATTTCTTTTATACTTTGGACTTGAATGATAATGGATAGCTCAGGTTAGTCTTTTGGATCCATCCTAAGTCAAAATTGGCAACCACTTACTTTAGTGATGTACTGACCTTTGACTCAACCTATTTGATAAATCATATCAAATATCTTTTTGTCCATTTATCAGAGTCAACCATCATGGACAATCCACATTACTTGGTTGCATATTGTTATCAGATGAGAAGACTGAGATATTTAAATGGATATACCAATCATGGCTGGATGCAAATGGTGGTCAACCATCTAATGCCATCATAATCAATCAAGATAAGGCAATCAAGATTGCTGTTAGGGATATTTTTTCAATACACGACATAGATTTTATCTTTGGCATATATTGAAGAAAATTCCTGAAAAGATTGGCCATATTTGCATCGTAAATCCTAAATTTATGGTTGAGTTTGAAGAGGGATATGTGATTCAATTACCATAGTGTCTTTTGAGAAAAAGTGGGCACATTTAATGAAGAAATATGAAGAATGCAAGGCTGTATATTGGTTAAATGATATTTATAAATATCAGGATAAATGGATTTTAGTTTACCTTAAGAATATATTCTTCACAGGTTTGTAAGTCATTATAATTGATTAATATTCATGTTTGTAAATTTTCAACAAACTTTGTATCTTTAATGCTTCTATTTTTTGAATATTTATAACAATGATGTTAACTTCATAAAGGAGCGAGAGCATCAATCACTTCTTTGATGGGTTTATAAACTCGAAGACTATACTCAAGAAATTCATCGATAAGTATGAAGATGCCTTTGAAAAAAGATATGAAGCAGAAAATGAGGAAGACAATAAAACATTGTAAACAAATACTTTTCTAAAGACATCCTTTCTTTTTGAGAGGTAAGCAGTAGGAAAATATACAAGATGCATATTCAAGAAATTTAAGAATGAGGTCTTTGAAATGGTTACATCAAATGCTAAATTAGTTTAAAAAGTTGGCAATTATAATGTATATTCCATTAAATCATTTGAAAGAATTGAAGTTGATGGAATCAAGAAGGAGATTATAAAAAATTATAAGATTTCATATGATAAAATTTTAGAGGATGTTAAATGCCAGTATAGATCTTTTCGGTATAAGGGTTACCTATGTAGACATGCCTTAGTGGTTCTTCATTAAAGCGACGTATTTCATATCCTAAATAAGTACTTCTTGAATAAATGGTGCAAGGATATGAAATACCAATTCGACGATCTCGAATGGAATACTCAATTTTGTGATAAAAGTATACAAAAATCATGGTACACAGTCAAAAAATTATTTAAATTCAAATATCTTATTTTATGTTTATATAAACCTATCATATATCATGAAATCTTAATATAAATGTTATATTTTATTGATCATAGATATGCTTTAATGAGTCATCAGATGATGAAGCTTGTAAAGATAACCTCCATGTCTGAAGATGCATTTAATTTAGTGATGGAAGATCTTACACCATTATTCAGAAGAGCTGTAGATGCTAACTGTGCAGCTAAGCAAAGCATATAACTTCTAATCTAAAATCCTGACCAACTTATTATGAAAGGTTATCCAAGAGAGAATAGAATTAAGAGTGGAGTCGAGAAGAAGTCAAAGAGATCAAGAAAAAATATCGATAAGGCTTCCATTGATATTCTTGTATAAAATGAAAGAAAAGGTAATACAAGCAAGAGACAGACTTCCTATATTGTAGTAAAAATACCAAAATAAGTAATTAAACCCACTGTACCATCTTTCAATCCTTTTTTAGATGGGTTTGATGCTTATGTATGCAATCAACTAACACAGGAGAGGATATAAAATGCTGAATTTTTGTATAATCATGTGTATATTTATATTATCTGGAGAAATTTAAAATAGGATGCATTGGATATGTGATTGAATATGTTTATTTTAAATATGAATTTTAGTACTATTTTAAGTATCCAAAGACTAAAATAGAGATAACAGATTTATGACACCCTTTGATATAATGGATGACATCCATTTACAAAATTAGAATACCCCAGCATGAAACAAGAAAGTAAAGTAAATAATTGCTTCTAACAGGATTTCTTATCATCCATGTTCTGAACAATAACTCCCACAGTGTCATAAAAATGCCAAGGATGCTAGAAGATTACTCAAATTGACCGAAATAGTGTTATGACATCCCAGTTAAAAAACTACAACATCCTAGTTAAAAAGCTATGATACCCATGCAGAAAATGTAAAATAAAAACTTCTAACCCCTTCTACCTGTAATACATATCTTTTGTGGCTTGGTTTATGACTCCTAGAGTGTCAAAAATTGCCACGGATATTATAAGATTAATCAAATATCCTGAAACAGTATTATGATATCCAAGTTCAAAAACTATAATATCCAAGTTTAAAAACTACGATACCCTAATTAAAAAACTATGACACCCATGTATAAAATATAAAATAAAAATTTGTAACCACTTCTTTCTGTAATACATGTCATTGGTGGCTTGGTTTATGACTCATAGAATGTCAAAAAATACTATGGATGCTAGAAGATTGCTTAAATTGGCTGAAATAATGTTACGACACTCCAGTTCAAAAACTACGATATCCTAGTTAAAAAACTATGATACCCATGTAGAAAATATAAAATAAAAATTTCTAACCCCTTGTACCTGTAATACATATCTTTCGTGGCTTGGATTATGACTCCCAGAGTATTAAAAATTACCACAAATGCTATAAATTAATCAAATATTCCGAAACAGTATTACGATATCCAAGTTCAGAAACTACGATACCTAAATTCAAAAAATATGATATCCTAGTTAAAAAACTACGACACCCATGCACAAATAAAAAAATAAAAGTTTGTAACCATTTCTATCTGTAATACATATCATTAGTAGCTTGGTTTATGACTTCTAGAGTATCAAAAAATGCCACGAATGCTAGAAAACTATTCAAATTAGCCGAAATAGTATTACGACATCTCGTTCAAAAACTACGATACCTAGTTAAAAAACTATGACACTTATACAAAAAATATTAAATAAAAATCACCTGGTTAAAAAACTATGACACTTATGCAAAAAATATAAAATAAAAATTTCTAACCCCTTTTACCTATAATACATATATTCCATGGCTTGGTTTTTAACTTCCAGAGTATCAAAAATTATCATGGATGCTATAAGATTAATCAAATATTTCAAAATAATATTACGACATCCAAGTTCAAAAACTACGATATCCTAGTTAAAAAATTATGACACCCACATACAAAATATAAAATAAAATTTTGTAACCATTTTTACCTGTAATACATATCATCAATGGCTTTGTTTATGACTTCCATAGTATTAAAAGATTTCATAGACGCTATAAGATTAATCAAATAGTCTAAAATAGTATTACAACATCCAAGTTCAAAAACTACGACATCAATGCACAAAATATAAAATAAAAGTTTGTAACCACTTTTACCTATAATACATATCATCAGTGGCTTGGTTTATGACTCCCATAGTGTTAAATAATATCATAGATGCTATAAGATTAATCAAATAGCTCAAAATAGTATTACGATATCCAAGTTCAAAAACTACAACATCCAAGTTCAAAAACTACAATACTCTATCAAGAAACATAATATTCCTTTATGCCATCATCACATCAATGAAGAAATTTTACATTCTGGAAGTAAACATAATATCAAAAATATAAAAACTTCATATAATAAGAAAATACTTAAAATATTATTGTTTGAATAAATTACATAATTTTTCTTTGGAAATGATGATTAAAATATAAACATCAATTGACTTACAAATTTTTGTAACATATTACAGAAGTACATGAATCGAAGAGAATAAATATATTAAATAAAATCTGCTTTTACATGCTAAATTTTAACAATACTATCAATTTTCTAATTTAGACTCTCTTTCAATAATCTTGCTGCTAACTGGCATCGATACATATTTATATCTTTTTCTGTGAAATCCCAACTATCATGCTTATCCCTGCAAGCAAGGAATTTCATGTATTTCAAGCAATACAATCCGCAGTCTAGTGATCCTGCAGGTTGGGAAAGACATTTAGTAATCTCTAGCATGGACCAATTCTTCACCTCAGCATTATCATTGAATATATGAAACATTGGCCCGAGTATCTTGTGCCACTTCCTTGCATTCACTTTGTACTTAGAATTGCATTTAATTGAATTCAGATGCATCAATATCTTTGTTTGCATGTCAACCGCAACCAGGTGCCAGTGAAAATTATATGAGTTGATGATGGTAAAGAGAAACTAAAATTCCTTCTTATCTTGTTCACTGACTCCATCAAATATCATAGTCCTGACTATTCCAGCAAGTTCTTGAAATAGTGATGCTGATGTCAGGCACATGCCTGAGGTCATTACAGGTGCAATTATATACTTATGATATTTTTTCGGATGCTTTATTCAATTATTTCTAATGAACTCCTGCTCGATATCAATTATCTGGCAATGCAATATAAACTGATTAATTGTAAGTAATATGATTTCATATAATTATGAAAATCAATATAAAAATTATTAAAAAATATATCATAATATACATGAAGAATAAGAACAAAATAAAGTAATATTCTATTATTTACATCATCAACTATCATGTCTTTGTTTATCAGATCGAAAATATTTTTTCTTGTGACAGCGCCTCCAAATTTATTGGTATAGATGACCTTTCTAAAATTAATAAACAAAAAAGATACTATACATTTTTTACCATAAAGTAACATACATAATAGAAAAAATAGATATAACTTATGAGTTGATCTTTTTTTTCAAAAAGGTTTTGATCAAATTTTTATCATCTTCAAATTGAAGATTCAAATTTGATTCATCAAGCTGAAATGTGCCCACTATCTTTGTCTTTTTTTTGGATTGACCTGTTTCAAAAGCAGAATCTGCTGTTATTTATGAGGCCTTCTATAACCTAGGTTAGTTTTTCATCATCTTGATAAGTGAAGGAACCAGAGATTTTTCTCTCTCCCTCGTCATCCTTACTCACAAGGGTGTCCTTCAATTTTTCATCTATCCTATATTCAATCTCAGTCACATGGCTGTCATAAACTTTTTTCTCCATCATAGATTGATCGTGCCCCATGACTTCCACCTCATCCTCAATATCATCTTTCTCTGCCCCCTTATGCACTTCTTTATTGGCATTGCTTTTTTTTTTACCAATAAACTGAGGAGGGTTTTAACTATGGCAAGCCTCTTCTTTATATCTTATATTTCATTCTTCAACTATGCACAGCTTGCATAACTTTTTTCGGGTTCCAGTGATGCTACTATTTCTTTAGTGATAAGCCACCATTTTGTTATTATAGGCTCAATAGCTCCCTCCACCTGCAAGCCAAGAATAATAACAAAATAACTTTATATTAATGATAATGATATATTGTTCATTATGTTCATGAAATAATAGAATATCTTACCAAATCATGAGGCTGCGAGTTTACAAGCTGAACATTATATGTCTTCACCTGGCTGTCATACTACTTTAACAGCCTAGATAGCTTATTTAGATGTGTTGGGGCTTTTAAGGTACTATGCTTGAGGAACCAAATCTATATATAACAATCATGTACTTTAAATATATGAAAGATTTAAAATAAATATAATTATAGTTTTGCTGCATATTAATAATCCTTACCATCAAAGCAGCTGAACATCTATACGGGGTTGGTTGCCTCATAACCTTGTCACTTCTCTTGGTTTGGACTGGCTCCTCCGATCTCAAACAACAAGCAAAATCTGGGAGCCATAACAGACAACTCTTTTATTACAGAAGCCCAGTCAAGTAAGGGATGATATATCTTGGGTAAGCTTGATTTGACTTTGAAGACAAGAACAGTGCAAACATGTAAAGAATCCAAAATCTTACGGTGTTTTCGACATCCTCTTGTATGTTTGATGAATAAAGTTATGCTATCAACTTCTCCAGCCCCTTATTCTGAAGATTTAATTTCCTACCAAATTTTTGAAATAACATTTTCTTTTTATCTTGATCTTCCATTGCAATCTTGTTTCCATGGCATGGCAAACCCAAAATCAGGGCGACATCTTCAATGCTGAATGTAAGTTCCTTGCCATAAAAAATAAACTTGTCATTTCCTTTATAACATCTAATAATTTCAGCTAGGTTTTGGTCGTAGACTACGAATGGCTGTATGTTGACGAACGCATCGAATGGAGTCTTCCAGATGATTTTTAAAAGAAGACTAGAAAAACCTACCTTTCATACTTCTCAATGTATAATGCTGGCTTGCAATGGTTTTTAAACAGTTACGAAGCCTTCACTCCAGGCAGCCGAACTATTACAAAATTACTTGAAATATAAGTAAAATATAAATATAAGTTAAATAATAAATTCTAAATAGCTATTATAAAAAATGTAAGTCATTCCAGCATAAAAATGTATAGGGTATCATAATATTTGAAGTAGGTTGTCATGAATCTTGAACTAGGATATCACAATCCTGTTTCGGACTTAATAACTCTTGATTCTTTTCACACATGCTTGTTATGATATGGGGGATGTCATCATGAGATTATAAGAGTTTTAATTTAGACCACAGGTGACATGTTTTATAGGCAGAAGATGTTAGAAACTTTGATTTTATACTTTCTGCAAGGGTGTCGTAGTTTTTTAACTAGGATGTCATAGTTTTTATATTAAAATGTTGTAATATTGTTTCAGCCATTTTGATTAATCTTATAGTATCCCTGATAATTTTTGATACTCTAGGAGTCATAAACCAAGCCACGGATGACATGTATTATAGGTAGAAGGGGTTACAAACTTTTAGTTTATAATTTCTACATGGGTGTCGTAGTTTCTAATTAGGATGTCATAGTTTTTAAACTGGGATATCGTAAAACTTTTTTGGTCATTTTGAGTAATCTTATAGCATCCATGATAATTTTTGATACATTGGGATTCATAAACCATGCCACGGATAATATGTATTGGAGATAGAGGGGTTAGAAACTTCTATTTTATAATTTATGCATGAGTGTCATAATTTTTTAACTAGGATGTCGTAGGTTTTAAAATGGGATGTCGTAAAATTGATTTAGCCATTTTAAATAATCTTATAGCATATATGATAATTTTATGATACTCTGGAAGTCATAAACCAAGCCACGGATGACATGTATTGCATATATAAGGAGTTAGAAACTTTGATTTTATACTTTATGCAAGGATGTCGTAGTTTTTTAACTTAGGTATCGTAATTTTTATATTAGGGAGTCGTAATACTGTTTCGACCATTTTGATTAATCTTATAGTATCTGTGATAATTTTTGACACTCTGAGAGTCATAAATCAAGCCATAGATGATATATATTATAAGTAGAAAGGGTTATAAACTTTTATTTTACAATTTCTATATGAGTGTCATAGTTTTTAAACTGGAATGTCGTAAAACTTTTTTGATCATTTTGAGTAATAATATAGCATCCATGGCAATTTTTGATACTTTGGAATTCATAAACCATGCCATGGATGACATGTATTAGAGCTAGAGGGGTTAGAAACTTCTATTTTATAATTTATGCATAGGTGACATAGTTTTTTAACTAGGATATCGTAGGTTTTAAATCGGGATGTCGTAATACTGATTTGGACATTTTGAATAATCTTATAGCATTCGTGATAATTTTATGACACTCTGGAGTTATAAACCAAGCCATGGATGACATGATTGCATGTACAAGGTGTTGCAGCCAAGATCGCCATGGTCCGTAGCTGCTGTTGGCGTTGGAGCATGCTTCCTTCACTGTCTTGCCGTCCAGTGGTCCTGGACCTGCAAAACAGGGATTAGTGACCCGGACCGGGATTTTCGGCGGGGGCACTCCGACGGTCAAGTCAGTGACGATCCAGGGAAACATATCCTCCTGGTCGAGCCCCTCTTAATGGACTCCACATGAGGAGTGATTAGTGTGAGAGTGGGATGCAAGTGTGTCGGGGGAAGAGTGACCCGGCTAGAGGGAGTCTCTGTGTGGTCCTTCCACCCGACCTTGCTTGGGTATGCTGGTGGTGCTGTGCTCTTTTTGGTTGAGCTTGCACTTATGTTTCAGTGGTATGGCTTATCTCTTGCTTGTGTTGTAGTTGTTACCTCCAAGTTTTTGTGAACTAGGTTACCATTGGGCATTCATCTTGGGATCTCCACCGGGCTGTCAGGCGCATGCGGCGGTGTCCCGAGGAGCCTTTTTCCAATCCGTGATAAGGGAAGCTATCATGTGCTATGACATTTCCCTTGGTCACCTCATTCCAGGAAACCTGGCAGTGCCTCGATTGGTGGGCCGCCGCCCCTGGGATTTGGATCTCCTAGTTGACTTTCTCTCTCGGGTGGTTCAGGTGGTTGGTGAGAAGCGTGGCGCCTCGATCAGTGGGCCTCTCCCCTTTCTGATGTAACTGGCGGCTGCAGGCGGTCAGTGCGGTCTGGCAGGTGTCTCAGCGTCGTCCTCGAGCGGCTCGCTGGTGTCCTGGGATGGCGGTGCCCATGTCCGAGCTGGGGCTGAGCTGGAATGGCAGGGCTCGCTCTGACCTAGATGCCCCGAGCTTGCGGGGTCGTCTTGGTGGAGGAGGGTAGAGTGCGGGCCCGGTCCAGAGGGCTTGACCTTGGAGAGGCTCCACGCGACGGAGGAGGGCTGAGCTCAACTCCGACCACGGGGCTCGATCTCCGAGGGTCATGCTCTGGAGGGCGGAGTGCGGGCCTGGTCCAAAGGGCTCGACCTCGGAGAAGCTCCACATGGCGGAGGAGGGCTGAGCTCGACTCCGACCATGGGGCTCGATCTTCGAGGGTCTCGCTTTGGAGGCCGGAGTGCGGGCCCGGTCCAGAGGGCTCGGTCTCGGAGAGGCTCCACATGGCGGAGGAGGGCTGAGCTCGACTCTGACCACGGGGTTCGATCTTTAAGGGTCTCGCTCTGGAGGGCAGAGTGCGGCTCCGGCCTAGGCATCCCGAGCTCGCGGGACCGACCTGGTGGAGGACGAAGCTCGGCTCGTTGTCTCGAGGGAGCTCAGCTCGGCGGAGGAGTCCGGGTGGGAGAATTGACATGGCATCCAACATGGCCGCTTCCTTTAACATGGTGCCTGTCAGCTCCCCTATTTCAGCGATCCCATCACATCATTTGCCCCCCACTCCCGAGGCTCGTTAGTGCATGACGCTTGAGCCGAAGGAAGTAATTATGATGCTGACATGGAAAGGCGGAGATCTGGCGCAATGATGGCAATGATTGCTGGTGCTTCATGAGATGGTCCTGTAGGCCAATACGGGGGTGCCATGTGGCCATGTCTGAGGAGTAGTTAATGTTGACACAGAATTTAGAGCAGCCGAGATGCCGTTTTCGTCGATGGGCAACATGTGGCGCGGATCCGTTGGTGGAGGGGTCGTATCGGTACGGATCCATTGGGTCATTTCGAAATAAAAAGAGGGCCTTACTTGAAATATCCATTCTTTTGAATTCTCCATGCCTGCTGCTGTGTTCGAGCCTTCTTCTTCCTCCCAGTCGCCTTAGATCTTCTAAGGAATCAGGTTAGTCCCCTCTTTCTTCTCCCTTCATCAGAGTAGGGTCCTTCTAGGGTCTCCTTCGAGTCGAGTCCGCTTTTTCATCCTCCACCTCAAGTTCTTCACCTCTCTTATTCTTGAGGATGTCCCGCTTTGGCCCAAGCTTCCGCCCTTTCACTGATCAGGGCAAGGCCAGTCCCTCCGAGCGAAGGCCGGCATCTTCTTCTTCCTCCGGTGAGGAGGAGGATCTGGCTCGCTTTGAGTTCAACAGGAGGTGTTCTCCCGGTCCGGTGCTCATCAGGGAACCGGGGTCCGGTCCTTCTCTCCTTCCTCCTTCTTCTGTACCTATTTTTGAGTCTGTCCGGTCTACAGGTCCTGGCGGGGTTGCCTCAACGATTACCACCGAGGAACTGGGGACCGTTCGGGATGTCTATGGCATCCCACATTCTGTTCGACTTATGATCCCTCGTCCGGGAGAACGGGTCACCTCTAGTGGCCCGGGCCGCATTGCTTTTTACGAGGAGACCTTCTCAGGGGGTCTCCGCTTTCCTTTCCATCCCTTCTTCATATCCGTCTTGGAGAACTATCGTTTGGTCCCTGCTCAGTTAGTGCCAAACACCATTAGGGTCATCTTCTCCTTCATTGTGCTTTGCCACCTCCATGGGTTTGTTGCCCGGTTCTCTTTGTTCAGGGCTTTCTTTGCCCTGAAGCGCCACCCGACTGAGGACGGGTGGTGGTCCTTGTCCTCCCACGCGAAGGGCATTAGATTCGAGCTCCCCTCTTCCATCAAGGGATGGAAGAGCAAATTCTTCTTTGCTGTGGTTGAGGGGGTCGACTGGGTCTAGAGCGATCCGGACCAGTCTCCCAACCGAAATTCTGTAGTCGATGCGGCTGACCGGGATGACTACGAGCATCTTCGCACCACCCAGATCCCTTCTCTCGAGGTCCTATTATCAGAGCAGAACCTCTCCGATGCCGGGGTCGACCTAACAAATGGGTTGGGTGAGTTCGACCTGAACTTTTATTTTTCTTTCTTGCACTTCTTACATTGCTTCTTACAGGCTCTGACCGTTGTATGACTTGCATGCAGGGATGATTTTTACAGAAAGCGACCTACTGGCGATCACCCGAAAGTGGTTGAGGCGAGTTAGGGGCGAGAGCGCATCTGTGACCGTTCTCGCCATGGCGGCTGAACCGAGCTAGTCGATGACCGAGACCGCTTTTGCTGCACCGGTCGGTCAGAGTTCAGGGGCGACCCTAACTGCCCCTGCACCAATGGAGAGGGTCACAGCCGTGGCACCGGGGCCAGTCCAGCGGGCGGCCCAAGAATTTTCGGAGCGGCTCGGTCGTCAAGGGGCGACCCCCGTCACGGAGCCCGAGGTAATAGCTTAGGCAAGGGCTGCAGCTGCTGCCGCTGCGTCTCCTAGTCCTCCGAGTCCATCTATGATCGAGATCGGGGATGAGGAGATTTGAGCCGGGATCGAGGTTGCGACTGAGGCACTGCCTGCACAGGTACCAACTCCTTAGCCTGCCCCCAGGGGTCCTGCGGTTAGTGGGGCAAGGCCGCCTACTGCAGGAGAGAGCAAGAGGGAGGAGGCGCGACGTCGACTCCCTTTCAAGATGGGGCCGGAGAGCTTGTTCCTCCTGAGCCCCGTACTGGCCGAGCGCATGATGGATTTCTCGATCCAGATATACGATCGGCAGGAGATGGCCAGACTGCGGCTGAACGATGTCCTCAACGTCATATTCCCCCAGCTTTACTCAGTGAGTTATCTCTTCTTTCTTTCTTTTCTCTTCTCTTCTATTTTCTTTTCTTTTTCTTTTTTGTTTAGGCTGACCTCTTTTCATGGTGTAGATTGGTACCGAGGCCCTCTTTATTAGGGACAGCTATCATAACTGGGAGCGTGTCGAGCGGCAACAAGCGATCGAGATCGAGTCTCTAAAGATCGATCTGAAGGAGAAGGTCGGGGTGAACGGGGCGCTCGAGCAGAAAGTCGGGGACCTAGAAAAGCAGCTCGTCGATGCTGAGGGGCGAGCGAAGAAACTCCTGGAGGTCCTTAACCTGGAGCGGAGTTGCTCAAAGAAGGCTGTCGACGATCTCTCCACCATCGAGAAGAAGCTGAGGTGGTACAGTGCCGAGGCTGATCGACACAAGGAGGCATTCCGAGCTGCCCAGGCGGAGCTGACAGCAGGGAAGGAGTAGCTGGCTGCGGCTGAGAAAGCGGCGGAGGTGGCGGCCAGGTCGACGGAGGCCGCCAGGCAAAGAAGGGGGCCGCCGAGGCCAAGAAGGATGCTGAGGAGTCCGTTGCCAAGTTCAAGGCCTCTGAAGAGTTCATCGCTGAGATCCATCAAACGGTGTTGGACTCCTTCTTTAAAGGCTTCATGTTCTTGCGCGGCCGGATCGAGGCGTTCGTTCCCAGCAAGAATCGCGATCGCCTCAAGTATCCCTCGCCTCGGACGTGGAGCCTAATAAGGAGGTCATCGTCGAGGAAGCTGTGGCCTCCGAGCCTCCGACGCCAGCCAAGGTCGAGCCGTGCGAGGTCGGAGCCGTTCAGCCGAAGGTTCCTGAAGGCGGGACCTCTCAGCCTCAAGGCTCAGCAGGGGGCCGGCCAGTGCAGAGTAGTCCTTTCTCTTTTCTTTTGTACTTTGTTTCTTTCTGTACTTGGTCAGGGTCACCCGGCATGTCGGGGGCCCGTGGAACCCCCTGCTGAGAGTAGTCCTTTCTCTTTTCTTTTGTATTTTGTTTCTTTCTGTACTTGGTCGGGGTCACCCGGCATGTCGGGGGCCCGTGGAACACTTGTAATTGGTCCTTGGTTAATAAAATTTGTACTTTCTTGCAACCCATCTTTTGCTTGGTTCTTCCCTCTTTTTCTCTTTCTTTCACTCCCCTCCCTCTTTTTTCTTCTTCTTTTCTCTTTTTATTTTTTGATGAGTGGGGAGATCAGAGAAGAGGGTCTCATCTTGCCTGGGGCTTAGTTACCATGCTTTGGTGTCGGCGAATCGGGTGCAAGGTTCTGGCAGGTGTGAGTAGCTAGGCTCGTTGGTTCCTTGGCCGGAGAGCTGGGCTCCGGTCCAAGGTGCCTGAGGGCTGTTCTAAGGTCTTGGATGCCTTGGAGCTAGGCTTGAGGCATTGATAGGAGCTGCTTGGCTCGAAGGTCCCTTGGCCGGAGATCTGAGCTCTGGTCTTAGGTTGGCATCTCGGAGCTAGGCTCGAAGACGTTGATGATTGAGAGCGACGTGGCTCGAAGATCCCTTGGCATCTCGGAGCTGGGCTCGGAGACGTTGATGATTGAGAGCGGCGTGGCTCGAAGATCCCTTGGCATCTCGGAGCTGGGCTCGAAGACGTTTTAGATTGAGAGCAGCTTGGCTCGAAGATCCCTTGGTTGGAGGTCTGAGCTCCGATCTTGGGTTGGTGTCTCGGAGCTGGGCTCGGAGATGTTGATGATTGAGAGCAGCGTGGATCGAAGATCCCTTGGCATCTCGGAGCTGGGCTCGAAGACGTTTGAGATTGAGAGCAGCTTGGCTCGAAGATCCCTTGGCTAGAGGTCTGAGCTCTGGTCCTGGGTTGGCGTCTCGGAGCTAGGCTCGAAGACGTTGATGACTGAGAGCGGCGTGGCTCAAAGATCCCTTGGCATCTCGAAGCTGGGCTCGAAGACGTTTGAGATTGAGAGCAGCTTGGCTCGAACATCCCTTGGCCGGAGGTTTGTGTCACGCCCCGAATCCAGCACCGAAATCGGTACGCGACCGGCCGCACAAACCCTAGGTTTTATCCTAGAGATCATGCAAGGCCTGGGTACACAAGAGTCACTTACTTCAAGAAAATCTCACTCATCACCAAGCCGAGTATCTGCACGACTCTGTAAAAGAATAAAGTAGGTTGTGAGCTCTACAGCCCAGTAAGGTTTTCATATGATCACACCAGTAATAATATACATTTCTAAAATAGCAAAATACCAGTATATTATATCATTCAATTAAATGATTTAAGCCTCATGTATTATAAAACTTTGATAACTTTGCATTTTTCCTTTAATATTCTCATTATTGCACCTTTATCTTTAGGGTTCTGGTCTAGCCACGGTCATGTACCAGCCCATGACTGGCAACCTCAAAGCGACCATGCATACTATGGTCGGTCCTGCTCACATACTAAGCCCGTGGCTCGGCTGTCCCACATACTATCCGCCCGTGGCCGGCTCCCACGTACAAAGCCCGTGGCTCAGGCTGTATAACCACGGTGCAACCGTAGCATGGCTAGACCAAATACCGTATTTACTTCATTAACACTTGTCAAAACATATTTTTTATGATCTCTCGATAACCGGTATCGTGGTCCAACCCACTCGATAACCGATATCATGGTCCAATCCATTTTAATAACTGATATCGTGGTCCAACCCACTCGATATCCAGTTTCATGGTTCAACCTATTTAGCAATCCGGTATCATGGTCCAACCCATCCGGATATAAATTTTCTTTATAACATCACGCATGAGATATCGACAATAATAATGATAAAACCACAATATCAAACATGAAATCTCAACTCTTCCACTGACCGACATCACGGTCCAAATTATCAAAATAGAATTTTTATCATATAAACATGATATCCGGAATATAAAATAATAACAACCATGATCATATTGTTCTTCATAAAACTCAACTACACCATACAACAATAATTCATGCATGCCAATGATCATGCACTCGGATCAAAACCATGCATATAAAATAATATATAAACTGATGATCACGTCCAGAATCCTTACCTTCAACCGCTAATCCAAAATATCCGGTATCAATCTATACCCGAAATTCGTCCAAATCCTTCCTGCTCAAAAGATTGATCTTCTACAATAATAAATAAATTCATCAAATCGGTTCCCCCCCGATTTTCTCTTCCCTCATCTTCCAAACCAAAATCCCTTCCCTCTCCCTTTCTCTCTCTTCTCCTCTTTCTCTTTCTTCCTTCTTCTCTTCTCTTTTCCCTTCTCTTTCTCTCTCTCTTCTTCTCTCTTTTATGGCTCTCAGCAGGCTCTTCCCTGCTTCCTATCGACATCCTGTTTAAAAAGAGTAGAAAAACCGATCCAAAATTACCTCAAACGTAATCTAGGAAGTTCAAAACCATTAAAATATCTCCCCAGCCGTCAGATCTGAGATCGACATCTCAAACCACGTCCAAATCCGAATCCAAAAGCCCCTAATTAAGCCTAAACTCCTTCGAACCAATCTCATCCGTTCGATCGGATGATCGGATGGTCCAGATCGCTCAAAAACCCCATGGACCGCCATACACCTCGAGAAACGACTGGGAAACGCCTGGGAAACGTGTGGGAAACGCCCACACGACAGCCGACTCGGGCTGGGCCGAGCCCACGTGCCCGCGCGTGCCGCGCGCGTGGGCCTGGGCCGCGCAACGCGCACCCGCCGCGATGGGCCGGGCCGCGCACCGCGCGCCCGCGCGTCGCCCGCTCGTGCGCCCGTGCGTCTCGCGCTCGCGCGTCGCCCGTCGGCGCGTCGCGCGCTCGTGCGTCGCGCGCTCGCGCGTCGCCCGCCCGCGCGTCGCGCGCTCGCTCCCCGCGCTCCTCGCGCAGAACCAGCTCGCACGCGTCGTTTGGCCGGTTCGGCAAGCGGGCCGGCAATTATTATTATTATTTTTTTTCTGGGTGTTACAGTTTGAGCTCCGGTCTTGGGTTGGCATCTCGAAGCTGGGCTCGGAGACGTTGATGATTGAGAGTGGCGTGGCTTGAAGACCCCTTGGCATCTCGGAGCTGGGCTCGAAGACGTTTGAGATTGAGAATAGCTTGGCTCGAAGATCCCTTGGCTGGAGGTCTGATCTCCGGTCTTGGGTTGGCATCTCGGAGCTGGGCTCGGAGATGTTGATGACTGAGAGCGACGTGGCTCGAAGATCCCTTGGCATCTCGGAGCTGGGCTCGAAGACGTTTGAGATTGAGAGCAGCTTGGCTCAAAGATCCCTTGGTCGGAGATCTGAGCTCTGGTCCTGGGTTAGCGTCTCGGAGCTGGGCTCGGAGATGTTGATGATTGAGAGCAGCATGGCTCGAAGATCCCTTGGCATCTCGGAGCTGGGCTCGAAGATGTTTGAAATTGAGAGCAGCTTGGCTCGAAGATCCCTTGGCCGGAGGTCTGAGCTCCGATCATGCGTTGGAATCTCGGAGCTGGGCTCGGAGATGTTGATGACTGAAAGCGACGTGGCTCGAAGATCCCTTGGCTGGAGGTCTGAGCTCTGGTCTTGGGTTGGCATCTCGGGGCTGGGCTCGGAGACGTTGATGACTGAGAGCAGCTTGGCTTGAAGATCCTTTGATCGGAGATTTGAGCTCCGATCTTGGGTTGGCATCTCGGAGCTGGGCTCGGAGACGTTGGTGATTGCGAGCGGCATGGCTCGAAGATCCCTTGGCATCTCGGAGCTGGGCTCGAAGACATTTGAGATTAAGAGCAGCGCGGCTCGAAGATCCCTTGGCCGGAGATTTGAGCTCCGATCTTGGATAGGCATCTCAGAGCTGGGCTCGGAGACGTTGATGAGACTTTCCTGCAAGACAGATAGATATTCGTGCAAGGAAAAACCATTATCATTATTATTGATGGGAAACCTTACATTATCGATAGTGCCTTCGCAGATTGCATCAGGAGTTTGTCAACTTCCTTCCTGATAGCTGCTTGTCTCCCCGAGGCAAAACTTCTCTTCTTCTGCCAAACTAGCATGTCCACCATCGTCCAGGTGGGTGCATTTGCGCTGGCCCGCAGGAACTCCAGTAGTCAGGCCCTCTCCTCCTCGGGTAGCTGGGCTCGACTCTGCACTGTTTTCGTGGGATCGTCTCCGAGCGGGTAAGAGAGTGGGCGCTCGACCGGGCCTCCCCTGGGGTCTTGGGCCCTTTGGTCGAGATCGTTCGCCTTGGTGGGGTCTCGGCAGTGACCAGGAGAGTGATTCCTCCTTCCACCCTTGCGGAATCATCTATGAAACCAACGAGGGGTGCATGCATAGGTTTGAATTGGTCGGGAGAAAGGTTCATCTTGGAGAAGGCATCATAAGAAAGAACATCCGTGGAGCTTCCACTATCAACCATGATGCGTTTTATAGGATGCTTTGCGATCGTCATCTCAACAACCATGGCATCATTATTTATATTTTTTCCCCGTTTCCCCCTTCCCTCGTAAAGGGGAGTACATTCTCAGGATCCCTTGCCCCTCGGGCTTTTTTGGTGCACACGCAACTCCCCAGGAGATCATGCCTACCGGCTTCTCGGTGGGATGGTTATCGATGACTGGAGCTGGCGGGAGAGCGACGAGCGCCTGGGATTCCACCTGAGGTCTGCCCCCCACAAACCTTTTGAGGTAGCCCCTCTTTATGAGTTATTTAATTTCCCACTTGAGGTTGCGGCATTCCTCGGTGTTGTGGCCGTGGTCGCGATGAAAGCGACAGTACCTCGGTTTATCGCGGCCGGTGGAGGACTTCATCGGAGGCGGCCATCTCAGGTAGTCCTCACCTTCGATCTCCATGAGGATTTTCGTTCTCAGGGCAAGGAGAGGGGTGTAACTCTCCTCAGGAACGGGAGCGCCTTTCGGTATCGGCCCCCTCTGGGAGTTCGGGACTTGGGGTTCTGGCTTTCGGGTCCTAGGCATCTCGGTGGGGGTTGGCCTCTTCGGTGGCTTCCCGTCGAGCTCCCGCCTCGTACAGTCCGTCTCCTCGGCACGGATGTACTTTTGGACCCAGAGAAGGAGCTCGGAATAAGTCTTGGGGGGCTTCTTATCCAGTAAGTAGGTCAGGCGGGAGGTCCTAAGCCCTCACTTTAGTGCTACATGGCAACTGACTCATCAAGGTTGTAAATTTTCAACGCGGCAGCCTTGAAGCGGGCCACGTAGTCCCGTAGGGGCTCGCAGTCTTGTTGCCGGATGGAGAAGATGCTATCTGCCTCTCGTGGTAACTTCCTGCAGGCATCGAAGTGGGCCACGAACTTCTGCCCTAACTGGATGAAAGAGTTGATGCTCCCCAGCTCCAAACGGGTGAACCATACTCGAGCTGCTTTCCAGAGAGTGGCAGGAAAAGCGACGCAGAGAAGAGCATCGGTGGCCCCCTGGACCCTTATGAGAGTCCGGTAGCTTTCCAGGTGGTCCAGGGGGTCGGTGGTCCTATTTTAAGGATCCACCTGCAGCATCCGGAACTGATGCGGGATCGGCTCCGCTTGGATTTCTTGGGAGAATGGGGGACGGGCGTCGTAGCCCGCTGGCTTGCTAGCTGAGCCCTGCATATTGGCAAATTGGCGGGAAAACTCCACCAGCTTGCGTTCATGCTCCTCCAGACGCTTCTCCGCCGTGCGCCTGATGGCTTCATTAGTAGACCCCTCCGCTGAGGGAGACGGAGAATGTGACGTGGGTGCACGGTCTCCATGATGGGGGGTCTTGCTCTTTCTGCCTCGGTGGGGTCTGGGCACCGCCTGCCCGAGGTTTGGTGAGCAGCTCTCCCTGTTGGTAGAGCCAGCTCGTTACCTTTTTGCCGGGGTTTGGTGGCTGCCCCAGTTATCAGTAGTGGCCCGTGGCTGCGAAGGCCTTCCTTGGAAGGAATGCAGGCTATCGCGGGGGGCCGCAACGTGGGCCGCGGGTGTCCCTAACTGTTGGTGGGTGGCCAGGGACCGGTGTTGCTGCTGGAGCTGTCGCACTGCCGTGGCGAGGACTTGCATCTGTTGGGCGAGTGCGGCCAGCTAGGATTCTGGCGGAAGTGGTTGAACCAGAACGGGTGGCTCCACCTCTTGGTGGTGCAGGTTCCCCCGGGACGGGGAGTCCCTCGCACGGCTGGTGGAAGCCTCCCTTGCCCGTGTTGTCACCATCCTTTTGTCAGACTGCTTGTAGAAGAGGTGGAGGGCTTGAACCAAATCAAAGAATGCTCAGTTCCTACCCCTACCTGGCGTGCCAATCTATTGCCGCCAAGATCGCCATGGCCCATAGCTGCTGTCAGCGTCGGAGCGCGCTTCCTTCACTGTCTCACCGTCCGGTGGTCTTGGACCTACAAAACAGGGGTCAGTGACCCGGGCTGGGATTTCCGGCAGGGGTACTTCGATGGTCAGGTTAGTGATGATCCAGGGGAACAGATCCTCCTGGTCGAGCCCCTCTTGATGGACTCCACGTGAGGAGTGATTAGTGTGAGAGTGGGATGCAAGTGTGTCGGGGGAAGAGTGACCCGACTAGAGAGAGTCTCTGTGCGGTCCTTCCGCCCGACCTTGCTTGGGGATGCTGGTGGTGCCGTGCTCTTTTTGGTTGAGCTTGCACTTGTGTTTCAGTGGTATGGCGTATCTCTTGCTTGTGTTGTGGTTGTTACCTCCAAGCTTTTGTGAACTAGGTTACCGTTGGGCGTTCATCTTGGGATCTCCACCGGGCTGTCAGGCGCGTGCGGCGGTGTCCCGAGGAGCCTTTCCCAATCCGTGATAAGGGAAGCTATTATGTACTCTGACATTCCCCTTGGTCGCCTCATTCCGGGAAACATGGCAGTGCCTTGATTGGAGGGCCGCCGCCCCTGGGATTTGGATCTCTTAGTTGACTTCCTCTCTCGGGTGGTTCTGGTGGTTGGTGAGGAGCGTGGCACCTCGATCAGTGGGCCTCTCTCCTTTCTGGTGTAACTGGCGGCTGCTGGCGGTCAGTGCAGTCTGGCAGGTGTCTCAGCGTCGTCCTCGGGAGGCTCGCCGGTGTCCTGGGATGGCGGTGCCCACGTCCGAGCTGGGGCTGAGCTGGAATGGCAGGGCTCGCTCCGACCTAGATGCCCCGAGCTTGCGGGGTCACCTTGGTGGAGGAGGGCAAAGTGTAGGCCCAGTCCAAAGGGCTCGGCCTTAGAGAGGCTCCACGCGGTGGAGGAGGGCTGAGCTCGACTCCAACCACGGGGCTCGATCTCCGAGGGTCTTGCTCTGGAGGGCGGAGTGCGGGCTCGGTCCAGAGGTCTCGGCCTCGGAGAGGCTCCACGTGGCGGAGGAGGGCTGAGCTCAACTCCGATCACGGGGCTCGATCTCCGAGGGTCTCGCTCTGGAGGGTGGATTGGGGGCCCGGTCCAGAGGGCTCGGCCTCAGAGAGGCTCCACGTGGCGGAGGAGGGTTGAGCTCAACTCCGATCACGGGGCTCGATCTCCGAGGGTCTCGCTCTGGAGGGTGGATTGCGGGCCCGGTCCAGAGGGCTCGGCCTCAGAGAGGCTCCACGTGGCGGAGGAGGGTTGAACTCGACTTCGACCACGGGGCTCGATCTCCGAGGGTCTCGCTCTGGTGCAGCTCCGGTCTAGGCATCCCGAGCTCGCGGGACCGACCTGGCGGAGGACGGAGCTTGGCTCGTTGTCTCGAGGGAGCTCAGCTCGACGGAGGAGTCTGGGCGGGAGAATTGACATGGCGTCCAACGTGGTGCCTGTCAGCTCCCCTATGTCAGCGATCCTACCACATCACAAGGGATTAGAAACTTATATTTTATATTTTCTGCAAGGATGTAATTTTTTTAACTAGGGTGTCGTAGTTTTTATACTGGAGTGCTGTAATACTGTTTCGACTATTTTGATTAATTTATAGCATTCGTGGTAATTTTTGATACTCTGGAAGTCATAAACCAAGCCACGGATGACATGTATTAGAGATAAAAGGGGTTACAAACTTTTATTTTATAATTTCTGCATGGGTGTCATAATTTTTTAACTAGGGTGTCGTAGTTTTTGAACATGGATATCATAAACTTTGAATTATGGTATCATGAAATTATACATGGTGTCATAATTTTATACTATGAAGACTTAATATTTTTAAAAATATATCGTGACATCCCTCTATAGAGATAAAATTCAAAAACTTGTATAAAAATATATAATTTCCTTACCTATTTCTGGTTCAATAGCTTTTTTTGGGACAGATCTTAAGAGGGTCTTATCCTCTCCAGAATAAACAACAAATACAGTGCTTCCTTCCTCCGTCTTCATTTCCTTCTGGCGATGTTTTTGTGTTCGTCATCTGTATTGAAAGAAAAAATCACTTTTTTCCATTGACTCATGATTTCGAAAGCATATCAAGGTTGAAGGAAGGTATGCTCGAGAACTTCTAGCTCACCAAGGAGTTCTCGACCACCAAAGAGAAGAGCAAAAATACAAAAATGGATTTTAGGGTAAGTAAAAATAATGGAAGGAACTATGGGGTGGGGTGTCGCTTTACTCTTAGATTTTTTTTTCTATTTGCAGAAGAAGAAGAACCATTTTTCATATCATAACTTCTTCTAGAAAATAAGAGGGTAAAAAGGTCAATTGCCATATTTGAAATTACTGCAGACGCGGCAATGCTCAGATAACGTAATCCTAGAGATACGACTCCCACTCCGTTCCGTCAAACTAGTTGGGATACACATGGACCAATAAGAAAAAAAGGTGCAGGCCACGTTGGATTCTTGCATCGCATGCGGTGCACAAAGACTTTCTCGGCCGCATCTCCCGGGCCGTGCCTTGCATAAAAGCATCATATTTTGGTTGCTGTTGGTAGTAAAATTTTGAGGAGAGTTTTTACTTTAAAAAAAATATTAGTATTTAGTAACTATATTTATAAAATATTTTAAAATTTCAACATATATTTAATAATTAAAATAAAAAATATTTTAGTATAATATTTTAGTATAATATTTATTATAATAATATAATATAATATATTAAAATATTATAATAATAATATATATAATGTAATATAATATAATGGATTATAATATAATATGATAAATGATTATAATATAACCAATTATATAGTATCATTATAATATAATAATACTATAATAGATATATTTATAATATAAATATTATTATATTTTAAAAAATTATTATATTGTATAATATTAGTATCATATAATGTAATAATATTATATTATAATTATTATTATTATTATGTAATATAATATAATGGATTAAATCTAATATAATAGTAGTTTATAATATAATAAAATATTATTAAATATTATTTTATTCGATTACATTGTTATAATTTTATAATGCTATAATAGATTATACATTTATAATATATCATACTATTAATTTATTATTAAATTATATTTATAGTATAATAATGTAATATGATAATGATATAAGATTTAATTATGATATTTTATTGATAGATATTTTTGTCATTTAATACTTTTATTTACATCAAAACAGTTTCTTGATATTGGCCAGAAAGTAGTTTTGAAAAGAAGCTTCAAAATAAATTTTTTTTTTCAAGTAGATATTTTATTGAAATTAAAATATTTTTTTTTATTTTTTATCAAATATCATTGCATCATTTAAAATAATTTTGAAGGGTCATAAAATATTTTTGGTACTTTAAAAACTTAGCCAAACTGGATCTTAGGAAGCGGCCTCATGGAAACCGACAATCATACCTCATCTCATATAACAAAAAAGAAATATAAGGATTGGCCTAAGTTATTTTTAGCTACTTTATTTTTATTTTTTATTTTTTTTGCTAAAGCAAAAGAGATGGGATGACGGTAAACCCCTGCTGTAGCTATCTCCATTAGACCCCCGTCCCGCCAGACTATATTCGATACGGGTAGTAATTTTCGCAATATCCTTCCCATCCGAAGGTAAGTACATCAGTCTGATCCCACTTAGGTGTCAGAGTGGAGTGCTGTCTGATCCCACTAAGGTGTCAGAGTGGAGTGCTCTCCCCCGCTCCCAATCACGTATCCCAGAAAAATTTCTGGATTTAATCAAGTAATCCATAGACTTCGAGCCTCGAACCTATGATCGGGAGGATGGGAGCAAAGCGCCCACCGCTACCACCTTAGTGGTACCTATATTTTTATTACTTAGGTTGCATCATTTCAGTTGGTTTACATCACTTTTTAATTGGTATTACACTTCCGCTTCCTCTAGAATTTCTTATCATGTGCATTTAGCTTCCTCAGCTCATGAAGCTACTGCTTTTAGGTACCTTATCTTCAACCAAAACTTTCATACATAAACAAATGAAGGTCCTACTATCATGACATCCTCCACCACCCCCCCCCCCCCAATTCTTTTAATAATAGAAAACCGATTAAATAATGCTGTTCCCATAAACAACCAAAAGCTTCGTTCTACTTCACCCACCAGCTTTTGACTTTGCTAACACATTATCATCTTTTTCTGTCCTCCCTGAATGATAATCATCGAAAAAGGGCACAGATCATTTATCATAATTACGTAAGTAAGATTATATGTCTAAGTACATGATTGCATGAGAAATTAAAAAATAATAATAATTTTTTTATCATGATTCCATGAATCAGAGGAAATGCAGAAAGCAATATCATGCTACTTATCTAAAAAGCCAACTGTTCATCAGACTTGTCAAATAATTCTTCAGTCGTCACTGACTTGAAATGCAGTTGGAATTGAACTAAAACTGCATGTCTGAATCAAGCTTGAAGCAACAGAAGCTTTTGCACATATATTGCACCGCAAATTGCCATGAGATGTGCATTTGCCCTTATTGTGAAACCTGCTCCAAAAGCAGCATTGCACTATTTGTAAGCTTATCATGATTCAGCTGGTCTAAATGTATCAAACACAACAAAAAAAAGGTAAATAAATAAATAAAAGTGGGGGGTTTAGACTACAGATAACCATTATTTAATGAAAATTTATTAACAATTGATAAAAACAACACTTGGTCATTATAAAATGGCCATGAATAAAGAAATCAAAACTGGATTCTTTTCTTTAGGTATCATCTTAAAAACAACACTTGGTCATTATAAAATGGCCATGAATAAAGAAATCAAAACTGGATTCTTTTCTTTAGGTATCATCTAATCCAGCAATGGTATACAGCTGTTTCTATTCATGCTTGCTTCTGTCAACAACTCACAATACGTTGTTTCACCATTTGATTTTAATAAATCCTTTGGCTTGATATATTAGCATACATCATAGCCAGCTAGAACCAACAGGAGATGTTATTCCAAACACAGAATGCAAAATGTGCTTAGATAAAGCGAGCAGCCTAACTAGGTATCATCGAAAAATGAGCTATCGTGTTTATCAAAGCCAACAAATGAATTGTGGCCCCCAAACTATCAAATTGAACAACATCATCAACACTACAAATGTTTGAGTTACAAACCAGGAGCACAGACTAACACGAAATAAAATTGCATGTTATATCATGGAATACCAGGAACCATGAACACCAAGCTACAATTGTGCTCTCTCTCTACCAGGAACACCATTAACAAGTCCTACATAATTCTACCTCTGCTCTCATTAAAAGCAATTTGGAAGCCGAAAAGAAGAAAACATCCTATGCTGCAAAACTGCAGAGACTTGAACATGGCTGTCATTAATTCCTCAACTGTCACATTCATGTGAAAGAAAGCTCGTGTGCCTCAAACAGATGCCGTTGCTGCCATCTGCTTCTGTGCAAATGTGACACCCTTCTCAATGCTAGCCTTTAGCTCTGGTTTCAGGGCTTCCAGTGCTCTAGCCTCATACTCGGTCAGACCATGAAGTTCAGAAGAGATCACCGCTTCAACACCCTTCTTCCCAAGCTTAATTCTTGATGCAAAGAATGGGAGATCAGTCAGCTCAGATTGAATGAAGGAACACTCGTAAACATCTCCATCTCCATCCAATGCTCGGAGAGATGACTCAACAAATCTGGCTGCAGCATAGGCCATAGATAGAGTTGCAGATCCAGCACCAGCTTTTGCCTCCACCACTTCTGTCCCAGCATTCTGGATCCTCACAGTCAGCTCTTCTACTTCTTCATCTGTGAAGGTCACAGAGGGTCTTGTCTTGGACAACAAAGGTAAAATAGTAATCCCAGCATGACCCCCAACAACAGGTACATCCACATCAATGAGCTTCAGGTTCTTTTTTTGTGCAACAAATGTGTTAGCTCTCACAACATCCAGCGTTGTGACACCAAACAGCTTCTTTGGATCATAGACACCCTTTTGCTTGAGAATCTCTGCAGCTATTGGGATAGTAGAATTCACCGGGTTGCTAATGATATGGATAAATGCCTCTGGAGCATTATCTGCCACAGCCTCCACCAGTGACTTCACAATGTTCGCATTGATGTTGAATAGGTCATCACGGGTCATACCTGGCTTCCTTGGAACTCCAGCAGGGATGACAACCACATCCACACCTTTCAAACTATTGCCTAATTCTGATGGTCCTGTGAAGCCCAGAACCTCAGAAGGGGTATTACAATGGCTCAGATCAGCAGTGACTCCTTTGACATTTGCAATATCATAGAGATGCATTGCTGAAACAAGTGGAGACATCTTGATCAGAAGTGCTAGGGGTTGACCAATCCCCCCTGCAGCACCAAGAATAGCCACCTTATAAGCAGAAGCCTGTGGCAGGAGTTGATTTGAGGATCTCAGCCTTGATCTATCCAACTTTGGCTTGAATGACTCCCAGAGGGAAGCTTTGCTTCCATTCCCCAAGAAGGATGCCTCCAATTCAAAGTTTACAGATGATGATGCCTTCGGACCACTAAAACCCCTGAAAAACTTTGGACCATGGTAACTTGCATAGGAGTGCTTTGATCTTGCTCCCAAGGTGGCCTGGGTGCTGCAAGACATAACCGAGCCAATTGACAGAGTTGAGACTGCTGCTGATGCCATTTGTTTTACAATATGAGCAGTTAAACAGTACCACAACCTAGGGGAAAACAGAAAAAGAAAAAAGAAAATCAAGGTTATTCTGACATTACTTGCAATGACTCTCAAGAACCATGTAAATTGTATACATCTCATTGAAGGGAAGAACGATGAAAAAGTATTCATTGCAAACATCAGTCAAACTCCAGTAAAGTCCATCCTCATTGATAAAGTCAAGTAACAGATGTCACCAGTTCTATAAAAATGATATTCCAGTGCACCATATGGTTATCGCTCACTCACCTTTTTTCATTAGTTGTAACTGCACTATGCTATGTGGCCAGAACAGGGAATTCAGCTGTAACCAATCAACCTATAGTGTGATAATAATGTTGGTTGATTTTTGCACCACATAACCCATTTAAAAGCTAATAACCATGCCATGTGAACTCTTGTTAGCTTCATCGTTTTGAGAAACAGTGAAGGCAGTGCTGTGTAAACTGTACAAAAGTAAAAGAATTACTCATTGGGTTGTCTCAGTGGTATGCAGTTAAGATGTTGACATTTATCAAATGTTCTTAAAATTCTCCTGTATTCATATTGGTTTATCTAGTCAGCTAATGAAAGCCCTCATATTTTTGTTATAAAAGAAAAAAAACTCAGAACTCACCAGCTTTTAGTGATAGTTCGTTTATATCACATCAAAAGCATTGAAAAGCTAGCTGAAGTAGATAAGCATCAAGATTGGCTGGATGCAGAATCTTATTATATTGTTAAAGGAACTAATTTAGTGACTTCTATTCAACTAGTTAACTGATATTTTTAGCAAGTCAACTGTACCAACTGAAAAGCATATATTACAAGATTTATTCTTCAAGTTCACTGATTGAAAATTTCAAAAAAGAAAACTACATACATGCATAGACACATACATACATACATATGCACGCACACATAAAACATTCCGCCTAGATTAGATGTTAATGAGAATAATAGAAGCTCTGTTTATAGCCATTTCTGCACATCAATGTACTCTATAGATAGAGGAATTCATAGAGTTGAATATAGTAAAATAAGAAATTGAGAAAAAAACATTGAAATTGTTCTTTTGGATACACACATACACACAGATGAAGACATCATCCTACCACCTTGCTAAGCTACCACAGGCGCAGATCTGTGCATTCATGGTCATCCTACCACCTCACTAAGCAACCACTGGCACAGGTCTGTGCATTCATAGTCAATCTTATAAAGGTCCATAAAGATAAATTAAAATATCAGACTATGGAGTTTCTTAGAATACAATAACAATGTAATAACTTCTTTGTTAAAAGCAAATTTACTTATAGATATAACCTGTCTGAAAGACACAAGTTCAGCACTAAGGTATTGGGGTACAACAGTACAAGGTATGGCTATAGACAGGTTATGGGGAAACTACAACAGAAAAATAAGATTTCCACAGACAGAAAGAAAGTAGAAACATGAGAAAGTAAGCACCAAACATGTAGGTAAAAATTCAAACCCTCGATAAGAAATTTTATTGGAAGCATATGACCGATCTCTTCTTTCAGTGTCATATGATGAAATATATCAATTTTTTGCTATCCACTGCAGAGATACCTTGGAATAAACTCTAGGGGAAAAAATAAAATAAAAAATCTTGGACAGCTACCTTTCTTTCTTTCTTTCCCGCCTTCTTTCTTTGTATTTCCCTTTTCTAAGGCAACTCCACTTTTCTGGATCTAATAATAGATGAAAAAACTTATATCAGCTCAATAAATAAAATTATGCGGAAAGCCTACCAAATAGATACTAAGCTAAGCTTGCAATATCATACTCTCAAATTTCTAAAACAAGCCTAAATAGACTCTAGGTACAATCTATCATGGATCGAGAATTCCACCACTGTAATTTTTTATGAAAAATTAACCGCTTCAATGTACATAGTAATTTCATTTACAAAATCCAAATACCAAAACCTACATCGAAGCTTAATCAAATTTTAAAAAATAACAATGAAAAAGAATTGGGCTTGATACATACAAACCCCTAACAACGAAATCTAGAACAAGAAAGACAAGAAAGAAGGAATCCAATCAAGAACCGGATAAAATCTATCATCACTTCATATTTCTTAACTCTTATCTCTAGAAAACAAGAATTCCATATCATCTCATGCCTTGAGACCAAAAATTCCATCAAGATCCACAAATTCCAACTCTCGACCAACTCAAAATCCCACATCCAGGCCCAAGAACTTCGAGTTTAAATCAAAAATCCCGATAATCTTCGAAATCCCTCAAACAAAAGCCCATAAACCTACGGAGATCGACCACAATACCTTATTTTTCGCTGAATCAGAAGCAATAAGTAACCATCGTATCCGGAAAACACCACATTGAACCCGAGCTCACAACATCAACACCGGATAAGAAAAAGGCGACCGCGAAATACCTGAAGCGAAGAACGCTCGCCCTTCCTACTTCCGGCTCTCTCCCTCGGCGATGGCGGATAGAACGAGAGAGCGGCTTCAAAGCTTTCCATGTACTTCCACGGAATCATTCGACAACTGGTTCGGTGATTCCATTTCTTGCGGTCCCCCAAAACATACGGCCCGCCTGAACCGTCCGATCCCTCCACCGAAACAACGGCCGCGATGATGCCTCTTTTTTTTTTTTTTGATGCGGTCGGAACGATGGGCATAATTCTAAGCCGATTGGGATGGTTGCTTAAAAATCTTTGCAATTAAGAAAAGAGTAATTCTTTGTACTCCGGAATGGTGTTAAAAAAAAAAAATACATAACTAAATATAATTGAACCATGAAAATTTTATTTTTTAATATATATTTAATATTTATAATTTTATTTTTTTAAAAAAAATATAAATTATAAAAATATTTTTTTTATAAAAAAATTATCATCTTTCATGACTGGGTTACAATTTCCCATGACCAAGTTATGAACAGGATATCATAATCATGTCATAAAACTAAAAAATATTTTTATTATTAAAAAAATTATGATATCATACGAATATGATTATGATATTCTGTTCATAAATTTTTTATTATTCAAAATTTTTTTTAAAAAATAAATTATAGATATTAAATATATATTTAAATAATAAAAATGCTTCTCTTTTTTATCACGTACCGTGGTCAAGTTATAAATAAAGTATCATTACTATGTTCACATGGTATTATAAGATTGAAAGATATTTTTATCATTGAAAAATTTTTAAAATTTTTAAAAATATCTTTCAGCCTTATGGTGAATAAGTTATGATATCCTATTTATAATTTACTCATGGAATATCATAACTCGATCACGAAATGTCATAACCCATTTTTTTTATAAAAAAAATTATATTCATCATTCAAGATTTTTAATAAAAAAATAAAATTATAGATATTGAAAATGTGCTGAAAAATAAAACTTACATGGTCCTCTCCACCGTATGTGATGTACAAAGAATTTCTCTTGCAATTAATTCTGGGATCCTTTAATCACTCTATCACATAGGACCCAATTTAGTTGTAATCTGCGGACTGAATTTTGGATCTCTGTACGGTACATGATGGACTTTATTTGAGATTCATAAATAGATGCGGAAGTCTCTAGTTTACATCATATATCAAGCACAAACTTCAAAGTAGCATTTATGGTGATCAGGGGTTAATCACGGGTGGAAGATGCGTGCACTTTGTTTAGAGAAATCCCTTTGCAGATAGATGTAGGTAAATGGAGCTTTCATGCTAATGGAACATTAATCTCTTCACATACTTAATGAGGGGGAAAGGTACTGAGCGTTACGAGTAGAAACTCCTGGTTAACTCGTAATTTATGTCAAGCTTGTTGTCGAAATTTTATTGGTCCACATGTGTTCCTTAAAATGGACCTCATAGGTTAAAGTGAATTATCAAGTCTTTGCAAAGTCTAATGATAGCATTAGCACCATTGGGCTTGTGGACCTGCAAAAATTTTCATGAAAATGGCTTGGGGCATTATTAAAACCAAGGCCAGTTTTGCCCACTATAATAAGTGCTAGACGAAATCAACAAGCTTGGTGAATGCATTCACATGATGATCAATGGTGCATATATTATTACTTCCATGTCTTCAAATCTACATTTCATTTGGTATAAAGATTAATTAATTAGCATTTTTTTTTTTTTTTTTTTTTTTTTTTGGGGAGGGGGGGGGGGGGGGGGGGTAAAAAAAGCGTCCATAGAGAAAATAATACAAAAAAAATAGGGGGAGTTGACATCCGGTCCATTCTTTGACCGGAATAAAACTTTTAATCCATGTTGACTCAAAAGATAATTTTCGATCCATATTTAGTTTTTAGAAGACCAAAATACCCCTATTTCAAAACCCTTTTTTTCTTTTAATGTTTGAAATCTCATATTTTTTTCTATTCCCCGTTTCCGACGAGAAGCTTCGACGAACAAAAATCGCTGACAGCACCAGCAAGTCGCTCTCCTTCCTGCAGCGACAGCACCAGCCCCCCTCCCCCCTTTCGACGGTCAGGTAAATTTGTTTTATATTCCCCATTTTCGATGAGAAGCTCCGACGAACAAAAACTGCCCCTTCCTACGGCAACAATACCAGCCCCCCTCTCCCTTCCCATGGCCAGGTAATTTCTGTACATAGAAATTAATCAAACACTTTTTATAGAATTAATCGAGCATTTTTCATGCCACAGTGAATTAGTTAAATATGGTTTAGACTATGAGATATGCATGCTTCGGGACGTAACCATGGGGACATGAATGTATATTAGACTTGTGGTATGGACGCATGCATAGGGAATCACATGTATGTTTGTGTAACCAGTATCATTAATAATTGTGGATCAGGTCTTAGGTTAGAGAATTATTGGTCGAGTAAGCTGTTACTAGAAAAAATTGCACATCAGCGCTTAGAGAGTTATCAAATATCATATACTTATCAGCTCGTTGTTTAATGGGCATTATGTGCTATACTCCCACTCTGCTTAAGATGCAAATGAGTATGATGTTTTGCCAGTAACTTATGATGCATCATGATTGTTATGATGAAAGTTTAAATAAATAATTGTGCACTCATGATTTTAGTTATAAAATAGAACTTTGTGTAGAAATTTTCTTAGATAAAATGGAACCACCTTCCCGGTCAGAATAGGTGGTTCCTTTTCTTGGAACCAAATTTGAGAGTTTCCTATCTCATACGAGAAGATATAATATCATTACATTTATGATCTACATTTGAACAAATTTGATATGTTATGCATAAGAAATAATATCATCAACTCTTGTTTTATTTCTTCATTATGCTAAATCTGATTAACTACTTTCCCTCCACAGAAAGAGGGATTAGTTCAGTCTAGAAACTAAGATGCAGCAACTGTTTCTAACTATTGCAATGCTTTGATATCTGACAATAAAAGCCATTCCTTTCTGTTTAATTTGTTCGATTATACGAAGCTTGTTAATTTATACAAATTTTGGTTCCCTTATATTTAGGTATATGTTGGCTCAATATTAGTTTCATATAAAATCATTGAATTTATGTGACTTCTTTAGATATTATGAAACATAATTATGCTTTTTTGAAACTAATATTGAATGTGCAGAGTAGATGATGGCTATTGCTAGGAGAAGCAAAGAATTTTTTATTGACTCAACAAATATGATAAATGGAAGGTGTTATTTTAATCACTATATGGATGTTATAGAAACAATTATACAGTCGATGTTAGAGGAGCAGAAGGTAGTGTCTACAACCCCATTTGGTCATTTGCTCCATCTTCCATACATCAAGTAGAGCAGGTCATTATTAGATGCACTACTGTCCTTGTGAGATGATAACAAGGAGGGCTTTAGATTTGGTAAGGTTGTAGTTTCTTTTGTGGGAACTGAAATTGCCCTTATTCTTGGTTTGAAGGCCACAGGTGAGGAGATTGACTTTTATAGTAAAGAGAAAGTACAGTCATACCTTATCAATCATTTTTTTAATGGTGACTTTAAATTAACTACTAGGGATGCAGTTAAAAATAAATTATTTTATCTTGTTGGAAAGTCTGGGTTGCTAGATGTAGAGGATTTTACAAAGTGTTGGGTTCTTTATTTTTTTGTAACTATTCTTTTTCTAACTGTCCACTATCATGTTCCTAAAGTATTATGTCAGTATCTTGATGATTTAGATTACCTGGAATCCTATAGTTGGGGTCTTGCTATTTTTACTTTTCTCTGACAACAAATTCCTCATCTAGCGAAGAGTGTACATACAAGGAACAAAAACAAAAATGGGTGTGCTGAGTATATGGAAGGATGTACAGTAGCTCTAGTGATAAGCTTTTTTATTTATACTTTCGATTTAATTGGTTGATAGTTAATCTAATATTATTTTCATTTACATTATTTTATTGTGCAGGTATGGGCTATTGAGTATGCAAATAGTCTAGTTGGAAAGCATAGACCACCATTAATGTATCCTTGTCTCTTGCATTGGAGCAATGCCCCATTCCCTTGCAAGGTGGAGGCGATCATTGGAGTTATAAATAAATTAAAAAAGTTGAGATATAATGTTCTGTATCTAACATCATATATATTTAAATTGAAGCATAACTATATTTGTTTGTCCTTTGTCAGGTATTGAAGATGATATAGCCTAAGGAGGATGAGTTGCACCTCCTATCACAAAGAATGCTACAAGAGATGGATCCAATACAAGGGCAGGCATGTTATACCTTTTTAATGCAACATTTTTCATTGTAGAGCATTTAAAATGGTTCAAAATAGCTCTCTTTTAAGCAACACTAACTTAAATCATGTACCATGTAACTGTGTACCTAGTATGTATATGATACTATGTTAATTTAATTACGTGCAGCAAGTTTCGTCATCTAGCCAGCCTAAACAACATCCAATTCAAACTTTAGAGACATGTTTGGCAGCAGTTGAGAGGGCCTTGATTTGTCATGGTTTCTATTTAAAGGACCCTCAAACCATCAAAGATGCATGGATTCATGCTTTTGATATGAACCTTTCATTCATTGAGAAGACCTTCCGGGACAAGGGTTTATTGCCGGCAGATGACACTGAAGGCATTGATATGCATCATGTTGAGGTTAGTTTTCTACTCTAATCAATATATATATATATATATATGATATCATTTATGATCTAAATAATTTTTATTATTTAGGTAAGGGTAGAGTATTCTTCTCCACATGGACAACCCTACACAGGTGAAGGGGAACCTTATGTCCCTTATAGTAGTGAAGATGTGGAGGTAGTAGTCAAATATTTCTTTTTTATATTATATTTATGAGTGTTTATTATGTCCTAACTGCCTTTCTTATTTTTATCAGGAAAAGGTTGTTGTTGAAGTTGAGTCCAAGAAGGAAAGTGCCACCGCAAAACATGTGTCATTATTATGTAGGTGCGTAAAAATGGTAGCTCATGAAAAAAAGCCTAGTGAGAAGGGAAAGGCCATGTCATACCTTCCTAAGACCTACAAACGTGTAAGGAAGAAACAATAAGAGGGTAACATAGTTGAAGGCAGTACAGCTTTACCCACCACTAAGAGTGATCTAGATGCTTCAGATATTTTAGAGCATATAAGTACTGCACTAATGGAGCTGCATCAGTCAGTTAAGTTTCAAGAAGATTGATCTCTCTCTAGAGAGGTGTATTTATTATGTGCATGTGCTTATTATTAAATCACTGTGATAGATTTTGTCTTCAACTTTAAATATGTGCTGATAGATTTTATCATTTTATAGCATATTTAAGATTCTAGTATAGTTATAGATGTTGAAACATCAGTAGTCCTAGATATGACAATACAAATGGCATGAAGGGGCACATATCACGGGAAGGGGAAATGTGTACTCCCATCTTATCTTGAAGCATCAATTGATTTTTTACATCAATGAAGATCATTTTGAGTAAGCCATATAATTATATTTCTATATATCATTCTTCATATTACTTCTTTTGTTTATATCTGCATTTTTTATGTAGTGAGAATATCTGGGAGGATCCAAGTACATCCAAACCTTCTTGCATATGCCATGCATTGGATCAACTCCTTCATGATGGGCCACTTCGGACAGATGTGCATGGCCCATCATGCAGAACTAAAATAACTGTGTGCAGGCTTAATTTAACTGTGTACAGAACTAAAATAACTATGTGTAGGCTTAATTTAACTATGTGCAAAATTAAAATAATTATGTGCAAAACTAAAATAACTGTGTGCAGGATTAATTTAACTGTGTGCATAACTAAAATAATTGTGTATAGAACTAAAATAACTATGTCAGGCTTAATTTAACTGTATGCAGAACTAAAATAATTGTGTAGAACTAAAATAACTGTGCATGCTTAATTTAACTGTGTGCAGAATTAAAATAACTATGTACAGAAATAAAATAACTGTGTCATACATTTAGTTAATTAACTGTATACTATTAAAAATATTGTGCCAAATTCAAGATTCAGTAAGATGAAGTACAAGGTGATATATATCAATATTATGCCAATTTTACTTCTTTCAGTAAGAATTACAGCGTTTCAATACATAGCCCTAATTTGAACAGAAATTCAGAATTTAGAATTCATTGATATAAGAGCAAATTAATATCAATAGCCCCGTTAACATTAACATAAGAACATAATTCGAAATCAATAGCCCTATTAACATTAAGATAAGAACAGAATTCAGAATTCAGAACAACAACAGAACAACAACCGCAGAATAGTAAATGCAGAATAACAATAGATGTTACTCAACAATCTCATTACAAGTCCTTCCATTGTGTCTTTCTTTTCTGCATTATCCACATTGTATAGTTCTCGATGAATCCATTTGTGAAGAAAGCTCTTCTCTTCTTCCTAGACCTACCAGGACGAGTCTTGATGACAGGAGGTAAAATATGCATCTCATCTGAACTACCATGGCTCATCTCAATATCAGGAATTGGATTGATACATTCTTCATATGTTGCTCTATACATTTCAACCTGAAAATAAGCATCAGTGAAGTGATATAATGACCTGCCAGCCTTCTCAATGCATGCACATGCATGCTTACATGGCATCTGAAAGATTTGCCATTCATTACAAGAGCACGTGCAATCTTTTAGATTAACCTTACATGAGTACTTTGTGTCTTTTACATCATAAACCATGATGCTTGATGTAAACACAGATAACTTCCAACCCTCTTCCGTATTTCTTTGCAATACTTTTTCAGAATCAGGACAAAGATGGGTTTGGATGCTATGTCCTTGCATTCGTCTAGCATGCATCAATTGCATAATTTGAAATCTTATATGATCAACCATATGAGGAATACCAAGATGTCGAGCCTCTAGAATCCAACTATTAAAACATTCGGCAACATTAGATGTCATAATACCCCCACATGGACTTGGAAATACTTAATTTATCCAATGCTCTGGCTTTGAATGTGTTATAAAGTTACTTGCACTTGGAACTTCAGCTACAAGTTTACTCATTAATTTTTGAAAAATATTTAGCCTTGGAGTATATGCAGCAGCATTTAATAAATCAACCAGCCTCTTCCTTTTAACTATACGATAATGAGCAAGCACCTGCACGTATACAATCATTGTATGTTAACATACCTTTTAATTTAAAATTAAAAATTAAAAGTTTTGATAATGATGTTGCATGCCTGATTTTTAAAATTTTCTTTAATATGATGGATGCGGTAAGAGTGGTAGCTATCGAAAAAGTACTTCGATACTACTTTCATAAGTCCCTGATATCTATCTATCATAATTGTGAATGGGGTTGTCTATGGTACTCAACACAAGAATCCATGGCTTATTTTAAAATCTGACAAAACCAGTCCCAATTATCATCATTCTCTATATCATCATTCGCATCTTTGCCCGTAGCACCAAGTAAAACTCCTCCATCCATATGTTTAACAAATGTTGCATCCATGAATATTAGAGGTCTACAACCTTTAAGAAAACCATTGATTGAGGCTCTAAAAAAAATGAATAAATATCTAAATTGATCTTCGAGGGTTTCATACTCTGCTATGCTACCAGGGTTGGTCTCAAGAATGATATTACAATACCATCGTATTCGTTCATAAGATACTGACCTTTGACCATATAGCTCCTTCATAGCAACCACTTTCCCATGCTAAGCTTGATATGGTAATTCCACACCAAATTCATGATGAATATCTTTTACAATATCACTTGGACTATAGAAAGGCATATCATGAATTTTTTCTTTCACAATATTTGAAATCCAATGCTTCGAAGCCTTGGGATGAGATTGAACTTGTAACCCTACTCTGCATGTATGTTGATTGCTCATTATTTTAATTACAAATCTATCTTAATTCCAAGATGAGAAGCATGAATGCGCCATCCACATCCTTTATATGCACATTCAACAATAATACATCGACGATCATTCTTTATAAATGCAAAATCTCTATAATTTGCAATGCAGAAATTATGAATTGTATCACGAAGGGTTTCAACATCCTTGAATTCTTGACCTACACCTTCTATAGAGTTTTTCCAAGCATCCAAAATGTTTCTTGGATTTGGTTCATCTTCAATGATACTCCTTGTTTCTTCGACTACTCAAACAAAATTACTTGAGCTGCCAAATGAGAAAAAATGAGATGAACTGTCCTTCCGATAATTTTTAAAATAATTTACATATTCAACATTTTCAGATGGGACACCATCCTTGCAAGTACAAAAGATTGATTCTTCCTATACATAATATTGCATCATATAGAACATCACATTATATGATTTAGATTAATTATAAAAAATAATATACTAAAATAAATTATGAATAGACTTTGAATTACCTCAAATTGATTATCACATTAGGCGATTCAGTACGCTGCATGAAATACAACCATTTCAATTATTGTAGCTTTTAACTTTTGATATATTTTGTACATATTGCTGACATCCTTATCTTCTATGAGTGTAACGAGCATTCTTGAATTATTAGGAATATAGAATTTCAGATCAATCATTGTAGGAACTAAATGCTTCCATCTCTTCACTATTTCATTGATAATATAATTAAGAGTTGTATCTTTTGAAATTGAAATGATATGGGCTTTATTACTATAGGAACATAGCCATAAAATTTGAATTTTCAATGTCCTTAGGATCTATAACTGTTAAAAACAAAGATAATAATAAGGAATCTGATTTAGAAGAAATCAAAAGAAAGTTTTGTGAACATGGCGTGGAAGAAGATTTAGAACAAATCAACAAGAAGGAGGCCGGCTAGTAAGGGAGACAGTGTGAATGGTAGAGAAGGAGCTAGGAGACTACTCTCTTTGTGGGAGTTCACTGGTAGACAACAGACATTGATCTCATGGAAGAGTTTCACTAGGATGGGGGACTATTCTCACCATTGATTTCTTTGATCTAGTGGCTGCTGTAGGATGCAAAGGAAGGGATGAACGGCACGTCTTCAATGGCTAGTCCTTAGAATGGAAGAGGAAACGTCAGCACAGCCTCCGAATGAATGATAAACATAAGAGGAACCGTAATATAATAAATGAGATTTTCGATAAGCAGAAGAGGTACCGTGATATAATAAAGGATATTTTTGATATTTTTAAAATAATACGACATCACGAGGGATGTTGTATTACGGTAAATGTTAAATGGAGGACCGGAAGTTATATTTTTGGTCAACAGGGATACTTTATTATAGTTAAATCAAAATGGGGAGTGGAAATTAATTTCCCCCAAAAAATATAGTCTATCTTTTTTTAAATTTTGTTTATAAAATAATTAAATGAAAAATAATTACTTATTTTTTTTTCTTTTTGAACAAATGAAACTAATGGACAATAAACCACATCAGTCGCTAAGATTTCAAGAGGGTAAACAAATAAAGAAAAAAAAAAAATCAAGAACATACAAAATGAACAAATCCAAATGACCTGTGTTAAAAAAAAAAAAAAAAAAAAGAGAGGGTAAGAACCCCCCTCCGACAACCACAAAAAAAAAAAAAAAAAAAAAAAAAAGTGACCAGCGAGATGAATAGCACGGTTTAAAAATGCAAAGGCTCACACCGCTGCAATTTCTCTATTATCGTTTCCGTCGAATAAAACTTGGATGCAATTTAGTATGGAAGAAAGGATCAAAGAGCAACCATATCCTGATAGAATAAATCCAATAATAGCGTCTATTGAGAGAAGTAGCCACGTGTAGGGTAGCCAGACCCCCTAAGGCAACTACTAAAGTAACCACCAGTTAAACTGGAGCGGCAAGCCTTTTAATCTTCTTCTAGACCTTCGAGAAGCTTGGAAAGCCCTTCTGACCACAGAGCAAGGATCAGTCATTTATTAGCTCGATGACATTAGAAATAATGGATCGAGGAGAAGAAGATTTGTTTAAGAAAATACGAGCATTTCTTTTCTTGCCAACATCTCCGAACCATGGTGGCAATGAGCATGAAGATGGGCTGCTACAATTTTTTTTTTGATAAAGAAAAGGATGGGGGATAAAAATTTTTGGTGTCGGCCTAATATCATTAAGATGTCAAAATAGCCCGATCATGTGCTTAATTAAAACGTAGATGTTAAAATAGTGCGCTCCCTCCATATCTTGATCACATGTTCCAAGAAAATTTCTAGATTTAATTGAATCACGATCATACCTCGAATTCGTGATGAAAGATGAGATTAAGCCTCCACCAATCATGCTACCATCTTAGTGGTGGCCGCTATAAATTTTTCACAAATAAATTACATCTCCAACCAGAGCAAAGATCCCAAAGAATATGATCCGGTGTGGGAATAGAAAGATGGAGAGGGGAGAAAAAGAAAAAAAAAAAAAAAAAAAGTGTCCCGGAGCTATATGGCAAAAGATATGATATGCCATCACACGACTAGCAACCACCTAGTTTAATGCTCATCTCCTTTAGCAAAATTTCTCTTGGATTTAGCTTATTATTGAGAAGACAAAGATAGAGGCAACATCTGACCTTTGGAAGGAGCTAGCATTGTTTTACTAGAGGGAGCTTGCAAGATCTTATCTAACACCTCTTGAATTGTTGAATTTATAAAGAGAGGATGCAGAAAAATTTCCCGCAGAATTCTGCTTCCAATGGGTGTTATCTACATGATTGCTAGGCTGAGAATGAGAGAGGATTGCATAGAGTTTGATTCATTCTGGCCCCTGCTTCAATAGATAAGGATGAAGGGACTCTATAAAGATTCCAAGAATTAGATTTGAAGAGTTATGAAGCGTCCGAGCATCCTTCCAAATGAGTACTTTTAGTCCATCATCGGTGATAAATTTTAGTCCTTTCCAGAACCAAGGGAGGGAGGAATGTCATTTTAGTTCCCAAGCCATTGAAAGTTTCACTTTTGTCCAGAAGGAAATAATTTAGCAATTGCTTCCATAGCCCATGTTCATTATTCAAAAGCCCCTACCCACATCTAGCCAGCAATGCTCTATTGAAATCATAGAGGTCTATTGAAATCATAGAGGTCTAAAAAGCTTTCAAATGAGAAGTTTCGCGAGTGACGGTAGGAGTGTCTCGGTTTTCTCACCGTCTTCTCCGAGTTCTTGCAAGAGGGTTTCGAGAGTTTTGGGGCTTTTCTTTGGGTTAGGATGGCTTGATGGCGGAGCTAGGAGGCGAAGGGAAGTCTTCTGGTTCTGATGGCAACGACGCTGCGGGGCAACGACGCTGCGGGTCGTTCGTGGGCGGAAGTGGTGCACGGACCGCCGCAAGCTCCTGTGTGGACCTCGTATAAGCTATCGGAGAAAGAGATGGAGAGGCTACAGCAAAGCTTCTCCAAGGTGCTTATTATGCCAGAATCTCTCATTGATGATGCGAGGAAGAAGTGGGAGGACCTCGCGGTGATATTTCGAAGCCTGGGTCACCGAGTTCAGGGACTCCGGTTGGCCAAGGAGATCCGACAGAGAATGCAGATGTCAGTGGATCCGGAGATCTTTCCGGTCAGAGAGGACCACTTTGTCGTCCGCTTGACTTCAAAAGAAGACTGTAAGAGGGTTCTGGGGGCGGGACCGTGGCATGTTGCTGGCCAGCTCATGGCAATGGCACCGTGGCAGCCGGACTTCTCACCGGAAAGGAGCCCTGTGTGTTGCACGGTGGTGTGGATGAGGTTGCCGAACTTGCCTCTCGAGTACTGGGATGCATCTGCGATTATGGCCGTTGCGGGAGAGGCAGGTAAGCCTCTATCTTTGGATACCTTCACGGACCACATGAGAAAGACCGGATTTGCCAGAGTCCGGATGGAGCTTAATGCTTCAAACCCTCTGCTGCCTGGTGTCCGGATTCAAGGGAGGGATTCGGTCTTTTGGCAACAGTTCGTTTACGAGAGCATCCCAACTGCCTGCTTCGGTTGTGGGAGGATAGGGCATCTTCTGCAGGGTTGCCCGTTCAAGGAGGAACAAGGATCTCAGGCAGCCTCTGAGCCGATTCTAGGTCCAGGAAACTTTGTGGATGAACAGGGGGTTCAGACCCCTGGGGCCTTGGGTTCTTGCTCCACGCCGCAGGGAGAGATCAATAACTTTGGTCCTTGGCTAACTACGTCGAGGGTGCGCCCAACTCACCCGGTTCCGCCCTCAACTATGCCTTCTTTGAAGCCTGACCGTGGTAAGGCTCCGATTTCCTCTCCAGACCCCCCCTCCTCCTCCCCTTCTCGGTCTTCACCTGCTCGTCATTCTTCCACTCCTACGTCGCCGTTGGAGTCTGATGGATGGCAGAAGCCATCGAAAGTGGCAAGGAGGAAATCGCCGGTAGCCACCGAAGCTGAAGGTTCGGAGGGTGGTGAGTCACTGACGGAGGCAGGAGCTAACTTCTTTCAAGTGCTGGCGAACTCCATGCAGATCCTTCCCCCGGAAGAAGTCACCCGAAACCAGGGGATGGTGGACGTTGGTACCATCTCGCTCAAGAGGACCAGAAGCCGGTCCAAATCATCATCACCAACCTCTGTGAAGCCCAGTTCGACACCCACGGGCCAGGTATGCCCTTCAACCTCTGTGAATGTTGTTGAGGGAATTCATCAGGGGGTTGGTAGTTCCGCTGTTCCTCCGCCGGTGATGGGGTGTGCTGATGTCAGGATGAGGGAGAGGAAGAGAGAGTGGCGGAGGGTGGAAGCTAAGACTGGGAGGGAGGCTGAAGGTAAGGCTAGGGAGAGTATGGAAGGTACTGTGGGATCTAAAACGGTTAGTGGGGGTGCCCTCTCTGGTGTTAAGGTTGGGAGGGAGGGTGAAGGCAAGGCTGGGGAGAGCTCTGTGAGTGTGTTAGATCCTGCCGAGGGGAGGGTAGGGTCCGGAGGTGGGAGTTCTGGTAGCGTGGGGGATAAGCTGCAGGTTTCTCCTTCTGGAGGCCTGGGGGGTTTGGGGTATGAAGGAGGAAGTTTGGTGCACTTTCATTCTCATGTAGCGCAGGTGATCGATGCTGCTGGGAAGCTGCCACAAATGAAGGATTTAGCGAGGAAGTCGGCAAGCAAGATGCAGAGTTCATCAGGCGATGCTTTTAATCTGAAGGATGAAATGAGGCACTCTGTGACGGAAGGAAATGTCACCTAGGGTGAATCTTCGGATGACTCAGTCCAGTGTCCTTTGTCTGGAACAAACGAAATGGCATCTTCGCAAGGGGGACAAGATAAAATCTGTGACAGGATCAAAAGTGCCCTGGGGATCACTGCTGGAACCAGTCAAGGGGATCAGTTGGTCAATGTACCAATTATGCAAGCTAATGTAATTAAGAAAATGGAGGTCGGGCAAGGGTCCGAGCCTCTTAACTGATCCTGTACTTATGAAACTTTTTGTCTGGAATGTAAGGGGGGCGAACAAACCCTCTTTTCTTTCTACCTATCATAGATATCTTCAATTACATCATCCTCAGATATGTATTTTGCTTGAGACAAGGATCACTGGTCCGGCTCTGCAAGGATTTAGGCATCGTTTGTCCAAGGACTGGGGTTTCTATTCTGTGCCTTCCCAAGGCCGGACGGAAGGAATTATTGTCAGCTGGGACATTACGGCGGCCAGGATTGATATTTTCCACAGATCTTCTCAGCTGGTGGCGATTGTTGTTACCGAACTGGATAGACCCTCTTGGCTCCTCTGTGGAGTGTATTAGAGTACCTCCTACACTGAAAGGAGAGTGGTCTGGAAGGAAGCTTCTGCTTTAATCAACTAGGGTATCCCTATGGTTGTGGTAGGAGATTTTAATACCATTGAAAGGAAAGAGGATAAGAGGGGTGGAAGACCTTTCATCCAGGATGTCGGCATCAGGGAATTTTCCAATTTTATCCATGACCGTGGTTTGATTGATTTAGGCTTTCAAGGTCCCCGTCACACCTGGTGCAACAACAGGATGGGTCTGGCTAGAGTCTGGGAGAGACTTGACAGATATATGGTGATGCCCTCCTGACTCTCTCTCTTTCTGGATTACAATGTTCGCCACCTAGCAGAATTGCTTCGGATCATGCCCCCATCCTCCTCTCTATTACTGTTCCTCCCCCTAGAGCCAGGCCCTTCATATTTGAAAAGTTATGGCTGTCTTATCCTAAGGCCAAGGACATTGCCAGGGAAGTCTGGCGTATTCCGGTTCGGGGGGATGCGGCCTACAGGATTTCCAGGAGATTCTTCTGCTGAGGAGACACCTTCTTTGGTGGAACAAGGTGGAGGTTGGCAATCTAATTAATCAGATTAAGTTGGTTGAAGCTTCTATCCAAGATCTGCAAACCAAGGAGGATGTCCAAAGTAGCCTATCTGATGCTGATATTAATGCCCTTCGGTTATATCTTGCTCACCACCACTCTCTTCTTCAGAACCAGGAAGTCTTCTGGAGGCAAAAATTTAGGAATCAATGGTTAAAGGAAGGGGACAAGAACATCCGCTTCTTTCATCATGCTACCGTCATAAGGAGGCACACCAACACTATTCGAGCCATTTATTCGGACCACGACGGTTGGATTGAGGAAGAGGCAGACATCAGGAGGTAGTTCCTCCACTACTTTGAAACCAGGTGGACTGTTCCTAATACTGTTTATCCTTTCATTTTTCCTGATCCCTCCCAGACTTCTGTAACTGCTATCCAGAACTTTCAATTGTTGAAGCAGGTTACTGAGGATGAAGTCAAATCCACCTTGTGGTCGCTCACTGAGGACAAAGCTCCTGGCCCTGATGGGTTTCCACCTTTTTTCTTTCGGTCTTTCTGGGATATTCTGAGGGTTGACTTGGTTGCTGCTGTTCAACTCTTTTTTAATTCGGCCACCATGAATCATGATTGGAAGTAGACTTATATCACTCTAATTCCGAAAAGAAGGAATCCATCCTTGCCTTCTCATTTTTGGCCTATCAGTCTATGCAATATTCTATATAAAGTTTGTGCTAAACTATTGGCCAACAGGATGAGACTGATACTCCCGAATCTTATTAGTCCTGAGCAAGCAGCTTTTATTGGAGGGTACAATATTTTTGATAATATTCTTATTGCATAGGAATTTATGACTGATCTGCATCGAGCATCGAAGCGCCACAGCCTGATGGCTATCAAGCTCGATATAGAGAGAGCCTATGACTGTGTTGATTGGATCTATCTTTGCAAATCTCTGAAGTATTTTGGCTTTCATTCTGCCTAGATTTCCAAAATTATGGGCTGCATTAAGGCTCCGGCGTTCCCTATCTTGATAAATGGCTCCCCCACGGAGCACTTCCAATCATCCCACGGCCTTCGACAAGGTTGTCCTCTGTCCCCTTATTTATTTATTATTTCGGATGACTTTCTATCTAGATCCCTGTCGGCAACAGTCTGGGATTTGCGTATCCAACCTTATATTGCTGCGCTTGAGGCCAATCTAGTCTCTCATCTTCTATTTGCAGATGACTATCTTCTATTGGGCCGAGCTTCTCTATCTAATGCCAGGGGTCTCATGAATGTAGTGGAGCATTATTGCCATATTTCTGATCAGAGAGTTAATTTCAGTAAGTCTGGAATCTATTTCAGTCCAAAAATTGCTCCTACTCTTCACGGGAGGATTATAGATATGTTGGGTATTCGGGAGCATCACAGACCTCTCCACTACCTAGGTATTCCTATTTCTGGTGCCAGACTAACCAACCGGGATTGCTCACCTTTGCTTGCTTCTGTTGTCGATAGGATCTCAGGTTGGCAGGCCATATCTCTCTCAGCGATGAGGAGGATTACTCTTATCCGCTCTGTCCTTGCTTCGCTACCTGTTTATATGCTCTCTAATTCCTTCATCCTGAAAGGAGTAATTATCAAGATGGAGCAGATGATCAGGTCTTTCCTCTAGGATTCCTCCTCTGATAGGCGGAGGATACATTTGATGAGATGGGACGTTGTTTGCACTCCTACTCATTCGGGTGGATTGAGTATTCCCTCTCTCCTTCATAGGAGAGAGGCGCTCTTGACCAGACATGCTGCCAGATTCTTTTTTAGTCCTGATACCTTCTGGTCCTCCTTCATGAGGGCCAAATATGGAGATATCCCTATGAACCCGGGTGATTGTCCTACTCCTTCGAGGAGATCATCGGTGCTCTGGCGGGACCTTTTAGCTAGGGCACCGACTGTTATCCCTCATATCTCTTGGATTGTGGGGGATGGCCGTTCCATCAGATTCATGCAGGATCCCTGGATTTCTGACATTCCTCTGATTCGGTGGCCCACTTTCATCTCGGTTCTCGTGCCCTTCTCCATGACCATTGCTGATCTTCGGCGACCGGGACTTGCCGATTAGGATACTGATGTGGTGCTCACCATGTTTGGTGCTATTCTTGGGGCCAGGGTTCTCTGTATTCCATTTCCTGTTCATACTTGTCCGGACATCAGAGTGTGGTGCCATACGATGTCTTCCCAAGTTCCTATTTCTGATATCATTCGGAGGACCCAGCTTGGTCAGCATTATTCCAGGAGCTATCGCTAGATCTGGACTTTGCCGGTCCATCCTAGGGTCTCTCTCTTCATTTGGAATCTTGCTTGGCATCGTCTCCCCACCCGGGAGCTGCTCAGCTCCAGAGGCATTCATATTCCTCCTGGGTATCCCTTCTGCGACATGCAGTCAGAGTCTCAGACTCATGCTATCTTTCATTGCCCTCGAGTGACGAGGATTTGGACTTTGGTGGGCTTCCTTGATCCTACAGTTTCATCCGACACCATGCCTGATGTGCTTTTTGATCTTCTACAGACGGCCCCGACACTTTAGGTATTATTTACTGCTTATCTGGCCTACTATATTTGGATGTCCAGAAATGAGAGGATCTTTCGACAGAACAGATCCTCTCCACGGATGATCGTCGAGAGAGCTAGGACTGCGGCTATGGAGTATTGTAGAGTTTACTTGTTGACGACGGAGACCTGGAGTTCCCTGTCTGCTCCTCGAGCGACCCGGAGGGTGTTTATCTCCTGGGTACCCCCTCCTCCATCTGTTGTCACGGTCAACTTTGATGGGAGCCTTCGATGCAGGATGGATGGTGCTGGTTTTGTTATTAGGGATTCCTGCTTGGGCTTCCTTGCAGCCGGTGGCATGTCACTTATAGACTTCTCTGTTCCGACTCTTGAGCTTTATGCGGCTTGGGCTGGTATTAGATATGCATGGTAGATTCTCGGTCGTGATCGCCTGGTTATCAAGGATGACTCAACGACCGTAGTTTCTTGGATCTCGCATCCCTCTTCTACGGCTACGGATCACCCTATGATCCGGGATATCAGACTTATGCTGCAGGGTTGTAACTTTATTTCCATTAGGCACATTTATAGGGAGACTAATTCAGCTGCTGACTGGGTAGTCTCCTTTGTAGCTCAGCATTTGGGATCAATTTTGTGGTCTGATTGGCGCTCCGCCCCCGTACAGTTTAGGGATGTTTTACTTGCTGACTTTTTAGGTTGTATTCACATTCGCTCAGTGAAATGAATATACCGATTTACCAAAAAAAAAAAAAAAGAATTCATAGAGGTCTTTCACCCTTGGACCTCCATCATATTTTGCAAGACAAACTTTAGTCCAATAAACCTTAATTACTTGGAAGGCTACAAGCATGAACATCACATTTTTGAAGGAAAGACCTTATAGGATGCTCGATTTTTTTTTTTAATAAGCCAAGCTGGTAGCTTTAAAGGAGATGTGACATAAATGGAGATAGCAAATAAAACCAAGTTAAGAATGACATGCTGGCCATCAAAAGAGAAAGATTTGCCCTTTCAAGCCAAAAGCTTTGCTTCAATTTTAAGAAGCCAGGGCATCCAATCTAAACTAGGTAATTTACCAACTTTCAATGGCAGGCAGGCCAAGATCGGAGATTGAAACAGAAATTGGGGGGCAATTTAACCACGATAATCTGTGCACAATGCACAAGATGACCAGAATATAGGTCCACAAAAGCAATAGAACTTTTTTTTTTTTAAAAAAAAAATAATGGAGTGACCAGTGATGAGCTCAAATCAATATAAAATAAGTTTCAAGATAGAGATGGAGTTTTTATTAGCAATAAAGAAGATGTGGGTATCATCACTGAATTGGAGAATTTTTGTGCCTTCCGTTTTCCAAGAATCATCAAAGTCCTTATGAAGAAATTGGGTAAGTTAGTCTTGTTTAAGAGCTTGGCTAAAGTTTAATTTCCATGAGAAAAATAAAAAGATGGATCATAAAGGATCTGCTTGTCGAATGCTATACTTAACAGTTGGTCCAATCACCAACTTCACAATTTACGCACACTACTGTTACCGTTTGCTCCCGTGAAAACCCAGCCACGAAGATCAATCCTACGAAGCCCCCGACCAATGCACGACCCGCGGCGCGTGCGGCCCAGGCCCACGAGCAGCGCGCGCGTGGGCTCGGCCCAGCAGCTTGCGGCGCCTCTATTGGGACGTTTTCCCTGTTTTCCCGTGCGGTTCCTCTTGGTTTCTCACGGTGTATGCACGGTCCACGCGATTTCTCGCATTCTGGACTGTCCGATCGATCGATCGGATGGCTGAGATTAATCTGAGCTTGATTAGGCTTGATCTGAGGGTATCTTGCACAGATTTTGGCATGATCTGAGCCTTTGTTCTTTGATCTGACGGCTTGGGAGTGTTTTGGATTTTCTGGACTCATTTTAGGTCTATTTTGGATACCGTTTCAGATGGTTATTTAACTACAGAAAGCCTGCCGTCTTTGATCTACACAAAGAGACAGAGAGAGAGAAAAAATTCAGAGAAATTTTAGAGAGATTTCTTCTTCGATCCAGGCACCAGAAAAAGCTAGAAGCCTGGTATTTGGAATTTTTCTCGTGCTTCTTTCATCCTCTTTTGTTTATTTATTATGTCTTTTTATTTTTAATCTAGCATTTATTATCTGGATATTTGTATTCCTTCTGTACCTAGATTTGGATCAGATTATAGTGGATTACTCCTTTCCTCTTGGTGGACGTAGGCAATATTTTGCCGAACCATGTAAATCTCGTCTTCTTTTGATTTGATATCTGCCTGTGTTGTGATTGGTTAATTGCCTAAGTGAGTAAACAGGAATTATTTGGACGCCTAATTGGTTTAATCCGTTGCGCACATCCCAACAATTGGTATCAGAGCAAAGGGATGGCATCTGACGGGCAACCAAGTCCTTCTCCGGCTCTTGAGGCTGTTATTTTTCATTCCACTACTTCTAGGCATGAGGTAGTGATATTTGATGGCACAGGTGATTTTGCACTATGGAAGGTGAGAATGAGATATCTGTTGGTAAAGGAGGGCGTTGCAACAGCTCTCAAAGGAATGGATGCAATTCCAGGTGATACAGAGGCTGAAAAAGAGGAGATGAATGAGAGAGCACTTGGAACTCTGTTTTCGGGATTGAGTGATAAAGTCCTCCATAATGTAGTGGAACTTGATACAGCTAAAGGTATATGGGAAAAACTGGATACTTTGTATATGGTAAAATCTCTCACTAATAGACTGTATTTGAAGGGCAAGCTTCATATATTTCATATGGTGAAAGGGATCTCACTCAAGGATCACTTGAATGATTATAATAAGCTCCTGCTTGATTTGGCAAATATTGGTGTTAATGTTGATGAGGAAGACAAGGCTTTGATCCTGATTTATTCTTTATCTAAGTCCTATGAAAATTTTACTACTACCATGCTCTATGGAAGAGAGACTATAAGTCTCAATGAGGTTCAAGCCACTTTGTTATCCAATGAGCTTAGGTTGAAAGTACAGTTGGAGCATCAAGCTCCAAATCTGGCACAAGGACTTACTGTCAGAGGTAGAGATGAGTAAAGAACAGTTAGACAAGGTAGAAATAAGTCCAAGACTAGATCAAAGTCTAAGTCTAAAAGATCTGGTATTTGTCATTACTACAAGAAGCCATGCCATTGGAAAAAAGAATGTAGACTTCTACAGTCCAAGAAAGAGAATGAACGGAAAAATAAAGGAACAATCTCATATTCGACTTCAGTAGCAGTTTCTTCTGCATATCATAGCAGTGTTGCAGATGATGTAGTATTTACAGCTGCATGCAGTATCAATCAGCCTGGTACCTGGATCGTGGACTCTGGAGCATCTTTTCACATGACACCCCATAAAGAATGGTTCACTTCTTTTAGATCCTGTGATGGAGGCTCTATTCTTCTTGGAGATGACGCCATCTGTAAAGTGGAAGGAATTAGTACAGTTCAGATCAAATTTCATGCAAATACTGTGGTGACTTTGGATGATGTCAGATATGTTCCCAAATTGAAAAGAAATCTTCTCTCGATAAATGCTCTTGATATTGCAGGTTTTGAGGGCAGATGGGATAGATGATCTATTACAATTAGTAAAAGTGCATTGATTTTGTTAAGAGATAAATTGAGTGGCACTCTTTATTATTTGGATGGCACTACAGTGGTTGGTGAGGTTTCTTCAGCACATTCCTCTATTATTCAATTGACACAGTTATGGTATCAAAGATTGGGCCACATGTCAGATAAAGGTTTATAGGAGCTGAGCAGACATGGTCTGCTAGGAGATCAGAAAGTTGGTGCACTTGGATTCTATGAGCATTGCATATTTGGAAAACAACATAGAGTCAGCTTTACTACAGGCGTGCACAGGACAGCAGGTATATTGGATTACATACATTCTGACCTATAGGGACCTGCCCTAGTTACATCCAAGGGTGGATCTAGGTATTTGCTCTCTTTGATTGATGACTATTCCCGTAAAGTCTGGATTTATACTATCAAAAATAAAAGTGATGTGTTTACACTTTTAAAGGGTGGAAGGCTATAGTCGAGAGGCAAACTGAGAGGAAGGTGAAAACCTTCCGGACTGACAATGGATTGGAATTATGTTCTACAGAGTTTAATGACTTTTGCTACTTAGAGGGCATTGTCAGGCATAGGACCACAGTGTATACTTCTCAGCAAAATAGTGTTGCGGAACGCATGAATCGCACACTATTGGAAAGAGTCAGATCTATGCTGTCAAGTTTTGGATTGAGTAGAGACTTCTGGGCAGAAGCTGCACATACAGCCTGCTTTATTATAAATCGATCTCCAGCATCTGCATTGAATATGAAGACTCCGGAAGAAATGTGGACAGATAGACCTACAGACTATTCAGTTCTTAGAGTATTTGGGTGTTCAGCATATGCATATGTCAAAAATGGAAAGCTGAATCTCAGGGCTAAGAAATGTATATTTCTTGGATATGCATATGGGGTGAAGGGCTACAGATTATGGTGCACAGAGCCTGGATCCCAGGATTTTCTAGTCAGCAGGGATGTGACTTTTGATGAGTCACCCACTCCTTCACGGCAGTTACAGCCAAGTTATTCACCGAGAGATCAGGTTCAGGATCAGCAGGATAGGACTGTTGTTGATATTAATCAGATTGTTAGATCACAGCAGTTGCAGCCTACAGGTGATATTCAGAATGAACAGCATCAGCAGACAAATCCAGAGTTACAGACTCAGGAGGAGGTTATTGTACGTGGTCAAGTTCAAGATGATAGTATTGCCACTCGAAGAACCAGGCGATATATCAGAGTACCTCAAAGGTATGGTTTTGAGGATTCTGCTTGTGCTGAGTTAATATATTATGCTCTGAATACTGCAGACACTATAGATGATGAGCCAACCACATTTCAAGAAGCAATTGGTAGTTCATAGGCTGAGCAATGGATCATGGCTATGGTAGAAAAGCTTCAGTCTTTGGAAAAGAATCAGACTTGGGAATTAGTCAGATAAAATAAGGAAAAAAAGAAAATTGGCTGCAAATGGATCTTCAAGAAAAAGGAAGGACCTACCCCTCAAGATTTGAAATATAAGGCAAGGTTGGTGGCCAAGGGTTACAATCAACTAGAGGGTATTGATTACAAGGAGGTATTTTCTCCTGTAGTTAAACACTCTTCTATTTGTGTGTTCCTTGCTTTAGTTGCTTCTCAGAATTTGGAGTTAGAATAGCTGGATGTCAAGATAACTTTTCTACATTGTGACTTGGAGGAGCAGATTTATATACAACAGCCACCTGGTTTTGAGGCTCAGGATAGAGAATATCATGTATGCTTGCTCAAAAGGTCTTTGTATGGTTTGAAGCAGTCTCCAAGATAATGGTACTGCAAATTTGAAAAGTTTATGGTTGACCATGAATTTGATAGATCTCTATATAATAGTTGTGTGTATCATTAGCAGCTTTCAGACGGGTCCTTTTATTATTTGTTATTATATGTTGATGACATGATGATTGCAGCCAAGGATATGACAGTCATCCAGAAGATGAAAGCTGAACTTAGTACTGCATTTGAGATGAAGGACCTTGGACCGGCAAAGAAGATACTTGGGATGGAGATCATTCGTGACAGGCAATTATGTAGTCTATTTGTTACTCAGCACAGTTATATTATGAAAGTCTTGGAAAGATTTTGTATGTCTACAGCTAAGCCAGTCACTATGCCGTTTGCCAGTCACTTTCGTTTATCTGCCAGGAATTCTCCTCAGACTGATGATGAGGAGAAGTATATGTCTAAAGTACCTTATGCAAGTGCAGTTGGCAAAATAATGTATGCAATGGTCTGCACTCGCCCTGATATTTCATAGACAATTAGTATAGTGAGCAGATATATGGACAAGCCTGGAAAAGCTCATTGGTCAGCTGTGAAATGGATTCTTCGATATTTGAAAGGTACTTCTGATTTGGGATTGGTATTCTTCGGATAGAGTGGTTGCACTGTTACAGGATTATGTGATTCGGATTATGCTTGTGACTTGGATAGGAGGAGGTCATTGACCTCATATGTATTTACTCTCTCTGGTTGTGCAATTAGCTGGAAGGCTACTTTGCAATCTACAGTTGCTTTGTCTACTACAGAGGCAGAGTATATGGCTTTAACAGAGGCAGCAAAGGAAGCAATCTGGCTAAGAAGGTTAATACAAGATTTGGATCTCAAGCAGAATTCTTTGGTTATTCACTGTGACAGTCAGAGTGCATTATATCTCGCCAGAGATCAGATGTATCATGAGCGCACTAAGCATGTTGATGTCAGGTATCACTTTATCAGAGATTTGGTAGAGGATGGTGATATTCAACTTCAGAAAATTGGCACTACTATTATCTGACTGATATGCTCACTAAACCAATTCCAGTAGTCAAGTTCAGGACATTCCAGAACTTGATTGGTTTGAGTACTTGGTGATCCCCTTCGGGGTCTTTTGATGAGGAGGAGGCCTTATAATCCATATTTGATAGAGACATTTGTTTTAGGATCGCAAGGAGGAGGATTGTTATCGTTTGCTCCCGTAAAAACCCAGCCACGAAGACCGCTCCCACGAAGCCCACGACCCATGCATGACCCGCGGCGTGGGCAGGCGCTCGGTCCAGCCCAGCATACAGGCGTGCGCGCAGCCCATGCCCACACATAGCGCACGCGTGGGCTTGGCCCAGCAGCTTGCGGCGCCCCCCTTGGGGCGTTTCCCCGGTTTCCCCGTGCGGTTCCCCTTGGTTTCTCATGGTGTACGCGCAGTCCATGTGATTTCTCGCATTCTGGACTGTCCGATCAATCGATCGAACGGCTGAGATTAATCAGAGCTTGATTAGGCTTGATCTGAGGGTATCTTGCATGGATTTTGGTGCGATCTGAGCCTTTGTTCTTTGATCTGATGACTTGGGAGTGTTTTGGATTTTCTGGACTCGTTTTAGGTCTGTTTTGGATGGTGTTTCAAATGGTTATTTAACCACATAGAGCCTGCGGTCTTTGATCTACACAGAGAGACAGAGAGAGAGAAAAAATCCAAAGAAATTTCAGAGAGATTTCTTCTTCGATCCAGGCACCAGGAAAAGCTAGAGGCCTGGTATTTGGGATTTTTCTCGTACTTCTTTTATCATCTTTTGTTTATTTATTATGTCTCTTTGTTTTTAACCTGGCATTTGTTATCTAGATATTTGTATTCCTTTTGTACCTAGATTTATATCAGATTATAGTGGATTACTCCTTTCCTCTTGGTGGACATAGGCAATATTTTACCGAATCACGTAAATCTCGTCTTCTTTTGATTTGATATTTGCATGTGTTGTGATTGGTTAATTGCCTAAGTGAGTAAACAGGAATTATTTGGAGGCCTAATTGATTTAATCCACTGCGCACATCCCAACAACTACTTTATAGGAAAGAATGATATTTTCGAACTAATTCAGCCACTCATCATGAAAATGTCCATCCTAGAGTAGCATAAATAAGTATTTTAAGTTGAGTTTATTTACAAAGAATTTCTTTTTCTTCCAGGGAACTAAAAATTTGTCAAGAATAAAAAGCTCACTCTACTCCAAGTTCACAGCAAAACAGATTTGGGCTCTGACACCATCCATGGGAGCTGATTACAATACGGAATATAGATACCAGAACAAGCCAAAAAATGATAGCAATTTTTTGGATGGAAATTAATCTTGGAGTTGAGAGAGAGAGTAGTGCTTCATAAACGATGTCATAACTTCATTTCTCTCGTTAAAATTGTCAAAACTTCTTAACAATTATAAGAGCCTATACATTTAAGATCACTTAAAAAGGCTAGAAACTAGAAGCCTGGCCTAAATCACTGAGGGCCTGACATCGTGCCATTGGCGACCATATTATAAAATCCTTTAATTCTTAATATTTAGATCGTATTTTTATTATTTTTATGTACATGCAAAATCATAAATTATGAAAGACATATCTTGAACCATTGTTTCTATTTGTGGTCCTTAAGATATTCCTTCTTCATCGTGAGCTGACTAATTTTCTCTCTTCTCATCATCTTTTTCTTATGTGGACGATCGATAGAAAACCGTTCATCGCTGTTATGGGAGTTGGAGAAAAAGAATCAGGTAAGTTCTATATTTATAACTACATATTGTTTCGTTACGAATGTTGAAAAAAAAAAAACCAACTTACCACCCTTCCCCCCGCGCACATGTTGCGATGGCCTCGAAACGGTTTTCGCTGGTGTTGCACGCGGGTGCTGCACGCATGCATTCCGCAGGTGCTGCACATGGGTGCTACGCACAGGCATTCCACGGGCGCCGTGTGTTTCATGAGTTTTTTTTTTCTTTTTTTTTTATTTTTTCAACAACTATTTTATTTATTATTTGGCCATTTTTCATTTTAAATCTTAAATAATTATAAATTTAATTCTTATAACGGCCATAACGGCTATTTGAGGGTATTTTGGAAATTTTTTCTGGGGTTTTGAGCCTATAAATAGGCCTTTACCCCACCCCTTCAAAGCATCAAAAATTCTCAAGCTCTCCATCTATCTTTCTTATTCCTCCATTTCAATTTTGAAATCTTCCTCTCTTTCCATTTTAAATTTCTTGAGCTGAAAAAGAGCTGATCGGTGTCCGTTTGAGATCGTGCCATCGATGAACGTTGGAGTACTAGCTTCCGGGTTGTACCCTGGAGGAGAGCGTATAGTCCAATTAGTCTTTGCATGAAAAGAGGATCAAATCTTCTTTAAAATAGTGGTTCTATTCGCCTTCCAGGCTAGATTCCTAACTTTATATTATAGTATTTTTAAATTATTTCATTGCACTATATTTGTTCAGCCACACACCACAAACTTATTTTCAAGCATTTCAAATAATTATATTAAAGATACACATATATGTACATCTATTTTCCTGAGTTGAATATCAACAGTCTAAAGGAGATTTGTACTAGTTTATAGTATATATTGTTTGTACTTAAATATAATTTATTTGTTTTGCTTATTATATATACCTATAATAATATAATTATATTCCCTTTCATCATTTATAGCAAAATATATGTTCCTTTGTATTGTACAAAATTAATTGAAGATCTCCCTGAACTTGTACTGCAGCATGCAAACTAACTTTTAAAAGACTACACAAACAAGTTAACCAAAGTCTTTAGGATTTATAGACAAATAATTTAATTAAGAATCATAATAAACCATAGGTCCGATCACACTGGTGATCATTTTAATAAAACCTTAATCTAAAAAAAAAATAGGAGACACCTTTTTAGAAATATATATCCAAAAAAAATACTTAGATTATTTAAACAAATCCTTAACAAAATTAT